>OU612023.1:15015000-16265000 GCA_914767945.1 Eilema depressum | reverse complement strand
TCTTTCTTGATAGTAAGCGCTAACCACCAGTTGGATCACAAAGTTTAACCAGTCAGTGAGTTAACAGGTATAGTTAGTAATTTTTCACTCACGGCAACCCCAATCCTACCTTCCCTACAAATTTTCATCACAAGTTCAAAAATCCAGTTCACTTTAGCCTAATCTATAAAATTGTGTAATATTACAATATAATTAACTATAATTTAAGCTTAATAAAAACTTAAATGTACTTTTCGATTAAAATAACCGCTATGTATTATCTCCATAACTAATAGCGCTAATTATTTTACCTATTAAATAACTGGCAATAAATAACTAATTATATAAATGTCTTTATTCCATCGTATGGTAGGTATATTGGAAAGCACACATTTATGATGATGACTCATATTACTTCTATTGAATAGGCCAATATTATTATGATCTAATGATTGGTTTTTCACAATGTTCAAATCGATTAGGATAGAGAAAAGAGAATCGACCTCGGGCGGGACTCGAACCCGCGATCTTTCCCTTACGAGGGGAATACCCGCCCGAATGCGATCCAAATTCCTCTATATATCCGTCTTGGGGCGACGGTCTCTCTCTGTCTTAATCGATTTGAATTCTTTAAAATTTCATTCAATTTCACAATGTTTAGAATTTCCGTTTGTAGTCAGATTTAAAGTAAAACCTAAATGAATTTGAAAAAGAATTAACAACTTTATTTTATTTATTTTTGAGGCGGAATGTATAATATTATATTGTGGATGGTAAAATTATATAAAAACTATTCCCTGCTAGCGTGGTTGGTAAATTTGGAAAGAAAAGCTACATGCAGATTTTTTTCATTTAGATTTTTTTAATGATTAAAAAGCCGAAATACGCAAATAAACCCTAAGATATCTACAAGAGCTGGATTAATTGCCTAATCCAGCTCTTTATAGATCACTAATTACTTATGAAGAGGAAGATAGGTTGTAGGAAAGAACAACGTGGAGCTATTACTAAACAAGTTTATTAAAAATATTGACATTGGAGTAGATTGTGTTGAAGGCTGATGCCACAAATGACGCCATGGTAGAAAATGCTAGAGAACAAAATCAGAGAAGGTAGGTAACTAAAATAAATATACGAATTTCAACGGTGGCAGAGACGCGAACGATATGATAAGACATTTCTCTGGGAGATAAATTGATAGCATAAATTCAGCAGCGGATGTCCTATGGCGATAATAAAGAACAGAGGGGAATCATTCTAAGTGGGTGCCTTAAATCATATAATAGCATGGTGATGAGATCTCAAGAATGAAGGCTACCATTTTAGTTGCTAATTTTGATCAATGCTATAATGTTGACTCTCAATTTAACGGCCTCGATATATGCTTTTCTATGGCCAGTTTGAAGGACCCAGGATGGTAGGACAACGCAAAGACGGCAAAGAAATTCAAGACGATGTGGTGCGACAACGGAAAGAAGAACATATTACTTAGGTTCATATCGATGTTTGAAAGGCCGCCGCCGGGCCGACAGGGTACAAGCGACAACGATAGTGGACAGGAAAATCGTAATGGCGTCAAGTGTTCATAATGTTGTTCAGGACAACTTTTCTCTAAAAGGTCTTATTACCTTTCAACTGTCGATATTGTGATTAAGTTACTGTGCTTACGTGTATTACTTTTTTCCTTGCTAACTATTTTCATAACATTCTGAGAACACCTAATCCTCGATACTTAATGTGATGTGTTACACGACTGCTATTCAAAACGACGGACCTTAGACCTAATTGTGATTTTTGTATTAGATATTTATTACGTGTTATAACGTAGTATAATGTATGATTGTAGCATAATATTACCCGTTTATGCTCAGGTAGGTTAGAATAGAATGAGCGTTGTCAACTATAAGAGGAGATGACCAAATGACCACAGGAATGTCACAACTTAGGTATCACGTGATTATCAGGCTGAATATTTGCTTGCACAAAGAATTATCTGTTAGCCCTAGTCTCATGAAGAAGCGACAACATATATCTACATATCAATGCCTGATTCCTGACCCAGTCAATGTTGATGCTGATCGATCTTATTTTGACATGACACACTTATGCAGGAAGGTTTTAAGTACTTTGTTTTGAGTAGTTTTAGCCATGTATTAACACTTAATGAGGGTACAACCATAGAAAGCAAGGCACCTTATTTGATTTTATTATACAATTTTCATTTTGAGCATTGTATTGTATCACATACGCATTTGTACCTGCAAAATATTGAAGTAATAAAATTGATCACAGAATGCCACGAAATTAGGAATAAGAAAATTGTACGAATGACATAGTCACATCGTTCTTTTCGTTTTAAAAATATCATGTAACATAATAAAATTATACATTTACTGCAATCATGGATTGATTTAATGCAGGAATCAAATATTATGACCTGACTGCTTTCAGTGAAAACTACCCTTGATCGTTGTATTATCTAAGTATAGCATAAGGACAAGTCTGGCTATTGTTCTAGGGTTACTCCTAATCACAACAATTTAAAATCAATCGTCATGTCGACATTAGTGCAAATAAATAATATTACGTTGACAACACTCATTTATGTTATAATTTAACCATGCGACTTCTTCAAAAGGAGGTTAAGCTTTGAGGCTTTCATTCCACGATAGCCAGAAAATGCCTGGCGGGGATCCTACTGAATTATTTCTTAAGGTATACCCGGGGTCCCCTGTGATGGAAAACAGTGTGATTTTAAACGGTTTAATTCCAATAGCCACGTTATCAATAGCGTCGGTGACGTGGCACCTCTGGAGGCCTTCCACACGTTAAAAAAAGAGGTTTTGCATTTTTTGGCCGTAATATGAGCATCGTTACTCGGTTCAGATATGTTTGTCATCCGCATGTATGCCGAATGCATGCTAACCGATCCATGAAGAGGCTACGATAAACTAATTTATCGACTAAGCTACAGCCACTCTCCATAAGACCAAATAGTAACTAGTGTCGTACCTAAGTTTTTCTAGGTCTTTCAGCAATCCTAATCTTTGCCAGATTTATAGACTACATTGCTAAAAGTAAACGTGCGTTTCGGTGCAGTGTTCAGCATCCTAGAATGTTCCCAAAGACCTAGTTTTCAAAGATACTCTCACAAATTCAAGACTGCCATATCCGACCTTAACGTAAAAGTTCGGAAGACTGACCATTTTTAAGACATTGATCGTGTTATTCGTATTTGTAACACATACTTATTATTATTAAATTAATGCGTCCTTAGGCTGCGTACACATAGTGGTTTTGAGGAGACAGAATCACGATGTGTGGTTTAAAATTGTTGTTAATAACTGCCCACGAATAATGAGGTAGTTATGATGTACATGATGTGTTCAAGAATGACACACGCCAGGCTAGTTTTATTATCAAATCCACAATATATTACAAAATTATGTTCTCATCATGTCACCATGGTAAGTGGGTATGACGTGTTATAAACGTTCAACTTCTGGACGAGAAACAGGGTTATACGCTAGCACAACATAGCTCCATTCTTCTGTCTCACCCAGAAAACAAACGCTTATTATGTCATGGTAGGTCAGCCCCCTTAGACAAGGCCGGCGTATATTGAAATAGAATGACGAATGTATGGAATTTGACATACGTTAACGACTGTCATATACGTCAAATCCTATACATTCGTCATGCTATTCTGCCAATGAATTGCCACTTGTCTAGGGGGGCTGGTCAGATTAATATGCCGTTGCAAGAGAATAAGGTCTGACGACAGATCCACACGGCTGTCTCGCAGCACTCACTGTGTGTACTCAGCGTTAACGCTGCAAACGACAATCACAATGCACCCGATTCGGGTCTTACATTGAACATTATGTAATAAACATCAAACCGGAAAATTATCTCAACGCAAATATTTTTAACAATATCATAAAAGAGATTGACATATTTACAGTAAGTACATTTTGTTTTCTTATTATAAAGTTACTTAGTCCACTCGTTTGGTCTTACGGCTCTACGTAGCTCCAAGTCGCGTTGACTAGGAGGCTAACAGCGTGCGCAAATTGAGTAGAGGTGAGGAAAGGAGTCGAGCAGACGGAGGCGATGAGCGATGTGGAGGGAGACGCGGGGACGCGCGGCGTGGCGTGCTCGGCGTCAGAGGAGGCGCAGCGGCGCGCGGCAGTCCACCCGCGACATCCACTCTAGGTCGCGGGTTGTCACCTGCAGTTGCACACACATGAACTATCAAAACGTGTACCTTAATACAGTCTAAATGTCTTTGAATAAAGATATCCTTCAAGTTTAGACCCTCGCACAAAAATCTTCGTCCGACTTCATTTTATTCAACACGACTTCTATCCCTAAAGTCTATGACTAAAGTTAAATCTACCAAAAATTGCCTTTTTTGACCTCATTTTTAGTACGTGTTAGACCTTAAAAAAGGAGTTCGTTCAATGTAAGTTTAGAAAGGCAAAGGTACAGTCATGTTGAGAATCGTTAATAGGAATAACATAGACCGTAACAAATAACATAACTCTAGTTTTCTTTAGTTTTGTCCGATAGTGCACATCACGCACCCTCTCTTACATCCCTGATTATTGTTCAAGATCTTTGCCGGTATCTTTCACCTCATTGTAGAAACGTCAGGGTGTGAGTACAGACCTGGTGCATGGAGTAAACAGCCAGCACGACGAGCACGTGCATGATGTTGTGCGAGTTGAGGCACCGGTCCACCGTCCCTGGGAACCACTTCTCCGGGATATGCATCGCGCCGATCACGCCTCCACCAAGAGACACTGCATCCTGAAATAGTGAAGGAGAAATACTGTATTCTTCCATTGTTTCAATGTTACTAAACTTAAGTAGGGGGTCACACAGTAAAGCAGCATTTGCTGCACAAACAGCAAATGCTGCTTTGGTGCCCAGCAGCAACAGTCTACAGCAAATGTTTCTTGACATCTCTTGTCAAGAAACATTTTTCTTGGAACTTTGCTATGGCTAGGTATCTAACCGTCAAATCAAGTCGTCACGTAATTACAGCGGTAGTCCCGGTTGAGTCCAAAGCTCATACATACTTTGGAGCCCGGTTCCACTGTCCTACTATTTCTCTTGATTTGGTTTATTTTGGATTTTACGTCACTTTCGTTTGACTCCTCAACCCCGAGACAGAGCTCCTCCTTCCGAGCCTCGGACTTTAATCAACAGGTTACCGGCTAGCAGGTTGACTTAAGCCCGTAGTTCTTTTGGTGGAGCCCCCTACATCCTCGCAATCGGTATTGGAAGTCGTATCCCATTTGCTATATTACTACTGCTCGACGAAAACAAATCTAATATAGCTTAGAAAATATTAAAATTACAAACGTTACATTGTGCACCGCACCTGTGACCGTAAATACCTACCTTCCCTACTATAGTCCACTAATTATACCTACCTCTCTACGTTCGACCGAAGCCGTAGAATCGCGGTTCAATTTGTATAACGCTGTATTATCCGTCTGCACAATGCCATCCAATTATACAAAGTCCTTCATTGTTCAGAATTTTATTCTAATGGCAAGTATTGTTTTAATAAGATCTCACAGAATTTTAATATTTTTTTATGCCACTAAGGATCAGCCTGCAAACGGTTAATACCTATCATATCATAAGATCATCACTAGTCCATATTTGTAAATAATTTTTGTACTCTTCTTGAAAAGCAAGTTCAATAAGTAGCCAGAGGATTTATGCGGGGGTTACAAGTGAAATAACGAAGTATTCCATATTGGGCACCCGTTTTAATGGCACCTGAGTTAATGGCACCTAAGGTATTCCACATTGGGCACCTACCGATATTTTTCGCAGGTGCCATTAGTGGAACAATTTATAAATTATTTTTTTATTCCACATATGGCACCTACGGATCAGTAGTTACTAGTGTTGGGAAGTTTTTATTTTATAGAACGTTAAAATAAAATAAAAACGATTGCAATCAGTAATAAGTTTAATAACTAATCTAATAAAAATAGAACTTCTTTATGTGTTTAATTATTTTAATATCACAATCAGTTTCTTTTAATCACAAGTGTTACAAAATCAGCCTTAAATTACAATCTAGTATCCTAAAAAATATTTAATAGGTATAACAAATAACTAAAAAAATAACATTATGATGACAAAAAATCAATACTTGGCACTACAATTTTGTAAAACCAGTCTTATTTCTTACGTAATACAAAAATTAAAAACATTTCAAATTTACCAATAAAAAGTTGTAAAAAAAGTAAAAAAAACGATTGCAATCAGCAATAAGTTTTAATAACTTAATAAAAATGTAACTTCTTTATCCGTTTAATTATTTAAATATCACAATCAGTTTCCTTTAATCACATGTGTTACAATATCAGCCTTAAATTATAATCTTATGTCCTAAAAATACAAAATATAACAATGTGGCTCTCCAATAAAATTGTAAAAATCAGTCTTATTTTTTATGTACTATAAAAATTAAAAACTGTGATATAATTAGGATAGATTTAAAAAAATCAATAAAATCATATCAATACTTGGCACTACAATTGTAACAATCTTATGTACTATAATATGATTGACTTGGGATAGATTATGAATCACAAGTACCTAAAAAGGTCAGCGCATAATTAAAATGTGGCTATTTTTTTAAAATCGCAGCTTCTCGATCGTGAGTGATCGATTTATTTTAATATGGCACTGTGGCACAATATTTAATGTGATTAGTAGGAATTGTGTTTGATCTTTTGATATTGTTATTTTATTTTTAAAATTCCTCGCTTCGTACGTCTACCTATTGTTATGGCGAGTCCCACGCGCTCCCCTTGCCCACACTGCCCGGGCTCGGCTAGGCTTTTTGCCCTTCCTCACGGGCTTAGGGTTCACATTGGCAGAATGCGTCCTTAGCGGCGCGGGGGCTTTGGATCGGTAGTGATGCGGTGCCCGGGGATACCGCGTCTCCGGGGAGAGGGTCGCCGCCGTCGCCGGTGACCACACGGGCGGAGTTTGGCCTTAGCGACTTGCCCTCTCTTGGGTCGAGAGGTCGGGTTTTCAGGCATGTGCCGAAGGGGGCGAGACATTTGGCAGCCGGGAGGTTGTCCTTTTTAATCGAGCAGTGTCTTAGCTCTAATCTGGCCCCCGACTGGGCGTCCCTGTTGTCTTTTGCGTTCACTGCCTTGAGACTGCCAGGGGCGGGGGACGGTCGTTCGCTTACGTCGAGGGTAAAGGAAAATATAACAAAGACCATCCAGTTGCAGTACCCAATAGACCCTTTGCCCCAAAGGTCACCGTCTTTTTACAAGTCGGTCCAGGCCAAGGTTTATGAGGGGGACCTTCGGGGTGCGGCGCGCCTTCTCACCTCGGACTGCTCGTTTGCCCCCCGCGGGGCTGACACCCTCGCGTCCTTGAGGGATAGACATCCCGCACCCGCTCGTCCAATAATTATTCCTCCGGCGCCAGACATCGATTCCTCACCTTGCCTGGAGGTGAGCATCGGGGACGTGTCGGAGGCAATTAGATCTTTTCCTCGTGGATCGGCTGCCGGTATGGATGGGTTGCGCCCCGACCACGTTAAGGAATTGACCTCCCAATCAGCCGGAGATAATGGCCAAAAGCTACTGGAATCCCTTACGCGACTCTGCAATTTTCTGCTGAGGGGGGACTTGAGCGACGATGTCTGTCCCTTTTTATACGGGAGATCTCTTTTTGCCCTCCAAAAGAAGGACGGTGGTATCAGACCTATCGCTGTGGGTAGTACAGTCCGAAGGTTGGTGGCAAAGTTATGTTGTAGGGCGGTCCGAGGCGCAGTAACACCTTATTTGCAACCTCATCAGCTGAGCTTCGGCACGCCTCTTGGTTGCGAGGCGGCTATCCACGCGGCGCGGGCTTTTGTGTTGTGCCAGGGGAGCGATGACGTCCTGTTGAAGTTGCACATACGCAATGCTTTCAACAGCATTGATAGTGGAGCGTTGCTGGCGGAGGTGAGAGACCTGACGCCATCTATTTTCCCCTTCCTGCGCCAGTGCTACGGGTCCCGCAGCTCACTGTCATACGACGGCGAAACGATATGTTCTCAGGTTGGGGCGCAACAGGGGGACCCACTGGGCCCACTTATGTTCAGCATGGCTATTCACAAAGCCATACAGTCGTTACAGAGCCCCCTCAACGTGTGGTACTTAGACGACGGAACCATCGGTGGCAGTCCCGACGTGGTACTGCGGGATGTGGAAGCGCTCTTCCCCGCCTTGAAAGATTTGGGCCTGGAGATAAACTCTGCGAAATGCGAGCTTTATCCCTGTGGTTCAATGGCGCAGGAACAGACCGCGAACTTTATGTCCCTTATTCCCGGACTCCGGTTCATGGATCGGGACTCGCTCTGCCTCTTAGGCTCGCCGCTTTTCCCGGAGGGTATGCCTATCGACTTGGCCGCCCGGGCGCGGGTCCTGGCTTCACTGGCGGACCACTTTCGCCACCTTCCGGCTCACGTGTCCCTGTCGTTGTTGAGGTCCTGCTTCGGGATGCCTAAACTGACGTACGTCATACGGACAACGCCGACATGGGAGTTCCCGGACGAAGTCCTCCGTTTTGACGAAGCGCTCAAAGGCATCGTCGAGGAGATTCTGAATGTGGACCTTAGCGAGCGGCAGTGGTGTCAGGCCAGCCTGCCCATCCGATTCGGAGGGCTAGGAGTGCGCCGTTTGCAGGAGTGTGGCCCGATCGCCTTTCTTGCTTCTTCCCATGGGGTCTCGCGGTTGGTTGGCCGTTTATTATCGCGCGTAGGTACTGACATTGGCATTCCCTATTTCAGGGAAGCCCATGAAACCTGGACCGCATTGTATCCGGAGGCTGTTCCGCCCGCGAGACCGGGCGAGCAAAGGGGCTGGGATAACGCATCCGGGACGTGCATACTCGCTCGTCTGCGCGATAGCGCGGTGGGAGTCGAGTTAGCGCGTCTCAATGCCTCCTCTGAGCCGGAGTCGGGTGCCTGGTTGCATGCCCTACCATCCCCTAACCTGGGCACGTTGCTGGACAATGACTCTCTCAGGGTGGCAGCCGGACTCAGACTTGGCTGCACCGTATGCGAGCCTCACACGTGCATTTGTGGTGCAAAGGTGGAGGCGAACGGGCTGCACGGCCTTAGTTGCACTCGAAGTGCTGGCCGAAGGTCCCGCCATAAACGGGATCATGAGAAGAGCATTGGTTTCCGCAGGCATCCCCTGCATTTTGGAGCCCCCGGGCCTCTCGCGCACCGACGGGAAACGGCCGGATGGACTGACTCTGGTCCCGTGGAGGAGAGGTCGCTCCCTCATTTGGCCACGTGCGTCTGTACCTTCGCGTCGTGCCACCTCGCGGCTACTCAGAGGGCGGCCGGTGCGGGAGCCGAGTCCGCGGCCTTGCTAAAACATAGTAAGTACGCTGCCCTGGAGGCCGCGGGATATGATTTCGTCCCGTTCGCAGTGGAGACGGCGGGTTCATGGGGCCTAGAGGTTCGTGGCTGATTTGGGCTGCCGACTGCGGAGGGAGGGGCAGGATCCGCGAGCCTGATGGGCACGTTTGGGCGAGGGGACTTAGAGATGACGTGATCCTTCTGATGAAAAAAAAAGGAAAGAAAAGAAAGAAAAGAGAGAAAAAAAATTAAATGTTATTTACATTCTAGTTATAAGTTAATGTAGATTTACACGCGTTGAAGAATATAAAAATGGTTTTATTACTCTTGGTCACTGTATCGAGAAGCTGCGATTTTAAAAAAATAGCCACATTTTAATTATGCTCTGACCTTTTTAGGTACTTGTGATTCATAATCTATCCCAAGTAAATCATATTATAGTACATAAGATTGTTACAATTGTAGTGCCAAGTATTGATATGATTTTATTGATTTTTTTAAATCTATCCTAATTATATCATAGTTTTTAATTTTTATAGTACATAAAAAATAAGACTGATTTTTACAATTTTATTGGAGAGCCACATTGTTATATTTTGTATTTTTAGGACATAAGATTATAATTTAAGGCTGATATTGTAACACATGTGATTAAAGGAAACTGATTGTGATGAAATCTATCCTAAGTATTATCATAGTTTTTAATTTTTATAGTATCTACATAAAAAATAAGACTGATTTTTACAATTTTATTGGAGAGCCAAGTATTGATTTTTGTCATCATATTAATGTTATTTTTTAGTTATTTGTTATATTTTGTATTTTTAGGACATAAGATTATAATTTAAGGCTGATATTGTAACACATGTGATTAAAGGAAACTGATTGTGATATTTAAATAGATAATAATTAAACGGGTAAAGAAGTTACATTTTTATTAAGTTATTAAAACTTATTGCTGATTGCAATCGTTTATTTTACTTTTTTTTACAACTTTTTATTGGCAAATTTGAAATGTTTTTAATTTTTGTATTACGTAAGAAATAAGACTGGTTTTACAAAATTGTAGTGCCAAGTATTGATTTTTTGTCATCATAATGTTATTTTTTTAGTTATTTGTTATACCTATTATATATTTTTTAGGATTCTAGATTGTAATTTAAGGCTGATTTTGTAACACTTGTGATTAAAAGAAACTGATTGTGATATTAAAATAATTAAACACATAAAGAAGTTCTATTTTTATTAGATTAGTTATTAAACTTATTACTGATTGCAATCGTTTTTATTTTATTTTAACGTTCTATAAAATAAAAACTTCCCAACACTAGTAACTACTGATCCGTAGGTGCCATATGTGGAATAAAAAATTAATTTATAAATTGTTCCACTAATGGCACCTGCGAAAAATATCGGTAGGTGCCCAATGTGGAATACCTTAGGTGCCATTAACTCAGGTGCCATTAAAACGGGTGCCCAATATGGAATACTTCGAAATAACACCATTCTGCACTCCAGAATGGTGTTATTTTCAGGATCAGAACAGGATCTTTTTTTACCTACCTAATTTGAGTGTATACCTACAAAAGTTTAAGTTGTTTTGGATACCTACATGCAATCTACATGTAATATAAGTAGCAATGTAAGTTGCTTGATTGCTATTATAAATTCGGTTTAAAGAATTTTGAGAGAAAGATTCTAGAGATTAATTTTCTAAGTTAGGTACCTATGCATCCTACATTTAATTCAAGTAGGTCTACTTAACTTAAAAACCAGAGCGCGATTTTTATCCATCCATCCAGTATATACCCGAAAAGCCATTAGTTTCCAGCATGGGATCGTTTATTATTATTCGCCTGAGAATGAGAGCGGGAGGCAGTCATTTGGCCGCACGCCAGGGCCCATTGTGGCCCGGTGAAAGGCGCAGGGGAATTGTTTCAGGCCCGTGTAACAACAATCTGATATGTTGATTAATAATTATTCTCGCATGGAACTACATTAGACGTGGTTATAGTTTGTATTACAGTAAGATAATATTTTATAAGGGTAGATATGGAGAAGCTAACAATACGATGTTGATCTACATGTGTAGGCTTCACCCTTCACCGTAAAGAGTCGTAGGTACTCTATAAAATATATAACATCTATAAATTATACTTGCCTTCAATTCTTGTAATAAGAAGAAAAATATAATACATATTCATACATAATACTCAGGTCTGTAAATCCCCGAAGGGGTAGGCAGAGGTGTATTAACACCCACATTTCGCCAACTATGTTTTTCGGTGCCACGTAATAGGCGGCGAGCCTATTGCCGTCTAGCGGGCACCTTGTCATTGGCTGTATGAATAAGTACTGTCGAATGGAGAACCGTCCTATCCCTTAGTCGCCTTTATCGACACCCACAGGAAGAGATGGGGTGGCCCTATTCTACCGGGAACCAACACGGCAAAAAACTGGGCAAACGAAAAAATATACCTAACTTGCTGACCCCGCGAACTTCGTACCGCCTTTTTTTTTAATTTTTCTCACCGTAAGAACCATCCTCGTACTTCAGGGAATATTCTAAAAAAAGAATTAGCGAAATCGGTTCAGCCGTTCTCGAGATTTGCGCTTAGCAACACATTTAGGGATTCATTTTTATCACCCCTAATATACTTAATATGTTTAATGAATATGATGAGGCCTCATTAGCATTCTTAGCGGCCAATCTAACCTCTTGAGGCTTTTTGGAGGTTAGACTGCAGTCACACACACCCGTAAAAGTCAATATAAAATAATAACACGCAAGTAGGAGCCCACGGGCTCCAAAATGCAAGTTATGTAAAATAACTGCTCTTATAGTGAATACCAGATTTTCGTCATTTTACTGCCTCCGTGGCGTAGCGGTAGTGAACGCGGCCGCTACGCAGGAGGCGCGGGTTCGATCCCCGCTCAGTGCAAATATTTGTATGCATGGATATGAATATTTGCATTGGTCTGGGTGTTTTTATGTATAATATGTATGTATTTACGAAAAAAAAATATCTAAGTATGTTTATCCGCACTCTAGAACCCATAACACAAGCTAGTTAAGCTATGCTTACTTTGGGTCTAGATAGCGCTATGTAGGATGTCCTACAATATTTATTTAAAAAAAAAGAAAGAAAAAAGGTATGTAGAGACTAAAGAAATATACTCTACCAGTTTACAGGTATGAATCTTAACGAGCAGTCATGACTAACAAAAATTACTGCTACAATACATATTAGTAATTTTATATGGCGGTGCCCGTGTATTGATCGCGTGACCAACATTAGTCGAATAAATCACATCGTGAGGCAATTATAATATCGTTACTAACATCACTTTTAAAAAAGAGTTAAAACAATACATGGAACAATACCTACTGAAGCTATATTTAGTACCTAGACGACCGTGCTCCGCTTGGCGTATTTACCCACATGAGTCGATTTAAATACGATACTTTTTTCTCATAGTTTTCTGGCCTACCTACGCATTTTGCCAACTATTCCACTGCTGCATATATGTAGAGTAGAAAATTCTGTAAAATATGGGCTGCGGATCAGAGATCAGCTGTCCCCTCATAACCCTTAATTTGCCTATACTTATATTAACTTAAAGGCAAAAACTTAAATCAACATATTATCCGTGTGGTTTCGGAGAAAGAATGCAAGTATTACTACCCCATCTCATCCGAAGGGTGTCGTAAGAGATGACTAACGGAAAAATACGCAGACGATATCACTGCGAATCTCGAAATAAAACTCTGTACCATCCCGTCTGCCCAGCGTGGAATCAGTAGGCCAAGCCAAAGTCTCCTAACATTTGGGAGAGGCTTATGTCCAGTAGTGGGCTGCGATTGGCTAATTGATTGACATAATAACACACCTAATTTGACCATAATCATCAGAGCTATTTTCGAAATAGCATGTAGGTACTTGCCACCTTAATTACAATGCTCGTTTAATAGTACCTAATAGAAGTAAATAAT
This sequence comes from Eilema depressum, assembly GCA_914767945.1. Lineage (NCBI taxonomy): Eukaryota > Metazoa > Arthropoda > Insecta > Lepidoptera > Erebidae > Eilema > Eilema depressum. The sequence goes on along the minus strand of OU612023.1, from coordinate 16,251,624 downwards.
AAAATTTATACGGACAAGTTAAAAAGCGAGGTTACGACTTCTGAAAGATTATGATTAAAATTTAGAAGAAAAGACAAATTACCGCCGCGGCCTGCGCACTTTCCTGATGGGGCTCAGTTATGAAACGTCTTGTGATTAGATAAGCTAATTACTCGAAATCATTTGAGTCGCGGTTCTTAGTTATGAGGTCGGTTATTCGGTATTCGTAGTCATGTCGGCGAGGCCTTGCTTCTTTCTGTCATTGGTGATACTTTTGAAGAAGTTTGGATACAGATAGACACATTCAGTTACAACAAATAACTGTTCTTAAAAATATATAATGAGGAAAGAATTTAAAATGAAATAATATTGATTGTGTTTTACTAAAACGTTAGGTAAAAATTTAGGAGTGAATGCTTATATAGTTTTGCTGCTTTTTGTAGATAAGCAGTCCCTAACTTTTTCCGATGTTGACATAATAACAGAAGTACTCGTATATAATATAAACAAACGCTACCTACTAAGAAAGTAGCGTTTGTTATAATTAAGGATTTCAAATGTCTAACTTTTGTATATACCTAACGTTGAGACGGAGGTTAAGTTGGTTAATAAAACTTTTGCGCTTGGGGTAACTGCAAAAGTTCACATACATCGTGGCAATAAAGTCAAACCGACGAAGTACCGTACGCTTTTGTAGTAATAAGCGGTTTCTGTAATGGTACTCGTAATTGAAGTCTTGTCAACGCCTTCTTACGCACTATTTTGTACTGCGCACTGTGCGTGAGTAGGCGTTGACAAGACTCTATCATTGGTGTATTACCACTGTAACACTGAGACGAGTAACACTGATAAGGTGCGGCTATTTGGCACTTTAGAGAAATAATACTTACCCTAAGGTGCTTGTTGTCAAACGTTTGGTACCTTAGTAGAGGAAGTATTATTTCTATAAAGTGCCAAATACCAATCAAAAATGTTGTGATGTTGTGTTGCGTGTTGTTAGTGAAAAGGTTGCGATAAATATGAGCTATGGACGAACCTTTACTGGTTGGGAAAAAATCCCAACATGTCACAGGTGGTCCTGGATACAACACTTTTTGTCCCAACGATAACGCTGCAAAATATTATAGGTATGTATCAACTTTTGTTTCTCAATTCGAAAACCTACCACAAATATATCCGTCTTATTAAGTTTCGGGTCGGCTGAAGCAAAGAATGCCGGGCTAGGTGGGGGTTCTCGGGTGGGGCAGACCTGAGATGTGAATGCAGATTTACACCACAGACAATGGCCCACCTGCTGACGTGTGCAACATGCCCACACACATGTACTCCGGAGGACCTCATGTGCGCCTCCGAGAGCGCTATCCAGGTAGCAGCACACTGGGAGAACACCATTTGAGAGTGACATTTTGAGAGAAGAAGAAGAAGAAATAAGTTTACCTTTGTCTTAAACTAAAGCTTGTATCTGGAGTAAAATTTAAGATAAGATACAAAAAGGTACAGTTTTCAGATTATTACAATACTGAAATAATCTGAAAACTGTACAAAACAATACAATACAATAAACAACAATGATCCATTGTTGTTTTCGTGTTTCCTAATGAACACAAAGCCCTTGAAAGGATTAGAAATTCTGACTTGAGTTCTTGCAAGACTTAAGATTAGTAATCCGCCCTCAGCTGTGAGCAAGGCGAGGGCTTCTGTAACATTTGATAGCGTGGCTGTTATTTGATACGAGGTGTTAGAGATTATGCCATTGTGTTAACTAATTATTGATTGGACAGAATCGATAATATATAATTATTTACAATTACAATAACTATGTTGATGTTTCGTGTAGGTAAGGTTGGGTATATAGGGTTCATCCACTAGGATCTGTGTGTTTCTGCCCCTCTAGACACGTGGCAATACTTTTTTAAAACAGATTGGTTAATGTATGGGATGGACATACGTCGGCGACTGTCATGAAGGTCAAAATACGTGTCAATCCAATTCAACATTCTATCCTAAAATACGCCAGTCAATGTATCAAAACTTGTTTTTTTTTACACCACTTATGTGGCATGAGAATCCTATGGACGTGTGCATCACTAGGAGCGTCACTGCCGACCCCGTAAGAACCTTCTATTACCCTTCTTGGAGAACCCTATACTGGGGCCTTAGACAAAGTGACATTCGATTGGCGAAAACGCCAGTGGAATCGCTAATTGCAGCCCCGGATCTTCAATTTTTTTTAGGCGGGGCAAAAACTGAAAATGTCGCCCCTGCCCCTTTTTTGCTGTGCGTAAATTCCCTTGGATACCGGCGGGGCAGGGGGGGGGGGGGGGGTGTCGTCCATCCGACAGGATTTTATTTTGAGTCAAAAGTATAACCCATCTTTTCTTGGGCGGCACATCGCGCCGTGCGCGCTACCGCTCTGCCACAGCGCGCTGGGAGCAAAGCGTTGAGCGAAAAGACTTCTTCTCTGAAGGTCCGTGTCAGCGCCTTCCACACCGGCTACCCCGCCAGCGTGAGCCTTGAGTTTTCGCTGGCAACACAATAACGAGAGACGATATACAGACGTGGACTCCTATCTGAGCCGAAACAGGTGGTCCACGAAACTCCCTCTTGGAGATCACTTGCATCACCCGGTACAGCCGGCTCCGTCCGTGTCGCTTCTCTAGCCAGTCCTCCATGATTACCGCCGATAAATAAATAAATAAAGAAATAAATAAATATTGTAGGACATTCTACACAACGCTATCTAGACCCAAAGTAAGCATAGTTTAACTAGCTTGTGTTATGGGTTCTAGAATGCGGATAAACATACTTAGATACATTTTTTTTTTTTTTTTTTTTTTTTTTTTTTTTTTTTTGTAAATACATACATATTATACATAGAAACACCCAGACCAATGCAAATACCCATATTTCATTCACACAAATATTTGCACTGAGCGGGGATCGAACCCGCGCCTCCTGCGTAGCGGCCGCGTTCACTACCGCTACGCCACGGAGGCTGTCGAATATGATAACACGGCTTGCCCTGCGCTCGGTCGCCCAAGTCGTTCCTTCGACTCCACCATGATGTCCTGGTGAAGCTTTCACTACTAATATAGCAATTTGGAGACCAAACTTCGGAGATGCACCCTGAAGCCTTACACCTTATTGCGAACCGAACTTATTGCAAAGCACCCAGTCGTATCCGATGATCCACAGGAGTTGACACGAGCGACCCCTGGGGTCGACCCAGACCGATCTCTGCAGAGTACCGCATGACATTTGATGACGACCAAGGCCGGTCACTGTTAGGTAGATGATGGCTCTCTCCGTCAGATACGCCCCGACTAGGCGGCGAAGGTGGAGATACACTTCATGACTTCATAATACACGAGCGCATCCCTGAGGTAAATCTAGGGCAAGGTGTTGAACGCATTGGCGATGTCCGCCCCGGGCAACCGCGTCCTTCACCAAAGCCCTCATGCGCATGATGGTATCTAAGTACGGTGGAGCGGCTGTGGCTGAAGCGATATTGGCCATTCGCCATCTCCGGCCATAACCTGGAGAGGTGTCCGATGAGGCACTTTCCTATAACTCTTTCAAAGAGTTTGCGCACCTCGTCAAGCACCACTATGGGTCGGTAGGCGAACGATGAGTCCACCGGGCGCCCTTTCGAACGGGGACATTTACCTCGTCTTCCACGATTGCGGAAATTGGCTCCGTTCGCTCCGTTACAAACATGCGTTAAGTAGCTCTGTCAGTTGGGGACTTGGAGATCTTCGACTAGAGCAAGGACCCACTCTCGTCCTGGAATGCCGGTGGGTCCGGGGGCGGTTTTGTTACTTCTTGGCTCTTTTGTTTTTTTTTTTTTTATCGTGCGAAAAATCCCCACGGATACCTCCCCCGCCGGAACCGGAGGAGGAGGTTACGTCGGACTCGAACCGACTAAAACGCACGCCTACTGTGGGCCGTCGGTTGCCGGAGGTGAGATTGTCGTAGCCATATCCCTCGCACCCCGGCCGACCCAGGCCCATATCTCTCGAACTGGCCCTCATCCGGTGTGGGCACCACGGAGTCCCCAACTCGCCCCCGGGTATGGGGAGGCACGCTATGCGCGCCACCGCCGCGGCCTGCTTCTGCTAGGGTGACAGGCGGCTCCACCCGTCACCCCCAGGCCCGCACTCATGGAGGACGGAGGTCGTTCTGCGACCTCCGACGCCCGAGTTGCCGCCGCTCGTCGCGGGCCGTGCGGTTTGCGATTCTCCTCCGCTCCGCACGGACCGCAAGGTCTGCGATTCTCCTTCGCTCCCGCTCCGCCCCCTCCTTCACGAGCATTATTTGCTCGCAGAAGGAGGCGCCGGCGGCGTTACTTCTTGGCTCTAAGCATTGCACCGCCAGCTCTAGTTCTACCCAAGTGACCTTGAGTTGTCGTTGTCTTCCACACTGGGCGCCATAGGCGACCGAGGCTCAGTAGTCTGCGGTGAAACGTGTTTCGTCGGCTGCGCTGGGAACAGGGAATCAACTCCTCTGAATAGCACTGGTGGAGACATCGAGTCAACGGGGTCCAGGGGCGCAGCTTGCTGCTTAACATAAGGCAAGGCCGCCCCCTGGGGAGCGGCCTTTCATCTGCAAAGTTTGATTTTGCCGCCCCCTGATGCTGCCGCCCGGGGCGCGTGCCCCGGCTTGCCCCCCCCTAGATCCGGCCCTGGCTAATTGTAGTGTGAAATTGACATAAATCATTAATATAACTATATTTTTTTAATGAAATTTGAGTCTTTGTAACTCGAAATACATTATTTAATTTATCATTATAAGTATAACCACCGCAATGTCCCGAAATCCATTGTTAAAACCTTAAAAATAGCTTGGAAAAACCACGCACGGAAACATCTAGAGGGAGGGGTATACAGGCTATTTCGCACCGTCCAGTTGCTCTTATAAAAATCAAGTTGTGGAAAGGAGATGGAGAGCGTCTCCAAATTGCAAGCTTCGTATGCAACAGCAACAGCGATTGTCACTCGTATGTACAGAACAAAAAAGGTAGTTGGTGAAATGTGGATGATCAATACATCTCTGCCTAACCAATCTAACCATAGTAAATTAGTAAGTAATCATTTTAATTACGTATGTACAAAAATACCTATATTCAATGCCGTGTCCGCAATGAAATTGAGCCTGTGAGTAACTAACAGCCACTCTTTTTTAATCGTCAATTTTATTCTGTATTACTTTTTATTGAGTCAGCCCTGTATGGACGAGTGCTTCGTTTAAACCAACCAATCATCAAATTGTAAAGGAAAGTACTCGGAGTCGTACTTTGAAAGCACTTTAATTCCATTCAGGGGCTCGATTAAGTTAAATTAGGTTTCTAAAATGCGTGATTTGAAAATTTACGAATGCTCTTAACTTACATTTTTCAACATACATAAATATTCTACATAAATAAATAAACTACCCTACTTCCTACATTTCCGAGTTCTTAATTCGAGGCGTAAAAAAGCATCTTATGAGACCGTCTAACTGTAACTTTCCTTTCAGCTTGATGTTAAGCTAACTTACCATTAAGAGGGGTGAAGTCATATTGATGAGCTCTATATAAGAATCAGTGATTCTGAAAGTATACCTTTGATAATTATCACTATATTTTGTTTTGACTTGTTTTTTCTGATTTTTGATGATCCCAAGGCGTTTTACAAGTTGGACTACGGGTAATACGATCTTTGATTAACCAATAATACCTATTGAACATTTCAAAGTTTTAGAATATCTGGATTGAACAGCTGTCTAAAGTCAAGACATTCCTAACGATTTTATAAACTTGACGTTACTTAAAACTTAGTTCAAGTAGATTCAAGTTTGTTATAAACTCCCATTTGCTCGTGACAGTTCGGTATAGGCTCTAATTGAATTGGGTACTTGAAAACAACTAAATATATGATGCCAGAACGCCCACAACTGAGTGGACTATAAATAAAACGTATCACTACCAGCTGGAGTTACGCCAGAGCGGAGTAACGGTCTGCAACGTTATTTTACAAGTTATTTTATTGTTACGTGTTTATCGGAACCGCACTATTATTTACAACTAGCCTTCCGCCCGCGGCTCCGCCCGCGTGCATCTTGGTTAACGCGACCTTTGTTCATATCTTCGGTTCTACGCAACCGATTGCGATCAAACAAACGTAAGATTTTAAGTCTGAGCAAGCCCTTTCTAACAAAAAAAAACCGCATCAAAATCCGTCTAGTAGTTTTTGCGTCCATCGCGGACAAACAGACAAACAGACAGGAAATGAAAAAAATATAATTTTCGTGTTCAGTATCTATCTATACTATTATATAATTGTAAAGTGGTCGTGTCTGTACATTGGAGATATTTAAAAAAAAAATACTTGGGTTATGTTATGTTAACGATACTGAACACGAAAATATTTTTTTTGAATTTCCTGTCTGTTTGTCTGTTTGTCTGTTTGTCCGCGATGGACGCAAAAACTACTGGACGGATTTTGATGCGTTTTTTTTTTATTAGAAAGGTCTTGCTCAGACTTAAAATCTTACGTTTGTTTGATCGGTATCGGTTGAGTAGAACCGAAGATATGAGCAAAGGTCGCGTTAACCACGAGATGCACGCGGGCGGAGCCGCGGGCGGAAGGCTAGTCGTTAATATAACATAACCCAAGTATTTTTTTTTAAATATCTCCAATGTACAGACACGACCACTTTACAATTATATAATAGTATAGATAGATGTACCCGTAGGTACTGCCACGTTATACGTTCAAAAATGTTGTATGAAAATTAATTTATCATTGGAAAATAACGGTAAATGTATAAGTTTTGACAGTCGACAATGAATAATGAGCACGACGATAGGTACTGGTAGTATGTAGTCGTTAATTCAGGTTCTATGTCTAGGGTGACCATGAGTTCTAAATGTTATAATAATGTGAACAGCTGTTGCCCGCGGCTCCACCCGCGTGTAATCTTATATGTATATAAAAATCATTGCTGAGTCTCGCTAAAACTCGAGAACGGCTGAACCGATTTGGCTAATTTTAGTCTTAAAATATTTAAACGGGCTAAAAAAAATATGGCGGTACAAAGTCCGCCGGGTCAGCTAGTATGAAATGAAGATCTCGTACCCGCGACCCATAGGAACCCATAAGGGAAATAAAAGTGCGTATAATCTAGCTCTGTGTCGATTTTTATCCAGATGCAATCAGGCACACGTTTGGGTGCATGTCTACATCAGTGGCGAAGAGTCCCTATAACCTGATTCCTGCTGGCTGCCAAATGGGTCGCATGCTGCATAACAAACTAGATCGAGTTAAGGTAATTTTCCACCGGTTTCACTTTTCACTTTTCGCAACTATTTAGTCTACATATATTTTCATCATACAATTTATTATTTGTACCAATAAATAGTCCAAACACTCTTAACATTATTTCGTGCATCTACCTTGGATAATGAATATATTATATCTCTGCATCACCCTAAGATTGGCTGGCAGATAATGCCTTTGGCATTATAGACCGCCTTTGTATAATGATTTTGTATTTGTGCAAAAAGTTTAAATAAGTACAAAATAAATAAACGAGTCATACGAGGGCAGTGGTGATACTCGCGCGTTGCCGAGCGACAGAATAAATAGGAACAGAAAATGAGCTTCAGCCGACCTTGATTTTACTTACACCTATCACCCTCTACTGTAGCTCTACGGCTGCTCGTCTGGTTTTACAATAAATCATAATCTGTTCTGTAGCTAAAGGCACGAGTTAAATTCAACAAGTACAACAAACGTTAATGTATTGAACAAAGGGAAAACATGCCAGTTTCACTGTGAAATGTGCAAAACTCTATAACAATCCTTATCCACCATAATTAGTCAAAGCGGTCATAAGTTTTTTTTTAAATTCATTTAGGTCGCATACAAGCTTACGACCCACCTGATAGAAAGTGGTTACCGTGGCCTATGGACGAGTGCAACACCAGGGGAGTCACACTCATGTTGCCGACCCTGTAAGAACAGAGAGATTCTGTGCCGTCAACGCAGAAGACAAGCAGGAAAAGTCTTTGGTCTTCCCACTGACATCACAAAACTTCTCCAGTGAGCTCTGGCCACCCTACTCACCACCGGAAGCACAATACGAGGTATTATATACCCACGGTATTCTGTTGGGTGGAGGTACATCCCCAGTCGGACTGCTCAATTGGGACGGAAATACGGTCGTGTCCTACCCTATTTTAAGTTATACAATTTATTAGAACCCTTAATTAGTCACATACCTGTAAGAAGACGTGTAGTATAGCGTGCGGATCTCCTCCCCCGAGGCGAGCTGCGCGCGCGCCGGCGAGTAGCACGCGCATGCAGAATGGCGCCGCGAAGCACAACCTTCGTTCCCATGGCGACCACGCACGCATTGCCTGTACATATTAATCAGGAGTAACAATATTTATTACGTCAAATATTTTCATGGACTCTAAAAATTCGGGTTATTCTAAGTTTACCATTTAGCTAAGTGGTTGTCGGACTTAGGATCAAGGTGTCCCGGGTTCGAATCACAATACACTACGGACGTTAAACTACTTCTAACACAAGCAATTTAGCTTAATTGGGTTAGTGAGATTCTTTTTTTTGTTTTTTTTTTTTACTAGCATTTGATAGCAACTCTATCATTTTGATAAAATTTTGAAAATATTTTGACTATATTATATGGATTGGTATAAAAGGGATGAAAACAGAATCTCCTTTTTTGAAGTTTTTTTAACCTTTGTTGTATTTTATTTCGAAATTTAATTGAAAATTTGCATTCTATTAAGTGGAATATAGAATGATGACATTTTCAAATATGTAAATCTTCTGTTCCTGTATTCACAAATAAACTATGATTATGATGATTATGATTATAAGTTTGGTGAAGCTGAAATTGACATCCATTACCTTATAAAGCCCAAGAAGGCTCCCGAGGCTGTAGACGGCGAGCGCGGCGTACCGCAGCAGCGCCGGCGCACAATACACGGTCGCTGTCACCATTGGGATCGCACCTGCAACAAGCACAAGATCTTTTTAGATGTTTGGATATGACACCTTGCTGTATCTTGGACTATATTTAGTGACTGTTGGCTATATAGTCATTCAATTAATAAATAGTCTACTGCAGTCCACTACTGGATCTAGGCATCTCTCAATGTGCATACTAGTACCCGATATTCTGCCTTGCGCATCCAGCCTACCCTAGCTATCTTATTCAGGTGAACGAGTATGTACATAAGAATCCCCTGCGAGATCGTATTGGAAAGGCAAGTTTTTCTCGATCCCTGGGGGATTGAAATAGGGGATCCTAGTGGAACACCAGACAGATTAAAGGTTTCATAAATGTTCAGTTCAATTCTAAAGCCCAAATTCCACGTAGGTCCTTCACTTCAAGGTTGATATTCACCTAACTACCCTTACAATGAAAAACACGATCAAATAATTTCATTCCATGTCGTAACATGTAAGTCGTTAGCAGTCAGCTGTCAATCCACTGATGGATGCGTTTTTAATGACTAGGCTACACATAAGTAACATTTAATTTTTCTTCATACATTTTTGATGATTCAGTTTTATTGCTGGCATGGGCCGTGTAACTCATGTACAAAAATAACGATGAAATAAAACTCATTTTAACGTGTTATAACGCGTTGCTTATGTTATTTTTATATCTAAACTATTTATGCTTATCTGACGTTTCAGGTGTCATAGTCACGTAGAGATACCACTACCAAGTGAAGTAAGAAGCTCTCCCAATACCTATTACTTTACAATTTAGGCCTTAGGGGAATAAAATAGTAATGGTTTCATGTTTTAAATAAAATTAAAGTATAAAGTTATCAAAAAACATTTTTTTTAAGTAATTTAGCAAAATGTTACACATTTCTCAAATTAATCATGTCTTAGACAATATGCTAAGCTAACGTCATTTTTTAGATGAATTTTGAGTGGAATATATTCAGTATTAGCTAATAGCTCAGTACTTATAGTATTATTTTTATAAGATGTTAAATATAAACCCAGATGTTCGAGCGCTTTGAACTGTGGTCATATATTTCTTCAACTGTCTTTCATACCACACTAGCACTACACAGCAATTTTATTCACAGTGCTCGTACAGTTTCAGTTGCATTTCAGAAGTCTATTCATGCTGCTGGGAAGCAAAAGAAATATCGGGAAATTCAGCTCACATTCACAGAAGTCGAATGCAAGATTTCAATTCAAGTCATTAATTTCAGCTGTTTGTGCTGACTACGTCCGTCGTTCACGGTCCAGCATTATTTCTAATTATTTTTCCAGTGTACTGAGCTCAGTAATTGACAACTAGGGTCAATTTTCCCAGTAAATGTTCGTGATTACCAACGGTTGTGTACTTTCGATTCCCCTGTGTTTGTCCTCGGCCCCCGTTTGTCAGTGACCAACGTTCCCAGATTGCCACTTATAGGTATTTGGATTTGTTATCGAAGCTGCAGGATTACACACTGTTTACTTTATAAAATGAGATTTTCTTATGTGGGTTTTCCGATACTGCAATATGAGGCCGTTTTGAAAATATATGATGATTAAAAACGCATATATAACTGCAGGAGAGTCGTTTCATTTAATGCGGGAACTGCTGGCTACTTGGGCAAGGAATGTCCGACAAAACCGCTTCCGGTAGGATGGTAAAACTCCACTAACTTGACGTCGTAAGGGATAACACGTGTGCCAATGACCTCAGGGATGCTGAAGATCGTGCGAAGTGTAAAAGTAGGCAATCGGATCTCGAGCTCCGAGGTGCAGTTTCGGAAGTGACCGAAATACTTGCTGAGATGGTGATCAAAGTAGCTGGGTACGCAATAGGGACTAGCCCATATGACATCAAGCAAATATTGCGTGGCGAGTATTCGGAATAGGTGCTTTTAATGATTACGCATTTACATTCCTCTTTTTATGATCAAACTACTACATGAGATATAAGTTTCATATGTAAAAGCAATACCAAACTTATGAGATCCTACATATATTTCTTGAAATTCTAAAGGCTCATTTGAAATTTAAATCAGAAAAATGTATTCTTTTCAACTACAATTAATTTATAACCATCAGCAATTAACTGCAACATAATACTTAAACTTCCCCTGTCAAAATCCGTTTAACTAAACTAGGTTCTCACGTTTTACTCAATGAGGAGCCGGTTAAAAATTCGTTGTTCGACAAAACCTTTATAAAATTCATATTTGTCATAGTCTTATATGGACCAACAAAATTTCATATCCCCTTTATAAAAATTTCAATTATAAGCTACAAGGATAGCACCTAAAAAAGGAACGAAGCAAGAAGGCAACGCCTCATAAAATGGTAAGAAAATTATCCAGCACAGCTTTAAAACAGAATTTTCAATCCCTACACGCGCTCCACTTCGGGATTAGACGCTGCGAGTGTGCTCGTGGAACAAAGGTTTACCACCTTATGTATCTACCGACTAGTAGGGATTTAGCTAAAGCCAAGTTTAATAGTGTATGGTCTTGGGTGGTGTATAATACAGGTGCTGACTTTATCATGAAACCTTTATGCTAATAATAAGCAAATGAATGTAATCGTTTTTTAAACGGCTTTATTTGAACTTTGGACCTACCAACAAGTAAGTCAAAGTAGAAAGCCGGATTATTTCTTAAAAATGTGAAAAAAAAATTCTTTTAATTACACAACGCCTGCTATTTGACCCATACAAGCCTATAACTAATAACAATTACCCATACTATCCATAACGACTGCCATAGGGCAACCGGAACCGACGACGGCTTAGCGTGCTCTCCGAGATACAAAGGGACTTCAATGTGTTGATAAGGTTTTCATCCTAAGGTCAACCTGACTAACTTTACCTAGCAATGTGCTAACTTACTCGGTTACCACTTAGCCCTCTCTTAATTATGTATTATCTGCCCAAGCCTCCCACGTAGCTTGCCACGCTTATTTATTATTCGGTGCCCTAGCGGATCACTGGTGTTGATTCTAGTCGAACAGGATCATAGTAGGTTACAGCATATAGAGCATCGGTCTGTAACACAATTGCTAGGTATTAAATGTACTTGATTTGGCTGGATTTATTAACCACGTCCCTCCCTCTAATATTATTCCATGTTTGCTATCTGGTTTACCACCGCCATTTCTCTCAGGTCTCTCTACGTGCTAGTATGATAAAATTGCCACGCAATTTCATACCCAAATGTATAAATTGCCACAATTCTGTTGTCTAAATATTTATAATAACAGCAAAATGATAATTAATATGATTTAAAATCAATAATGTCTTTCAAATTCTGGTTATAATAACTTACAATAAAGTTCATATACCTAGGTAGGTAAACAAAGAGATTTTTATTAAAATTAAGCTAGTGTATTCATATGAAATTTAAACTTTGCTATTGGAAACAGTAGGTAACATGTTTCAAAGAAAACACTGACTGAAAAATCAAACTGAAAATAAAAGCGAACAAAATAAAGGACGTAATTCGAAGTTCTAGGAATTCACTCGACGATTTGATTTGATTACTAAATTGTGGTCACCGATAAGTATAGAGTAGGACTATCATAACATGGCATTATATACACGGTAATTGACGTACAATTTTCACCACTAATATATTGTTAGGGCTGTCCCACTCCCTACTTGGCGCACTCATCAGAGCAGGTGAGTGACGGACGCCCACGTTATTTTGTTTATAAATACACCTACGCTTAATTATAGAATGACAGCCTTTGATCGTGGTCGTAGACGGTGTTTATAGTAAAATAAGTACTCGTGTATTGTATTAAGGTTTAAATTTATTTAAAGACGTACTTGTAGTATCAGGGATTGAGGATCATACTGTATTTAGTTGGTACTCTTGTTAATTAAGTTTTGTGCATCTGTTAGAAGGGAGTTCTCTTGAATCACACTGGCTGAGAGCAATCTTTGCTCATCTTTTCTATAATTATTTATCTTTTTAGTTATTCAGCAAGAATCACCACCTTGCTTTCAAAATTAGGAGTGTGACGAATCCGTGCGTAGCTGGATGGCGTAGCTCTCGTAGACGGGTGCTACAAGTAGCAAGTCAGCGTTTTTAATAGTCGCGAGTCTCACAGAGAATATTATGGTCGATATATGTATTTATAACTGAAAATAAATTATTTAATAAACATTATGTATTAATCACTGCAGTGTGGAATGCCACTTTATCAGCAGCCACAGTATCTACAACCAAGCTACGCGTAGTAATTGTATCAAAGCAGGTTGAACCCCAGGCAACGACAGTTTATTTGCTGCAGTATTGTGAATTTTCGGGGTGGCTCACGCCAAGGTGCCTTATCGTGCCCAACAGATTGCACACTGTTCCACTTGGAAGTATAAATCGTTCCGACAATCTTTATTTATTACTTCTCGATACCGACTTCGTGTTGCCTTTCTGCGAGTAAATATCGCAATGGTGTAAGAATTGTGGTATGTAGGTACCGTCCTGTAGTAATTAATAGAGTATGTATTACAATTGAATTATAACGTGGGCTGCAACATCATCGTCATTCGAGTAGGCTGTCTTCAATGTGAATGAAGTCAATTGTAAGTCAATAAATTAAAAACAATCCACTGAACCACACACTAGCTAGGTTTTAGTTTGAGGTTAGTGAATTTATCGACGTGAACCCACTCCTAATACAAGCAAATTGGCTTGAGCTGGAGTGGTTAGCGGGCTTACTACTTAGTAGTTTCAATTACAATTGAAACTGCATTTGTCAATATAAAATTACATTCTGTAATATTCACTCAAGAGGAATGGAGAGACGGATACATTTTGCCACTAAGGATAGTATAGTGTCATTAGTGTATGTGTGGCACCTATTGTAAACTAAACTGACTTAAAAAATGACAAAGTATCACGACTAATATCTTGCTAGTACCTAATCTACTTAACAATCCACCAATACGGCACATTACTACGAGGAAATAGTCACAAAGCTGTAACTCTGTGTGTATTCCTGTATAATATTCGTACGACCGGCCCGACCGCTGTTTATCACTTGCTCGGCTATGAACTATGACCGTAAACCAAAGTTTATAGTCACGTCCCAACTATTCTTACTTAGTCTGTTTACTATTATTGCATTCTCGCCTGTCGTAAAATAAGAACTATGAAATTCTTTCACTGTTTTTGCAATTGAAAATAACTATACGCATACCGTCTTGGTACCCGGTGGAGTTGGAGTCACCCTAGCAGAAGCAGACCGCGACGGCGGCGCGCATTGCGTGCCTCCCCATACCCGGGGGCGAGTTGGGAACTCTGTAGTCCCCACACCGGAAGAGGGCCAGATCGAGAGATATGGCCCTGGGTCGGCCGGGGTGCGAGGGATATGGCTACGACAATCTCACCTCCGGCAACTGTCGGCCCACAGACGGCGTGCGTTTTAGTCGGTTCGAGTCCGACATAACCTCCTCCTCCGGCTCCGGCGGGGGAGGTATCCGTGGGGATCTTCCGCACGATAAAAAAAAGGTACCCGGTGGAGTAGAATAGGGCCCACCCTATCTCTTCCTGTGGGTGTCGTATAAGGCGACTAAGGGATAGGGCTGTTCTCAATCCAACTGTTAACATACAGCCCATGACTAAGTGCCCGCTTGACGGCAATAGGCTCGCCCCCTGTTCCGGACCGAAAATCATAGTTGGCGAAACGTGGGTGTTAATACACGTCTGCCTACCCCTTCAGGGATTTACAGGCGTGAGTATATGTATGTACGTATGTATGTATGCCTATAGCTATAATTGTTGAAGGAGTCGGCAGAACATTCTGAATACTACAGTTTTTAACGTTCAGTCATTCGAGCAACAATCCCGGTTCCAGCTAAAGCTGGATCCCGGGGGACGCACTCCCTTATTCCTCTATAATTTGGTTTGGATGGCTTTTACGGGAGTGATCTACACATCACTTCTAATCTATATCTATATAAATGAATTGAAATTCTGTTAGTCCCGGGAAGGTTTAAACGGTGAGAAAACATGGAAACAGGATCTGTATTCCACGTGGGCGGAAAAAAATATGGTGGTATAAACTTCGCCGGGTCAGCAGGCTAGTTAATAATATAAAAATCAATTCAAGATAATAGATCTTCGTATAATTTAATGGGAATCAGTCAAGAACAGCAAAAATATCTTAATAACAATGGGTACTTATCCCATTTTTTCGGTAATAAAGTGATGAAGGGCGGGCGGGCGGCGGCAGATTACACGAACGAATCCATTACGTCACTAGCTGACTGTACTTAATTAGGATAAATCGTTCTCGCTCTCGGCTGCGGGATACAGAAATCATAGTTGTTTGTGTATTTTTTGTGAGTTTGCTAACAATATTGAGTGGGTTTTGACTAGATTTTGTTGCAGGATTTCATGTTTTCGGTTTGAAAGTACGGCGTCCAATGTTCCTTTGTTCTAGTTTTCAAGAATCATCTAGATATAATTTATAGTTAACTGTAATAAAACGTAATAGCTAATGAATTTGAATTGTAGATTTCGAATAAACGTTAGAAAACTAACAAACCAGCTTTCATCTAGTTTTCTTCATCCTAGCGTTAATTCCCAGTCGCATCCGAAGCTTTCACCTCGGAGTCTGGGGTCCGCTTTACCAGTCCTAACTGCGGATTTGGCTATACCTCGACACTTTCTGTGAAGCGACTGCCATCCGACCTCCACAACCCAATGGTGACATTAGGCGATATCAAAGCATTGCAGCTAGACCGTTGTTGTTGGACATTTAGGGCTCCAATTACCCGTAACGACTGCCATAGATGTTCGTATGGCAATCGGGACCGACGCGACGTCTTAACGTGCTCTCCGAGGCACAACCAGACCAATGCAAATACCCATATTCATGCACACAAATATTTGCACTGAGCGGGGGTCGAACCGCACCTTCTGCGTAGCGGCCGCTTTCACTACCGCTACGTCATAGGAGTTGTCAAGCTTTTATCTAGGTATCTACTAGACATAATCACGGATTGTTGAATCGAAGCCGTGGCTAAGATTTCAGTCAATAATGTGTAAAAACTATTTAGGTTATTTATCTGTGGCTAGGTAGGGAAGTGTGTGGCAGTGGCAAAAGGTCCCTATACCTAACACAATTCCGACCGGCTTGTCTTTACAGAGATGGTAGAGACTATTTATTTATTTTATATTGTTACTAAAGTAACAAATGGATCTCATGGTACGTGACAAACTAGATCGCAGAAAAAAAAATCCTACGGCTTCCCTTTTGAAAACTTTCAGCCTTCTCCACTGTAGGGTAGCCTATGCAATATCATCCAGTTTTAAAATGAGAAGGTAAGATTTCAACGTTGAAGAAACGAGTAAATCTAATTAAATAAGTTTTTAATATTACAAACTAAACAAAAACCAGGATTGAAGTAATTTATAAACTTTAACACTCTTATTAATAAACGTGGATTAGAGCTAGATTAACTTTAGTCTACGACTTACGTTTGGATTAGTGAAATGTCATATTAATAAACATGGAATAAGAAGGGAGTAAGCTAATCCGAGCCTACTCCTCGGTTTAAAGTTATTCCCAGGCGCCATGTGGTTTAACGACGGAGTAACCGTAGATTAGATTCAGATCTATCCTAAATTGTAAATTTTATTCTTGTCGTAGGTTTATTTGAAATGGAGAGGGAATACTTTATAGATGATCTAAGGTTAATAAATGAAGTTATTGAAATTGAATACCAGAATACAACATTAGCGAGACGTATAAAATTGTACAAGATACGAAACAATCCACTCGAAGACCTTCAGGAAGATATGTTTAAATATAAGTACCTATAGATTTTCGCGGGCAACTGCCTGTTTCATTATTGACATGTCATTGACATTTAAAATGGATCGAAGTAATTGCTGAAACAATAAAATACAAGTACCTACTTATTATAATGCAATACAAAATCACCAAACTAATTTTAATAAAATTTATCATCACGAAATATATTTCGACGTGACTTACCTTTTCTTCTTCATCCCAGTTGATAGATCTATTCCGTTTTTGGCTCATTTTAAAGGATTTAAAATACAGAATTATAAATGACTAGCTGTTGCCCGCGGCTCCGCCCGCGTGGAACAGCCTATATGTTAATCCAACCTATATACATACCAAATTTCAACCAAATCGGTCCAGCCGTTTATGCGTGAAAGAGTAACAAACATCCACACATCCACACATCCATTCTCACAAACTTTCACATTTATAATATTAGTAGGAAGGTACTATGAGTTTTTTATCAATTCAATTCAATAATTTTAGTGGTTTTTTTTGGAGTTTTCTATCTTTTCAAAAACCGCGCGTCAACAGCACTGTCAAGGGTCCATAATGTCAACCACAGAACACTTATGTCAACATTAAGCATTACATTCGTTCTTAGTTCATTCACAGACACAATTTTTTACTTTTAAAATAACTGGGTTGCCATAAAACACGCCTTAATCCCAGTGTAAGGAATGTATAGTTACTTCGAGGTTACTCCACGTTTATTAATAACAATATTAATTCGTGCTTAATACGACGTTACTCTGAGATTAACTAGTCCAAGTGTAACTTCAGATTAAGTCTGGATTACGTGATTTTTATTAATAAGAGAGTAAATGTAGACAAAAGCTTCTAAAACAAATAAATCTCGACGTTAAAGTCTACCTTGTTACTTCACATATTATGTAAATTGAGCAAACTCGGCATAATGAGGTTGTAATTTTACATATATTTACCATATACGCAGTAGTGCTGGGATTTTAAAAAGGTTTTATTATAGGAATACGGCATACTCCTAGTTCTATCATTAAAAAATAATGGTCACTGCTGTTTCAGGTTTATGTAAAACTAGCTGACCCGAAGAACTTCGTATCGCCAAATTTTATTGCAGTCCCGGGGCATTCAGATCCCGTTCCGCTGCACCTTTTATTCCTTTTTTTATACTAACCTCGGCCACACAACAATGAACATAAAACAAAAAGAATTATCCAATTTGGTGCCGTCATTCGGAAGTTATGCGCGTACATACATTTGCGGGGTTTCATTTATATTTATATTATGTAGCATTGTTCATGCACAGGTCAAAATAATTGAATTTTAAAAACATTTTTCCGATAGTTAGAGTCCGATAGGCTCTCACCGTTACCACAAGATGGATGTATAGGAGAATTTGGAACACTTAAGAATTACTATTAGAACTATCGGGATATTTACCATGTATTGTTTGCTTTTTTTTTTCTTTTTCTACACTTTTTCTAAAACTTTTTCACCGTTTACCGTCAGTACTACAGTTCCTCCGTGATCATGGTGCTTGCAACAGCGCCGAAATATCGGAAACTCCAAACAATACATAGTAAATATCCCGATAGTTCTAATAGTATTGTGAACGACCATGAAAGTTTAAACACTTAAGAATTGACTCGGTAGCGCAGCGGTCAGAGCATTCTCCCTGTAAAGGAACGGTCGCAGGTTCGTACTTCGTTGAAAATGGATGAAAGTGAAATTGAAATTGGCCTCGATTATTATCCATTCCGTCTCTGCTGTACCTACCTTAGCTACATGTAAAGGACACGAAGCAGCGAAAAGGGAATTCATGATGAGGATTCTATTCTACCGGGCTGTGTTGACTACAATGCGACCTCACTATTGTTTTGCATATACTGAGAAGTGAGGTTCACTCCTGAGTAGCAGGGTTATTATGTTCTTCATACAGAATCCTCACCATCTTTATATTAACTTTAAAGTGCACTTCGAGCACGGTAATATTGTAGTGTTTAGTGATGAGACCAGTTCCTTTCTAAGGGGAAACTCTGACTATCTCAGCTATTTTAAAGCTGCTTTGGTGAGCCGAAATCCTCTTTTACATCCGTCAGGGCGACGTAGATTTCAGAAGTTTGGTCTTACCGTAAATTCCTACGAAGTACGAAAAATAATACAATGAAATTATGTTACTTGCATTATAATCTTTAAACGTTATTTTATAACGCTGCCATATAAATTTTCATTCGAAATTTTTAATTACGTATGCTAATTTATCCCATAAATTTAACTCCATCCTGGAAGTTCCCTCTTTCCGATTGAAATTTAATGCAAAATACAGTTTCAAATACACAAATACAATTTACTGCTTCCGATTTCATTTTAACTTTCTTTGACAACGAATGTGTGTGCAGTCTTGTGTTGATTAATATTCATGTATGAGCCCTATTTATTTGCATAATCCAGTGGCGCTTCGAACAACGTGAATAAGTTTGTTTGTAATTTATGAGCGTCGCTATGTTACCGGTGTTTTATGACTTACGACCCGGCTTGCCGAAGGTATAACCGTGAATGTGGGATCAATGGATATTGGAAAAGAATGTTTCGGAAATGGTAGGATCGGAAATAAGGATGTTAAGGAATGTGTGTTAATATCGGTCATAAAGGCAATGAAGCGCACTGACGCGAATTTGATTAGTACATAACCAAAGTCATCATTTTGTGACGCCATTTTAGAGTGTGGATAACATATCTATAGTTTATAATATATCATTGAATAAAGTCACTAAAGTTATCTCAAACTCTAAGAGCATGATCTTGCACGCCTTACCAATCTAATTCAATTTTAAAACAATTACCTACTTAGTATGCTGACTTTCGGTTTCAATACCATGGACGTCCAAGATCGTGCGAAGTGGAGGAGGAAGAGCCGGAAGGCAGACCCTAAGCTCCGAGTTCACTTTGACTACGGATGTAATCAGGAAAATACGTCTCTACGAGGATGATGACTTAGTTTGCTGGCTTTTATTATAGATTTGGATCGGAAAAATTAAGATCTAAGACGGGACTTGAACCCGTGACCAGACCAGCGACAGGAGGAATGCACTGAGGAGAATATTGAGAATCCAAGAAGTGTACAAGTAGCTCAGTTGGTCAATGCATTTATCCTGTAAGGGACTGGGCGCGGTTTTAAGTTCGGCCTTTAGGTACAGTAGGTATGTAGTTTTGTATTTTATTTGCCTAGTGTTTGTAAATGTAGATGATGGATATATTATAAAAAGGAATGCCAATATGCAAGCTTTGAAAGTAACATAGTGATTAACACTGTAGGGTCGTAAGGAAGAAGAATCGAACTCGCGATAGTAGAATGCTTTGTCGTTACGCCATGCAAGTCATCGAGGGATAGCAGTGGCGAAGGTTGAAAGTTTTCGAAAGGAAAGCTGGTGGAAAAAATACTAACATCGATTTAGTTTGACATGAAAAATGCGGCCCAATGGGAAGTTGGCAGAAATCGGGTTGTAGGGATCCACTGATAGATAGATAGGTAATTAATTAGTGAATTAAACTCATACACGTATTAATAAAGTAGGTACGTCAGATGTATGTTGATTCGGAATATAAAACTTATCGATTATTTAATCTATATCAGATCTAGTGCAGCCATTTGCTGAGAGACACACCTCGGCCTGAAAGCCTGCTATATTTAGACAGGGTGTGGTCACATAATATAGTTCAGAGGTGGTATATAAGCCTTGAGGTCTCTCCGACATATCACGAATCCGCAATACAGTTTTAATGGACGTGCTAGATGTTCGAATTTAAAAATAAACTCAAGGTGAGGCTAGCAGTTTGGTATTAAGAGCTCAACAATATCAACTAAAAAAGTGAACTTAATCACAGATAACCTAATTTTATAAACGTTTTAGGGATGTTTAGTAAATGCACAGTATTGTACGGTCCATCTAAAATAAGTGGGTGGAATGCCGCTTATTATCTGTATATTAACTTTACTTATATGACTAGAAACATAATAAATTATAATAATAATGCACATACATGCCTATGAAGGCTCCTAAAAAGGTAATAAAGGAGCATTGTAACGCTTGCTGGGTTTCAAATAAATTCAATACACAAAATAAATGTATGCTTAATATCTATTGAGTGACAGTCGTCAATGGAGAGACATTTTAATAAACAACACTAATAATACTTTTTAGATTAATTTGATGAAGCAATGAAATGACCGATGTTACTATTTTCTTTATAAAGTTACTCAAAGAAAATATGTAACAAGGAAAAATAGAGGAAATAGCATCATCACTATTCTGAGGCATAAGACGTGAGGCATAATAATAAGATTTTCCATTTCTTTTTCGCACCATCCGACTGGATATATTATGTTCAACTAAATTAAATCTCATTGATCATAGAAGCTCATTGACGGGTTTGAATGGGTTTGAAAACCTTCCAGTGTTGCACTTTAGGCAATGAAACAGGCAAAATTCTGTGGTTAAATACATTATCGAGTTGTAGATGATTGTTGACTTGGGACCTGACGATTTTGGTTTGACCCCATGATATGATATCAAATCTTCTTCATCCTAGCGTTAATTCCCAGTCGCATCCGAAGCTTTCAATTCGGAGTCTGGTGTCCGCTTTACCAGTATTAACTGCAGATTTGGCTGGACCTCGATATTTTCCGTGAAGCGTAGTCGCTTCACGGAAAATATCGAGGTCAAATGGTAGTCCATTTGATCTCCACAACCCAATGGTAACATTAGGCGATATCGAAGCATTGCAGCTAGATCACTTTTTTTAGGGCTCCAACTACCCGTAACAACTGCTATAGATGTTCGTATGGCAACCAGGACTGACGGTTTAACGTGCTGTCTGAGACACGACCAGACCAATGCAAATACCTATATTCATGCATACAAATATTTGCACTGAGTGGGGATCGAACCCGCGCCTCCTGCGTAGCGGCCGCGTTCACTACCTCTACACCACAGAGGCTGTCTAATATAATATCATATCAAATATCAAGAATAAAACTATTTAATATTTAACATCCAACTCTTTTTCGCTTGTCAGTGCCTCTTGTGGCACACTTGTGCCACATAAATAAATAAATAAATAAACTTGTGGGCAGCAGCAGGCATTATTCAAATATTCAATACAACTGGCCAGGCTCTACTACTCACTCCTCTGATATGAACATAACATGAAAACGGTTTTATTCATACAATGCAGGCTCTCGAGGATAAAATCCAATTACAGATTATGTACTGCTGAATATGTTTCGGCGTGAAGCTCCCTATTGGCGCGCAGTTTTTCATACACTGTTATGAATACATGGCTATACAACTGGCTAATTTAAAAATACATGAAAATCTTATCATGCACGTATAAAGGTAACGTAGGTCGCAGGTTGCGGGTTAGAATCTAGTTTTAGTGCAAATATGAATATGTCTAATTGCATTGGTCTGTGTTTCTTTGCATTTAAAAAATGCATCTATGAAGGATGTTAATCCGCATTCTAGAATCAATATTATGAGCTATACTTCATTTGAGTCTAGATGGCGTTGTGTTATTACATGTTACATGTATTACATGTATGATTTAAAACCTTTATGTTCAGTCAAATTTAATATTCATAGCAATATACATTTTTATATTTAAACGTCCTAAAGATACCAAGAAATAGAAGAAAACTATATTGGCTGCGAATATTGCTCTACTTTTGCGTTAAAATGCATTATTATGGCGGTAATAGCTCGTAATAACTGCTATTAGGTGTACTTGTGTATAATGGCGCTCTTTTCAAATGGTTCTGCTATTATTAGAGACTAGTTCTTTGTGTATTCAGCTTTAAGGATTGCAAATTACTGCACTATAATTTTCTTTTAAGTTTTCTATCTATGTTCTAACATTTTTTTAGGGATCTTTAATTCTAAAGGATAAAACGGATCCCTTGTAGAATAGAACCACTTTGTTGTCTGTCTATCTGTCAAGACCTTTCTCTCAGGCAGGCGTGAAGTAGAAATAGTAATAATACTCGTATTACAGTAATATTCTAAGCACAGCGCATTACCTACAGCTGAATTAAACATAGCCTGTATGTCCCTAGGTGCTAGAATGCATCACAGCAGCATTTGCTGTGTGCGTAGCTAATGCTGCTTTAGTGTGTGCCCCCTTTACTAGACCCCCTTTACTTTCAATGATATGAATAAATACTGTATCAAAATTGAGTCAGATGGATACTCTAATGCTCTAAGAAACTTAGTGTAATCCCGTCAAGTTCAGTTCAAAGAGCGGATAAAGTTATTTAACCTGTTCACACTGAATCTAAATTCGAGTTTTTGTGAGTCTAATTCAGAACCAATAAGTACAATATTTTTTGTAAACATAATCATCATCATTATCTGAGCCTTATCCCAACTCATGGTGATTCATTTCATTCATTCGATATTTTCCGTGAAGCGGCTGCCATCTGACCTCCACACTCCTAACCCAATTGGTGTTTTCCACATAAAATATGGTAAGTTACTATATGATTGTATAATAACTCTTTTCGTGGATATTCTTATCTACTTAAAAAAAATCAGTAGTTACAGAAGCCCTTTTATTGCACTCCTTCAGCCAAAGAATATTTCATTCTCACTATTTATCGCTATCGTAGAATTATGAAAAACCAAACAAATAGAAGGTAACCTAGAATACACAAAAGTTATTAAACTAAACACGGTACAGAATAAATCACTTAAGTACAACAAAGCCCCGTCCGCGTCCCCTGAGGGTAGTACACAAGTATTACAATAACTCCTAGCACTAACGAGTGTGACTGTACTTCCCAGATTTCTTTGTTTGTAATTTTCTGGTTGTGTTTAAGGCCGGCTTACATTATTTCCCTTTCTGGTTGGCTGGGTTTCCGGCGCTGTGGGCCGAAAATATGAGATTAACTTTAAAATGTACAGAATAAATTGGTGCCACGAGTACCTAAGTAAATGCGATTGCTGCTGATTTGGTTGTGTACACCCAATTACACAAGTAATATCCTCCTTTTTGGTGCAGGAAAGTATTCAGTTTACTGAGCTTTTTAACCTTTAATTATTGAGTTTGTTTTCATGACATATATTGAAACAGCGTGGTTCCCGGCAGAATAGAATTTGGGCCACCCCTTCTCCTCCCATCAACATAATTAAACTAAAGTTAACAAACAAGTCATTTCATCAAAACTTACTAATGGATTAAATTCAAGACATTTCCATTGTATTTATGCTTATTGTAGGTATTCGGTTTTAGGGCGGCTACCATCGGAAACAACAAACTTTCCGGGAAAGTCATAACTTCATAGTTACCTCACCGCATCTATTTGTAATGTGGTTTAATCAACAGATTATCAACTATCCGTTTATCATCAAAGAGATGAACAACAAATAGGATCGCGAAACTTTTTTCCTCAAATAACTAAAATATGTGTTTTGATAGTGCTTTCATATCTATAGCAAGACAGATATATACATACCAGAGTCAGCATCAGATGCATGGCTTGAGTAAGCAATAGTGCCCGGAATACGACAATAGGCTCACCCCCTATTACGTGGGACCTAATATAATGATAATTCACCTCTGCCTACCCCTCCGGGATAAAGGCGTGATTATAATGTATGTATGTAGGTAGTTAGGTATGTTGTTTTAATGTTTATTTTAATTGATTTCATATCACCTTCAAACGAAAAATGTACGCTTTATGTACAGTGCACGACAGAATTGCCTTCACAAAGTCTAATTTATTTATAGCCGTAGCTCCTAAATTTTTTATGAAATCCATATCCATACTATAAGTAACATTATAAATGCGAAAGTAACTCTATCAGTCTGTTAAGATTTAACACCCAAACCTAGAACTGATTTTGATGAAATTAGAAACAGGGGTAGATTAGACCTTGGGAAAGGAATAACCAACATCCACGTGGGCAAGAGCTAGTAAAAATAAAACATGAAATATATTAACTGGCTCCAGTAGGTATTTTCTTTAATATTTATATTTATATCTTTTATATTTATAACTACTTAAACATCACAGATGGATACATGTATTCCAGTGTAAAAAGATTTATAAAATTTGAGTGTTAGTAGTAGAGAATAGTAGAGAGTAGTGTAGTAGAGAAGAGTAAGGCATAGGGCTGTTCTCCATCCGACAGTAAACATACAGCCCCTGACGAAGTATCAGCTTGGCAGCAATAGGCTCACCCCCTATTACATTGGACCGAAAATCATAGTTGATGAAATGTGGATGATAATACATAAGTATATTTATGTATGTATGTTAGTGTTAATCAACTTTTGTCGTTGACTGTACCTACTTATAGTGTTTTAGACCTCTTCTGTCATGTATGATAATAGGCATATCAAGAGCGAATATAAAAAACTCCTAGACATTATTCTAAAGTGTACAATACCTACTTCAGAACACTGTCTAGGAGTTTTTTTTTAGGTTTTGCTAGGTACCTACCTAGCAGTAGTATAGTTAAATATGCATAAGAAAAGAAAAGTTGAACATTTCAACAGGTTGGGCGAGCTTGGCCTTTGTCCGTCAATCAAAATCAAATGTCAAGTGATGTTCATGTTGAAGTCTATCGGGATCAAAGGCAGATTGTTATCGAGGAAAACAAACACTTGGCATTTTCATGAAATTATTTCGGGGAAATACGTCGGTCGGGTCGTTTATACTAAAATTATCTGTTGAAGATATTGATAAAATTATTGTTGTCTATTGTTTTATTTTGTGTCACTACCATGGACGCCCAAGATCGTGCGAAGTGGAGGAGGAAGAGCCGGAAGGCGGACCCTGAGCTCCGAGGTCATCTTGGCCACGGATGCAATCAGGAGAATGCGTCTATATGTAGATGATGATTGTTTTATTTTGTGTACGCTTCAAAAGTTTTGCATAGATGAACTGTCTCTAGTATATTGTACTGTAAACCGGGTTTAGCCCGCGTGAAATTTTGATCTCTGGGTAAAAGAAGCCTGTGTGGTTCCAGATACACATAATAATGAATCCATACTAATACCTATTATAAATGCCAAAGTAACTCTGTCTGTTTGTCTGTTACGCTTTCACGGGTAAACCACTGAACAGATTTTGATGAAATTTGGTACAGAGTTAGATTAGACCTTGGGAAAGGACATAGGCTCTCTACCATGGTGAATGTTCTGATGAGCTCTTCCAAGTAATCCCACCCTCTCCTTTCCTATATAGGACAACACGTGCAGGACTTAGATGCCACCCGCATACGGTGCAAAATATTCCATCAAGAACCAAGCGATTCGGCGACTCCTTCTTCTGCCGCACTATTAAGACTTGGAATTCCTTACCAGCTCACGTGTTTCCCTCCTCCTATAGTCCCGGGTCCTTTAAGCGGGGCGTGAAAAAGCATCTGATGAGGCCGTCAAGCTGAGTGCCACCATTGTAACATGGTACATGTCTGTAATGGTGACCCTCTTTTCAGAGACTTTGCCTTCAGCTTACCATCAGGCGAGGCAAAGTCAAATTGACGTGTCCTATATAAAAAAAAAAAAAAAAAGGCTATGTTTGATTACGATAACCGACATCCACGCCGACAATGCCGCGGGCAATAGTTAGTTTAATATGACAATGAATTGCCGCCAAAAGAAGTCTGCACCAGCATTAGCAGGTGCACCCACTAGTAGGAGAGGGTGTTTTGGGTCTAGGTCTTGGGTAGGCCCCCATACACCCACCCAGTACTTAGGTACTAAGTGAAATCTAGGCTACGTTCAATGTTAATCACAATAGTGCGTGTTCAGTTCAAGTTCAGATAGTGCATTCAATCTGATAGCCTAAAGAAAATGTCTACTTTCAAGGAAAAGTACTCTATATTACCTTGGAAGTGAAGAAACAAGGTCTGATGTGGGTACAGCTAAAAGTTAAATTGATT
The DNA here is from genome assembly GCA_914767945.1 of Eilema depressum. Taxonomy (NCBI): domain Eukaryota; kingdom Metazoa; phylum Arthropoda; class Insecta; order Lepidoptera; family Erebidae; genus Eilema; species Eilema depressum. The sequence continues at coordinate 16,224,899 of OU612023.1, read as the reverse complement.
TAGGTACGCGCATTACCCGCCTTAATACCGGTATATTGTCCATTTATTAGGAAACAGGAATACAATCTTAAGCTCCTCATGTCCTTTTTATTCGAATCTATCTATACTTTCCTAGTAATATTAAAAACGCGAAAGTTTGTAATATATGAGGATGTTTGTTACTCTTTCACGTAAAAATTACTGAATGGATTTTAATGAAACTTTACAACAATATATCTTATACATCAGAATAACACATCCATACTATCCATCCATATCCATATCCATACTTCCATACTAATATTATAAATGCGAAAGTAACTCTGTCTGTCTGTCTGTCTGTCTGTCTGTCTGTCTGTTACGCTTTCACGCTCAAACCACTGAACCGATTTTAATGAAATTTGGTAAAAATTTGGGGTAGATTAGACCTTGAGAAAAGACATAGGCTATGTTTGGTTGCGATAACCGACATCCACGCGGGTGGAGCCGCGGGCAAAAGCTAGTAGGCTATATATTAGCGATGAACGGGATCAGAATTCAATGTGGGCGGAGCCGTGGGTTGAAGGCTAGTATTTTTATATGTTGAAAAAGAAGAATTCATATCGTGTATCAAGCTTTTGAATTTGAGTACAGGCGATATAATATCCCCAAAGTAGGCCAAAGTTGAACTTTAGGCTCTTTGGAAAGCTTGGCAACCCTAAAAAATTAGAGATGATAATTTCAAAGGAAAAGTTTTGGAAACTAAATATTTAATGTTGAATTTTCAAAATTAAATAAGAGCTGAAATTAAAATTACATCAAGCACCACTTAATGTCTAGCTGGGCGGTAATATGAGAGTTATGAAATAATTATATTATTTGTAAGTAATGTCTTTTATGTACGCCCCAACATCTTCGAGATAAAGTTGTGAACTGACGATGAGTTTGAAATAGGTAGTTCGTTTTGTGGTTTTTGTTCTTAACTTCTTCTATTTTCTTTTACTAGCTATAATGGTTTACTCTGCCTGTAACGGTGGAGAAGGAATAAATAAATTCATTTTTAACAAAAAAGTTTAACCGACTTCAAGACACGAAAAAGAGGCACTGAAAAGCAAAAAATAATTTAATTTACAGACTTACTGATTTATTAGAAGTCGGCGCCTAGCCCAAGGGAGGCAATATTTCAATTGATTGCATAATAGTAATGTAGTTCAGACACAACAAACAATTCTAATAAATCAGTAAGTCTGTAAATTAAATTATTTTTTGCTTTTCAGTGCCTCTTTTTCGTGTCTTGAAGTCGGTTAAACTTTTTTGTTAAAAATGAATTTATTTTTCTCGTTTTAGTGAGTTTGTACAGTCTCACGACTGTTCATCACATGTATAGTGACCTGACTGTACATGCGCTGCTGACGCTACACTACAGATCGAACCGGCCACGCTAAATAAAAAAAATATTAAAGCATTATTCAAAAATAATTTTTAAAAGCAATGCACCGGAAATATAGCTGAATATTCTGAACACGTCTGCGTACCCCTTCAAAGGAATCAGGCGTGATGTTATGATGTGTGATGGCAGAAACATTGCAATAATATGCCATTGCAGCAATCGCGGCTGATTTCCTGGTACTTTTTGAAGAGTTCCTTGGTCTAATCTCGGAAACCCATCATCAGATCTTTACGAAATTTAAATGGGACCACTTCGGAATAATCTACATACGAACAGAAAAAGAATTTTCAATATCCGTCAAGAATTGGCTTCACAATCGCGTAACAAACATACAAAAAAAAAAAAAAAAAAAATTGCGTACGAATTGAGAACCTCCTTTTTTGAAGTCGGTTAAAAATATTTTTAAAAGGGAAGTCAGTGAAAAAAAATCTTACCTCTTATAGAACATCAATAGTATAAAACACCTGTACCACGGCTTCTCTTTGCAGAGCAAGCCGGTGGGAATCGGTTTGGAATTCCTCGCCCCTAGAAGTTGCCGAACATCAACAAAACAAACGATCTTCAAGTGAACGGTTTCTCAGAATTTACTTTATTTTAATAAATAGATACCTACATATTTGATTATAACTTTGCTTTGCTTGATTTCTGAATCCGTTAATAAGTGTTAAAAAAAATGGAAGATGCCCCTTCCATTTCTAACCAGTTTTCAGCATGTTCAGCAGAATAGACATTCTACGGGCTGAATGCCATGAGGACTGTGCAAACTCATTTGATAACAAAATTCAATGTTTCCCTTTCACGGCTGTCACTGCGGTAATTTGCAACAGCCTGGTACTGGTACGCGACGACGGCGGGCAACACGGCAGGCCGTGACATTGACGGGAATTAAAATTGATTACTGGCATTGTAATCGAAATATTATCTTTCTGAAATAGAAGAAGCGATTGTAGCAAGAGATTGTCTCTACCTACCCTAATGGGAATGAGGCGTCCGTGTATCCTACTATTCCTACTAATTTGAATATATAAAAACGAAATACCATTCATCAATCTCAGAATTATAACACCTACAAACTTAAAAACTCCACCCTTAAGGGGGTAAAACGAATTCCACGCGTACGAAGTCACGGACGGCCGCTCGTTAATTATAAATATGAAAGCTTGTGAAAATGTGTGAACGTTCGCATGTTCGAATGTTTGTTATTCAATCACACTCTAAGGACGGGTGAGCGCATCTGACTGAAATTTCGTACAGGGATACATTTTATTCTGGAATAACACATAGGCTACTTTTTATCCCGGCAATAGGTTCCCATGGATATCGGGAACAAGATGAAGTTTTAATACGGGAGGAGCCATCAGCTAGTGTATCTATATAGAAAAGAAACAAATAAATCTCTTCATATACACGAACACTCCTGCACCTACATAAAATCTATGTCAAACATACTCGGCTCTTTCAAACAAAACCTTTTCTCAAAATCTCGAACGTTTGTCTCAGCCACGGATGAGCATCAAGTTCCGTATTCAAAGTCCGTTTACTTCTGAGGAGGGTGCTCCTATCAAGTGGGGGGGATGAAACGAATTCCCGTCGAGAGGCTCGATGGGCCTTCAATAAGACCTCTCTACGGACCCAGCCACTTGGCTCCCTATTTGACTAATCTGTAATAATTAGTTTTAGAGACAATGGAAACTTTTAAAAGATGATAATATAATTATTAGTTTTGCACTTGTCAGACATATTGGACCTTATTGGTACGTTTAGAGATTCCTCTGTGGCGTAGTGGTAATGCATTCAACTGCTACGCCAGGAGTCGCGGGTGCGAGTCCCACTCAGTGCAAATATATTTGTATGTATAAATTTTATACCTATGTTCATTTGCATTGGCCCGCGGCCAGGGATTGTATAGAAAAAGTGCTCAGTGAACTATTGTAGTTTACCGGGTCTTTTTCTAGAAGTTCAAGGTAGTGAGTATGCGTTAGGCTAAATCTGATTTGCATTTCCTTTTTCCCTGTAGATGATGGATCTTTGTCTGATGTTGTTGGCGAGCCTTTTATACTATGTGTGGAATACAACCTCTGTGAAAATGTGATACTGTCTTATGCGGTGAAGAAGCTGACCTAACTAACTAATAACACGCTCAACTAGTTAGCTAGCTAGCGACACCAGAGACAGTCTTAATTTGAAGAACACTCTACCTTTAACTTTTTCATTACAATTTTTTTGTAAAAATAAATTAAAAATTGTAAACACGTTAGCTTTCTTTGTCGGAAACAAGTTCTACAAATCATCACAGAACAAAACAAACATAATTAAATTAACTTATGTTTACTTAACACTGTTTCACAAGCCACCGAAATAAAGTAAACTCATTAAAAAGCTTGGACGTACCTTCCTACCTAATAAAAAAGACTAACTATGTATTCCCTCAACATCAAAAAATTTATGCTCGGTTAAGTCGGTTAGCTTTTGAGACCTTTTTATTTTTAATCACTTTAATACTTAGCTATAAAGTGAGGTTTGTAAAGGCTAGACGTGTTTTCACTTAGACAAAAAGCTGGGTTTGTAGTACAAATATTAAAAGTGAAGTATTGTTATTTGTCGCTAGTCATGCTAATCGCGTGTTGACATGACAACGATAAATTATCGCGGCGACATATTTGAACAGACTTCATTGTAGCGTGTTAATTAAATGTGACACTGATATATTCTTATATTACGGCTATACTACCTTACCGTCTACCGGGCTGTTACTGCAATAATTATGGCATTAAATTTGCCGTCTAAGTTACCTACTTCGTGAAGTGGTGTGGCTCCACTACAGTTTACTGGATATAGCAGAGCGTGTATAGCGGAGTGTCAGGCTGATCTAAACAGGCTATACCAATAACGTAGTAACGCTACAGTGGATAAAGGGGCACAGTGGATGCTACGGAAACGATGCCGCGGATGAGCTAGCGCGGAGAGGCTCTGGCATGTCCGTGAATGGCTCGCTACCAATACTATCGATCCCTTTCTCACAGATCCGTACCAGGACCTGGACGCGTAAGAGATCTGCCGAACTACACATCCAAAGATGGGTAGAAACCACAGACTGCAGCCAATCAAAAGTGGCCATGCCGTCATTGAACAAACGGCTCACGGCTCATAAAGTTAGACAGAATAAGCCTAAGGACAAATTATGGGGACTATAACAGGTCACTGTCCTTTCAACAGGCATCTATACAACATCGGAATCACGTATAGCCCCCTATGTAGGGGGTGATTCGTCGCCGAGGAAACGGCTGCCCATGTAATGCTGGAATGCGAGGCAGTAGCCCCCCAACGTTCTCAAATCCTCGGCACAGGTGGTCGCTCCGCGAAGCCTGTGAAGGCCCCAGTAAGCTTCTGCGCTTCTGGGTGGAGTTAGACTGGCTGCTCTAGGCAGCACTCATTACGCACAATGGCCAAATAAGGAGGCTAGGTGCGAAAAAAGTGTCCCCCTTTCCATTCCATTCCACTACAGTTTACCGACTTTATGTCAATAAATTAGGCGGTAAATCGTGGCTACACCTAGGCGTTGTTGAAATTATGGCGGTAATTATTGGCACGGTAGTGTAGCCGTAACATTAGAGGTACGAACTTTCAGCAACACTTCCATAGTTTAAGATTATTTATAGGAATAAATTTAGATCGAATTTCCATATTAAGCAGGTAGTCACAACTTATCAATATTTTGAATAAGAATTGAGAATAAACAATTGAGTTTTCGTGATTTATTCGCTTACGAAATAAACTTAACATACCCTACTGACAGACTGCCAAAGTTTTATCAGTAACTTAGTTTTACAGAAAAAAGAACAAGTTAAATCAATTCTTTAGGGATAACGTTATTCAGTAGCCGAGCATCAGTCTCTTATCTAGTCAAAGAAAAATGTGTAGGTACCCAAAGAGGAAACTTTTTCTTATAATCTAAGGTAATAACGAAAGTTCCTTATTTAATGAACGAAACATTTCTGCGAACTTCACGTAATAACTTTAATGTCTGAACTCAAATTACGAGATCCAATTTGATGAGATATTATGTAGGTAATATTGAGTCGTTATCAAAAATTCTATTTCGAATAATAAATGTAATATTAACGGTATTATGAAGGCATGAAGGCATAGTATGTTATTAAAGACTAATTAAAAATTTAAAAAACCCCCGACCCAAAAAGAACCTATAAAAAGTTTAATATAACTATTACATTATGACCTACCCTAAGTATTGACCCCTTTGTCATTTGTCTCGTCGGGGGACCGCTAAGTACCTTGGTATGCTCTATACCCCCCTGATTGTCAGACGGCGGGCCTCGCCCGCGAGTTTTTCATGCGAATAAATAAATTACTTAGAATACCTACAGTGCATCCATCTCTACTACAAAAACAAGCAATTGTTTATTGTATTAATGTACCTATCTATTTATTATTTAGAATGTATCGAGAGAGGCCTACACTTATGTATGGTAGTGAATGTTGGGTTTTGAAGAAGAAGTATGAAAGTAAATTGAATGCTGTGGAAATGAGAAGCCTGAGAAGTATAGCTGGGGTGAAGATGACGGATTGAGTGAGGAACACCGTGATAAGGGAACGTTGTGGTATGGTTGAAGATGTAGTGACTAAGATAGAGAAAGGAATGCTTAGATGGTTCGAACACGTGGAGAGGATGGACGAAAGAAGACTGACGAAACAGATTTATGAAGCGAGGGTGAATGGGCAACCCGGTAGAGGTCGACCTAAACATACGTATGTCAGACAGATTGAAGACATATTAAAGAAGGGACATGTCAAGAGGACCCGAAACCGGCGAGCATGTATGAAAACAATTATGAAAGTAGAAGAAGCGAAAAATGTATGCCAGAATCGTAGCAAGTGGAAAACTGTGGTCTCTGCCTACCCCACTTGGAGAGAGGCGTGACTGTATGTATGTACGTATGTATCTATTTATTTATGTATCTATTTATGCATATAATTTAGGTCCTTCTTTATTATATACTATAATGAGTATGCTCGTAAGCATACAACATAGGTGTTAGGTACCTATTCAATTGTTATCTGTATAACTTCTCTAAGCTTTCTCTGTTCTAGTCTATCATATCCATTTTGCTGTACACTTGGTTCTGCCCTCTATCTATATTTATTTCACTCTATCACTCTAAGCTTTGCTGGAAGAAAACTCAACATTGAGTTAAGCTCGCCTGTGTACAGAAATATCCTTTTGTATTTGTTAATACCTATAATGTTTGTGTGTACAATTAAGAATATGAAGAAAAAAGTAATGAAAACTAGTTCCATTGAAGGATACTAGAAACTGTTCTACTTCTACAAAAAACGTACAGTTGTAAGAAACGCTCTGAATTTCTAGCAAAGTTGTATTCCCGTATGTTCGAAAGCGTACTAATAAGCCTCCGCGGTGGATTACTTCGTAATCTCGGATCAGATGACTAACTCAATAGGATTACGGCCACGATCGAAAGTGTTTACAATGACGGTTCAGTTACAAATTAATCGTATTATTCATACTTATATCACATTCAACAATGGATCACTACAAAAGCAGTAACGCAATAATATTTAATAACTAGGCTTTCAAGTTTTTATGAAGTCATCATGTTTTCCGTTCATTTTAGTATCTTATTTCTTTATCTATTCATTTTTTATACCACTTCACTTAGGTCACAGACAAGAACACGGCCCATCTGATGGGAAATGGTTACCGTGGCATATGGACTAGTGCAACATCAGAGGAGTTAAACTCTAGCAGCCGACCCTGAACAGTGAGATTCTGGCCGTCAGCGCAGAAGAGAAGCAGGACAACTGAGAAGCATTTGGTCTTCCCATTGATAGCACAAAACCTCTTCAGTGAGCTCTGGCTACCCTACTCACCGCCGCGAACACTACACGAAGTATAGGTATGTAGTTATTTTGTACGTGTTTGCAATAAGTTACACAAACTATTCATTTTATATTTACTTTTCCGTCTTGGAAAATCCCTGCCTTTCATAGTTTTTCACTATAAAACTCTATCCAATTGTTATAGAGGTAGTTACAAGATAAAACCGCCAACGACTTTGGCCAAACCGAGCATTACAAATGGCTGCTGTGCAACTATCTGTAGGGAGCCATTACGTCGCCACATCGGGTTTCCTGGCACAGTTGCAGCGCTCTGGTTCCACGCCGGCGAACACCGTACATAGCAGGAAAGCATTACTATAACTTGTACTGCATGCCTTTGGAGATAATGGAACGAATGAATACTCACTTATGTTTTATTATTATATGTGTGTGTGTGTGTTTCTATTTGTTAATCGATTTTTATATGAAAGTGACCTTCTAAATACAGATTTTTTTCTAATAATGTGGGGCTGGAAGTAGTAAGAATCGATAAGAATAAGTTACAAATTAGGTATGTCCAGTGACGAACCTTTTTTAATTTTTTATTAAATTCCTACGCAATCTCATTTAATGATATCCTTGTTTTAACAACACGTCAATAAGCCTTAATTGTCAATATTGGCCAGGCTGCAATCACAGTTATAGTAACCAATAACAGAGCCTGGGCGGTTCGATATCACCACAATTTGCAATAAAGATTAATTACCACGCATAAACTGCAGAGCAGTAAAATTCAAAATGGCTGCTTATCCGAACATGGGAAGAGTTCAGGATTTGAATAAATAATTATTGTTTATGGGCAATATAAGCCTAATCTAGACTATTATAATAATTGTAAAATCGTCGTGTTTGTACATTGGAGATATTTAAAAAAAACACTTGTGTTATGTATACTGAACACGAAAATATTTTTTTTTAATTTTCTGTCTGTTTGTCCGCGATGGACGCAAAAACTACTGGACGGATTTTGATGCGGTTTTTTTTAGAAAGGGCTTAGTCAGTCTTAAAATATTACGTTTGTTCGATCGCAATCGGTTGAGTAGAACCAGAGATATGAGCTAAGGTCACGTTAATTGAGATACACGCGGGCGAAGTCGCGGTTGGAAGGCTAGTAATGTATGTACATAAAAAATTGTAATTTCGGTCTAAATGTAGTGTTGTGTGGCTTGTATAAAACGTGCGGTGAATATTGGTATAATAAATTTCGGAAACAGTGGTGCCAACTGTACCTAGAAATCTTCACGCCACTACGGTTGGCTACAGATTCCACTATCTCTGGTAGCCATTCCAAAGTATTTCGGGTTTGCCAATTCCAACTTTGTTAGTTTAGCTTGCGAATCTGTGCATAAATATTGTGGCATTTAATTTAAAGCGATCTATTTTATTAACTTTGTTGAACAATTAAATAGCACAGAGTCATTTATTGCATTAAACTTTGCAAGTTATTATGTTTATGTACTGTATTCGTCTTGCTCTATGTTCACTTCTAACTTGTAACTGCTGAACGGCTGTACCACCTGTAAATTTCAATTTTGATAACTTTCATGTCGTTAGATTCATTTTTATTGAACAATTGTCACTATCACACACCTACACGTCCTCGAAAGAATTGGTAGGCTTTACAAACCTTTGAGAAATTCACTCCTCGACTATCAATGCAACAAAATAATAATTACTTTGTACACTCCTACACGGCATTATTCAAAGACAATTTTTCGCAACGTACTTTGAAATTTGGAATACGGCATTCATATCTTCAAAGCGTTTAATTAGCGGTAGAGAGCAGCAGAGGTATAAAGCTGCACTTCTATAATAAGGTGACCCAGTTAGCCAACGGCCTACTGACATTTCGACTGTGTGTGATGTGACCACGAGTTTTTATACTGCGGGACTGTATGTGACATAAGATTGGCAAGAGTCTTATCGTATCTGAAGATCTTCATTCTCGAAGGCTGTTTAGCTAAAGAGTATAGATAGCTTCTTGTCATTTACGAATAATGAGTCTATGAAATAAATAACTTGGTATTTGAACCTTTAAAAATTTGTACCTATATAATTTCAGAATACTTCGGAAACATTCATAGTTTGACTGCGTTTTAAAATAAATTTTGAAATCTCTACTTATGTTTCGTAAGTTTTAAAAACAAACATTTTAAAAACGTACCTACCTTACGTAATCGGGCTGTATTAAATAGTAGACCTCACAACACTGACATTTGTATTTGTAAGCCCGAATAGATTCTAGAATGACACTCAGTCCTGAATATCTGATGACAGATTGTATAGACAGATTGACAGATTTGACAGATTGTCTATCTATAGAATACCATTCTGGAATACGGGTCTTAAATCTCGAAATTTACTACTGTATCAACTAAACCGCGATCTAAAATTCCTTATTCAAACGGCTGGTCACAGTACCGCATTCAGTGGGACTCGCGAAGCTTTTGTTTAACGTGCCTACTGACGCCTACAGGGGCAGGCGATGACTTTCCCCTACAATTACATTTATCCACCACTTTTCTTCCTTTGTGAATAAATGTCAAGCTGTTGGTTAAAGAAATACCCTTATATTTTACATAGAAAAGAATTGGAGTGTGTGCAAAGTGACATGGAAATGTGTTGCTCGAATATTTTTTGTACCTAATACAGTTTACTTTAAAATACTTAAATGTAAGATACCACAATACTAAGTAGGTTTATGTGTCTTACATATTTCCACAATAACTACGTTTTCATAATGCGTAACGACCAGATGCATTTTAGTGGTCATAACAACGAAAAAGCTTAGTCCTTGTTTTTTGGTTTGTTTTGAAATTTATGGGAGCGGCTTCTGTCTCACCTCCTAACTACACTCCTCACGTTCCTTAACCATCAATCAACAGGCGCATCGGCTTGCAGGTGAAGGTGGAAGACCGAACATTTTGGTAGGAATTGTAAATATCTGTTCTCCATCCGACAGTTTTTTTTGTTGTTGTTAAGTTTGACGTTTTGTAAGTGCCGTTTTGATGGTCTATATAGAATAAATGATTTTTGGCTTGACTTGACTTGACAGTAAACATACAGCCCATGACAAAGTGCCCGCTAGACGGCAATAGGCTCGCCCCCTTTTACGTGGGACCGAAAATCATAGCTGGCGAAATGTGGGTGTTAATACACCTCTGCCTGCCTACGGGGATTTACAGGTATAAGTATATGTAATGTAAAGTAAAATATCTGTGCTACATTGACAGACGTATTAACATTATTAACACATCTCTTGGAATTAATTACTACAGCACAGCCGTCTTCACTCCTTCGCTAAAACGAGTGATATTCTCTAGAGAATTCTAAAGACAGCGAACGTGTCGACAGCGCCTAACTTTGCTAACTTACGGTTTCATGATTTCGTGAATATCTTAAAAGTTTTTCCTAGGATCACTATCCAGGGTTAAGAGTTATATTATTTGATTATTCAGTGAGTTTGCAATCTAATTATTGTTCTACTAATGATTATATTACTAACCATGTAAATTATTTTTAAAGATATTTAGATGTTTATTAGATACTCAATCAAGCGAAAACGGTTGAACGGTGTGATGGCGGAGTTGATTTTGTAATCAGTTTATAACCATACTCTCCGCTTGAAAATGGATAGATCAGTAATACGGAGTTTTTTAAAAAAACAACCTCAAATTATTGTATTTATATCCTGAAGGTAAAGTTACAATAGTAAATTATTTAGACTAACGAGGCGCATATTGGCGAATCTCCAGCAGATTCGCAGATTAAGAATTTTCTAATACAAAAAGCCTTAAAGTACATCTGCACGGTATTCCAGCGCTAACAGTAGATTACCTCAGTAAATAGGTTACAGACCCGCAACTCGGAACGCCTGCTATCAATTACATTGCGTTTCTAATTAAATCTACACTCTAAGCTCTTTTTTACCAGGAATTTCATACTGCTATAGGAAGGGTATATCTCAATGTACCTATATGCCTATAAATAAATAGAATTACAGTGTATGTTTGCCTCATTAAAAGAATATGTTTCCAAGGAGTATCTACACATGAGCGTATGTTATCACTTAGAAGCGCAGACGCTAAACCTTTTACAACATTCAAAACGTATTTCGCGGGACACGTTTTCCCTTGGTAATCTTGGATACCACTAAGCGCGGTTGCTTGTACGTGATTCTTAAAGTAGCTGTTAGCAAGTCTCTCTTTCAGTAAGAGAGCCGTGGTAGGTACGTGCTTAGTTTACATAAAAAGCTGATTGTATAATAACTATAAAACCAGTAACGGCGCGCTCCGTGATACAGCCTAAATAACTATGTAATTACCTTAAACCACTAAATGAAGAAAAATAAGTAAAACAGAATAGGCATGACAAAACTTGAACCCGAACTTATTTAAATAAAAGTATAAAATACTAACAGATGTCCGCGGTTCCACCCGCGTGTAATTCTTATTTCGACCCCGCATCTCATGGGAATCTATTCCAAAGATAAAAAGCCTATTGTTATTCCAAACTATAAATCTATCCTTGCATAAGATTTCAGCCAGATCCGTATAGCTGATTGAGCGTGATTGAGTAAAAACTTGCAAACATTTTCATAACTTCCACATTTACAGATAAAATAGTGGGATGGGCCGGTTGAGATAACTAAACTGCGTTACTACTTAATTTTCACTCATGGAGTAAAATTGCGAGCCAAAGTATTTGATCGGATTTTCAGTGGTGTTATCCTAAGCTTTGCAAAACACAACTGCTAATTCCTTAAGTGTCTACAAAAGGGGAAAGAATAGATCTAAAACAAATAGCTTGTTTAGTAATTCAACAAGATTTGAATAAGATTTGCATTTTACGGTGTCGTTTACTTGAGACGTTTGCTTTGCCTTTGTTATGCGATGTTTGAATCAACAAATAGACTAGGTATTCTAGTTTTAGTTAAGTACGAGTATCTTGATCTGTATAAATAGTTCAACCACTTTTTTTTATTAAAGAATATAAGCAACTGAAATCACTAAAATTTAATATTCCCTCTAACCCGTCCCATCTAAGCTAAATTGCTTGTGTCCGGGGTAGGTCTGTGTGATGTGATCCCTGGGACCGTGTATTCGTAAGGCCGGCTTTACCACTAAACTAACGAATTATAATCAATCACAATAATAGCAAATATAATATTTATTCATTTTAAATTGTATCTGCATCCGCTATTATCTTTTCACTAATTTTTTTTGCCATTTTAAATGTTGCCTAAACGTTAGTAAGTTACCATTTTTGCAAAAAAAAAGGCTCAAAGGGAAGCTCAAGCTTACGAGCAGGTGCACCAACAAAACTGGTACACTGAAAAATTCATTAGACATATAAACCTTTTAAAGGGATAAAATAAAAAATAAACAAAGAGAATCGTTTCATCTTCGGGTAATATTTCGAGTGACTCACCTTTTCACCATTAAGTACAGATTATTCATTAGCTAGTACAACTTAAATCATAGCTACATTTAGACACGTGCTACAAACACAGTATTGTGTAAACCGCTGCTGTTCACTTGTCAATTCCAATTCCTCGTTAGCAATCACTAAACTGTTCTACGTGCCCGTCCTGGCACGGAAGGGCTCTAAACTTTGAACACACAAGCAGGTACCACACAATTGGTGGATCGATCCATCTGCATTAGAACCCAAGCGAACCCCTTTGAACTGCCGGTGGTACAATAAGTGGATTAAATTGAACACGATGATTCTGTTAGTATTTGGTCACTTGGCATTTGCATGATGGTAAAGGATGTGAAATTTTGCTAGTATGAATGTTTGTTACACAGTTGACCAGTTCTTGATGATTTTTGACCCACAGATAGAGTAGGTACTTGAGAGATAGAGGTACAGAGATAAAGGATAAAGATACAGAGATAGAGTCCCTATACCTGCCACTAATTACTATTGTTGTTAATACCTTTGTTTATTTTTGTTTGTTTATCTGTTAATTTTGTTTCTTTTTTTATGTGTACATGCGTGGTACACATAAAAAAAAATTTAAACGATTTTTCTTTCTTTTCTTTCTTTCTTCTTTTATGCTGCGTTTACATACTCGCGGCAGAGCGAGGGAAGTGGCGAGAGAAGTGGGCAGAGACGTGGTGTGAATGGTATATTCGTCAGGGCGCGAGTACTGCCGCGTATGTTGCTGCGAATGTCGGCTTGGCGGCACGAGTCAAAGGAGCGGCAATATTAGCGTGATGAACTATACGAGACCGCTAGATGGCGCTAATCAGTAAACACGGCTTTCGTTATTGCTCCTCGAATATTTACTTTAAAAAATATTTATATCCATCTACGGACAGTGTATAGGTAGTTGAAAGTGATAGTTTTTATTATTAATCTATTTAATCAATTCGCTATGCTGTAAAAGCATAATGCGTACACTGCTACAGCGTTGTTCTCCATACGTTTACATCCGTCTCCGTTGCAGGGCGAATACTGTAATGCGGACCAACACGATGATGCGTACGTGTGAATGCTAGGGCATTATTCGTGGGAATACTTCCGGCAACACGATGAGCAATGCGATGGGCAGCGTGTAAACGCGGGGTTAGTCTGGAATAGTAAATATCGTAATTTTATGCTGGCAATATAGGTTTGAAACCGGAACTGCTAGTTGAATTGTTGTTACTAAATATTTTGATAGAGATCTGCGTCAATTTTACAGGTCGGTTATGGGGTGAAGTTTCGCATAGTCCATACTAAGAATGCATCTGTAACGAAGGGGGTCTTTGTGTGCTTGACAATTTTAAGCTATTGATGTTGTAGCTGTTAAGTAAGTAGGTATGTAACAATTGTCACTGTCAACTGTTTTCTCTATAATGGTATCTATATCGCATTATACAAAAGCTCCAATTTCTAATAGTAATTGTAGGCGTCGTAGTTGGTTATTTAATAAACGACTACGCCGTAAATATAACAACCGTTTTAATGTTTGGTTAAACGAAATATCATTTAACCTCTGAACCGTTTTTCCTGGCTGGTTAAACTGAAAAGTTTACCGTCACATGTAATGTCACTTTAGCCAGCTAGGTCTCGTCACATAAAAATACTGACTTTCCTTAAAGAGAAAACGAGTTTACACACAAAAAGTCCATGAAACATCCCCTTTATTATATTAACGATTCAAACTCAAACTTAATTGCCATCCTTCAATTCCAATACATGCTTAACAAAACGAAGCGAGCATTTTAGAAAATCGGATTCCCTAACGAAATACCTCAAGCTTGAATTTATAAAGCCGTATAAGCTTTATTAAATTTCTTCACCGACCGAGAACGAGTGAAGCATTCTTTGTTCAATCACTTCAAACAGGCATAAACTGGTATGAAACCATTAATTTCCTTACCATTCTGTTTGAATTTGGTATCGTATCGCCATGGGGCTTAGCGGAACTTTCAAATCGATGCCAATATCCTTTACAACGACGGGGACAGCAGAACCCGGTGATAGACAGTTTTCTCCCGGGAAGGCTTATGAACTTATGTAACGTTGATCCAGAAGTGTCGTAATAATCTATTGAAATAAGGAAAACTTAGTACGTACGGGTGTAAGCAGCAATCGTAGATAATAGATTACTACCATTTCAGCAGTATCAATCGTAGCTACATGTGGTTTTTGTTTTTTAAGCTATTGCATAGATTCTATAGCGGGCCTTGAGCGTGGAGACCGAATCCAGAAATTCCGTAACGAAAAAAACCTGACACCCCTAACTCCGAGCTCGCACGAATCGAGCCGAGCTGCTCCGAATGCTATGCAATAGCTTTACCGCGGCAGTCGACAAGTCAAAGTCAAGGTCAAGGTCAAAGTCAAGGTCAAGGTCAGGTCAGGTCAGGTCAGGTCCAAACCTAAGCTGACACTCCGAGCTCGCACGAATCAAGCCGATTTCGGAGCAGCAGGCACATGCTGTAACAAATATCTCGAATGATCGAAGTGAGCTCGATAGCTGAATCCGCGGTGAGATGTCAATTTGTATGCGAAATTGACATCTCACCGCAGATTCAGCTATCGAGCTCACTTCCATGATTCGAGATGCAAGTTACAGCATGTGCCTACAGCTCGGCTCGATTCGTGCGAGCTCGGAGTCATAGTATAAATAGAGTCGGAGTGGGGGGATAATTGCATAAGTTGATAAAAAATGCTATGCAATAGCTTTACCGCGGCAGTCCCCGAGTGTCACACGTCTTTTTTTTTTACTGTTGAATTCATTTAAATGGGAAACAAGAATACTTATTTATTTATTTAGGACAGCCATTGGCTAAGTACGACAATACGATATATTTTCTCACATTATACACTTAAAATACTTTTTGGTTGTTTAATATAAGACAGCTACTTCAAGATGAATAAGACGCATCAAGTGTAATATGACAATCATTTTAGTTGACGGCTACGATACCTCAGACGATACTGAGTAGGTACACAAAAGACCTTTCATCTTTTTCTCTTTCACGCTTTATATTTAGTTGGTGTTAAAATAAACAAGTGCGGTCATATTTGAAGAATAGAATTTGTGTAAGGTAAATGTTTAACATCAAGGGTGTAAAATCTAATTTCTTTATCGATCATCTTTTGATATACTCGTAAATATACCTACTTGAGAATAATCAACTAATCAAATAATACCCCGAACAAATCTTCAAATCGTTTCTAAGCACTGCCGCGTTGGTACCCGGTGAAGTAGAATAGGGCCACCCCATTTCTTCCTGTGGGTGACGTATAAGGCGACTAAGGGCTGCTCCATCCGACAGTAAACATACAGCCCATGACTAAGTACCCGCTTGACGGCAATAGGCTCGCCCCCTATTACGTGGGATTGAAAATAATTGTTGGCAAAATGTGGGTGTTAACACACCTCTGCCTACCTCTTCGGGATTTACAGGCGTGAGTATATGTACCTATGATGTGTGTTTCTAAGCATGTAGACAAAATTGTAATATCAACAGAATATCCGAGGTATGAAAGTCAACCTCTATTTATTGACTCAAATTCTATTCTCCTCCCGAATCGTAATAAAGTTTACCCTTAAGTTTTTCCTATTTTTACGTCGTCTGTGATAACTGTGACAACACCGGTACTCAGGAATGCTAGAATGAATATTAAACGAGGTTGATACGAGAAAATATTGTGACCCCGTGACCTTTAACACCTTTTGTGTTACTTATTGATTGTGACTTTCGTATCTATTTCAGGGAGGCACCTCCGAAATAACTATTTGCCCTATTTCCTCCTGGTTAGATGGAGGTCCAAAGGTCACTTATTTTTGGGTAAGTTTTAAACTTCTGTTCTGTCTGTATTGTATGCCAATATTGACTTTGTATTAATTAGTGGATAACCTGTAAACGAACTTAACATAATACGTATTTCCACGACGCGTTTTAATTTCAGATTTCAATTTGTTTAAAGTTCTTTTTTTTAGTATTATTGTTAATTGTATATGTATACCATACATTTTTTAATACAACGTTTATATTAATGACATGCAAAAGCATAGAGCTCACTTACTATATTAATGACTGTGAGGATAGAAATTGATATTATAGATGACTGGATGATTATAATATATTTTTTACAAAAGACCCACCTTACTTTATAGGAAATATTAATAATTTAAGAAAAAACACAAAAAGAGAAGATATACTTAGATGGATAAATATCTAATAGTTCACAACAGAGGTAGCTCCAATATTTGTTATAATAAACACAATTAACTAATTACTATTACCAAAAAAGGTTCATACTGATTTATTCATTTCTGTTTTACAAATCATTAAGAATTATTTCAGCACGTATACATTGTGTATAATAATAAGGTAAATAAATAATATGCTTGCCTACCGGGCTACCTTTCACGAACTGTGTAAATAATTCGATTCTGTGGAGGACGAGTAAACAAAAGATACCTACCACATTACCTCGTCAATTAATATTGACACGGCACAATAGAGGCTTAATCGCAGTAATCGCAAATGTCCCGATATATATCTAATACCAGCTTATACTTACTGCATGCATTGCAATTTGCAATGTCCCTTACAATTTGAACTAAATCAACATCGTGCAACATTTTTTTAATAAAGATCATGTCAATTTGACTTCACTTGGCCAAAGGCAAAGTTTCTAAAAAGAGGGCCACCATTACAGACACGTAGGTACCCTGTTACAATGGAGGCACTCAGCTTGACGGCCTCATCAGATGCTTTATCCGCTTGAAGGACCCAGGACTGTAGGAAGAGGGAAACAAGTGAGCTGATAAGGAATTCCAGGGCTGAATGGTGCGGTAAAAAAAAAGAATTGCCGAACCGCTTGGTTCTTGATGGAATATTCTGCACCGTATGCAGGTGACATCTAAGTCCGGTACGTGTTGTCCTATATAGGAAAGGAGAGGGTGGGACCTAGGGTGGGACTAATTAGAAAAACTCATTCGTTCACGATGGTAGAGATGGTAACATACAGACGGTAAGTGTCTACTACTAACAACAGAAACATCATCTAACTTTTAAATATTCGCGTTCCATGATATTCAATGTTAACGGGAATTAACCCGTTAACCGTAAATTCCCCACTCCCGTTAATTCCCATTGACATTATTGATAATTCGTTTAACTATACTAATTTGGAAGTATGTAATTGGTATGATAACTTTATTCCAAACATTTTTTTATCTCCAAACAAAACAAAAGAGAAACAAAAGAGGTAAACACTTAACAATACATCCGATAGCTCTAATACTAATTCTTACTTGTGTTAGGTCTGTACGAAGAATCCAAGCGCTACTATAAGTCGGTGCAGCGCGCTGCCCCGAGACTTCACTACATAATTATAAAACAACTAGCTTTTGCCCGCGGCTCCGCCCGCGTGGATGTCGGTTATCGCGACCAAACATAGTCTTTCCAGCCTCCTTTCTCAAGGTCTAATCTATCTCTATACCAAATTTCATCAAAATCGGTTCAGCGGTTTAGTCGTAAAAGTGAGACAGACAGACAGACAGACACACAGACAGACAGACAGACAGAGTTACTTTCGCATTTATAATATTAGTAGGGAAGTCGCTGTCGCTGTCTGTCCGTCCCTATGTATGCTTAAATCTTCAAAACTACGCAACGGATTTTGAAGCGGTTTTTTCTATAATACATAGAAAGGGAATAGGAAGGTTTATATGTATAATACATGCATAATATTGTAGAGAAACACTGATAAATCGGGATCAGAATACCACGCGGGCGGAAAATATGGCGGTACGAAGTTGGCTGGGTCAGCTAGTATAGTATAAACGAATTTTGGTTTACTAGAATGTGGAATGTTGGAAAACTCTAACCATTGAGCCAAGTACTTGGAGTAGGATGTGTCCAAATACTTAACTCAATAGTTAGAAGTTTCTTCATAGAAAGAGACTAATTGCGGGTCCAAGTTTCTGGATGTTGAGTATTTCCTATTTTTTATCCATTCTGATTGCCACATGGAACAAAAAGAAATAGTGAATGGAATAATATATTCACACCTATAATGTATTCCCCTAGAGGCAGACAAAGATCTACTAATGCACACTTCACCAACTATGCTTTCAGTCCCATGTAATAACGTGCGAGCCTCACTGGATCTTATACACAGTCGCACTTGCTACCACTGCGCAACTGCGGCATTTCCGCATCGATTTTCTTTTTTCTATCTACTCACAGATGTGTGCAGTTTAAAAAAAAAAACAAGCATTATACCCTCTTCATATAACGACACCATTATCATTTTAGAGGAGAGGGCTACCGTGAAATTTATGCATCCGTAACTTCGGGGCCAAGATTTGTACCATATTTTATGGAAAGTTGTGCGAAATGCAGTTTACAGGGTTTTTTTTTACCCGATTGTAACGCAAGGGTAGTAGAGTAATTCATCCGCTCATCTGCTATCAATTTCGATCTTTTAAACAGCAGTCGGGTTTTATAATAATATTTTTTTTTTTGAGTCAAACAGTTTATGAACCATATCTCGAATCCATTTTCAGATCAGTTCCATCCTCACAAATTAAGGTATTATCAACCTATGATACATACAAACAAAGTTCCAAATCGAAACGACACACGGCAGTTAGAAGTTATATAAAAATAAAAGAAGTTTGGCTAAATTCGACTGCCAAGATCTGTTTACATTCAAAGTTATAGGTGAAGTTAATACAATTACAACCTTACTAAGGTAGGTCAAAATCACCCGAAATGGCCGAAATAGCCCGTCCTTTGTGAAACGATTAATGACGGTAGAGCAAGCTCGTGAGGTATGTAAAGACAGATGCAAATGGCGGTCTGATGTCAGCCTCCAGGCTTATGTTAGATAGTATTTGTTTATAAATAATTGGCTCGCATCCAACCACTCTCATGTTAAATTAATATGAGTGATGTAGGCAATCTTCGGAGCGCCTACACTGGGGAAGTACTTACCCTCGTAAAACGGTGGTTGAATAGCATTTACATTTGTTTACGCTTTTGTTTATTAGTGAATAGGCTCGACACATTGATAAGTATCTGAATGGTTCGAAAGAACTCCTTGAACAACCGATTCTAGTCAGATCTAAGCCAATTTGTCTCGCTGTCAAAGATGCCAAAGACTGCGAAATGGAAGAGAAAAAGTAGGCAAGCAGACTCCTGTAGGCCTACCTTGAAACATTCATCATCAAAATTTGGGGCGATAGGTTCCACGGAACGCGTTCATCCCTAAATCGGCTCAAGGAACATATATATTTCTAAATCGGCTCCGAAGTCAGTACGTGACACTTTGGTTCAGCTTAAACCTTAACTACCTATACTTCATACTACTAGGAGGAATGAGTGGTTGCTTATAGATTTAAAAAAAGATGCCGTAAGTAAGGTAACACAAAAACAATTCCAACTTTAGGGTTTGTTAACGATCAATTCAACTTTTTACAACATTGTGAACAAAATAAAAGCACAATCTTATTCCCAAACATCTCCTTGGAGACTAAACATAGCGAGCTGTTTACGTTTTTATTCAAATCAAAGTACCTATTTCCATTTTGGTGAAAAGGCCGAGCAAATCAAAACTTTATCATTTTCAAGTTATATATGACTAACATTACCTCTCGGTTTCACCCACGTAACCCCTGACCCTATTAGAATATCGGAATAAAAAGTACCCTGTGTTACTTTTGAATGAAACGGCTTTCCAATGGTGAAAGTTTTTTTAAATATTTCCTGTAGTTTATGAGTTATAAAGATAAACAAACAAACTTTTACTTTTTGTACTCGTAATATTAGTGATTTCAAGACCTGCCCTTCGTCATATTTGGCGCAGTTGTGGGATTTGTTCGTCTGTACATAACAAAGTTTCAAAGTAATCAACACACCCACGCACGAAACTAAATGGGGATAGTTTCTGTGTATTCGCAACTTACAAATGTTGCTCAAACCGTTAATATCCCGTAAGGAACCCTTTGACAGTTTGGCTCGAGAGATTTTACGGCGTAATTATATGTGGATTTTCCAGTAAACGTAATACTTTCGTAACTCTATTCTCAACAAAAGCATTTGAGGGTTAAAGAGAATACGTACTCCATACTTTTAGTAGATTTTACACTACTAAATTAGCAAACAAGCGCATCCAATTTCATGATAAGCGACACATCAACAGGTGTCATCCGCACATCGTCGTCATTTTTAGATGAAAAGAGGCAGTGTTAGTAGAATGGGAAAGAAGGAAAAACAGGTACCTAAGGTCTCCGTCCCCTCATTAGCCTTTCAAGTTGCCACTTAAGCTCGATATTAAGTGATACTTCCCCAGCGAAACTTCGAAAATAAGAGAACATTAAAAAATCATTTGTAATATATGTCGTTTCTGTGTATAGTTCTTTCCAAAATAACAACAAAAAATGCCTCTAGGCATGTTTGTTCATATTCTATAACCCATAAATTTTGGGTCATATTGAGCAGCACTGTCTAGCCGCTGAATACATAAGTACTATGGCCATAATTATGACCAGTTTCTGCACTGAGAAATTGAATCTCATCAATGTTTTCTTACATTATAGTTTCAGTTGTTAACTCAGAAACCGGCCATTATATTGACGATGTAACCCAAAACAATGCAAACACACATATTCATACGAATATTTGCACAGAACCCGAACCCAATTTCGCAACCCTTGAGGATCGAGCAATCAGTCGAACGGCTAACCGCAAGGCTATAGAATTCCGTCCATCATGTGGAAATCCTTGTGTAAACTGAAGTGCAATGAAGATGTTCTAACTAACGGCTGAAGTGCACAGACTCGAAGCTACTTGTAGCCTTCGACTTAGTTGGAGCTGGATAGCTTAGTGCTACTTAGCTTAGGTAGAAGTGTTATCAACGATACCTAATGTGTGCTTGGTATTTAATGTGTTATTGGACTTATTAATTCATTTCGTGATCCTCGTGTAAGTAGATTGAAATTACAAACTGTATAGTTTAAGTTAACTTTATTTCTATCTATCTAGCTATCTAGACCCATGGTAAGGTAACTCCATTTAACCTTTTACTTCCTTACTTATTACGTTATTCTGCAGACATAAGTGTACCCACCTAGATTAATTTTTATTTACTTAATTATTTTATTTCAATATTAACTTTTTGTATTGCTGTTGTACCTTATATATTTTTTACCGAACCGATAATTCAATACTCGGTTAACCTTTTCTTATAGTGAATCTGCAGAAGGATTCTGGGCACTAAGCTGCTTCGGGTGATAATTCCTTCAGTCTTTCGACCTATTTCAAGAATTGCTGGATCTATAATTTGAATTTAGAATTTATAAAGAAGTAAGTACCCAAATACATACATACTTGCTTGAAAATGTAATTAAGCTTTCACTAGACACCATGAGAACAATATTTGTATCAGAAAATGTAGAAAGTTTGATAAATTATGAAACATAATAACAGAAAACTACGCCGCGAATATTGAAGAGATTGTAGGAGTGTTTATTGCACAATAAATTGTCGGGAAAAAAGGTTCCGGGTTGGTGACAGATTTGTGTCCAGTTAAACGTTGCCTTCCGACTGTATATACTTTATTTTACTTTATTTTTTTACTGAATTTGTTCCTTTTTAACTGACCTAGTTTTTTGCTGGAGTTTCAGGGCATTTTATCTGTGTTTGTGAGTCTAAGGACTCCATAAGACGAAAACTGAGTTTCACTTTAAACCATTGATGCACTTTTGCCATTATAGGGTTAGAAATGAAATAAATCAATAAATACCAAATTATATTTGTTGCAATAATATGAATGCCTAAGGTACCTAATCTCGTTTTTTCTTTTGTGTGTTTTGTATGGTTTGTTTAATGTAGTGAGAGTAAAGGAGTTCTTGAAGTATGCGAAGGTGAATTTAGACCAAACGAACATAGAGCTAGACCTAGAACAACAGCATTCTGTCTAGTATTTTAGTGTAAACGAAACCTTGTTTACAGCGTTTATATAAGAAAGAACAACGAACGAATGTTCTGTCACTGTTTACACTAATAGAATTTGACGTAGAGGGGATAGAATCACACCCGTATTCACAAACAATACTTCGCTATGCGTACTACAAAAACTGTGCAAAGAACGACAAATTCTCAGTGCGTTCGTTTTGGCAAGCCTTTTTATTCATAGACATCACTTAAATAATACTTCGTTGAGGGAACGCACTGCGTTAGATACTGCTCCGTGATGTTTGTGAATTAATTTTACCAGCCCTATGCGCTCGAGCACACTATGAGACCTCACAGTGTTGTTTGTGAATACGGGTGTGAGCGTTCGCTCGTAGTAAGCAGAAGTACTAGACGGGCTGTCTGCCTACACCAAAGGGAAGTAGGCGTGAGCCATATGTATGTAGGTATAGTTGAAAAGGTGGTTGGCATTGACTGGATGCGGAAGACGGAGGAGGCCTATTTATTTATTTATTTATTTATTTATACTTTATTGTACACCATATAAAATACAAATTTAAAAATTATGACTAAGGAATCAGTACAAGGGCGGCCTTATCGCTATAAGCGATTTCTGCCAGGCAACCTTTGGATGGTCATAATGTTTGTAGGATTGAGTGGTAGTTGTTTTGGCGTACTTTCTGTCGATATCATAGGTAAATACATAAAAGACAGGTATCATATCTAATTTTATTTACATTAATACACACATACACATATACATACGTATACATAAATACATACATACATCCAGCAGTCGACTGCGATAGGCTGATTGATATGAATATTAATGTAACTGTGTATGTTTTAGAGTTAAGGTAATCGGTGAGTTGTTGAACTATTTCTGCAGGTGACTGTACCCTCACAACAGAAAGGTCAAATTGAAAAAAAAAAAACATGTTTATCGAGTTTCATATCTAAATTTTGTATGTTTACGATTAAATGGGTCCATGAATTAATGTATAACTTTGTTTTTATCAAATAAGTAAACAACCGAGTAATTTAAAATTAAACCATAACCAGTTGATAAATTAAACCCCATTCACGACTCGGCCGGACTCATAAAATATTTTCTACTTTGCATTTATTTTGTTCAATGTCAAATTAAAAAAAACCGCGGTAGCCTAGTGGTATGGGTAATAGATTGCTGAGACGAGGTCTCGGGTTCGATCCCAGGTTTTACCATGGCACACACCAATGACTTTTCGATGCTTTTCGAAGTTATGTGTGTGTTATCGCAGTTTTATAAGTACCCGGTTAATGGCAATAGGCTCGCCACCTATTACATTGGGACCTAAACAAACATAAACGGCGAAATGTGGGTGCTAGCACCTCTGCCTTCCCCTTCGGGGATATAGGCGTGAGTTTATGTATGTATGTAAGTAGGTATGTATGTCAAATTCAAATTATCTACATTTACAAACGATCTTTAGATTGGCATAAATTAAATATATAATATTAATTGTTGTCCTATATTAATATTTTGCAATTTTCAGAGAAGAGAGGAGAAAGGCCATTACGGTATTGCTTCAACATTTTTTTTCTTTAGAGTTTTAGAGCTAACGTGGTAACTTGCAATGTGTTAAGCTACTATAAATTTCGATTGTTCTTAACTTTCTTCTCTTTCACTCCGAGACAGGAAGCAGAAGAACCAAGTACATAGTAATAAGTATTACTTATTCTGTTCGCCTGTAAAGAATACAATATTGACTTAAGTCTGTCGTGGCCGCCAGTCCTGGTTGTAATACGAACATCTATGGCAGTCGTTACGGGTAGTTGAAGCCTTAAAAAGTTTAACAACTGCAGGCACATGCTCTAAGAACGTTTCGTAACATAAAGATACATCACTGGCGGCTTGTAGGTACTCGACAACGTGATGTCATAAAATTTACAGCATGCGAATATTAAATCTCACCGTGGATTCATTAGACTGGTAAAGCGGATCCCAGACTCTGAGGTGATAGCTTCGGATGCGACAGGGATTAAAGTTAAGATAATCAAGAAGAAAATTGTCTTAAGTTTATCCTACATACTTGCTTTAAAATGTCTGCCTGGCCTATACAGATACTCCGAGTATAATATGTAGTTTCGAACACGACGCCCTGCCGCGAAAAGAAATTCAAGTGGTACGCCCTTGCGACTTTGAGAGTTCTGATATTTTAAACCGGAACTTTACCGACTCCAAAAGACAAATAGCAATACATTTAAAACCGTGAAGGTACAAAGGAAGCTAGAAAGGTCGGTCCCACAAATCCCTTGTGGGTATCCCCCTGCCAAATGTAAGCCGTAATATGTTACCCGGTTTCTAACTTTTTTAACTCCCTCGTTGCGTAAGTAGATGGAATAAGTTTATGCATAAACAAAACGTTATAGAATGCGTGTTTGTGCGTGTATGTCTATATCTATACTTATCTTTATCTATATCTATATCTATATTATATTATACTTATACTTATATTAATATTATAAAGAGGAAAGATTTGTTTTTTTGTTTGTTTGTTTTTTTGTTTGTAACGAATAGGCTCCGAAACTACTGGACCGATTTCAATAATTCTTTCACCTATAGAAAGCTACACTATCTGGGAGTAACATAGGCTATATAACATCACGCTACTACTAAAGGGAGCGGAGCAGTGAGCATAAATGTCAATAAATCGGGCAGATTTCCATACATTCTTTACTAATATTAGATTTGTATTTTTGTATTCGAGTAAACTCAAGAACTACTGAACCGATTTCAAAAATTCTTTTACCACTAGAAAGCTGCACTATCACTGACTAACATAGGCTATAATTAATTTTCAAAAAAATAGGGATCCTGGATAAAACTTCAATAATGTAACCCAAGATGTAAAAAAAATGACCTAAAAAATTCCTTACATCGCGTACGCTGCGAAAACTATTGAAGATAGGACAAAATAATGTACTGTAGAAATGTATAACTTAAAAAGGTCTACATAAAAGTCCGCGACAGCATATGTCTATCTAATAAGGGTAGCTCACAATAACCATTTTTATCTTTTACAAATTATAAAAAAAATATGTGTCATTTTCGAAGCTATTTTTAACAATATAGTGTTAAGCCTTATCTGACTAAATACGTTAGATACATTGTACATTTAATGTAGATCAAAATTGCCCTTTACACTGTATAATTATAATGAATATTTTAGAATCTATTGCAGTATGAAAGTAACGCGCGACGATATAAATTCAAGCCGAAATGCCGATCAAAGTCAGACCACGGAATCTATACCTTTATATTAATTCTTATCTAAATAAATCATTTGGTATTTAAGATTGTTTCAATACCTGTTGATTACTTTTTGAATTATTGAAATCGGACGTTCTATTCAAAAGATATTACGAAATTATAATGTCAATAAATCCGGTAAATTACCATACATTATTTGAAAACTAATTATTATTACGGGCATGGGCTAAAAGGGTGCAACCACGGGTGTTCGAAGTATTTCACGAGCGAAGACAGGGAAGGTCAGCTGAACACAAGATGCAACGGTAACGGGATCCGAATGCGGGATTGGAACCTCCATGTGATGCATCCTGGGTAACGGAGGCATTAACGCCCCTCACCCAGGGGAGGCGCTACCGCCTACGGCAAATACATACAGCAACGGGAGTAGCTCTATAGAGGGCTGCTCAAAGGCTTCCCACATGTCCCTCTGACTACGAGGAGGCCCAGTAGAGAGCAGGAAAGGGAAGGGCTGGTCACCAAGCGCGGACGTGAGGATTATAGGTCCGGCCTCCTGTCATCCCTTCACGCCCGTCTCCTCCCTTTCCGGAATTCGATGGGACATCGTGCTTCCCACTTCTGAGAGGGCCATCTTAAAATTGTAGATGGCCCAGGGTCAGCCGGGGGGTGCGGAAAATGCCCTAGGCAACACTCCAGCAACTGAAGACCCGCGACGGCATGCTGTTTAGTGGGTCCGAATTCCACATGGCACTCCTGATTAGTCCTGATGGCTGACGGGGATGGTATCCGAGGCAATTTTAGCACGAAAGAAAAGTTTGTACGGAATCCGAATTCCACGCGGGCGGAGCCGCGGGCTAGATAGACATATGCTGTCGCGGACTTTTATGTAGACCTTTTTAAGTTATACATTTCTACAGTACATTATTTTGTCCTATCTTCAATAGTTTTCGCAGCGTACGCGATGTAAGGAATTTTTTAGGTCATTTTTTTTACACCTTGGGTTACATTATTGAAGTTTTATCCAGGATCCCTATTTTTTTGAAAATTAATTATAGCCTATGTTAGTCAGTGATAGTGCAGCTTTCTAATGGTAAAAGAATTTTTGAAATCGGTTCAGTAGTTCTTGAGTTTACTCGAATACAAAAATACAAATCTAATATTAGTAAAGAATGTATGGAAATCTGCCCGATTTATTGACATTTATGCTCACTGCTCCGCTCCCTTTAGTAGTAGCGTGATGTTATATAGCCTATGTTACTCCCAGATAGTGTAGCTTTCTATAGGTGAAAGAATTATTGAAATCGGTCCAGTAGTTTCGGAGCCTATTCGTTACAAACAAAAAAACAAACAAACAAAAAAACAAATCTTTCCTCTTTATAATATTAGTATAGATATAGATAGATATAGATATAGATAATATTAGTATAGATGTAACAGAAAACATTAATTTCCGAAATGACTGCAAAATGAGTTTTTGCCGAACCGAGTCTTGATGCATTTTGAATTTGTTATGTTTGTATTCTCATATTATCGAGGTAAAGGATATTCGACCGTTGAATGTGTCTATTGCTATTATAAAATAGTTATTTTTTACACAAGAGTGCGAAGTTGTTTTTTAACCGCAACCTCAATTTTGATGACCGAGCAAGCGAAAGATCAAGATCATGAGGGGAAAATCTTTGCACTCGAGTGCAACACGTAACTTTTCATATCAACTCAGCGAGGAAATGATAAAAAATATAGTACTCTTTCCGAGATCGGGGTATGAAGATTAGTTTTTTTTATTCTTGTCTGTTTGTTCGCGATGATGCAAAAACTACTGAACGAATTTTGATGCGGTTTTTTTATGAAGCCTCACTCTTCTTTTAAATATCGTGGCAAATCAAAATTCGGGTACCATAGGTTTCACAATCAGCCAAAGGTAACTAAAATCGACAAAGGATATGCGATATACGGTTACATGTATGTATGTATCTAACTATAGTAGTATAATACATTATATACTTATCAAGTAAGTATACTTTTTCATATAAAGTTGTATGTAAAGGTGCAACCGTATCTAATTTGTCGACCGTAGTACTGTCAAACTTCATTGTATTTATTTTAGAACCAATAGTAATAAAAGCGATTATAGTAGCTACGTACAATTGATTCAATTTCGAGCTTAGCATCGTTAATGCTGAAATCACACACACAGGAATTGTTCCGATAAAGGAACAAGGAACAACGAGTGGCGACATATTTGAATTGCTAAATCTGTTCTCTGAATAATTTTGTCGAGTGACGTTCAATATTCTATTTTTATTCATTGAAATCTTATTCACGTTTCAAATGTCTTATTGAAAAACGTGATCGATATAAATAAAATATTGAAGGAGGCTTTTTCAGCAAAAACATGGATTTGAAGGCAGCTGTCAATTTTTATTTCTTGTTATGTTCTATATCCACCCCATCTCGCAGACGAAAAATATGCAGACGATATTAGTGCGAGAGAAGGAAAACTGGTTCGGACTGCTGTTGGCGACTCGAAAGCCTTCCCCATCACCGTCGGGGTACACCAAGGATCCGTCCTTAGTCCTTACCTGTTCAGCGTGGTATTAGATGTTTTGTCGGACAGCATTAGAAACTCACATGAGCAGCCTCCGTGGTTGCTCATGTATGCTGATGATATTGCGCTCATGGACGCGGACAGGAGCAGATTGGTGCGACGCGTGAAAGGATGGAAAGAAGCGCTTGAGAACGGCGGTCTGAAGCTAAATGTAGCGAAGACAGAATACTTAGCGTTAAACTCCACAGATCCCACGCCCGTCCGCATAGGCGATGATTTGGTCGAGCGCACGGACCAGGTTAAGTACCTAGGATCTGTACTTCATGTGACCGGTGAGATCGACCACGACGTCAAGGCACGCATTGCTGCCGCGTGGGCCAAGTGGCGAGAAATGACTGGCGTGACCTGTGATCCTAAAATGCCAGTCAGGTTGAAGGGGCAGGTCTATAAGACGATCATTAGGCCTGTTCTCTTGTATGGTTGTGAGGCGTGGCCGCTGCTCGAGCGACACAAGCAAGAGCTGCGTGTCACGGAGATGAAAATGTTGCGGTGGATGTGCGGCGTTACGCGTAAAGATCGCGTACGGAACTCTCGCATCCGCGGCAGCCTCCATGTCCGTGACATCGCGGATAAAATGCAAGAGAGCCGCCTTCGCTGGTGCGGCCACGTCTTGCGGCAACCGCCAGGCTACGTGGGGAACAAATGCCTGGCAATGGTACCCCCGCCGGGTCCAGGTAAAAGGGGTAGGCCAAAGAAGTCCTGGCTTGACGTCGTGGAGGGTGATATGCGTGCAAATGGTCTCACTACCATGGACGCCCAAGATCGTGCGAAGTGGAGAAGGAGGAGCCGGAAGGCGGACCCTGAGCTCCGGGGTCATCTTGGCCACGGATGCAATCGGGAGAATACGTCTATATGCAGATGATGATGATGAAGGAAAACTCGAAATAAAACCCTGTGCCTACAACACATCTAGCCAACGTGGAAACAGTAGGCCAAAGTTTGATTTGATTTGATTTGAAAGCTTCCCAACATTGGGAGAGGCCTATGTCCGTGTAGTGGTCTACACTTGTCTGCTTGTTAAGCTTGTAGTTGAGGAGTGCTTAGAGAAAAGATGCTTTGGTTCACTTTAATCACTTTAATTACGTAGTAATGTAAAGGTTATAAAAATGAAGATAGTTGGCGTTTCCTTTCTCGAATGTGTTTACCGCGTGGCAGTAATTAACTGTTTTGTATCTAAAATGTAATAATGACACAGGCAGGTTGCTGCGTCAGCCAAATATGCACAGTACAAGACTGTACAGTCCGGTAGTGGACTGCGATAGGCTAATTGATTGATTGATTATGTTCTTGTACCTACTGTGCCTTGCATGATTGTGTCCAGTAACGCAATTCTGTGGGCACACAACGACGAGCACAACGTTGCGAACAACCTTGATAGATATAGTCATTGGTCGGACTGAGTGACGTCACTGCAGACTTGCACTGCAACGTTGTGCTGGTCGTTGTGCGCTTACAGAATTACATTGCTGCTCGTAGCTTTCAACTTTTTGTTTTAAGATTTTTGAAGCATCCATATAGTGAAAGGCAGAAGGCGAAAGATTGTTCGATATTCCTGAATAAAATGACGCAGTACACAACACACATTGACCAACTTAATATTTATTTGAAAAAGGGCAGGTCAGAAGTATTCGAATCGAAACCGGCTGGCTTGCATGAGAGATTAAATGATAGTACAGGAAGCTAGTGAAGTATGTAAGAATAGAGTCAAATGGCGGGCTGTTGTGTCTGCGTACCCCGGCGGAAAATAGGCGTGAGCTTATGTATTTAAATATGTCTGAAATGATCTCTTTTGTAAGATGCGTTGATGACCTCAATCTATCCGAACAACATTATCAATTTATGAACGTTTATACATTTGTGTATGTGTAAGGCATGCCAACACAGAGCAAGTAGTATTCGTAGGTATAATTCTCACTTTTGTTGGAACGCCGCCATAGATGCACTTCAGCTTGGCGTTATGTAACTGTGGCGTTGTTCCAAAACTTGGACTATAGTAAAACCATCATTCCCGTGAACGGAAGGAGGCTGCCACTTTCCCTTCAATAATTTCCAATAGTGTCAAATTTATCTTTGACTAGCTGACCCGGCGAACTTTGTACCGCCATATTTTTTTAGCCCGTTTAAACCTTCCCTGGACATCAACGAATATTTCAAGACTAGAATTAGCCAAATCGGTCCAGCCGTTGTCGAGTTTTAGCGAGACTAACGAACAGCAATTGATTTTTATATATAAAAGAAAGAAGATATAGATAGATATATATAATTATATAAGTATTTGCAATATAACAGTATGCATTTGACAGTAGAAACTGTATCATACTGTCTGAAGTTTACGCGAATCTCAATCATTGAAATAAAACTACTTCATAACGGATTCTATCGTGATAAATATACTATGTGACAACTACCATCTCTAGTCAACCTACCATGGCTGCAGAAAAGTAGCCGAAACGTCGGGCTAAAAGTAAATAATAACAAATATACCTATCGAGATAGAATCCGTTAAAAAGAAGTCTTAAGTATTTCCATAAATGACAACCGAAGTTCTTATTTTCGCCATTTCACGGAATCGTTAGTAACAAAGTAAATCTTACTATGAACTCACAAAGCGGATGAAATCAGCACACGCCAAGTTTGTGAAACAGCTGTTAGTTCTAAATTTCCAACACTGTCTCTGAATGGTCACGTAGATGCTAGTAATTGCGGCAAGGCTTGCAAACTTGCCGGGAGAAGATCTTGCAAGTCAGGCGGTTATTTACAATCGGTCGATACTAGGATTTAATAAGTAAACTTTTATTCTATAACTGGACAAGTTAAATATACTTAGAATAAAAAATATTCGGGTTTACACGAAACGACAATGAAATGGGTTATTCCCAGTTGCCCCCATATATTTTGCTTATCTTCGCTTTGTTAACATGCCATGTCACATCGAGAATCGATTAATGGCATTGAGATACTTAGCCAATACTAGCTCAGAGTCATCACCAACACATATCCTTGAGTTTA
This sequence comes from Eilema depressum, assembly GCA_914767945.1. Classification (NCBI taxonomy): domain Eukaryota; kingdom Metazoa; phylum Arthropoda; class Insecta; order Lepidoptera; family Erebidae; genus Eilema; species Eilema depressum. The sequence continues at coordinate 16,193,274 of OU612023.1, read as the reverse complement.
TCATGCACTTAGGACTAACCTGTAAACTTTATGAAGATCTTACATTCTTACTACTAAACTAGCATACAACTAATAATGATGCATTTATTACCTTAGAGGGGTTCGCGTAAAGTTTTCAAAGTTATATCGAACTAGAACCGACTAAAACGCACGCCGTCTGTGGGCCATCGGTTGCCAGAATGATACTACTACTAGGTACTGGTAGTGCCAAGGAGTAGTGGCTAAGGTAATAAATTGAATTTTGTATAAAACATCACTTACCTATACTCTGGCTGACCCAGATGCCCAGCATATCGAGCTGCAGCAGTCGGTGGTAGAGCTGCGACCCGCTCGTGTGGTTCATGAACAGGTGATAGAGGAATGAACCACACCAGGGGGCGAGGGCTCCCAGAAGATGACAGAGGGACAGGAACCAGGCGCCGGTGCCGCTGCCCCAGGGGAGGAGCCCTGGGAGTACTGCCAAAATGTAGACTAATGACACCCCTGTAACAAGAGAAATATGTTATGAGCGACTTACAAATAAAGTGAATAGTGTTTTTTAATTTTCGTAACTAGACAGTTTTTAGTCGTAGATAAAGAGTAGCTCGATAAATTATGTGACAGAATATCTAAGCTTCGTGGTTAACCCGCTACGTTCATACAGAGACAAGTCGGATCTACCTACTATGCGCAAGAATCGAATAATTACACAATTTAATTTTGGAATGGGAATCTGAACTAAGCAAGTATTTGTCGATCATGTAGGTAACTATTGGAGGATCTCAAGGGATTTAGGGATTGCATTTGCTTGAACGTCTCATTATTTCCCAATAATAAGTACCTATCATAGTACCGTATTTTTATTTTTTATACCACTTAGGTGGCAGACAAGCACATGGCCCCTGATGAAAAGTGGTAACCCTGGCCTATGGACGAGTGCAACACCAGGGGAGTGACACTCGTGCTGTCGAACCTGTAAGAACAGAGAGGTTCTTACAGGTTCGGCGTTTGTCAGCGAGGAAGGCAAGCAGAAGAAGTCTCTGTCCGACTTACAAATTAAGCGAACGCAATCAAAATGGGATCTAAGGATTTCTCTGAAGTATTCTTCAGGACATGACACATATTGGTGACAGTCACTGTTAGAGTAGAGTACGTCGTCGATGTCAATGTCAGAATATTAGAATATTTCATTGACAGTGTGAAAATACATCCGTGTCAAAGATAACAACTGATCCGATGATAATTGATTATTCTGTCTTCTTGTATGTAAAAACATACGAGGATATGTATAATGTTAATGTCTGTCAGTGTGCTAATAACTAGGTAGTCATTAGGTCTGGTCGTCAATCAAGGATATTGTTTCGCAATTTTACATTGTGCTGCTATCTGTAAAGTAATAAATTCATTTTAACAAAAAAGTTTAACCGACTTCAAGAAACGGCAAAGAGGCACTGAAAAGTGAAAAATAACGTAATTTACAGACTTACTGATTTATTAGAAGTCGGTGCCAAGCCCGAGAGGCAATATTTCAATTGATTGCATCATAGTACGAGTAGTTTAGACACAACAAACAAAGTTGGCTGGCACCGACTTCTAATAAATCAGTAAGTCTGTAAATTACGTTATTTTTCACTTTTCAGTGCCTCTTTGCCGTTTCTTGAAGTCGGTTAAACTTTTTTGTTAAAATGAATTTATTTTCCTCTTTTTAGTGAGTTATAATCGATCCATCTTCCACCCTCTGCTTAGGTTCCTATCATCAGCAGCTTAAAAATCACGTGAAGATAATTTTAAAAGGCAATTATTGAAATTAAATATGTTAAAGCAGCAGAAACAGTGTTTTGCCATCATTTTGAGGATTTCCCTAGATCCCATAATCCAATCCTGACTTCCTGAATTCTGTCATACGATTCTGGCTCCCTGAACCACCTTTCTCTCTCCAACAAAACAAAGATCATAAAATCCGTTTCACAAAATACGGATTTTACATACAACGGTTCGTCACCTATTTTACCCCCATAGTATCAAAATTTTGGAAAATGCTGGTACACTTAAGTATTCATCTATGGCTCTACTATACTCGTACTACTATAATATATTATATTATAGATACTCGATAGCCATGTAGAACGCGTACTTATGACTATTAAGTCACTGTATTTCATAAATATTGATTATTACGTACGTACTGTAAAGTATCATTATTGAAGTTGTATTTTTAATATTATTTTCGCTATACTGTAATTTTAAGAGCAACGTTCTTTGAAAATAAAACAACATTCATTCATCTGATTGCTAATATAAAAGAGTAGGCGCTGGTTTCGGAGGATTTCCCTTGATTTCTCCAGGATCATAGCATTAGATCCGGACATCTTGAATATGGGACCACTCTGAAAGTATCCTCTATCAAACAAAAAAAGAATTTTCAAAATCCGTCCAGGATTGGCTTCACAATCGCGTAACAAACATACAAAAAAAAAATAAAAATAAAAAAAATTGCGTACGAATTGAGAACCTCCTTTTTTGAAGTCGGTTAAAAAGAAACGGTATCGTCCGAAATTCTGGTAACAGGCGGACTATTTGCCTATTTACGAAAACTATATTGAGTAACACATATTGAATAAATCACTTGTACTTTTCCACAATTATTTATTTTAATTACCTTACCGGTTTCGCCTTACGGCACCTTTGAGAATGCCGTAAGGAGAAACCGGTAAGGTTCAAATAAATAATTGTGGAAAAGTACAAGTGATTTGATTTATTCAATATGTGTAGCAAGTTCCACCAAGTGCCATCAATCTACAGTATAAACAGTATATTGAGTAACTTTATCTTTCTGTCTATTACGCTTTCACGCCTATACGACTATACCACTTTTAATGACATTTGGTACAGGGGTAGATTAGACCTTGGGTAAGAGCATAATATGCTATGTTTGGTTACGATATCGCACATTCACGCGGGCGTAGCCGCAGGTAACAGATAGCTGTATAATATACAAAATCTATATAATGTATACTAAAGCATGATACTCTTTTTTTTTTTACCAATAAAGCAGCCATAACTGCTTAATAATAATAGGAACCTCATTAATAATTCTGCGAAAGCAAAGTGGACAATGTGATTTAGTTTTCATATTGCATAGCATGGAGTAAATAAATGCAAATATAATATTTCCCAAGCAGTGATATTCATACGAAAAGGCATATTCGTGAATATTGGTTCGTGACCTGACTAGCGGATAGAATCTAGTGTTGAGAGTACGGGCTTAACTTTTGTTATCATATTCACAGATAAAATCCTTTAGAATGCTGTGAAAGTAAACTGGTGTGTTGTGAATTTGGATCTAGATTTTATTTAATAACAAAATACATAATGTATATTCAAAGGAAAGAGTCCCGTGTGTTTTGTGGTTTCGTAGCATGAAGTGTGTTTATGTTTGCGAACGATTCTGCGGCCTTACCATAAACTCTTAAAGCAGTTCAATTATTGACCTGTTTTAAGAGTTCATGGTAAGGGCCCTGGTCCTTGTTGGGGCGGATTAAGTGCTAGTTGTTATTGGGCTAAGAAATTCTCTGTAAGAGCTTTGAGCTTAGAAACGAGAACGACAAAGGGCAGTAGATTAGCCCCTCTATCAGCTGGGATCAAAAATATAGAAGCCTATTTAGTCTAGAAGAAAATTCGTGAGATTACCAGAAGCTGAACTACGGTTGCCGCTGTCAAATTTACAATGTTTTTTAATACCACTTAAGTGGTAGACAAGCCAGCGGCAACAATATGGAATAGCGGACGAGTTCCAACCGTGGACAGGTGTAAGTCAAGACCAGTTTACTGAATTGCTTGTGTTCGAAAAATGAGCAACGAATTCACAAATAATGTAAGCCAAAAGTTCCGTATTAGCTATTTCTCCGAATAAAATTGACCAACCGCAAAGCCTTTCAACGCCTACGACTCAATCAATCAGCCTATCGCGGTCCATTGCTCAGAGTTACCCGTGGAGATAAGTGGATCAGTTCCATGGCTACTCAATCTGTCCCAATCAACCTTATCCCCTGCTTATCCCCTAGTAAGAAGTAGCCACTTATCGCTAAGAATAGAAATATATTTATATTTATTTTCCTATCGAAATATTTTTGATTTGTATGAACATTGTATAGGTAAAGAAAACAGTGGCACTTCTGGTGCGTCAACATAAGTGAAAACTTAACCAATCTTCTTCATCCTAGCGTTTATTCCAGACGAATCCGAAGCTTTCACCTCGGAGTCTGGGGTTCGCTTTTCCAGTCTAACTGCGGATTTGGCTGGACTTCTATATGTTCCGTGAAGCGACTGCCATCTGACCTACACAACCAATTGGGCAATATCGAAGTATTGCAGCTAGACCAGTTGTTTTAACTTTTTTTAGGACTCGAACTACCCAAACGAAAACTTAGCCAATATAAAGGTATGATTCCGTAGCCGACCGCATACGACAACTGCCGACGCACGCAGCAGATACGCGTAATTCATTGCAGCTACTCAATGGTCCCCATTATCCGCAGGGTTAGATCCATATCGACTGGGTAGTAAAGTAAGTAAGTAAGTAAAAACGTCTTTATTGTACACCATATGAAACAATACAACATAGAGATCAAAGTTATGTGGTAAGTACAGATGGCGGCCTTATCGCTCTGTGGCAATTTCTTACAGGCAACCTTAGGACCTTTACTATTTTAACTTAATTACAGCCTTAGGTCTTTACTAGTAAATTGTCTGGATTGTAGAATGACTCGGGTAGCAAAACGTCTTGATTGCTAATTGCCTGAGTCTGAATAGCAAAACATCGGAGTTTAACAAGTAATGCTGGGTACGCTGTATCTGCTGTATATGTCTGTCGTTGGCGTATGCGGTCACCTTCGGAATCATACCTTCATGTAGATACTTATACACAGATGTGTCACATGTAAATTGGCACATTCGGTGAATTGTAACAATCTGTCGCTAGAGGTGTCGGTAACGGTGTCGTGAGTGCAATAGTATTTTCCCATCTCAAAAGCGTTTTACGAAAAATGTCCAACATGCTTATAGAAGCTTTCACTTTAGAAATAAGTAGAAGACACAGTATTGAGTATTTGGATAGTTTGAGGATTATATTGCTCATCTATCTCTACTTAACTTAGCTTAAAACAGACTCTATAGATGGCCCACTGTATAGCTTTTAGAGATGTGTTTGTATAATCTATCATCTAGTGACATGTAATGTGAGCGCGATAGTGCTACGATTATTTATTATATTTAGAAAACGCTAATATACTTAGTTAGGAAAAAATATGATGGTACTGGTATTTATTAGATTGCTAGGAAAATCCGTCGCCATATTTACAACATCAGTTAAAATAGTAAAGGATTATTGGGGTTGTTCCGTATTGATCCCACGAAAGTTGTCCTGAATTCGAAAATTCTTAATTGATCCCACTTTTACTTGCTTATTGATCCCACGGCACTTGATCCCATTTTTGTGTAGTCTACTATTCTCAATTGATCCCAAACCATTTTTTTCTTATAAAAACACTTTTTTTGGGTACGGTTACAAATAAGGTAAGTATGGTATTGTAAGGAAAGTAAGGTAAGGCCTGCATGCCAGCTTAACCCCTTTGACTCGGTACAAAGACGGGCGTTGAGGCTCGTCGGCAATCCCATACTCGCAGGCGATGTGGAACCTCTCAGTCTCAGAAGAGACTTTGCCTCAATGTGTGTGTTTTACCGTCTATACTGTGTTATTTAGGTATTCTATATTTGAAAGCGGCTGGCAGTAGACGTAATCATATTTGCCATATTCAAGGAAAATTCAGGCCAATCTTATTTGTGTCGTGTGTCGCACCGGGTGCCTCTTTCTTACCACGATGTGCTAGAATACAATTACATTATCATTTTGTTGTTAAGTACATACTATGTAAAGTAGTCCTCCTTGTCCAAATTTTCTCTCAACTCTTATTCAGAGGGTCATCTCTAATCTAACTCTCATAGATTAAGATTCATTTTGTGTAAATATTTATGTATAGTCTCATATGAGTCCCATGGCTGACATGGTTAATCCATACTAATATATAAATGCGAAATTAGCTCTGTCCGTCTGTCTGTCTGTCTGTCTGTTACGCTTTCACGCCTAAACCACTGAACCGATTTTGATGCAATTTAGTACAGAGATAGATTAGACTATGAGAAGGGACATAGGCTATGTTTGGTCGCGATAACCGACATCCACGCGGCGGGTAAAAGCTAGTTATAACTAAAACCAAAAAACTCGGTTTTCAGTCTAGTCAACCTCAAATACAAGTTGAGTTTGCTCCAAAAGTCCTGGTGGCGACCTATTCACGCCTTGAGATGCTAAGTCGCTATCGGCATTATTTCTATACAACAAATGGAATTTAGTTTTTACTTATATATTGTTAACGTCATCTCTTAATATACCGCTTCCATTGAATTACGTGTACACGCCAAAGCTATTCCAAGTCTCCACCATAAACATTATAATCCGCAAAACTTACAAACTTCTTATATAAGAACCCTTTTATCGCAGATAGGGTCACTTATTGTTGGCAACTTTCGGCCGTTTTTGGGCCGAAGCTGTTTTTGTGGACGTCTATTTTGGGGATAAACATCTCACGTATTTTGCGCAAAATCCTTTGTAATGGACCTTTTTGCTTTTGCATTTAAATTAAAAACCCTTATGGATCACAATTTCTACCAATTCCTTAATTATAAAATAGTTACGACGATATAAGTAGGTACATAAGTTTAAAAGATACAACCCGAAGTGTATAAAAGCCCAGTTAGCCCATTTTAATTAAACTTAACACAAACAGTCTTCTTATAACAATAACTGATAGTATTCTTGTAAAGCTTAGAATAATACAATATATAGCCAAGTAAAGAAATCCTTGCTTTATCATATATGGATAAAAATCGTCGTCGAACATCAAAACCCATAAATATTCATTTTCTTGCCTTTTTCTATAGAACGCTATAAAGTATGAAGTCAATAAAGATAATATCTTTTCACGAGCGTCAGATGATGGAAATTCGAGATAGTAAAATGGAATCGAACGAAGTTGTCGGCATAATCATTTAATCAAGTCTTTTCTTTGTCAATACACTACTAGAGAATATTACTTTCTGTTGTTAACATTTTGTAAAGGTATAACTATTATAACGGAGCAGCTCCTTATTGTTTCGTGAAGACAAAAGGGGCAAATCAGCTGGGATTGGTAAAGGCAGGAATAATCGAGAAGCAGAAAAAGCCAAAATTTTTTGGAGGCTTCACCCAGACCGAAGTCCACGCGGACGAAGTCACGGCCACAGCTAATTTAAAATACAATTGAATTCAAGAAAGAACTAATACCTACTTTATTGATGCATATGCTAATAAAGTTAGCTAGTCACTTGGTACTAAAAACGAATGGGTGAATTTCAACAAATGCCATTTTTTTTATCATATCGGTGAACTTTTTCATTTATATGTTTTTTGTATATTTTTAAGGTTTTATGTAATCTTTGTGATAATCATGTATCCCCAAATTTAATATCATCAACGTATCATTTAAGATTATGGAGAAAATTCAGTTTTAATTTTGGTTTCCACCGACATGACAAACCCGCACCGATTATTTTTTCTGTACACCGATTTGATAAGTTTATCCACCGAAATTATATACATATCCACCATTATGATAAAATATTCACCGAAATGATAATCTATCCACCTTTGAACATCAAAAAGGAAATAGTAGGTGCCTTATTTTTACAAGAGTGACTTAAAACTGAATGCCTGACCTGAAGAAGATCATATCCGACGAGAATAGAGTTCTTGAAGATCCAATGAAAATATTATATTTTTTGAAATTATATAGGTACCTATTTTATTATATTTACTTTCTTCTATTCTTTTTTTATAATATATAATTAATTTAAAAAAGAACGTTTATAAGCTGGTAACACAAATCAATCAATTAGCCTATTGCAGTCCACTGCTGGTCATAGGCCTCTCCCAATATGCGCCACGTTTGCTGATCCTCCGCCTTCCGCATCCAGTCCTTCCCAGCCACCTTTCGTAGGTCGTCAGTCCACCTGGCCAGGGGGTGTCCCACCTTCCGTTTTAGTCCTCGCAGTCTCCACTCTAGGACTCATCTGTTCCAACGGCAATCAGTCCATCGGCAGATGTGGCCAGCCCACTGCCACTTCAGCTTGCTTATTCTGCGAGCTATGTCGGTAACTTTGGTTGTAATGTCGGATGACCTCGTTTCTAATTCTATCCATCAAAGAAACTCCAAGCATAGCTTGCTCCCATAGCCCACTGTGCGATTTTTAGGTCACGGACTAACCCCACCTTCAGTGGCCACGTTTCGGCACCGTAAGTCATAACAGGCAGAACGCACTAGTCGGAAAACCTTTGTTTTAAGGCATTGCGGCAAGGGGGAGGAGAAGACCCGACGTAATTTGCCAAATGCTGCCCACCCCAGTTGGATTGTTCTGGCTTCTTCTTTCTCGAAGTTGTTTTTACCGAGCTGAATAACCTGCCCCAGATAGATATACCTATTTTTGAACAACTTCGAGTGTCGTTCCTTCGATGGCAATTGCTCTCGGTACAACATGTTCGTTTTGGATAAAACCAAGATTATGTATCTTGGTTTTATCCAAGTTTACACTGAGGCCGACTTGTCGAGAAGCTCCATTCAAGCTGTGCATCATTTTGCCCAGTTGTCCCAGCGACTCCGCAACTATTATGATGTCGTCGGCGAACCAAGGGTGCGAGATGTACTCACCGTTGATGTTGATACCCCGCCCAGTCCAGCCCAGAGTCTTAAAGACGTCCTCCAATGCGTTGGTAAATAGTTTGGGAGATATAACATCTCCCAGTCTCACTCCACGTTGGAGGCTAATGGGTTTTGTCTTCTTCTTCGACAGTGTAATACAAGCATCTCAGCACCTCGATGTGCAATCGAGGCGGCACCGCTGCAGCGCATCCAGCACTGCCCAGATTTCGATAGAGTCGAAGGCTTTTCCGTAGTCCACAAACGCCATACACAGCGGCTGGTTGTACTCCTGAGTCTTTTCTACAATCTGCCAAACAGTATATGGATGTGGTCCTCGGTACTATGGTCTTTTCAAAACCTGACTTGCTCAGGTGGCTGGAACTCGTCGAGCTTACCTGCGAGGCGATTTGTGACGACTCTCGAGAACAACTTGTAGACATGACTCAGGAGTGAGATAGCCTGCGTTCTTCAGCAAGGTCTTGTCACCTTTTTTGAAGAACAGTAACTGTACCAACGCACTCCCGCTCCATGCCCTAGGTGTTAGCCCTTGCGGGATGACGGAATTAAAGAGGCTTGCTAGCTCTTTCAGGATTGGAGCCCCACAATGCAATGGTTTGACCACTAGTCGGCCTTTCCATCAATGTCTCCCTAGAGGTTTCCAGTATTGCGACCCTAGAGCTACTTGGAGCGGCGTAGGTGGGAGGGCTGACCTTATCATTCGGAATCTTGATATTTGGAGAGCCTCAGATAAGTCGGTAATCGCTTCCAGTATTAAACTTGTTGATGACACTTGTTGATCTCTGAATATGTGCTTAGGTACCATTATGAAAAAAGTCTATATCATTCCTTATTATAGTCCACTGCTTGTGGGGTATTTTCTTAAAGAAACTATTCATTAAGAAGAGATGCCTGTGACTCGAGGAAGCTGACTAGCATTTGCCCCCTGCGATTTCTGCATACCACTCCTTATGATCCGATTATCTTCTCGTCGCGTTCTTGTATTCCCACTTTGGCATTGAAGTCCCCCCTATGTATGTATGTGTTTATATGTATGTTCTTGTATGTTCCATTTTTCCTTTGTATACTTAACGAAATCGCACGGGATCAACCGATATGATAAAACGACTCACCGAGATGAAAAAATATCTACCGATATGATAAAGCAATCCACCGATGTGACAAAACTGTGCATTGATCATGAATCAAAACACCGATATTAGGTGTAAGACACCGATTCGTCTTTTCTTATCATTTTCGGTGTAAATTATCATATCCGTGGTAATAAAGACCACCGATTACACCGATATGCGAACACCGACGTGAGAAATTTCACACTTTTTGGAATATTAGAAAAAATGCTTAATATCTAGGTTAAATTCAATAACAATCAATGAAGCTAATTCACTTTCTACCTCTATTAGAACCAAACAACAATAATAAAACTGCTTACTACACTAGAAAGATGCCACCACCGATAGTATAAAATAATTGTCCGGGAGCAACTAAAATGGCGTACTTATATTATTGGCGGGAATATGCAGTGATTTAACATACGTCCGTCCTGACTGCGCACTAGCAGGCACTAACGAGAGAAATAAAATTGAGGTGGGGACACTGTCGGACTCGTCGATATAAAGTTATGTGTAAATTACTTTTGGTCACCGATTTGAGAACATTTCGCAGGACAAGTACGTTTGTGCCTCTCAGTAATAATATTCGTTAATTATATAATAAAATATGACTTCAATTAATAATAAAACTAATATTCTATGAAATAGAATAATTTATTATACTTAATTTACTTATTTTTATTAGTGTATAAGCTTTTTGTTTGTAAAAAAAGTAGAGGGACAGCACCGATTTGAAGAAAATAGAGGTTTATGTATTAATTTCTACCTTTATATATAGTCCTAGCCTAAATATATTTTTGCCACAACTCATTAACAACCTATTGAATACTAAAAAAAATAATTCAGAACAATATTCCTTTTTTCAAATACTAATTTCACCGAAGACAAAAAAAAAAGCCATTTGGGAAATTCACCCGAATAGTAAAAGTACAAGTATATAAATACCCAGCACTTTCCATTCGACGGCGCTGTCTACGATTATGACACGTGAAAGGCTTCATGAAACCCGATATAGGGTGGAATTGACACTGGCAAACTGGGATATATACGAGTATTGCCACGTTGCGTTGAAACATGCAAATATGGAGCTCAAAACTTTTCATTTTTTCTTTTTTATAACAGTAAACGGTTTATCTCTAGGGTATAAAGTTGCGATCAATTTTGTTTTTTTGTTGGATATTCACGCGATATCACTCAGTCAACCTGTGAGATAATTTTTATTGCAAACAACTTGTCCAGATTTTTAGTCATTGTCATGGATGCTATACATTTTTCGCAACAATCCAATAAAAATAATGAAATAGTAAATGGAATTAATGAACAATTTACAGTACTATTGTATCTTGTATTTTGTACCGTGGCTAGACATTTGAAGTTTATAAACCTGGAACTTAATTTAATTTAAGAGCTTAGTTGTGAAAAGGCACAGACAGACCCAACAGACAAAGGTCAAAGCTCAACTATTTTCACATTTAGAACAAATTATTGTAGCCTCCATAACTTCTTTGTAACATTTAGACCTAAATTAAATCTTATTAATTAGATCTTAAATGTGGATTAACGTATTTCTATAGGTATACTTGTTTTTGTAAATATAAAAATATTATCCTAGACAGAAAAACCCCTTCTCATTTGTATCACAATACATAGGTATACAAAAAGTCGAATACCTGTACAATACATAGATAGATAGATATTTTTTTGTTTTAATAAGATACCTACATTCAGACACGATTGTCAAAAAATGTTAATGAATAGATGAAATGAAATATCGTACACCAATAGATTTACAAGTATGACAAGTAGGTAGCATGTATATTGTATAGAGCTTAATGTACAATGGGCGACCTTATCACTGGAAGCGATTTTTTTCCAGGTAACCTACATCCATCCCTACTAATATTATAAATGTGAAAGTAACTCTGTCTGTCTGTCTGTCTGTCACGCCTAAACCACTGTACCGATTTTGATGAAATTTGGTATAGGGGTAGGTAGATTAGACCTCGAGAAAGGACATAGGCTATGTTTGGTCGCGATAACCGACATCCACGCGGGCGGAGCCGCGGGCAAAAGCTAGTATACATATACAAAAAGTGGAATACATATACAATACATATAAATATACAAACAAAAGTGGAAAAGTTGAGTTCCAGATAAGTACTCTAGTTTACATTGATAGGTTTATGTGGCTCATAACTCCAAAGTGGAAGCTCTTAAAGAGGCTCTACCGGTACACTTACCGGTGCACCTGGGTACACTTTATTGGTTCAGTAATTTACTGCACCCAGTGGTAGTAAAACCATCGCGTGATGTGGGTGTGGAATATACAATTGAAAATTCAGAAACAATACACTACCACATTGTCATAGATACTCCATTATCATAGATGCATTTTTAATACCCATTCGACTGCCTCTGTGGCGTAGCGGTAGTGAACGCGGCCGCTACGCAGGAGGCGCGGGTTCGATCCCCGCTCAGTGCAAATATTTGTGTGCGTGAATATGAATATTTGCATTGGTCTGGGTGTTTCTATGTATATAGATATGTATTTACAAAAAAAAATGTATCTAAGTATGTTTATCCGCATTCTAGAACCCATAACACAAGCTAGTTAAGCTTTGCTTACTTTGGGTCTAGATAGCGTTGTGTAGAATGTCCTACAATATTTATTTATTTATTTATTTTAATAGGAACTCGCTGTTGCCCGTTTTGGTCCCATTCCGTTTTCGGCTGCTGTTCTTCAACCGACAGTAAACATACAGCCCATGACTAAGTGCCCGCTGACGGCAATAGGCTCACCCTCTATTACGTGGGACCGAAAATCATTATTAGCGAAATGTAAATACACCTCTGCCTACCCCTTCGGGATTTTCAGGCATGAGTATATGTATGTATAGGTACATTATAGTCTATGGTACTCAACAAATACTGGAACTGTAATCTATCCCTGTAACAAAATTCAGTCAGATTTGTTCAGCCGTTAAAACGTGATTGGATAACAAACATTTAAACATCTAAACATCCAAAATATCTTCACACACTTTCACATTTGTTATATTAGTAAGATAGGGTATCCTATCTAATATAGTAAGTAACAAGTAGTAGGTATAATTACTATCTACTATAATATAAAACCAATAAATCAATCAATAGAAAGGTCATTATTTGACTTTATGCACATTATCTTTCTAAAGGCGGTCACCCACTTACAGTCCGCCTGCAGTTTTTCGTCTGTCCGGCGGCGGCCTGCAGTCCTTATGTCATCATCAAAATAATAACATTATTTTATTCTTTTAGTCTGATGTTATTACGTATAAAATGCCGACGGCCATAGACTGTTCAGCCTTTAACTGTCTTTGCTGACCGGAATCGTCAAGCGGCCACACACATATTATCCGTCAGTTCAAAATCGTATACGAAACTGTAACTGTGTGAGCTATTGCGATGAACGGACAGACCGATGTCATCCGGATGTCGATCGATAAACTGTAAGTGGGTGGCCGCCTTAAGAACGGAGTTGACTATTTCTTTGCATAGTACTTAATTAGATCGATGCTATGCTAATAGTTCTTCTATTTAATTAGAAGCATTTATATCGATTATTATATAGTTGTAGACCAAGTAGTGGACTGATTGTATTCGTTGCAAAGCGAGTGCTCAATGTCTGAAAGTCTAGTCCAGTTTTATAACATTTGTCAATATTTTTATTCAAGGCTCGAGCCAACAATAGTGCCCGGAAAACGGTAATAGGCACACTGGGACCTAATACAATGATTGTTGGAATGTGGGTGGTAATTCACCTCTGTATAACCCTCCGGAGAAAAAGGCGTGATTGTATGTATGTATGTATGTATGTTTATTCATTAAGTAGTCTAAGAAAATCACATTACTCGCGCGTGCTTCTCAAGGGAGCAATGCAATCGTCCTTAAAGGCAGGACTAGGCAGGACCAGAAGTACACCCCATAGGCAGGACCGTCCTTTGGCAGGATCACCAGCTATATTGATCAGTGGCAGCTCCTGACCTATATGAGAGCTGTGATGGTTAAAATATCACAACTCATAATCATAACGGAAAAAACGATAATGAGTCAGGCGTTTGATAAGAGTGAAAACAAAGTTTATGAACCAAGATCCTTTTTGAAGCTGGAATATTATGTTCCGTAATAATACCTATTTGTTGGTAAGATTTTCATAACGGCCTAACATACCTAATGATTATACAATACACAACTCCGTAATGAGGCAAGAAATCGCATACCTTTTGTTACAAACTCACATTTCGACAAATGAAGCCTAATGAAGCGTATCATCAAAGTTTATTTCATTGCAAATTTCATAACATCGACGTAGGATAATACGATAATAGGTTCTAAACAGCTATTTTTAGGTAATATAATTAATAAACTCTGTCTATATTAATAAATTATTAGGTATATCAACTAATAGTAGCGGTTGCTGCTGAGCAGATAGAGCGCCTCCACCTGTGTGGTTTATCAAGTTTAGTTATTATTATTATTATTATCACACAAAACGTAAATAGGTAAATTATGTAACTTATAACCGGCAACCGAGTGCATAAAAAAATAGATTAGTTTTTACTAAATAGATCATCAGTGGGCAACGCGGCCCCTTCCTGAGAAAACTCAGTTTTTTTTGGTTTACTTATACATACATACATACATACATACATACATACATACATACATACATACATACATACATACATACATACATACATACAAACATACATACATACATACATACATACATACATACATACATACATACATTCACGCCTTTATCCCCGGAGGATTAGGCAGAGGTGAATTAACACCCATTTATTTTGTTTAAGTAGGTACACACGGCGTCAGACCTCGGTTTACAGGCCACACCAACATAAAGGAAGTGTGCGTGACAGCAATACTATTAATACATTGCTTAAAGATGTGTGTCATAACAAGTAAACCAATCAGGGCCTTTGACGCACTCACACAATTGCTATTTTACTTACATAAAATGCACCAAGGTTATAATATCATATTCTAAACTAATTTTATGAAATGTATGCAGCATTTTGTTTCTATAACTAATAGGAGTTATCAAATTTAGTCACTATACTATCTGTTCTCATAGTCGAGATGGATAAGAATGCAAGTAAGTAAGTTTGGACCTCACCGTTGTCGCCGGTCGTTGGTTCGGAACTTAACAACGGAATTCTCTTTTTGTCATTCGTGCATCTTTATGTCAGTCAATTTAATAGACATAACATTTTATTTTATGTTCCAATATCTTTTTAGAAGTTTATAATAATTATACTTATATGTTTTTTATATTTTTTATTAAAGATCAAATATTTTTATCTGATACTTAATTAATTATTATCTATAAATAATTAAATTAATTATACCCATACTTAAGAAAAATATCATGCTTATAATAGTAAATATATTATTGCATTGCAACAATAAGTTAATTATTTTATTTTCCTTTCCTTTTATCCATTAAGAATAAATAGTATCATCAAGGAAATATACAAAAAATATATTAAATTATATTATATAATATATGAATTTTATACACTTAGTTTCCTGTAAATAAACTAGACCAATCGGACTTCAATATATTGAGGAACAAAAAGTGCACCTCGCTCGAGGACCGAACCCGATATTGATTCTATTGGTTCAGCTGCATATTTAAACCATTCAGCTATATCTACTTATTCGTTTTTCGCTAAATATGCTATTATAACTTGGTGCAGTGGCTATCATCAATACCTATATTTCATGTAAGTAAAATAGCGAATGTGTGAGTGCGTCAAGGGCCCTGATTGGTTTACTTGTTATGACACACATCTTTAAGCAATGTATTAATAGTATTGCTGTCACGCACACTTCCTTTATGTTGGTGTGGCCTGTAAACCGAGGTCTGACGCCGTGTGTACATAAATTAATCTAATATCATTTTTTTAATGCGTATCTACGGTCAGTCTAGATTATATTATCCATATATTTTGTGATCGGCAGCACGAGTGTGACGCCCCTGGTGTTGCATACGTCCATAGGCCACGGTAACCACTTTCAATCAGGTGGGCCGTGGGCTTGTCTGCCACCAAAGGAGTATAAAAAAATATACACAGAGGTCATTTCTTGGGACTCGAAGATCTTGGTAGGGCTTATACACCCATAATGAGTACGTACCAAGAAAGACAAAGAATAATAGATAGTACTTTCACAGAAGAGTAGTGTTCAGTTTGGTTACAAATGTTACAATGTGAAAGAAATGCCTCACTTCACGTTAGAACGCAGCGTCGCACCAACATTAGTCAAAGTCAACAAGCGTTTTACGAGACATTAATCTTGTTTATGGTCTAAACATAAATATTTCATTTATTCATCCCTTTTACTGAAACCCTCTTTATAAGCGGGCATTACGTTATTTCTATTTGAGGGTATGTATATAAACTGTGTAATCTTTTACCCGACTGCCGAAGGAAGGAGGTTAACGTTTTTTCACTTGAAAAATTGAAAATAATTTTTGGAAGAATTTCTTTGAATATGGTTACCTACGTAAAATAGATAAAAAAATGTAAAAGTGAGAAAATATAAGAGATACATGCAGGCCGAGCCGCGGGCAGAAGGCTAGTTATGTTATATAGTTGAAGATCATGGATATTAGCTAGTGTCGATGGACGGACTTCAGAGATGCAGTGCTGGTTGAAATAAATATAAGAATACATATTAGCATCTTAATTTTCTCTAAAATCTAATCTAAATACAATTAATAATAAAAATATTAAAAATATCTTTAAAAAATATTTAGTGTATTTATTTATGTGTAAATACAACATTACTTATTTATTCTTCTTATTGAAATAACACTACTTTCAATGGATTGTTGAAATCTACACTAAGCTGAAATTATACCAAAAAAATTACGACAGAACCCGTTGAAATCTTTAAAATAGTTATATTTCAATGAGCGATATTCGCGAAAACTTTCGACAGTAGATAAGTTTTATTGTTCAAAGTTAAACAAAGTATGGACCAAGTGCCACATCTTAATTGCGACTAGCCGCAATACCGCCAACCGCAATGAATAAAACAAAACTGTGCTATATGGATTATATGAAATGACAAAACATCAAATAACCATTACCGTCCATTTCCAGATTCTTCATATATAATAAATCATACTGTCCCAGTCTGTCGAAAGGCGTCCGGTCTATAGAATAAATCACAAGTCATCGGTTCCATTTTTGATACATGAAAGAGGAAACAAGAAACTTGTCGAATCCAGTTTTACGAATCAATACTCACTGCTTGGCTAGGACTTTTTTTACGTGCGAATGTAACACTCGAACCAACTAAAACCTCTCGCCGTTTCTTCACGTCTTCCTGTGTTGCTGGAGAACCAGAACCCGACTAACCCTGGCCGCTAACGCTGGGAAGCACAATCCATTGTTTGTGAATCCATTGTGTGTTTGTTCCCCCTTCGCTATACAAGAATGCACACCTAATCTCTACACGAATCCACCCCGGATTCCCTTCTGCTAGGGTGAATGCGATGTCACCGGCTGCATAACAGGAAGCCAATACCTGCTGGGGTTTCTGGAGATTTCCTCGGCTTTCCCTACGATAAGCTCTCGTATCAGACTACCGTGTGGTTTTAGTCAGTTCGATTTCGAATAGCCACCTCACCGTTAGCCTTAATGAAGTGCAACCTGAGGACTTCCTCAGGTTGCACTTTAGTAAGCCCACCTTCACCAACCTTTTTTTCATGTGGAAACTCTTCCACATGAAAAAAAGGGCAATCGTTGGTAAGAATATAGGTTTTAAGACCTCCTCTAAAAAGAAAAAAAGTTATAAGTAATGGTGGCTGGAACTATCCAGTCAGGGGCTAGCTTTATTCCACTAGCTTGCTCTGAGTAATGAATAAATACATAAAATAATTACATACAGCCCCATTTCTTCTCCATTGGGATAGACACTGTAGACAGACAGATACCAAATGTTTCCGCTTGCTATGATCCTGGCTTCTGGCCCACTTTCATAACTATTTTCATACATGTTCCACAAGGTTATCTACTCTTGACCTGCCCTAAAGTTGAAATAGGTTGTAGTAAGTATACTACATTTAGATCAAAGAATATTTCATTGTTGACTATGTTTACCTAGTTACCTTACAATCAACTTCAAAATTGCTATTATTTCGTGAAAGAAAGTTAATGCACCTCAATTACCTGCACGAGCCGCACCACTTAAAGTGAATAAGTGATGAAACCAAGAAATAGACAGCACCTAGACGGCTAGACAGGCACAAGGAAAGCGCGATACAAAACACCAGTTTCAATAAATTGAGTAATGATATGACGCAAATGTTAAGTTTTAAATAAAAAATATTTAACAAATAATAATAATATGTATGCAATTTGTGTCATCATCATCACTGTCATATGTTTCATACTTTAAATTGAATAAAATACTAAACACTAGGCCGCTTTTAAAACATAATAAAATGCACCTACTCTTTTTCTATCTACGCGTGTCTACGAGTGATTTTAATATTTGATTAGGTATGTAGCCATATTGAACTTGTATAGTGTATCTAATCAATTTATGAAACAAACATGGTTAATGTTTGCTGCTTGTTAAATTGTTGAGGTAGATCAGTTTAATACACGATACGTGAAAACCATGGTATAGTTCGAAGAAGTGATAACTGTTGGAGATGAAAGGTTGTCTAGTGGCAACCACGAGCTAGAAAAGGCTACACCTGTGTCCCGGGCACGAAAAACTATCGTAACTACTATTCAAAACAAGGAGGATTTTTAAATTTGAACCATTAGTTCACGAGATTAGCGCTTCAACCAAACAAACAAACTCTTCAGCTTTATAGTACTAAAGCATATTAGCATAGAAAGCTCTCCGTAGTTCGGTTTGTGTTTGCTAGGTAGGGGCTGGGGACTGTACCTAGTAAGAAGCCGTTTGATGACGGTGGGGCGACGTAGAGGGTCAATAATTGTGGCAGTTATTGGGAAAACCACGACACGTCGATGACTGGCAGGGTTGCGTACAAAAAGGATTATGGAACGTGAAAAATTATGATTTAGATTTTAGCGGTGACATATTCATAATAATAATAGTGACATCAATTTCTCATTGCGTAGATCTGTGTGCGTTTGGACTTCGGGTGTACAGCTCAGAATGATGTAGAAGTACCTGTAGTGTACCTCTATTAGAATTCAGTGTAAGATAAGATAAGATAACTCTTTATTGTACCTACACAATAAACTACAGTACCTTAGCGACAAAAGAGATATTATGTACAAATACACACGAAAGGCGGCCTTATCGCTGCAAGCTATCTCTTACAGGCAACCTTTCGTATGTGTAGTGTACCTCTTTTGATAAAAATAAATAAATAATAAAATAGGTACACCCGCCATTCAAACATTTAAACTGCGGGTGTACTGATTATTTCTGTTACACTACACCCGTCCCCGTGGTCCAAACGCACGTAACAATGATCACGAAAATAAAGGTGTATATTGCTTTTTCGCTTATTCTGTATTTTCGTTAATTATTTCATCTGATGTATCTATTAAAATGAATCAGTCATCAGGGTCAGTTTATTCGGAATTGTAATCAGATCTGCCGAAAATGCAACTATTTTGATCAAATTATTTCTGGTTCAACCAGTTTTCACACTAATTCGTTTGATGAATCGAACTCATTAAATTCAACGGTTTTAATGTAATTACATTTATCATCAACATATTTTAGTGTTAAGTATAACGTTGATTACTATAAGTTTGTTCGTTTGAAATATTGATCTAAACAGCATAGAGGAGGGAGAAATTCTTCTTGATTTTTACTGTAGATAAGATTGATTGAGACGCAACGTTTTTAGAACAAATACGACCAAACGAAAGCACAAAGAAATGAATAAAAAGAACAAAATGGTTCCGTTTGGCTTACATTTTTTATAACGCCACGGAAGTCGAATGTTTTCAGGGAAATTTATTTCGCTCACAATTTTTTTCGAAACTTATTTCTTCAATTCGCTATGAATGATGATTGTACAGGATTTGGCGCATATGACAGTCGTCAACGTAGGTATGTCATAATCGCCAAATCCCATAGCCAACGAATTACCCCTTGTCTAGGGGGGCTGTTCACTGTTCAGATGAGAAGAATAAGGGAGAGATCTTGTTTCTGTATAATACGCAAATATTTTTCGTATTAAGGATCGAATGACACGCTTGTTAGTCTAATCGATGTAGCTAAAACCAATTAGGATAGGGGTCAAATACATAATCGAATCTAATATAATCCTATTATCGGAAAACCCGATTCCGATATCGCTAACACTATGTAATAAAAGACGAGTACCCACAGAAATTGGTTCTTATAACTACGATACTTATGTCATTACTAATAATGATATAATCTATCGATAATCGTAAAATAAATATTACAAATAAGAGCTAACTACGAGAAATCGTTACGATCGTACTGTACCGTGTAATGGATATCGTTAAATGGGTGTCACTGTCAGTGAATATTCAAACGATACGGTGTAACGATTGTAATTCAAACTTAATATTATAGTCCTAACTATAATGCTAGACATAGCAAAGCAATATGGTAATACCTAGCAGATTTGACTTCATACTAATATCAACGTGGTAATTCTAAGCTCCAATCTACTTAGCAACGTTAACAAAACAGCTCTGATAAACCTGATTTGCATATTAACTCTTGCTCAAATTTGGGGTAAATGGGTTTAAGAGTTTAGTTGCATTAGCAATCAGAACGTACAACAGTTGGTGAAATGTACATTTATCCGGCTTCTAAGTTAAAGTTTTGATATTTCAAAGTTTGTAGTATGATCTGCTGCTAATACACCGATATGACAGACTTCCGACAGATTTCGGAGTTACCGAAATTTCGGCGTTGTTGCAATCATTCCTCCGTGGCCATGGTGCTTGCAACAGAGCTCTATAGTAACTATTGGTAGTTACTATAGAGCTATCGGGCTATTTACCATGTATTGTTTAGAGTTACCGATATTTCGGCGTTATTGCGAGCACCACGATCACGGAGTAGGCTAAAAATGCTTGCAACAGCGCTGAAACATCGTAAACTCCAACCATGGTAAATATTCTGATAGCTCTAATAGTAATGTGAATGACCATAACTCAATCATGAAGACTTACTTAAGTGATCATAGTGAGATAAAAAATAATAATAATAAAATATTTTTATTTCATATAAAGTACACTTATCGTAAACTTTTACTACACGAAAAGTAAAGACATTAAACCATGCCAGCGTCCTTTATATGATGCTCACATAAATAAATCATTTTACAGGTTGAAAATAGGCTACGAGTATAACTGCTATCGTAGTTACAAAAAACAAATGTTCAAAAGATTAGATTTAAAGATAATTTTAAATGTATTGTAACCTTTTGAAAAAAAAAACATTTATGAAAATGGTTAAGAAAAATAACAACGATAGATTTAATTTATCTTTTGATATCTGTTTTTATCGTGCGAAAAATTCGATCCCCGCTCAGTGCAAATATTTGTATGCATGAATATGGATATTTGCATTGGTGTGGGTGTTTCTACGTATAATTATTTATGTATTTACGAAAAAATTATCTAAGTATGTTTATCCACATTCTGGAACCCATAACACAAGCTAGTTAAGCTATGCTTACTTTGGTTGGTTGTGTAGAATGTCCTACAATATTTATTTATCTTTCATGGTGATATGTGTCTTTCAAAAAAAAAATCAAAATCAAAAATGTTTTATTTTCCAACTCATACAATGTTAATAACATCCATATATTGAGACGAACCCCAGTAGTTAAAAAATACTTGTGACGGGGTTGTCTCACTGCTTCCCCTAGGTTTGAGTATACAATGCTTTGTACATTACATTATTATACTAATTCTGAAGAAGTCGAGAAAACAGTCACATAATGTAGAACAAACATAAAAAAAAACATCCGAATTGAGAACCTCCTCCTTGTTTAGAAGTTGGTTAAAATACCTAGTTAGTTAGTTCTCTGAATACGTAACCCATTCCACTCAACAAAGTATACATAGTGAATGTGGTTTTCAGTCTAAACTTGGCGAATCACGTTGTGGAGTTTACTTGTGAATTATAGATGGTAAGCAGTCGACGTACACAATACAAAATATCGATTGTCTGCGTAATGAAAGGGTGAGGGGCTGCATTTTGTCAATTTACCCTCGACTGAGTCACCTAGTGTTTAATTACAATGCGTTTCATTGTCGTCGGTGTTACTAATTCCAACGTTATTAGTGAACAAACGAATAATAGAAAGTATAGATTCTATAGCTCACTAGCTGCGCGCTCTGACTTCGCCACGGTGCAACTATAGTTTCTTACCTGTGGACTATTAACTGTGGATAATAAACATTAAATACTGCCTGCCTCTGTGGCGTAGCGGTAGTGAACTCGGCCGCTACGCAGGAGGCGCAAGTTCGATCCCCGCTCAGTGCAAATATTTCTATGCATGGTTCATATGAATTTTTGCATTATTCTGGGTGTTTCTATGTATAATATGTATGTATTTACGAAAATAAAAACTACTAAGTATGTTTATCCGCATTCTAGAACCCATAACACAAGCTAGTTAAGCTATGCTTACTTTAGGTCTAGATAGCGTTGTGTAGAATGTCCTATAATATTATTTATTTATATATGGTTCGTACACGTGGAGAGGATGAACGGATGAAGACTGACAAAACAGATTTATGAAGCGAGAGTGAATGGGCAACCCGGTAGGGGTCGACCTCGACTTACGTTTGTCAATCAGATCGAAAGCATTTTAAATAAAGGACATGTATTATTATCAAGAGTACCCAAAACCAGTGAGCATGTATGAAAACAATTAGTAATGAAAGTAGAAGAAGCGAAAGTTGTATACCAGGATCGTAGTAAATGGAAAACCGCATTCTCTGCCTACCCTACTGGGAAAGAGGCGTGACTGTATGTATGTGTGTACATTAAATGTATTTAACTTGTCTTTCAGAGATTTCAAGTTTTGTTTATACTGGAGATTGATGGCACTTGGTGGAACTTGCTACACATGCCGTAAGGTGAAACCGGTAAGGTTCAAATAAATAAATAATTGTGTATGTATTTCAAATTTTGAGGGTGACTGTACAAAGAATGGCAGCTGTCGTAAACATTTCTTCATATTTTAGGTACGCACGCTTTTATTTTATTTTAATGCTGTTTTAAATACGCTGGATATCGCGAGACCCATGCAATTTCCCGGCTGGCAACAATCCGGTTAATGTAGGCAGTCGTATTAAGCCTATCTGCCCGGCTAAAGGTTCCGTAGCAGTCCGTTCTCTCATTTCCGGCGTTACGATGCGATTCCGGTGCCGGGCTGTTCATCCGATAGTCGTTATGATTTTTCTGATTACCTTCAATCATAGGTGACTATCGAAAGGTATATGTACTCCTCCTCTAGACAAGTGGCATGTGGCAGTGACTATACTACAATTCGTTGATGTATTGTAAAATAGAATGTGGAGTTTGTTGCACCGTTTCTTCTCCACAAGCGCCTAAGAAGCGGTGGTAAACTTAGTTTTAAGCAGAATTTGACGTCAAGAAGCTGTAACAGTGTTGCACTATTTTGAAAAATAAGGAATTTGTGGTATGGGTAATGGACTGCTGAAACGAGGTCTCGGGTTCGATCCCAGGTTTACCATGGCACACACCAATGACTTTTCGATGCTTTTCAAAGTTATGTGTGTATTTATCGCAGGTTTATAAGTGCCCGGTTAATGGCAATAGGCTCGCCACCTATTACATTGGGACCTAAACATAAACGGCGAAATGTGGGGTTGACACGTATTTTGACAAGGTAGAGCAGTTTATTTACAGTGTTAAATTACCATTAAGGTTTCCAAATGCGTGTTCATTCCTATGTAATAAGTAGATATCCTATTACCGTCAACCGGGTACTTTTAAGGGCCGTTTGATTGAGAAAAATCGATGATCGACATCTACGGGCAAACATTGCATTTATACAAACATAAACATAAACTCACGCCTGTATCCCCGAAGGGGTAGGCAGAGGTGCTAGCACTTATACGCTAAGTCAAAATCGAAGAGATCGAATTAAAACGCCTCTGTCATCATCATCATCTGCATATAGACGTATTCTCCTGATTGCATCCGTGGCCAAGATGACCTCGAAGCTCAGGGTCCGCCTTCCGGCTCTTCCTCCTCCACTTCGCACGATCTTGGGCGTCCATGGTAGTGAGACCATTTGCACGCATATCACCCTCCACGACGTCAAGCCAGGACTTCTTTGGCCTACCCCTTTTACCTGGACCCGGCGGGGGTACCATTGCCAGGCATTTGTTCCCCACGTAGCCTGGCGGTTGCCGCAAGACATGGCCGCACCAGCGAAGGCGGCTCTCTTGCATTTTATCCGCGATGTCACGGACATGGAGGCTGCCGCGGATGCGAGAGTTCCGTACGCGATCTTTACGCGTAACGCCGCACATCCACCGCAACATTTTCATCTCCGTGACACGCAGCTCTTGCTTGTGTCGCTCGAGCAGCGGCCACGCCTCACAACCATACAAGAGAACAGGCCTAATGATCGTCTTATAGACCTGCCCCTTCAACCTGACTGGCATTTTAGGATCACAGGTCACGCCAGTCATTTCTCGCCACTTGGCCCACGCGGCAGCAATGCGTGCCTTGACGTCGTGGTCGATCTCACCGGTCACATGAAGTACAGATCCCAGGTACTTAACCTGGTCCGTGCGCTCGACCAAATCATCGCCTATGCGGACGGGTGTGGGATCTGTGGAGTTTAACGCTAAGTATTCTGTCTTCGCTACATTTAGCTTCAGACCGCCGTTTTCAAGCGCTTCTTTCCATCCTTTCACGCGTCGCACCAATCTGCTCCTGTCCGCGTCCATGAGCGCAATATCATCAGCATACATGAGCAACCACGGAGGCTGCTCATGTGAGTTTCTAATGCTGTCCGACAAAACATCTAATACCACGCTGAACAGGTAAGGACTAAGGACGGATCCTTGGTGTACCCCGACGGTGATGGGGAAGGCTTTCGAGTCGCCAACAGCAGTCCGAACCACGGAACCGGAATCGTAGTACATGTCTCGGATGGTGTCAATGTAAGTCTCTGGGACACCCTTGGCCCGCAGTGCCCACCAGATCACCTCGCGAGGAACACAGTCGAAGGCCTTCTGCATGTCTAAGAATAGGCAGTGCAGGGGCGTGTTCTTCGCCCTGTATTTCCCCGCCACAACCCTTAGGGCGAACACTGGGTCCATGGTCCCGTGCCCGGGACGGAACCCGTACTGGCACTCCGAGAGTGTACTTTCCTGTCGGATCCGGGAGTCGATTATCCGCTCATAGAGCTTCATGGTGTGGGACATTATCTTTATACCGCGGTAACTACCACACTCCTGCACCGATCCCTTGCCTTTGAAGACTGGCGTGATGATGCTCAGCCTCCACTGGCTCGGGATCTCGCCGGTGAGGAGTACGCGGTTATAAAGATTTGCTAGAATGCCCACCCCACGGGCGCCCATTGCCTTCCAAGCCTCGATGGGGACTTCGTCGGGTCCGACAGCTTTCCGGTTCTTCATGCGGCGAATGGCAGTCTGGACTTCCGCAGGCGTTATCGGTGGCACTAGTCCTTGATTCGGAGGGAGGTCTGGTGGCTGCACCTCTTTATGCTGCTTATTCAGCAGCTCGTGGAAGTATGAGCGCCATCTCTCCTTCACCGCGACTTTCTCGTACAACAAATTGCCCCCAGGGTCTTTAATGCAGCGGCACTTGGATAGACCCTGCGCCGCTTTGGCCCTGGAACGCGCCAACTTATATATGAGCTTTTGCCCCTCAGACGATTCCAACTTGGTATATAGAGGTTGCAAGTGGTCTCGTTTGGCCCTGGCTACGGCTCTCCTGGTGGCGCGTTTTGCATCTTTGTACGCATCGCGGTCGTCGGAAGATTTGGACGCTTGCCACTTTTTAAAGAGGGCTTTCTTCACCCTGATCTCTCTCTGGACTGTGTCGTTCCACCACCAGGTGTCCTTGTCACACTTGCGTCCACCCTTAGACATGCCGAGCACCACCCTCCCCGCCTCAAGAATAGCTGCCCGAATCCTGTCCCAAGAAACCTGTACTGGTTCGTCTACAGCATCGGCGCACTTGTCACCGATGGCTGAGACGAAACTTTGGGACTTAGCTTCATCAAGCAGCCACCACCTGATTTTGCGTTGGGCACGCTCGGCACGTTTGTCTTTGGGTTTCACGCGGAGGTCCATGACAAGGAGACGGTGTTGGCTAGTGAGACTCTCCCCGGGTATAACCTTGCAGTTGGCCACCCTGCTGATGCTGTGCCTCCTAGTGAGCAGGAAATCAACCTGGGTTAAGCGCCCCCCGCTCTTGTAGGTGACAAGATGTTCGGATTTCTTTTTGAAGTACGTGTTCACGATGGCCAGGTCGGCAGTCGCACACGTTCTAAGGATGTGCTCACCCTCTGGGTTGCGACTACCGTATCCAAAACCGCCGTGGACACGCCCAAACTCCTCACACCCGTCACCCACGTGACCGTTCAGGTCACCGCCCAGGACAATCTCCTGCGACAGCGGGACGTCACGAAGCACTCCCCCGAGTTGGTCCCAGAACAAGATCTTTTCGGCTTCGCTACGCCCAGCCTGTGGAGCGTAAGCACTTATCAGGTGGGTTATAATCCCATCGATAAGCACCCTCACAACCATAAGTCGGGCGCTATAGCTCTTCACCTCCAAGATGTCATCCTGCAACGCCCGGGAGAGCACCACGCCCACCCCGGCCTGCCCGTCAGGTGCACCTGTGTACATCAGCTGGTAGCCCTCCCCAATGTGCATGGTGCTATCGCCACCCCACCGAGTCTCCTGCAGGAACGCCACGGCCACTCTCCGCCTGCAGAGTACGTCAGCCAACTCCCTCGTGCGACCGGTCAACGTGCCGATGTTCCACGTTGCGAAGCGGAGTTTACGGGAATCACAAAGTTGGCCTAACATCTTTAGCCGTGCCCGGCTCAGGCACGGTAGCCCTTGCCCACTTGCGACACGAGGCGGGCGACCCTCATGCGCGCCGTTTTGCGGCGGCGCCCTACCCTCATTGCGATTCCTTCTTTTTTTTACGAGCCATTTATTTTAATTTTGGCGATTTTGGCTTTTCCGGGGGCGACTGCCGTCCGACCCCCCAACCCCGAGGGGAAAGCCAGCGCCAGAGCCTCGTCCGTTGTTCAGCAGGTGCACCAGCTTGCAGGTGAGGTTGGCTTGGGGCTCAAGATCTAGGTGAGCCCCCATACACACCCAACCACCCATAAAACGCCTCTGTATCTACCCTAAACCATAGATGTCTGTGCTTGAATGGTATTGTATTATACTCCATTACTTTCTATACATAGGTCAATGTCTGTGCATGTAAGTGTACAAACTATACAGCCTTCTTTTCTTTCGGTTAATTAATACATTGAATACACAACATTTCGTCAATGTATTAGCCGAGCGAAGGGGTTAGTTGCATGTCAACAAGCCGTTGGTACAAATGAATTATTGAGTGGGTACAGTCAGCCTCACACTACTTCTACACATTACTTATGCAATCTGAACCATTCTCGAAATACAAACTTTTCAATTTATACTCATGACTTGTGATCTTGACTTCAAGAGTTTTCTGAAACTGTAGAATAAATTTCTGCTCTGCAGTGCACAAAAAAACCTTTAGTAATTGATAAAGTTTCAAACTTGTGGCAACCGAACATAAAAATACAGTATGTTTTGTTTTCTATTTGCTCAGACTCTAGTTCAAAACTTCAATACCTACTAATATGACTTAGTTTCGGAGAAAATATTTAAAATAATATGCGTTTTTGTAGTCATTCATACGGTTGAACGAGTCGATAGTCTCGTAATTTATATTTTACTTTCATCTATGCTATAACTCCGGACACGTATCTTGAACCGAAAATGTGCTCAAAATGTGCCCTACACGCGCAGTACACATTTCTTGGGTGTCTTTTGAGGATAGCACAGGGTGCTACTGCGGTGGACGAACTCAAATTCACCAAGCATAGATTACTACAACGCAATCCGCGGGCGCCAGACCCTCGTTTGTCTTGCGATTTAGGTCCAAGATACGTATCCGGAGTTATAATATACTTATGTATTTAAAAGCGAAATACCAAGAAATTATAACACCAACAAACTTGAAATTTGGCAGGTGGGCTCCTTAAAAGGCGAAGACATCCGCTAAGAACGGATTTTAAGAAACTCCACTGTAAAACGAACTCCACCGACTCCACGCGTAGGAAGTCGCGAGCGGCTACTAGACTAATTTGTGCCCGGAATACGGCAATAGACTCACACCCTATTACGTGGGGCCTAATATAATGACTGGTGATGTGGGTGTTAAGTCACCTCTGTCTTACCCTCCAGAAATAAATGCGTGATTATATGTATGTATGTTCTTAGTAGCTATATCCATCGCATAACAATGTATGAAAAACATTGCCTTTACGACTTGCAATCTTAACACAAACTTTTAAAAGTGCACTTCACGAACGCGGTCTTGCAAAGCTCGGAGAGAGGCAATAATGAAAGGGGTTTCTTTTTACAAGACTTTCCTTTGAGAGTATTGAAAACTCTGCCAAGGCGTCCTTTATGCTTTTGATTGGCTGTTTTCTTGACTCTTTTCTGAAGTCAGTAATAAAAGATGCAACTTATAATGTAACAATACATTTTAAATGTGCATACCTACCTTTTATAACCTAAAAATTATCTAGAATTTATAGATACATACATTGTATTTGTATACTGTACTGACACCCACATTTTCGGTCCCACGCAATAGGGGGCAAGCCTATTGCCGTCTAACGGGCACTTTGTCATGGGCTGTATGTTTACTGTCTTTTTTTTTTTTTTTTTTTATCGTGCGAAAAATCCCCGCGTATACCTCCCCCGCCGGAGCCGGAGGAGGAGGTTATGTCGGACTCGAACCGACTAAAACGCACGCCGACTGTGGGCCGTCAGTTGCCGGAGGTGAGATTGTTGTAGCCATATCCCTCGCACCCCGGCCGACCCAGGGCCATATCTCTCGATCTGGCCCTCTCCCGATGTGGGGACCGTAGAGTCCCCAACTCGCCCCCGGGTATGGGGAGGCACGCAATGCGCACCGCCGCCGTGGCCTGCTTCTGCTAGGGTGACAGGCGGCTCCACCCGTCACCCCCAGGCCCGCGCTCATGGGGGACGGAGGTCGTTCTGCGACCTCCGACGCCCGAGTTGCCGTCGCTCGTTACGGGCCGCGCGGTTAGCGATTCTCCTACGCTCTTCGCGGGCCGCAAGGTCTGCGATTCTCCTTCGCTCCCGCTCCGCCTCCCATTTCACGAGCATTATTTGCTCGCAGAAGGAGGCGCCGGCGGCCCACGCATCCGCGCAGCGAACCATCGCTGCGAGCAAAGTAGCGAGCGTGAGAACTCTCACTCCCAAGGTCGCCACCAGCTCCCGTCTCGGCGTCTCCCACGCCGGACACTCGGTGAGCGTGTGCAGCGCCGAGTCCTCGCTCGCGTCGCAGTGATGGCACTCGGACGTTGGCTCTTTCTTCGCGATCCGATGCAGATACCGCCCGAAACACCCATGACTGGTGATTATCTGCGTCAGCCAGAACGAGAGGCCGCCGTGTGGCCTCTCTAGCCACTCCCCCATGATGGGTCTTATGTTTACTGTCGGATGTAGAATAGCCCTATCCCTTTGCATCGCATTTTACGACACCCACAAAAAGAGATGGGGAAGTAAACACAGGTATTTCATGTAGGTATGTTCATTTATCTGCACATCGGATCAGAAACCTTGAAACACTGGAAAACATCGTATGGTCATGATAACTTTAATGATAACAAGCATTTACCACAAAATAAAGTCTAACAACCTAATGACCTCAATGACTTGTGTATAAATAGAACGAGCAACTAGGCATTTCAAATTATTTTATCATTCAAATAATCGACAATCCTGTAATGGCCTCTTCTGACTAGACGATTTTTATCACGCATTACTAGTATACATACATGAACATGAACAAATCATTAATGCATACATACATGCGCTCATTAATCATTAATGAACTATTTAAAATAACCAATTGCTTTGCATGTCAGTTGAAAATGAAAAACACACATCGCCGTATATTACTATTATCTATCTATCTATATATATAAAAATCAATGCCACTTTTCGTTGTTAGTTTATAACTCAAGAACCGATTTGACTAATTTTAGTCTTGATATTCGTGGGTGTCCAGGGAAGGTTTAAAGGATGAGAAAATAGGTGGTTCGGGAACGGAAAAAAAATGGCGGTACGAAGTTCGCTGGGACATCTAGTATTACATAAAAACACACCATAATAATGTTAAAGGAATCTGAAACGCTTCCAAAACATAATATTTGAGTTGGTTATGTATTGCGAGTACTCAAGGTGACCGATCTCTTTGTGTATTCGGTGTCAGTTACTCGGTTTTTATTATCGGTGCCCATTACATAATTCTAGGGCTTTTTACTTATAGTCTTATTAGAAATGACAGCCCCCTAGACAAGTGGCAATTCGTTGCTCGGCGTATGATGGAATAGAATGACA
Organism: Eilema depressum; assembly: GCA_914767945.1. Lineage (NCBI taxonomy): Eukaryota > Metazoa > Arthropoda > Insecta > Lepidoptera > Erebidae > Eilema > Eilema depressum. The sequence goes on along the minus strand of OU612023.1, from coordinate 16,162,659 downwards.
AATGTATAGGATTTGACGCTTTTGACATTCGTTGACGCCTGTCATATACGTCAAATCCCATACATTTGGCTTTCTATTCCATCATACGCCGAGCAACGAATTGCCACTTGTCTAGAGGGGCTGAAAAGATAGTTTTATTTACTTTTTATGATATAGTTCTGATTGATTGTTTCCATATTGGTTGAAAACCCATACTAACATGATAAATGCGAAAGTAGCTCTGTCTGTCTATTACGTTTTCACGCCTAAACCACTGAGCCGATTTTGATGAAAATTGGTATAGATATAGATAAGTCCTTAGCAAAGAATATTGGTTACGTTTGGTCCCGATAACCGACATCCACACGGGTGGAGCCACGGGCAACAACTAGTTCATAATAATATAAGTAGGAATTAGGATGTTTCGAACAGGTATAGTTAAATATTCAAAGTTTTTGACCGGAAGTTTTAAATCGTCGATCGTGTGCTGAGTGGTTGATGCGGGCCGTGACCGCCTCTAAATTATGAGGGTTGCTTTAGATACACGAGGAGAGTCCCTCTATTAATAAGTTAATATCTGGGCAACATTGAAGCTTTACACCGGACCGCCTGTATTCTAAACGGTTATTGCAGCAGAATACTGTAGAATTTAACTACTCTGAAGATAAACTTCTGTGAATAGTACGAGTAAGTACTAGAGCGTTACTAGACCTATAGTCCGGGTTCTTCAAGCGGGGCGTGAAAAAGCATCTATCAAGACCGTTAGGTTAGGTTAGGTTAGGTTAGGTTAGACCTTAAAATTGTGGTACATTTTAAGGCCAACAGCATAAGAAATTGTGGTCCGTATCTTCTGGACTGCACCTCAGCTTTTACCATCTAGCACAAAATATTTAAAATAACCACCAGAATGGACTAGAATCATACCTACAGACTTGACAGAATTATAAAATTGCCAGCTACGTCAAGTTAGGTTATGGGCCCAATTCATACATACCATATTTTCACGATTTCAATTCGATTGGAAAGAGTAGGGTAAAAATCTAAGGCATTGAACCAGGGACTTCATCCACAATTCCACAATAGTCGTACTAGTTGCTCTACCGAGATAGTGAAGTGGCATCTTCTCTACGGGAAATCGTTACGATTGCTACGATCGTACTGTACTGCTGTACAAACATCGATTTATCGGTTCAATTTCAATGTTACAATGGAATTGTAAAGATTTGGCGTAGCGTGTGCCCACCCTTAAATTAAAATTAAAAAGTTGGACGAAAGACGAAAGAACTAGAAAAAAAAAAAAAAAACAAATATAAACGTGAAAAGAAAATCTCATTCACTTTTTAGTGCAGCCTTTAGCTGAAAGTAGTGCAAGTTGTGTAATATCTGGTACAATGCCAGCAGTCGTCCACTTTGTTAAATTCAAACTGAACGGTAACAAAATGGTAAAAAAACGACTTTAGATTTAGTGCAGTATTGTAAGTATTCGCCTTGCCAACTATTTGCTGTTCAAATTGTATAACTATTGAATCTAGCACCTCTACTTCTCCTACCTATCATACAGGACTGGACAGAACAGGACCCAATGGTTTGTGGAGGCTAACTGAGGGAGTCGCTTAGCGGAAAATATCTAAGTTCAGTCGCTTCGCAGTTAGCCTGGAAAACTGACCACCAACTTAGATACAAAAAGGCTCAGAAGACACCCAAATGTCATTCCAAATTTTTAATAATTGCCTACCTACCCTACACAATGCTTTTTACAATTCGCCCAATTGACCAATCATTGAACAAAAAGCTTAGAGCAGCGATATTACGCGGTTCTGGTTTTAATCGTGCAGGCTAACAGACCGCCCGCCGCCGCATTGACCCGTCTAATTAGTTTCTGTACCGGCCATTACACGCAGATGCGGATGAAACACGGTGCAAATTAAATTTCATAGAGGTAGCTGGAATTAAATGAACACTAGCGAATTAATGCAGTTACTTATATAACGTGTAAAGTGTGGATGGGGACATCCATGATAGTTAGTTATAATTTTTTTAAAGAATTGATATAATAAGGTTGGATTTCATCATCCGGGGCTTGGTGGGGACCTCGTGGTTCCCACAACTGAGGGGACCAACGCAAATCGAGATTATCCGTAGCGGATTCCGCACGAAGAAAAACGCTGGATTTCATCAGTAACAATCCGTTCAATTAAACTGAGTTAAAACGTTAGGATAAAATTTATTATTTTTTGCTTCGCATAACTACCTACTAGCCTAGTTTATTAGTAAATTTTCGAAGCAAAAATGCTTATGTACTTATTGTAATTTTTATATTTTATTAGAATTTCTACATTGCCGGAGCGGACTCCGTTGTGAAAGCCTATAGGTACCTATAAAGTTTCAAGACTTCTCTATCAGTAAGCTTATACCTACTACTTACCTATTTATAGATTGGACAGAATTTTACAGAAATCAAGCCAAATTCATTTCGAATTATCATTTTTACGCGATAATAGCATACTTTTTAAAAACCCCCGACCCAAAAAGAACCTTTAAAAAGTAAAATAATAACTATTACATGATGACCTACCCTAAGTATTGACCCTTTTGTCATTTGTCTCGTCGGGGAACCGCTAAGTAGGTACCTTGGTATGCTCTATACCCCCCTGACGGTCAGACGGCGGTCGGGAGTTTCTTAAATTTATAATTTTTTTTTTATTTGATGCTTTTTATAGGTAACCGCTTAACCGATTTCCTTAAAACTTGCTGTATCGTGATGTATAAAATATGACCTTTCATTTGATACCCAACACGAGTATATGCATGCATTGCCACTTTCACTCCTCATATTTTTCAAATGGCTTTTTATGAAACATAGCTAAGAACACTCTCGACTAAACCATCTTTCAAACAAAAGAAACAGAAACGAAATCGGTTCAGCCGTTTGGGAGCTACGATGCCACAGACAGACTGACACACACACACACACACACACATTGCGTTTAATATTGCGTTTAATATCACACCACCGGATTTACGATGTCACAAAACCAGTGTTAAATCGCTAGGAAAGGGTTCTTATCATATACTTTCCATATGTTCATAGTAATAGCATACTAAATAACTCCATTGATCACACAATGTTGATGGAATTATGATTAAACTGTACGTAAGTAGGTAGGTAAACAAAATTGCTCATAGAAATGATATTATGTATTTTATTTTGTAAAGGTGTATGTATATAATTAGACATAGAAGCATCCAAACTAATGCAAATAGATATATTCATTCATACAAATATTTACACTGAGCAGAAATGGAAGACCACAGAGATGATCACACGTAGTACGTACGTAGTACTCGTAGGTACCTGCTTACTGACATGCAGAACAGTAAAATATATAAGATTTATAAAACCTTTTCTTTCATTTTTAATATCACATTTTTTTATTCACAAAGAGTAGATACTGAAATTAGAAATTCAAATTGTGAAATCATGACAGCAGAAACAGCGAGCAACAATGCGAATAAAACTGTATACATAGATTAACAACCAAGTGTGATACAGGGCAGCCAAGTCTGAATAAATAAAGATGATTTATGTCTGTGTATTATAAGAAGCCTTAACATAAAAATAACCACTCATAGGTTTATTTCTATTATGTGGAAGGTACGCCTCTTCCAGTTGTAAATGTGCGCTCGAGGTCACCGAAATACATTAAGGGATTCCATTTTATATCCACGGAAGTTTTCCATGCGTGTTTTAATATTAATCAGTTAATTCCTTTGATGTGGGCAGCCAATTACATTTCGAATCCTGTACACAAAAATGTACGGATGATTTTTGTTTACGATAAACTGCGGTTTTTCATTTGTATTTGATTTTGATGTGCCTGTATTGTATGATGGATCTAATATAAATACGTTAGAGATATGTAAAGCTCATTTGTATAAATATCTCAAACATAACACTATTCATATTATGTGTTCTACGGCTAATACCGCCCATAAAAAATATTCCTCGGTACATATAACTATTTTGGACATAAAATGTGGTCAAAATGTGCTCTTGCAGTAGGTACACGTTCCTTAGATGTCTTGTGGTGGACGAACTCAAATTCACCAAAGAACAAAACAATCCACGCGGGCCAGAGCCTCGTTTGTCTCGTGTCTTGGATTGAAGATGTGTGTCCCGAGATGTTCTGGGGTGTATTTAAGGTATGATGACCTTCTACATCTTAGCGTTAATCCCAGTTGCATCCGAAGCTTTCACCTCGGAGCCTGGGGTCCGCTTTACCAGTCTAACTGCGAATTTAGCTGGACTTCGACATTTTCCGTGAAGCGGCTATGATATGATGACCAACATATTAAAAATAGTACGAGTAGTTAATAATAATAAAATTCAACTGTAATTTTTTGTTTCTTCATTGTAAGCATCGTTGCCTACATCAAAGGTACTGAAAATGTAAACCGTCTGTTCATATTAATTCCACAGTAAGCAAAGTGAATACTTAACTAAGCACTTCTCCGTGGCATGTTTGCAGAAAACCCTTCAGAAAAATTAATATTCAAACAAGTTGATGCCTTTCAACCAAAGGTAATTGTCTTAATTCATTTATTCATCGGTAATTACAATCCGTAAGCCTACAGCACCGCAAAAGTTATACAGACTCAAACCTCTTTTCAGTCTAGTCTAGAATTATGTAGGTTAGAGTAGGTATGGTGGACCCTATAGAAGTAGTTTTCATCAAACCTGCTCTTACAGCCGATTAAAATCGGCTGCTTTCTCTCCCAGGCCCAGGACTAGTCCTGGGTTTACCCCATTTACCCCGTGGAACCGTGGGCAAAACCAGTGTTACACAAGGAAAAGATGAAAATTTTCTCTCTATAGGTATCTCTAAAGTAAAACAGTTTTTAGTCCTAAGGCGGAGAGAGTTCCTCGCCTATAAGATACGAGTAAGAATATATGCTTTGTCTAAATATTCGCAAAAACAATTGCCACTCGCTCGTCCACGCTGACGAGAATTTCCTCGCAATTAAATAGTGATACTGTCCGTCTAACAGAATTTTCAAGCAATAATCGTAAATGACATATCACCTATGTCTAAAACATAGGTGATATGTCACTTGCAAATCTCGTATAAAATAATAGGTGAGAATTTAGTATTTGTCTGTGTGTACAGTGTGTAAACATTTCGATAGGATAATGGCATGGCACTACTAGTATAGTAGTGTACGATTTCTCGAAGCGAAACGTGCGTGCGTGAAACTCTCCCTGTTTAAATGACGCTTTATTCGAATTTCGAATACTTTCGTATATTTATACAGCATTCGTCAAATCATTCAATTAATTATTAATGACTTTCTGTCCCGCCCTTCGTGATGTAAAATATATATATACGTGTTTTGATAATTGTCTACGGAAGGAATTATAGGAGCGCCCTTGTTTTGATAATCACCACTAAGTATTTGTGTTGAATGAATAATAGAGAGGCGGTCACTCTTGAGCTATCAATTTAGTATTAATGAGGTCTCACCTGTCGATAACGGCGGCTACATTTACCTAAATAACGGCGTAACTATTATATTTATTCTGATGTTAGTTTTGAAATAAAATTATACAACAGCGTAATACAACGTTTGTCTACAGGGTTGCGGAGGTCAGATGGCAGTTGCTTCACGGAAAATATTGAAGTAGAGCTGATGTGGACTGGAAAAAGCAGACCTGAACTCCGAGGTGAAAGTTGTGGATGTGACCGGGAATACCGTAATGGTCAAGAAGTACCTAATATAACGTTTCAAATCGATTAAGATCGCAGGCGGGACTCGAACCCGCGATCTTTCTCTTACAAGGGGGAATGCTCTAACCACTGCGCCACCGAGCCTTGCCCGTAGCTGATTCAATTTTTTATTTAATACATCCGTCTTAATTCCCAAGCAATCCGTCCAAGCCCCAACTGAGTTGCGAAAAGGCTCAGAGGCTGAAGATGACATAAAACAAATATGCACGCGCTGTGCGGTATGAAAGGAACTTCATCCCTCGCACACTCAAGCTGTGGAATGAACTCCCTGCGATGGTTTTCCCAAGCGACAGAAGCGACTACAACATGGGGTTCTTCAAGAAGGGTATTAGAAGGTTTCTTCAGGGTCGGCAGCACGAGTGTGACGCCCCTGGTGTTGCATACGTCCATAGGCCACGGTAACCACTTTCCATCAGGTGGGCCGTGTGCTTGTGTGCTTGTCTGCCAACTAAGTGGTATAAAAAAAAGTACTACTCAATGCCTGTTTAACAAATCTTGGCAGGTGTAACCGAAGAAAAGAAGAAAAATAAAACTAATTGAACGACTGTGAACACCCCACGCATTATTAACGATGTTTCCAAAGCTTCAGTCACCGTCCACACGCCTATGTAATTATTACTTATTATATGATAGGCGGTTGACAGCCTCCGTGGCGTAGCGGTAGTGAACACGGCCGCTACGCAGGAGGCGTGGGTTCGATCCCCGCTCAGTGCAAATATTTGTGTTCATGAAATATGGGTATTTGCATTGGTCTGGTCGTACCTCGGAGAGCACGTTAAGCCGTCGGTCCCGGTTGCCATAAGAACATCAATTGCAGTCGTTACGGGTAGTTGGAGCCCTCAAAAATCCAAAAACAACAGTCTAGCTGCAAAGCTTCGATATCGCCTGATGTTACCATTGGGATGTGGAGGTCAGATGGCAATCGCTTCACAGAAAATATCGAGGTCTAGCCAAATCCGTAGTTAAGACTGACAAAAAGCGGACCCCAGACTCCGAGCTGAAAGCTTCGGATGCGACTGGGAATTAACGCTAAGAGGAAGAAGATATGATAGGCGGTTACAATAGTTTGGGTATACGTATTCGTATAAGTACATAGAACTTTTCTGTTGATTTTCGATACACTTTGTTTCTAATAGAATAAATCCATACTAATATTATAAATGCGAAAATACCTAACTCTGTCTGTCTGTTACTCTTTCACGCTCGAACCACTGAACTGAAAAATTTGGTAGAGGGATAGATTAGACCTTGGGAAAGGACATAGGCTATGTTTGGTCGCTACATCCAGGTGGGCGTAACCGCGGGCAACTGGTAGTGCTTAATAAAGTAGGTACGAGTAGTTAGATTATTGTAGGATTCTTTGTGTAGAGTATACCCTTTTAACCTTTCGTGATGTACCTACCTATGTGTACGGGGCATCATCAAGCCTGACTTACAAGTAAGGTTGGATTAGCGTACGGAGTCAAACGGTTGGAATGTAAGTCTAGTAAAGGTATGAATCCGTAGCCAATCGCATACGACAACTGCTGACGCACGCAACAGTTACGCGTAATTCATTGCGGCTTCTCAATGGTCCCCTTTATCCGTATCGGAGTTTAACAAGTAATGGGAACGCTGTCCTCTCTTGTAAGTCAGTACATAACTGATTGACTAACGAGACCCTGATGTAGGCTTTCCTCTTGGAGTTGAGAAGTTGAGGAGTCGTTTCGAAAAAAGAGCCAAATAGCCAAATAAAAAAAGAAGAAAGAACTCTGCTACTGCTGTGCTATTTCTGTAACTTTATAGACTTTACATACATAAGTACATACGCTCACGCCTATTTCCCGCTATTTGGATCTATCCTTACATACTTTATAGATTTTAATAGTATATTTTACTTGGTACACAATAAAGTGTATAATAAAAAATAAAAATATAATAATAATAAGACAACTTCGGACTCTGAGGTCAAAACCTCAATTGCATCTGGGACAATGGTGATCAAGGAGCAAGATAATGTTTCTTCGCATAACGTGAAAAAAACGGCATTGTTTGAAAGAGCAAAACCGGAGAATCTAGCTCTGTGTCAAGTACCTACTACATCTATAAATTACTCATGATTTACGACACTTAAAACAAACATTTATGTACAAGAAACTTTTAAAATTATATTTACTGGCGCTCTAACATAAATAAATGTAGGTACCGGAATACTAAAACGGGGCACAAGTGTAGCCCCCAGCCGAATTAACTTTGAAACTGTGTCTACTCTTACATACATACATACAATCAGGCCTTTATCGCCGGAGGGTTTGTCAGGTGTGTATTAACACCCACATTTCACCAATGATTATACTATACTTGCCTAGTACACCAGTTTTGTGTGATATGTATAATTCAAAATATCTGACTTGAAAAATTTGAATTGGAGTAAGTAAAATCAAATTTTTGTTCCCATTCATGTCTTTCTATAAGTTCCAAACTGTTTTCAAAACCTGTAAGTTAACACAGTAACAATGTGTTGTAAGAATAAATTACTTACAGAATAATAAACAATAATCTTAAGCACGGAATAGATAATCGTACTGACGTATCTTAAGTAAGAATTTAAAAATGTAGGCGGCTAAAGTAATTAAAATTTGCTCGTAGTAGCATCAAGCTAAGCTGGAGCATCCAACTCGCGAACATGATGTTTGAATAATGAAACAGTTGAGGAACATAATTAAGGTTCACTCCCTCGGCTTAAGTGGAGAAGGATGTATGGGGCTGCACTCAAATTAAAAAATGACGAGAAAATGTTATAAGTATTGTTTTAGAAAGGCGTCGTTTGACTGCGAAGTTTAACGACGCAGTTTCGATTTTAATGAATAGGTATGTGCATTAGGGTTTGGGTGTTCATGTTATTTATACCTAATCACCAAATTAAAAATTTAAAAAACCGACTTCAACCGATTTTTGTTGATATTTCATAAACTGCTTGACCGATTTTGATAAAATTTACATGGGACGAGCTGGGAAGTATAACCTATCAAACAAAAAAATAATTTTGCAAATCGGTCCAGGCGTCTTTGAGTAATCGGTGAACATACATAAAAAAAATCTGATGAATTGAGAACCTCCTCCTTTTTTAAAGTCGTTTAAAAAGGTGTATACAAGTGCCTAAGTACATTTTTGTTAGTATTCCAGTAGTATAAAAATGTTGCTTAATTCATGTTTTCTTAGAGACAGTATAGTTTAACGAACTCTTACATTTACTGTGGGACATACTCCCAGAATCTAATTACTAAATATATAAATATATGTTAGTTTATTTTGTGCTTCAAATACTTAAAAAGATCGTATATTATTTAATAATAGGTGTACAATCCGATTCAAAGATGGTATTTATCTATTTTTTGCATTTTTCAGATGGCTCTACAATCGGATTTTGTAAAAAAAAATTCCCAAATGAAACCAGGATCTGACCAGGATGACCTATTCAAATACCTAATATTTCAATTACCCTTTTAGGTATTAAAATGCCTAATATTTCAGTCATATCAAAAAGTATTCACAACAATGCGTAAGCAATTCTATGGGGTTCCGGGAAGCCGATAGATGTAACCCACAGATATGGCACCCTTAATGGAGTAACACCATCCTACTTTATGGGGCTTTTAAGGCTGCCTATTCATGTGACGATTCCATGGCTTTTAATAAAACGCTGTGCTGGAAATACCCGTGAATTCAATTTATATTTAGGCTAATTTATTTTCATCGTGGGCTTTCTATTATTGTCAGGGTATATTGATTTATGACAATGCCCATCCTATTATTAATAGAATGTGTAACTTTGTGAGATTGGATGGATACTTATTTAATAAACTTTCACGTAAAAACGGTCGAATGGATTTGAACAAAGACACAGAGCTAGATATTTCTAAAAGGCAGGTACTTACATACATACATATAATCACGCCTTTATCCCCGGAGGGTTGCGCAGAGGTGAATTAACACCTACATTTCACCAATCATTGTAGCACCCACGTAATAGGGGGCAAGTCTATTGCCGTATTCCGGGCACTATTATGCCATGCATCTGAGGCTGAGCCTGGGCTGTATCTATAGGTACTATTATATAATTGTAAAGTGGTCGTGTCTGTACATTGAAGATATTTAAAAAAAACACTTGGGTTATGTTATGTTAACGATACTGAACACGAAAATATTTTTTTTGAATTTCCTGTCTGTTTGTCTGTTTGTCTGTTTTTCCGCGATGGACGCAAAAACTACCGGACGGATTTTGATGCGGTTTTTTTTTGTTAGAAAGGGCTTACTCAGACTTAAAATCTTACGTTTGTTTGATCGCAATCGGTTGCGTAGAACCGAAGATATGAGCAAAGGTCGCGTTAACCGAGATGCACGCGGGCGGAGCCGCGGGCGGAAGGCTAGTATCTATATATATCTGTCTCGTATTAAACAGCCCTATTCCTTAGTCCCTTATTCAGCTAATTACAGACTACAGTTAGTATCTGCTTAGTAATAATGCTAACGGTAGCGCACCTGACAGGAAAAACGTGCGACCATTGACTATACCTATTACTAAATACTTACTATTACTAAAGTATACCTATTAATTTCAACGTATACAACTGTACGCCAATATGTTCTGTTGTCCTGTTAGATAAATATATCCTCGTTGTTATAAAACATATGTTAAAATCGTTTATATAAATCATCTCTACGTGTTAATCCCAGGCGCATCCGAGTCTTTCATTTCGGAGTCCGGGGTTCATCTTCCAGCTTTTACTTACTTCTTGCTTCGGACGGTTTTGGCTCGGGAACGTTAAATAATACAGAGTATATGACCGCCAAGACCAACAGGACCAAGCTTGATCTATAAGCCGGTACACTTGCTGCATGATGGATAAGCTTCAGGCGCAGTTTTCCTCTGAAAGCCAAAACAACGGAGACAAAGGAATAAACGGATCCCAGGCTTTAAGCTGAAAGCCTCGGATGCAACTGGAAAAGACGCTAAAATCTCTACAATGGTTATTTGTATTATTCACTATTCTCAGGTATAACAAAAATAGCATGCCCTTTTTCCCTTTTACTGAAATTCTAAGTTATTTTGTGAACCTACTTCAGAAATATTTCAGTACCGAAGGAATTCCTATTATATTGAACACTACATTTTCTGTTATACAATGGCCCTTAAAATACTTGTGCGAACGAACATTCTTCGCGTAGCCATCTGGTATTTCTTAATGGTACAAATACATTCTTCGTAGACTGCTACGAATTGCTACGAACGTATCTTAAACTACGTACACGAAGGGAGAAATGTCTGTAATTTATTGCCTTACCCCTGTTAAGACTCGTACATTTATGAATTTATTGCTTTTTAAACCAACGTAATAAAGAAAACTTATCTTTTGTTATTCAGAACAAAGATTTGTATCAAATTCTCATGTAATAATGATATAATTACGATTGTAATTTTTTGTATTAGCTTATAATGTGTGAATGTAATGCAAGAAAAATAAGCACTGATGTAGGTAAGTTGCAGCATAAAGTATTTACATAACGAGCAAGAATGAGAGCGAACTCGTGAAAGAGGTTACTATGCTACGTAACAACGCGCTGTATATATCAATGATAAATCAATGAGATACGTTACCATGTGTGAGTATGTTGATGGTCTCGTTGTGGAAGTAGAAGAGGCTGCCGACGCAGCCGAACCAGCTCTGCAGCGGGCGGTAGCCGGTGAGCACGTACGGGTTGAACTGCAGGTGCTTCGGCATGTCCCGCCAGTGCAGCAGCTCCACGCCGCCCGGGACCGGCACATCGCCACCGTTGGCGGTGTCTTTCTTCTCCGCACCGTCACCACTCACCACTTCGGCCTCCTTCAACCCCTCACGCTCCTCATTATCACAGATACGCTCTAGCGACTTTTTCCTCTTCTTGGGACCTTTCCCGTTCACTTCTTGAATTGACATATCGAACATTTTTGTACATGTATCACGCTCGCTCTGAACGTCCCTCATAATAGCGTGCTAGCGTAACGCTTTCCGCGTGCAACGGGAGGCTGCGATACAGCTCTATTCTCCGCTACGTTGTGCACCCGCATGGCCAGCGTCGATGGAAGTCGTCGAGTTTTGTACAAATATCACAGTTACAGCATTAATTTGGAGCGTGGCGGTGTCGCGGCCGATTATCGTGGCGGTTTTCTGTTAGTTTCCAGTGGTGATGTGCGAGCACGCGGCCGCGTCCGATGTCGCGGCGGGTCGTGGCACAGCCGGGCTGGGCGGGCGCGGGAGCGCGCGACTGGCCGGGCGCGCCGCACTCCCCGGCACACGCCGCGCGCCGCCACCCCCGCGCACCCCCTCTTGCCACACCGCACATTTGCGCACTGCGCAAACCTGATCAGCTGATTCCCGCCAGAAGGTCGGCCCGCTCCCTTTCCTCGACGCACTTTCACTCAAAGCTGCACCAGATTCCCCAACATCGTTAATGAAAGTTTGCATGCCCTGATTTTCCCAGTCGTAGCAACCCGAATGGCCACCATTGGTCGCACACTTATTCCCACAATAAGTCAAAACTTATCAGTTATGTTTTGAGATCCTGCGCGGTAATTTCCGAACAGCAGTTGCTCAAAGAACATGCTAACAGGATATCGGTCAATAAACTAAAGGAATACATTAAGTTCACTTCGTGTCGCGCAAATAACATCAAACTACTTAGTTTTTTCCTGTAGGTAGACAATGTATAAACAATGAAGAATATTTTAATCAAGCACTAAGTATAGAGTAGGAATACAATAATGGGGGCAATTGAACAAGTTAAATAATTATACCAATTCTATTGTTGCAAAAAGTTACTTCGCTAAGACTTAAATTACCCGTCTCTATTTCTGCCAAAGGTAACACAAAGTTACTTGTTATGTTTCACTTTTGGCGCCCAGGATCCGCGTGCTCGTACTCCTCCTTTTCATGATTTGGTTCATTTCGGCTTTTATGGTAGTAACAACCGTCTAGCTCCACAATCTCCTAAAGAAAGCCTGTGTCAGAGCCCCGTCCACCAATCAGTAGACATACCTACCGGCTAGTATACCTACTCGGATTGGGCCGAGAGAGAAGACCTTAGTAGGTAGGAGCTCGTATACCCACGACCACTGTGGCGCAGCGGCAGAACGTTCGACAGCAACGCAAGGGGCGCGAGTTCGATTCCCGCTCAGTGCAAATATTTGTATGCAGGAATATGTATATTGGCATTGGTCTGGGTGTTTCTATAATAATATCGATGTATTTACAAAAAAAGTATCTAAGTACTTATGTTTATCCGCATTACATAGCTTTGTGTAGAATGTTATAGAATATTTATTTAACTTACACTGTATTTACTTTCATACCTAGCCGTAACGTAAAGCCTCGTCCAGAGCTCAAAGGTTTTCACTAAAACGCAATAAACATACAGAGCATTAAATCTCTATGGTTTTTCGCAACATTTTTTATGATATTGGCCACTTATAGATGTTATCATAAAAAAATGTTGTGAAAACCATAGAAATGTAAATCTCTACATGTTTTTAACCCCCTACAAAAAAGAGGGGTGTTATTTAACCCCCGACAAAAAAGAGGGGTGTTATAAGTTTGACGTGTGTATGGGTGTGTGTGTGTGTGTGTGTGTGTGTGTCAGTCTGTCTGTGGCATCGTAGTTCCCAAACGGCTGAACCGATTTCGATTCTGTTTCTTTTGTTTGAAAGATGGTTTAGTCGAGAGTGTCTTAGCTATGTTTCTTAAAAATCGGTTTAGCCATTTGAAAATATGAGGAGTGAAAGTGGCAATGCAAAATCTAATATTTTCAAATATACCCGTGTTGGGTATCAAATGAAAGGTGATTTATACATCACGATACGTATTTTACCGTCTCTACCATAGTGAATTTTCTGATGAGCTATTCCAATTAATCCCACCCTCTCCTTTCTTATATAGGACAACACGTGCAGGGCTTAGATGCCACCCGCATACGGTGCAGAATATTCCATCAAGAACCAAGCGGTTCGGCGACTCCTTCTTCTGCCGCACCATTAAATCTTGGAATTCCTTACCAGTTCACGTGTTTCTCTCCTCCTACAGTCCCGGGTCCTTTAAGCGGGGCGTGAAAAAGCATCTGATGAGGCCGTCAAGCTGAGTGCCACCATTGTAACATGATACGTGTCTGTAATGGTGACCCTCTTTTCAGAGATTTTGCCTTCAGCTTACCATCAGGCGAGGCGAAGTCAAATTGACGTGTCCTATATAAAAAAAAATCGAAACTTTTTTAAGAACATAGTAACTTAACCTATAAAATTTAAAAAAGAATCTATAACTCACTTGTGAATAATAGCAATGAAAAAGTCACAGTTTGATAATAGGTGTCATTACGTGCCTTATTGCGGTGAAATAATATTAATTTTATGAGCAGGTGTGTTATAAAAAATGTTTCTTCAGTGTCTTCTAACACCTGCGCGTTACCAAAAACCCGTCGTACCTATCCGCGGGGGGTCTTCCGCACGAAGAAAGGGATTTAAAAATTCGAGAACAATAGATGGAATATAATAAAATTACGCTAGATCTATTGGCAGATGAATAATGATTTTATTTAATTATTTTCCCAATGAAAACATCACCTAAAATTTTGTGTTAATATGTATGTGTGATAATACTTTGTCATACGTTTTTCACTACTGCTGCCATCTAGTTTGCTTCATGCATTCTATTTCAACTTCAGAGAATGCATTGTAATTTTTTCTCATGATAATGCATTGTAATCTACGATGTTGTTGATGTTTGCAAATTGTAAAATGTTTCTAAATATTAAGAACTTAATATTATTTATGTAAATAAACAGAGAAATTAGTATTTTAGTTACAAATAAAAGTGGTAATTGTAGGTAATATTATACATTTTTATTTAAATTAGAATAACAGTAATTGATATTGGTAATAAAACCATAATAATAATAATGGTAAAACTTACTTACCTAAAGTAATCTCAAAAACCTTTTTTTTAAGTTTTATTTAAATGTGAACGTACCCATAATGTTTAAAAGGTTGGCAAAAGTGCCGCTAAAGTGTGAACAGCTGTCGCTAGATGGCAGCAACATGGTAACTTCCTGTGCAATGTAGTCATTTTACTACGTTTTTAAATAATTTATCGTAAATAGAAGATATTTAAGTTCCTTGTTACAGAGAAAATGTCTTTAATTTATAGATTTTGGTTTATTGTTTTTATAAGCAGTTAATATATTTTATAAGTAGTCTTCTTTTTACGGAAGAGAAACTGAGTTACGTTTTACGCCATCGCACTGCGTTCAACTTCAACCAACCAACAAGCATCTGTCTAGGATTCGGATCGATGTTCGGGCCTTTATTGCGAAGAAGCATTCTTCAAGGTTCAGCATCACGAACTTGGAACTGTCTTATTAATTTCACTCAACTACTTTGGTGTAAATTGAAATATTTACGTGAATTGAGGGTAAGTTTTATTAGATATTGTTTAGTATCTTAGCGTGTACTTAGGGCTCCAGCGGAGTCGTATAGAAACCAACATGGCGTCAGCATGTTTAATGTAAATAACTTGACATTTATGTCGTGTCCACATGATTGAATTAGATATTACAGTTTTTATACTATAAACACAGAATGCAATGTAGATCTAGATAATTTTATAATGTTTTATAAAAATCTGGCACAGTATTGGATTCGCGCACTGTTATTGCAGAGAAGTACGTGTTAATATTTGCAGCTGTGATAAAATTGTCGCATTGATAATGTGGTGTCCAGTAAGCATTTATTCAGTTGATTTTCTGGATGATCTTGTCAAATACTCATTTTTTTTTGCTTATCTAAATAGTAGTAACCTTTGACGATTGATACATATCGTAACATAATGCAGTATAATAAAAATAGCTGATAAGGAACTGTTTTGATCAACCAATATTACTTCTTTTCGAGTCAATAGTTATTAAGTAATGATTATAATCATAATATTGTATGTTAATCATTACTGACAGTGTAATATCATTAACTTTTACTAGGCATAATTGATGAAAAGTAAAAGTAATTTTAAACTTCATAGACGGAAATCAATTATTCATGTTAACATTATTATGTCATGAGATGGTTAGACTTCATAATGCTTAGCTGGAAATGCTCAACAAGCCTTTACATCATAGTCTAATGTAAAACAGGAAAGATTAACAAGTTCATTAGGCTGAAATTCAAGTATTAGTTCCTAAATTCTAGTTCATTATGCTATTGTTTGTCAATTTACTTATGCTTATACAGAGTGCATGTCAGTGTGAAGTAAATTTCCACTCGGCACCTTTGACCTATTGTCAACGGCTTACAAAATTTATGTTTTTCAGCTTAAACCTCTTGGATACGAGTTTTGGTAACTTTCTCATGGTAAGTGGAAGTACCTGATGTACTTTCCTGAGATGGGAATGTCAAAAATAAGCTGGTTAATCTAAAAGTATCTAAATTATAAATACTTATTTTTGATAGTCACATTAGCATGTTCTTTTGTTTATGGAATGGCTTTATGCTACATTATTATTATTAAATCATTATCACCATGAAAATATAAATAATATCATATCATTAATTTTACTAATTAAGAATAATGTGTGTTTAGTGTGAGACATTATGGCATCTGAGGGTCAAATAAGTAATTTATTTTTATATAACCCGTACATGCTTAATCCTGGACTTCGGACTGGATATTGAACAACCAATATTTTGAAATTGATGTCTTATTTTCATGGTATATGCCCTTGTTTAAATTAATTAAGGTACTGATAATACTACCATTACCTCTGTGTTAACAGTTAAATAATCACTTGTTTAGGATGGATGTTTTCAATTCATATCAAAATAATGTTATACTTGTCAAGTTTTAATAGTTTAAATGAGATAATTTTAAAATTAATCAAATAACCTTCCATATTTAAGAGCAAAAGTTAATTAATAACCTTCACAATAACCTTAATCTTTGAGCTAAATATTAGACTTAATAGAATCTGTTTTATTTAGTCGGCGCTTAAATTAAAAACAGAACATTTTAAGTATACCCAGTTGATATTAATGTTGCTAATTACCAATTGATTAGTAACAATATCTGCTTACACAGCATACAGTAATAGCCATGCTTATGGTACAAGCACAAATAGTTCTAAATTCCAACTGGCCAGTAATGGTTAATATTTTTAGCTTAGCAGTGCACAGCTTTTCTGCCTTACTTTTCCTTCTGTATAAATTCTGACAACAAGCTAGCTAGAAATTATATCATTTCTGCTTTTTGGAATACCAAACAGCAAAATGAGAGAGCTTGTTTATATCAAACATTGTTAGTATCAACATCTACTTACATTCTCGTACCTAATCAATAACAGGTTTTATCATTCATAACATTAGTTTTGAACAAGGTGGTGTAAGATGTGTGCTGTGCCATTATGAAAAAAAAAAATACATCTCATATTCAATTTTAAATAAGGAAAGAAAGGTTTACTTATTGTTTGCCTCACTTTGTGAAACAGCTATCGGGACTGGTTTTCCAAATTTGTAATGGATCAGTAATTTTATTGAATTTCTTTCAACTCAATCCAATGTTTCAATAATTAGTGTTTGTGAAAACCATAACTAACATACATAAACAACCTCTGTCTTGCTGGTGATGTTTTTTCCTATAGTAGTATAATAGTTAAGTAAAATGATTATGTTGATTTATTTTTACAGATGCCGCGTACAAGAAGGAAGCACTATACTTCCCACTCGAGGTCACGATCGAGATCGTACGAGGCAAAGCGCCGACGTCTAGACGACGGCTCTACTGAGGGAACATATAGGAAACGAAGCAGGAGCAGGGAGAGAGACAGGTTAGTCACTCTCACTATTTATTATTCTCATATTATGTCATAATTATCTTGAGCCACCAACTCATCTAGATCCTGTTGGCTACTGTGCACATTGCGGTTGTGAGAAGTGCATTGAGGGCCTTAGCTGTGATCCCAATTATATCTGAGGCACCACAGAGCCTCTGCTTGACTAAGTTTACCTTATTTATACATATACTATTCATAAAATTATACATAAAGTGCTTCTCAGCCAGTCAAACCTGTTTATGGTGCAGTTTCTTTGATATAGCATAGGTAGTATAATATCTGACTGGTAGGTGATGAATTGTATATTAGTTAACATAACTACTTTAGTATAAATGAACTGAACCAATAAGTAATGGTTCAGTTCATTTATACTAATAAGTAATAGTTTTATTTGTAACGTTACAAATAAAACTAGGAGTGAATAGAAAACTAATGAATTGGAATGAAATGATGGCTATATTAAAAACTTATAGTAAAACAGTAATGACTGCTTGCCTACCAATATTTGTATGAAAATCATGTTACATTGAAACTGCAGCCTTTTCTTATAATGAACAATTTACAATATTTGCTACAGAGTAACTAATTAATGAATATATTAAAAAATATTTTTATATCCGTAGCACAAAGATACTTTTAACAATATTTTTGTCGTTTTGACCTTCAATTAAGTGAAATACACCTGTATCAGTGTGTATGAAGTATTCAAGTAAATAGGTAGGTATATGACGGCCAGTATGTATAAAAACTATATCACATCCTGATTTCTTGCATATATTTGTATGAAACTTATTATGTACACAATAATAGGTCTTATTCAATAGTAAAACTAAATACTTCTTCCATTCATATTATCGTGACTTATCACATAATTATCTATTTATTTCTTCGGTAGGTCCTTCTAATTGTAGAATTCTAGAGATAATTCTGCACCTTGTTGCTGTGAAGGCTTACGAAATAGTTTGTGTGTTTTTATATTATATAGGCAATAAACTTATCGACGATCGATCGAACAATGATTGAACTATCAATTTCACCAGGGAAAATCCATTACAACTGAACTGGAGTCTCACGTTTTACTTGAAGAACTTCACTTAATTAAACGTGATGACGCAGTTTATGTGACCTTGGTTCCTGTCAGGTGAAAGTCGATCTTATAGTGCTCTAATTTTGAGTTTACTCCTCAATGGATAGTTACAGGTACCTACTTGGCACATCAATAAACACATCAACTAAAATGTGCACGTGTAGATTTCACCTATGCACCTATCCAATATGCGTCCAATATTTGATTTGATACAAATGCGTATTTACGAGACGTCAGAATTATCAGGCTCGGCGCCAATTATTGAGACCACACAAATTACAGCACTTTAGATGGTCAACACATTGCTTTAGATGGTCAAAATATACATTAAGTAATAGGTATTGTCTCTACTGGAGTTAGTGGTGTTCGTCCCAAACACCTTAATTTTCTGGAGCCCTGATCCTGAAACCATTGCATATATCACAGGATCCACTGGACTAATCGTGGCTTTGAGGCTTATCTCTAACTGGCAGAAACCTTAGTAATTTCTTACAGTCTGTTGGCCTTTTTCAGCCTGCTCTGAAGCCCTGCGTATTCAGACACCTACAAAAAACTATGACCATTGAAACCATAAAGACTACTATCGGATCGACCCCCGCCAAGCTAAGAGCCGAACTAGCCTTACAGCCTTAAGCTAAGTGTACTTCTGGTAACTGACCAACCCCAGCTCCGCCAGTTGCGCGTGACCAGGCGCGGTCGCAGCTTCACATTTTGGGGGGGGGGGTCACTTACCGAAGTGCGGCAATTACCCCCCCCCCCCCCCCCGTACTGGAACTATGTCGGGCTCCAATCGACTAAAATTAATAAAATTAAGTCTCTGTGGCGTGGTGGTAGTGAATTCGACTGCTGTAGGAGGTACGGGTTCGATTCTCGCTTAGTGCAAATATTTGTATACATGGATCTGTCTATTTTTGACTGCCTCTGTGGCGTAGCGGTAGTGAACGCGGCTGCTACGCAGGAGGCGCGGGTTCGATCCCCGCTCAGTGCCAATATTTGTATGCATGAATATAAATATTTGCATTGGTCTGGGTGTTTCTATGTATAATATGTATGTATTTACAAAAAAAAAAAAAGTATCTAAGTATGTGTATCTGCATTCTAGATTCCATAACACAAGCTAATTAAGCTTACCATGGGTCTAGATAGCGTTGTGTAGAATGTTGTAGAATATTTATTTATTTGAATTTGCCTGATTTTTGTATGCCTGTTAACTCGGACACCAATGGCATTAAGCCCAAGCCGATGGGAGTGGTTATGTCGGACTCAAACCAACTATAATTGCACACCGTCTTGGGTTGGATCATTATTTGCCGAGGTTGAGATTACCACTGGCATATCCCTCACACTTCGGTGTCCCCATCTTGTCCCGGGCTCTACCTGTCACCCCTAACGCTTATGAAAAAGCCTCGGATGCCCGAGTCACCTTCGCGCATTGCGGACTATGCGGGACGGAAGGGACCTGAGTCTTGTCTGTCCCCGCTCCCCCACCTCTTTCTCGAGCATTACTAGCTTGCAGAAGGAAGCGGTGGCACCCCACACACTCGCACTCTGCCACATCACTGTGAGTGAGGCACGTGCTGAGGGAGACAACTTCCAACCTCAGGGCCGCCACAAAGATCTGCCTCGGTGTTTTTCACGCCGTGCATTCAGTCAGTGTGGGCAGCCCCGTGTCCTCGCTTGCATCACAGTGATGACACTCAGGCGTTGGCTCCTTCTGGATCCGACGTAGGTGACTCCCGAAACACACGTGTCCGGTGAGTGATCACCTGTGCCAGCCGGTACAAGAGGCACCCGTGAGGCCTCTCTAGTCAGTCCTCCATGATGTGCTTTACCGCCGCTATTACGACGTGCCTTGTGTTTGGTTGCCGAAGTTGTAACTTCCATTCCTCCACCACATCCAGGCGGCGCTGGGACTTCCCTGCCTCGATTTCTCGAAGCTCGGGTTCATATCAGCGGGGACATCCGCGCCGCCCTTCGGTACCTGTATTGCACCGAAAAGGCTCTCGCCTCCAGGTACCACAGTATGGTTCCGCCAAGGAGACTCGACACCTTGAAGGAGATCGTGCGGTACCCTCTGAAGACCTAGTTGGCCATCTTCTTGCCCCCCTCAAGTTGGACAGCAACCCCACCAGAGCGGCAGCTGCGCCTTTCAGATTGGGGGCCAGACTTCGGAAAAGTTTTCCGAAGTATCATCGGCCATCGAGAACGAGCCAAGTTTTTCATATGGGGCTTGATGCCGACGGGAGTGCCTCGCGCTATGAGGTTGGTTCCCTAGGTGGCGCACGCTGAGGTCCATAAAAGAACATGGCCTCGGTTTTATGCAGGACCATGGGCTATCGTTATGGGCAACCGCAGTCGTGCCTTTCAGGGTCGCTTCGCGCTGTATACTGTGTAGCAACGCATGCCATGACTGGCGTGTCATCCGTATAGCACGTGACGGTGACACCGTCCTCGAGCTCACCGCGAATACCCAGACGTATCCGATGGAGTATACCGCAGGAGCGGGCGCAGAACCAATCCCTGCGGAAAACAGCACGACATCTCTCGCCAGCCGAGGTCGGACGCGGTTGGGTAGCTGACGGCTCTCTCCATCGGTTAGGCGGGCTATGCGGCGAGGGTGGAGAGGCACTTCATAACTCGTGATACATGAGCGTTTCCTTAATGCAACTCGAGGGCAAAGTGTTGAATGCGTTGGCGATGTCCAAAGAAACCACCAACATCACCTGGCCCACAATAAAATTGGGCACCCACAGTCCACAGTGGAGCGTCTCTGGCGGAATTCATATTGACCACCCGCCAGGTCGGTCTAAAAAGGTGCTCGACGAGGCGCTTTGCAATAACTCTTTCAAAGAGCTTTCGCACCTCATCAGGTAACACTATATGTCGGTAAGCGGACGGCGAATCCACCAGATGCCCGCCTTTCGTATGAAGACCCAGTTTCCCCGTCTTTAACAATTTCAGAAACTAGCACTTGGTCGTCGTCGCCGCCTAAAGCTCGCTCAGCCTGGAGTGCTGCGGTTCAGCCATAAGCTTATGAACCACCAGCTTTAATTCTATCCAACTGACCTCGGACCCCCCCCTCGGACCGCGCCTACGCGTGACCGACTGGGAAGGACTAATTTGAAAGGACAACCCATTTACTGCTGCATATTCCTTATGGCTCCACCACACACTAAAGCATCAAATTTACATACATTTACGCAGTAAATGCTTCTTGAAATATCTTGACAAGCGAAGCTTTTCTTGGCGTTTTCATGTGTGCACAGCATTATCCTGCTTTGATGTGTGACTCCCCTTAGAGTGCCTGGGCGAGGTAGCCTCTGGTATCCTGAGTGAGCATATAAATGCATATCACGAGGACAAAAAAAAATCAATTTACCGCGAGGGGAAAACTTCAACCGTCTTGAGCACGTAGCAAATTATAGCAGCCGCGTTAAACCGCAATACCTAACGCTTTCTAATTTATTTGCTAGTTCACGTAATCAGAACATATTCCGATAACATTATCATGTAACCGCATGTAAGTACATGATTGGATATGACTGAATAAATAAAACTGCAAACTGCAAGTTTCATATTTTTTCACCTTACTGGCCGTAGTTTTTCCAGCCTTGAAGATTCGTAAAAAATTGCTCCTACATACATACTTTTGGTATGTAGCTGCAAATTTTTACGGCTCCGATGAACGATTAATTTTCGTACTTTATGCCCATATTTACGTAAAGTTACGATTTTTGGCAATTATACACACTAGCTACGCGCCGAATATTGTAATTTAGCGGATTTGTCCTATTCTTCAAGTATCTCTATACATTTATATATAAACGGTTCAGCAGCTGTCTAGACGTGAAAAGATAACAGAGTCCGTATTAATAATTACGTACATATAAAAGTTGGTCTTTATTGTCTCCTCAATTTACCATGATAAATGTAAAAACTATAAGAAACCTGCCTGCGTCCAATAGATCCCCAGGGGATCCCAAGTGGACAGAGCCTGATATTTAGACTGTTTCAATAAAACTTCTGACTACATACTATTTATTACTCGCAAAGCTTAATACGACTCGCAAAAGACGACATAACGACGTCAATATACGTTGAAAGATTCCATTAAATATGCCATCATACTGTACCGCCATAAGTACTTGAATATTGTCTACTTAATGCTTATATATATTGCAATATTATGCATAATAATAAGAATGCCCCATCTGTATTATTTTTATTGAATTACTTGCTACATTTTGACGCGGATTGTTACACTAGCGACATCTACTGAACGACTTAAACATCGGCAAACCAGTTATGTTGAGTTGTTAGTAATGTTTTCAGCTACTCTGCGCTAGATGTCACTACACATACTGTTCACTGAGGATACTGAGTAAACTGAACTTTCTATAATATTCTATTAGACATTTTAATTCAATTAGTAAGGGACAGACCACTGCGTTAAAAACAGCTAACTGTCGTATAATATTAAATTTAGCCGTTATTTACTTACGACGGAACGGAGACGTTATATTATGCGTTTGGGGTGAGAGGATGTTTGTTTGCGCAAATCCATGTTGCCATTTTTCTCCAAAACTCCTAATTAGATTTTGAGCAGTTTTCAGTGATGGGTTTGGGTTTGTTGGTGCATGTTTTTAGATAGGTGTTACGGTTAACTCACTAGGGGGCGCTGTATTAACAAAATTTATTCGGTCGAACGCCCGGGTCGGTGCATACTGCATTTATGTACAAAATACGAGTACCTATCTATGCTCTCTAAATCTTGTTGGTTAGCCCTTTAACTTTGTGAACTATCCAAGGCCCCCCCGACACAACGCTTATATCATCCCGAACCCTTTATGGGCGCACTTAGCCGGTTTTATTTCAAAATGGTTTTGTATATAATTTATACATATTGTGCAAGCAAGCAAGAGATTTTTATGTACTGTATCAAAGTTAAAGGGCTAACCAACACGATTTATTTTTAACTTTTTGGGAGGTATTTTTTGTCATGGGTTTTTAAATTATTGTATCCTTTTCAGCGAGTTCCTTCCACTGACGTTAATTGCTGGATGATATTAGTTACCTTTATTGCCCGGAAAATACAAACATGCTCTAATTAATTGGTATATGTCATGAAATGTCCCCAGTGGTTTTGTGTGTAGGTAAATCCCTGAGTTGTTTTCCTGTTTATTACCATAGGTAATTATAGTATTTCCAGTAACTTAGTAGATACTGGAGGTACAGAGTTTAAATAATTTATGTTCTGCTGATAAGTTCAGTACTCTATTGTATTCATTTCATCATCCAATAAAATGTATAGACAGTAGACACCCATATTCATAGATACATATACTCACGTCTGTAAATCCCCGAAGGGGTAGGCAGAGGTGTATTAACACCCACATTTCGTCAACTATATTATTGTTGGTCTTACGTAATAGGGGGCGAGCCTATTGCCGTCTAGCGGGCACTTTGTCATGGGCTCTATATTTACTCTCGGATGAAGAACAGCCCTCCCTTAGTCGCCTTTTACGACACCCACAGGAAGAGTTGACCCATATTCACTGAACGATTATAAACATTGTCCTATTTGTGAAGGACGCATTAATTTTCATGATAATTATAATAAAAATCTAGGAAACATTACAGCACAGTTTATGACTTCCCTGTACTAAAATCCAATGCATGCACAATTTGCAATGCTCATCACTTAATTATACCACAAATAATATAATTTACTTTTTGTTCAGGTACAAAATACCAGGTTTTGGTTAAGTTGAATAAGGAAATAACACTAAAATGTGATATAACTGAAATAAACATGATAAATGATGACTTTAAAAAAAGAATGGTTTAACTACCTAGGTAATTGAACCATTATTTTTTTAAAATTCATTTCAATTCAATTCAGAATTATTTTGTTGGTTCCGTATAGTAGAACAAGGCCAAAGAAACTTGTAAATATTTTCTAACACACATTGTACAGAGGTATTTTTTTACAATGGTCGTTATTGCCTTGTAAGACCAGTTTCCTTGTATGTTACTGTGTACATCCATAAATGTCGGCTTCATTTGTCAAAAATCTGTTGACCGGAACAAGCTATTTATTTATCATTCTACATTAGTCAATAGATTTTACATTATATACAGGGTGTAATCGTTAAGTGTGTCCAGGCGATTATTCCGTAACTATTACAGATATCAAAAAACTTTAAACTGATATCGAAAGTACGTTACCTAATGAGTAAAATGACATCAATAACTTTTTAAAAATCAAACGAGAGGAATCTAACATTTTGACATTAAACACTCCCATACATTTAATATTAGATTAGTAGAAAGGTTTTAGTTTCCTTATTTTAAGTGGCCTAGTACTCATTTTACCTTAATCATATTTTATGATTACGTATGATATGACAATGATGATTTTCAAGAAGATACACGTGTAGATTAATTATCTTACCACATCAAATTAGTAATAAACCGTGTTTCAATATCGCATTAATTTGAGCTGACTGAAAAGCAACACACTACAAAAACAAAAAAAAATAAAAGATACTATTTGGTGTTTTGTACTTACTAAGAAATAAATATTATTCAATTAAAAGATAGTTTTATTACTCTGTTAGGTTAATAAACAGTTTCCTTTAATATCAGTACTAAGCTAAAATATTCTTTTAAAATAAGGACACTAAAACCTTTCTACTAATCGAACTCTCGACAGGTTGCAGCGACGTGCGGTCCGCATTATTGGGAATCCTGAGATCACTTACACCCTTGAGCCATTGCAGTGGCGTAGAGATGTGGCATCTTTGGCGGTATTTTACCGTCTCTACCATGGTGAATGTTCTGATGAGCTCTTCCAAGTAATCCCACCCTCTCCTTTCCTATATAGGACAACACGTGCAGGACTCAGATGCCACCCGCATACGGTGCAAAATATTCCATCAAGAACCAAGCGATTCGGCAACTCCTTCTTCTGCCGCACTATTAAGACTTGGAATTCCTTACCAGCTCACGTGTTTCCCTCCTCCTATAGTCGCGGGTCCTTTAAGCGGGGCGTGAAAAAGCATCTGATGAGGCCGTCAAGCTGAGTGCCACCATTGTAACATGGTACATGTCTGTAATGGTGACCCTCTTTTCAGAGACTTTGCCTTCAGCTTACCATCAGGCGAGGCAAAGTCAAATTGACGTGTCCAGGTGTCCTATATAAAAAAAATAAAAAAATACTAAATGTATGGGAGTGTTTAATGTCAAAATGTTAGATACCTCTCGTTTGATTTTTAAAAAGTTATTGATGTCATTTTACTCATTTTCTCACGTTTAAAGTTTTTTGATATCTGTTATAGGTAGTTACGGAATAATCGCCTGGACACACTTAACGATTACAACCTGTATAGCAGCTACATATTTGTTAAATTTACTAGAACACGTGTTTCATTCCTCCTATAGTCCCGGGTCGAATAAGCGGGCGTGAAAAGCATCTAATGAGGCCGTTAACCTGAAGGCCACATGACATTAGTCTTTAATTTCCGATGAAATCATCCTTAAAATTACCCTCTTAACTCTCCACTTGAATAATAGTAAATAAACTGGATCTTTCTGCGCCTGCCTAGGTGATATAAGTTCTAATGCTGTGCATCGGTTCTCATGTTCGACTCCCAAGTCAGGCAGTTATCTTGTCAGAAAATTCTCTGTAGCAGCACGGAGGATTGAAACAATATAAAAAAATCTTGGCGGTACTTATATGAGAGCGTAATGAGCAGTCATGGCCATACAAGTCGCTCTTATTCCTAAGGCACGCCAATGCAACATGTTTCATAAAAAAAAAAACTAAGCAAACTATCTCATGATAATGTACTGTTAGCTTATTGATCGGCCACGCAGAGGATACAGCAACATACTTACACCGGATGACATCCATTAAATAAAACCTGTTCGTCAGGATCTAATTAGTAATAAAATGTATATGAAGCATGCCTTCAGAATTCTGCAACAAGGGGACGTACCTGTACATGGATAGACCACCCTACACATACACATGGTATAATAGCAATGAGCAATGTAACGGTATCTTAGTACGAGTTACTGTACGGTATCTATGGATTGGGCCCCAAGCTGAGGGCATAAGTCATATTGCGGGGGATCGTGCAAGGTGAATGAAACAACCTCGCTCCCGCTAGCTCCTTACGGGATATTGAACTAATGTGGGTTGTTTCGTCAATATTGAAACACTGATAGGTTTCCTATGTGAAAATATATTGATTACTTTTCACGTTTATTCTGCTTCTGAACAGAATTAACCAGAAGATTATCGTGTTTTCATGAAAGTGAACGACATTGCCTACCCGAAATAATTGTGATAAGGGCAGGTAGGTGTTGGTTATGTAGTAGGTTTTCGTAACCAGTTGCTGGTTACGATGAGCGTTTTAGTGTCAATAGAAGTTTATAGTGCAAAATGCAAGTGCTGTTGTAGTTTGAACAGTTTTGTAACTGTCAAAGAACGTACCGGTTATTATTGTCAGCTTTATTGAAATTGATTTAGATCAGTCACTTTCACTTTTCTTAAAACCGACTGAGTTTAAAATGAAGGCTTACAAGTGTAGAGGATGTACCTAATGTGATATGCATTATACATAAACAGGTAGGTATAGCTCGAAAAGTGAAGTATTTTTAATAGGATACCCTGAAACTATACGTAACGAACAAAATAGTAGAATTTGAGAATAATATTATGTTGATATGACTCAAATAATTGTGTAAGACTTTGGTTTTTTTATGTCGGTTTGGTTTACCTTAGACAAGCTTCAACTGTTTGATATTTCTTTTTTAATTTTTACCAAATTTATTTACTGGCTTGAATGGGATCCGTCGCGAGTGCTAGCCTAGCAGCTCTCTTTGTCGCGAATAACGAACAAATCGTCTGACGGGTGACCCGCTTTACACAGCGCTGCTCCATATTTTTTGCATGAAACAGGCTCACCGCTACTCGCAGCGGACGGCTTAAAGCAATTAACGTAATGAGTGTTAAAATTTTATCATAAAAAGGTACATACATATTTAAAATACTGTTGAAATTTCTTATCTCTGCTTACCCCTATAACTAAGAGCGCCATTAACGTACAGAACTAAAGAATGCAATCTAAACAACTAAACATCATTCAAGTTTTCATAAGCGTTCGAAAAATGTTAGTAGGGTGAAGTCTCCTAGTATCGGCCACGTCCTAATATCGACCTTTTCGAAAAAATGGATCATAACTATGAAAATAACCCTAAAATTATGATCGTTTTTATGCAAAAAGCGACTCTATATCCATACGAATAACATCCCATATTTTGGTGCGGGTACCTCCACATTTGAACGTTCAGGTGGCAATAGAGCACGCGCAGGTACCGACTTGTGTCGTTTGTTGGCATTTCCGAGTCAAATCCCGGAGTCGACGCACTTCGTTGATAAGTATTTGAATGGAATTAAACATACCTATGGTATTTTATATTATTTTATAATAAAGAAAAACAGTCGAAGTACCGTTTAGGTAGTGTGTTTTTAAATTTATTTGTACTTTTTATGAAATAATCGGGGGGTCGAGATTAAGGATCTTTATTTTGGATAAATCTCAATATCGGCCACCTGGTCGATATTGGGGAAATGCATGAAAACACTAAACTATAGGTTTAGCTATTTTATATATTAGTAGTAACATTAATAAGGTTAAAAATGAAATAACAGCTCTGTTTGATGACTAGATCCTAACATCGGCCGCCTAAAAACTTTTTTTGCCAGCTACGGCCGATATCTAGAGAATCGATGCGTAATAACGGCCACTTTATTTTGTATAGTATAGGGTATTTACTTTCCTACAACCTTCGAACTTGTTGTGTTTATTGTAAAACAAGGACGTGGTGAAAAATGAACAAATTCTTAGGTCTTTTAATTTTAGTCAACAGGTAGGTATGCCATAATGATGTCCCAACAAAAAGAGAAAGGTTTCAAACCTATGGTTATATGACCATAGGTTCTATGACCCGTACAGGTTCTATGACCCCTATAGGTTCTATGACCTCTATAGGTTCTATGACCCCTATAGGTTCTATGACCCCTATAGGTTCTATGACCCCTATAGGTTCTATGACCTCTATAGGTTCTATGACCCCTATAGGTTCCATGACCCCTATAGGTTCTATGACCTCTATAGGTTCTCTGACCCCTATAGGTTCTATGACCCCTATAGGTTCTATGATCCCTATAGTTTCTATGACCGTAGTAGAATAAGAGATGGAGTAAATGCCGTTCAAAGAAGCAGGCAGTAATACAATGCTTCAATGTTACCATTGGGCTTGTGGAGGATAGATGGAAGACGTTTCGCGGAAAATATCGATGTCTAGCCATATCCGCAGTTAAGACTGGCAAAGCGGACCCCAGAATCCGAGGTGTAAGCTTCGATTGCGACTGGGAATTAATGATAGGATGAAGTAGAAGAAGAGTAGCATTTCGACAATACGAAATTTACAGGATCACTTTACAAGACAGACTTCCTAGAAGAATAGATACAGAGAGAAAGAGAAATCTGGACAATAGAATATTAAACATAAACCAGTCAAATAAAATAAAACTAGTAGATAGAAGAAGAGTATTAAAATAGAAGAAGAGAATATTAACGGACAGCGTAACTGACCTCATGATTTACCTTTTTAAGAAGAAAGGATGAAAATTCTTTATGGTGGCTGTGAAGTAGAACTAATTAGTGATGTCGAAGAAGATGAAGCCTAAAATATTAAATGTGACTTATGTATACAAATGGTTCCACTTAAAGTGTACAGTTCATCGTGGGCGAAATTATATTGATGTGGCTAAAGAAGATTTTACTTGCCGTCACTGTTTAGTGCATTTAAATTGAAAAAACCTTTATAGAAAGTCAAGTTTTCTGTTGACTTTATTAAATAATATTTTTTCTTATAATAATATATTTTGGAAATCTTCGTTTGTCCTACATTTTTTTAATCATTGTGATCATTAGTTTATAATAACAGCAATTACTGTAATTTTCAAGGCTGAGATATAAAGACAAGACAAATTAATGATAGATAAGCGTTAAAAAAAATAATTTGAACCTGAATTGGAATATAAAACGTTATATTTTTTTACTTTACTTAGTTTTATTGACCTAAATTCACGTTGGAAAAGTTATGACGATATTAGGGTCACAGGCGGCAGAAATTAGGGTGTTAGAGGCCGATATTAAGGGAAATCGACATACCCGGAAAAAAACATCTATATTTTCAAAAATAACAGAGAATTGGTAATTTTACTAATGTAGTAATGGAGTTTCAGTATCCCTCTACCCGAAAAAGGCATCGCAGGAAAGCAAATGCTATAAACCAAAAAATTACAATAAATCAAAGGTCAAAAAATGTTGACATGGCCGATATATGGTGCCACCACCCTATCTGGTTTAAATTTAAATTTGACTGGGTAGTTAAGAATTATAAACCGTTGTTAAGTCACGCGATGGGTGAGAATTTTATTCAATCACTAGCTTTAGCCCGCGTCTTTACCAGTTTTTTTTTATATCTCTGGCTTGATTAGTATGTTTTTTATTATTCGGCTACGGTTTGATCATTGTGTATCTGTGTGTAATGATGATCCTGACTACCGTTTCTGGCACATCTGTCCAGGTGAAGAGAAGCTCTCGGATCCATTCGAAAAGTGTGAACGAGACCGTTAATCCTTCAACGGCTGCACTTTATTACACCATCAAGGGTCTTTTTAAAAGGTTCTTTCTTTGCATCATATAAGCTCTCTCCATTGTTGAGAACTCACGTGTTCGGTCGAATTAAGGTACCTATAGGTTTCCGCATACATAAATTTGAGTCATACACCGTATTCACACAGAGATAGGCAGAAAAAATAATCCTACGTACTTCCACCGGCTAATCTTTTCATGTATTGTCTTTTTATTCCTTTCACTGTACAACCCGGCTTTTCCGAGAACGTGGCCTGTTAATTTCTTAAACATTATTCTAAGGCGCCCACACATCCTTTTACATTCGCATCATACATTTCTTTAGTCAGTCGTGCCTTAGTCATACATCGATGTATGCCAAGTATTAGATGAAGTATGATCTTAAACGTAGCTGTCCTGCGTTTAAGAACATACTCCAACAAGCTCTAATAGCTTTGAATAATACTAAGTGCCTAGTCGAAAAGTAGCCAGGCACCACGCTATAAGAAAAAGTAAAGATGCTGTGTATGATGCCTAATATTAAGAATAGAAAAGATAATAAAGTTGTTTAAACACAAGACGTGATGATGAAATCTATAATAATAATAAAAACAATTATTTGCAAAGTCCCATGTCTTTGTTCCTTCTGTCTCCATAAATAAGAAATTATCTTGCCATTACAATCTTATTTCTTAATGCGTATAAAACGTTCCGAAACCGAAATTTATGTAGACGTGGCTCAGTACAGCGATAAATAAGTAATTTTACAGAGTTGCAATAAAAAATGGATGTGTAAGTATATCGTAGGTTTAATACCCGGCGGGTTCTTTTTGCTGCTCGTCAAGAAGTGCCGTCAATTACTGTATGATTAAGTAGGTGGTTGTTGCATAAATTGGCAACACAGCCTATGTCGCACAGGTCTGATTAACGTAGCGGCCTTCCTCGCGGTTCGTGGGAACGCACTTGACTTTTTCTGATTGTCCACGCTAACATTGACATTCGTTTACCCTATTAACCAAGTTTTACTTTATGAGATATGTGCTTGCTTTTTAAGGAGGGGTTTTCCGTTTATGTAGTACAGTACAGTGGATGTCGGTTATGTTTCTATTTTTGGTCATTTCTCCGGTTCTACTTAATTGCAATCAAACATACGGCAGTTTTTAAGTCGACCAAGACAATTCTTATAAAATTTCGCATTAAAATCCGTTCGTTCGTTAGTTCACTAAATTAAGAACTGGTCCCTAAACGTCGAAAGGGTTTCATTTTTGGAGTACCTTAACCTAATAAAATGTTATTTTATTGTTTCGATGTCGTATACTCCCGATTAGTCCCGATCTCACTTATCCAATATGTAAAAAAAAAAAAAAAAACAATTTTATTGGCCTGACCCGGTAACGGTAATAGAGTCCGTGGCCACTTGCGCAACAGTCACACTATTTTTTTTTCCTCCATTTCAAATTAATGTTACTCATTGCAATCAGGATAATAATCAGACCCTATCAATCTAATAAATTTCACAGGTAAGCAGTTGGGAATTGAAAGACATTTATTCTAAAACTTTTTTTAGTCTGAATACATAAAATTTAGTATCGGTGCCATCATGATGGTGTAGCAAGTAGTGTGCCAGAATTTAGCTTGTTTTTGCACTATTGTGAGTTGAAAATTGTAGTCTTCTATATTCCCACACTGCAAAATTTAACGGTTGGTTTCAATATTTGCTAGGTTAACTTAATAATAACGTTTTCTATTTTATTTGCTCTACATTTTGCAAGTCTGAAGCAGACACGTGTTGTACTTATTAGAAATGGGTATAATATTCAAAATCATAGCAAGAGCCGGACTATTGTTTAATGTTTCACCACTGTCACGTTTGTAGTTTATAAACACAGAACAATTCATTGTACAATTCATATTGATATAGTTGCTACGGTTAGGTATATATGAATAAGATACGCAACAGGAACAAACGCATTTGTCCACGAGGTCAAAGAACCCGGCCCAAGTGTTCCATATATTCAAGATTGTTGGTGCATGTAATATACAAAGAAATCGGCGCTGAGACTATAAAATTGATTTTTGCACAAAGGGCCGACGACGGTTATTGTTGCCTGTTGCAAATTACGCGTATACGTGTCGTGAAAATGTTTTATTAATCGCCTAATGACTCAAGGATACGATGGCTAATGTAAATATATAATTTAAAACAATGGAAAACCACACGTACACATTTAGTGGCAATCATAATAAGTTAAGAACGCCTTGAACGATTTTTTATTCACATATTGTAAATGTACACATGTACAAGTCGATGTGTTTTCATTTTCTTATGTTTCGCAACTATTGTATGCCAAGGACCTCAGAAAGGTCACTTACTAAAACGGTAATCTTTATTTTATCTGTGAGCAAACAGTGTATGATTTTGGTTTTCACTAAAATGACACGTCATCTCTTTGAATTCGTTTGGAAATTCCTCACTTCCAAACTAGGCGCGTGTACATTTTTTTCTTATTGTAACGCAAAACAGTTTCAAGTCGCTATTGTTATTGAAACAGTAAGGTGATTGCTAAATAAGGAAGCTTTCAAACAGCATTGTTTTTAGTGAAAAGTGCAACATCTCGTGAGCAATGGCCGGTGATTGCGTACATCCACGGCGAACACCAATTGTCGCAAGAGCTGGTGTTATATTATTCAGGTGACAAGTGTAGGTACTAGTGGCAGGCGGGGTGGGGGCGAGAGGCGTTGTTCTTGACACAGTAAAACTAGAAGTGCAGTAGGTAGGTGCAGCTGCGGCCCACGCGGAGCTTTTTGCAAGCTGCTAATACTATCCACAACCGGTCTCTTGAGCTTTTAACGTTCAGCATTCCTGCAGTTGGATACTTTGTCTACAGACTACGTTCAATGCAATACCAATATCATCTAAGTATCTAAGTATAAATAGTAATATAGATAGTTGATACAAAATGTAAACTTTAATTAACTCACGGCTTTATTTGCTGCTGATACTTGTTCAACTAAAGTTATAATTCATGTGCCGTATGTAATCTAAGTAGAGCAGTCCATTTATCTAACAAATTGGTACTTTGTACGTTTTAAATTGAAACGTTGCATCACTACGATAGTAATACTTGTGCAGCAATAATGCAATATTAATAAATGTATTTTTGAATTCACTGCGTTCCCAGTTTGGTACGGCACGCGGACCGCGAGATTTATCTGGCGTGATCTGCACAGATCTCGGCCAAGAAACGCTTTCCATGTCGCGAGGCGGAACACCGCGCCTCGATTTATGCCTTGTACCACGACCGTCTGATATAATCCGATCGGGGATTTATGCCACTTGTCTGTTGCCGTTCGTTAGCGAGTACCATCCTGCAACTTATTAGCTCATGTTAGTGTTCCAAGTTTCATTCGCGCCATATTTTTTACACGCTCCAAACCGAAACATCACGATATACTAATGAGCATTCTCTTAATACGGTGAGAGATTAATATGGTTACTTCCTCAACGTGTCTGCATTCTGTCACACCATTTTATATTTTGACATAAGTAGGTACAAGGCAATGTACATTAAAGAAAATTATTTCCTTGCTAACGTATTGGATTATGAAGGCGAGGTCGCATCTCATCATATCCTGCTAAATTAACAATAGCTCACCGAACCGCGCACCGGCCTTGCGTCGTATAAACTTTGCGAGGGCTTCATCAGGGTCTTCTTTGACACGCCGCTGTTGCTGATCATATTTTTTTTGTTTCAATATATCTGGTTTATTCCTGGCAGAATTATTTTTATCCTAGCATTATGGTGCAGCGGTAGCAAGTACGATAACCTACTGTATTTTTATATTAAATGCTTGAACGGACGCACATGCATTCTATAACAATAGTGCTTTTCCATTCTTGACACAGTCATGGCATAAGTCCCTCTGCCAAATGTAGGACGTTAGGTGTAACCACTGGAGCAACAGCTGGACAGAAATAGCGAGGAATCAAACAATTAGCATTAACTGTGTTGAAATAGCTGCAAAATTTGCTTACGAAATCTACAAGTGTTAATTCAATACATAAATGGACATGTCGTAAACAAAGGCGAGCCTAATTCAATGTTGAGTTTTCTATTTGTAGAGTTTATATTAAAATTGTTTGAAGCAATGTTTACTACTGAACAGGAATTACTGAATTAGAAAACAAACAATACATAAATTTAAATCTAAAAAAATGTAGTACGTTGAGATAGTTTTGCGAAGTAGTTTTTCCGGCTGGCAATACCGTTGCTATTGTATCAAGAAAGTGTACTTATGTGTCAGAATCACCAACCGTTTAGAGAGAGAGCGACGATTTATCGTTTCACGAAAATGCATTTAAAAACTACATTGCAGACAGTCGCGAAGGCTGAAAATTTTAGCTACTGAAAACACAGTAACAAATAATAATGGCGGTCTTAGCAGAAGATAGCTCGCAGAAAAATTCCTTCTTAAAACGAGACACACACCTCCTGCATCAAGTGCGCTTCCAGAGTTGCGAAGAGGAGTTGCTCCAAAATGACGGGTTGGCTAAAAATGGAGGACGTGGGTGTAATGATCCCCTTTTACATACTATCTATCTACATCACTATACAGAAATCTCGTACCCCCAGGGGGTGATATTCGAGCGTCTCCGCACGAAAAAGTACAGATATGTAGTTTTTCACAGGGTCTTCTGATCACTTAAGTATATACTACATATATACACTTAAGTATATACACGATTCTCACCGTCTTGCCTTTCATATGAAAGGCAAGACGGTGAGAATCCTGTTATATGAACGCTTCACCATCAATACTGTTGTTAGATAAAAATAGATTATGACAAGTTGTACGAAATAGAAATTAGTTTTCTGCTGTACACAAAAGCAAGACAATAATAGAACACTGGTGATAAAAATACCATAGCCTGTATAAATAGAGATCGTTATAAAACAATATTTTAGTTTGCAGCGTTGTTTATTAGAATAAAAATATAAGAATCATATAAATCACTTCAAACCGTACTTGGCGAGTTGGTAAATCATTGTATAGACAGCGGTGACCGGTGACTTTATATTTATGGAGAGCCATGTTCGCAGTAATAACGGGATATGATGGGTATACATATAGATCGTCGACGCAAGTCCCCGTTACATAAACAAACCCTTTATTAATACAATAAGCATCTGAACATGAGTTGTTTGTGTACTAACTTCGTGATGATGATGTACGTTATCTTTACGTTTGCGGACAATAGCAGTATTGTCAGATCTTTGGAAACGGGCTTGGTGGAGGGTTAAATAGTGTAATCAAAGAATACTATATTTAACGCTCTTTTATTTGGTTTAGAGAGAATTACTTATTCTTGCCTATCTTATCTTTCTTAATATATATAAATCTCGTGTCACAATGTTTGTCCTCAATGGACTCCTAAACCACTTCGATCCAACTTGAGAGATAGGATAGTTTAAATCTCAAATTATAGTCGCAATTTTAATTTATCGCGATAACCAACATCCACGCGGGCGGAGCCGCGGGCAAAGGCTAGTAGATATATAGGTAACCAAGAATTTAGTAAGTTGACGACGAAACTATCGCTAATAGTATCGATAAAGTGACTTTTTTGAACATTGGAAGAAGCTTGCTTTGGGGTTTTTGCTCGGGGTCCGCTTTCCTACTCACTCCTTGTTTAGGTATTTGGTTTATTTTAACTTGTAAGGTAGCAATAAGCTCGCAGGCGAAATTGCCTTGAGCCCTGAAGATCTTGGTAGGTCTTGGTAGACCTTCTGAGTTTATCTAGTTTTTTATTACTACTGTCTAAGTGTCTATGTTCATTATGTTACCTACTGTAAATTAATAATAGTCATTACTATTATTAATAATAGTTAATAAGCTTTATATAACATAAGACAAAGTAGGTTCTCTTTTGAATAAATGACGAACGGACAATGGGAAGACAATACATAATTAGTGTTAACACCCACTTATGTGAGTGGTATACGAATTGAAGTATTACAATATGAACGAATAACTGAAATAATGTTGTAATGCCAGCCAGTAAAGTTAAGCGCATACACAAGTAACGCGCAAGAGTTGGTGAAATGCACAAAGTGCATCGTGCCACTATATCTGATCGTGGCTGGCTGTGAAGGAGCCGTTAGTCGCGTTTAGGTGCGGACAGGAGCGTGGCCAGCCGGTGCGGGATCGATTAGTGAACCGGTCCCCGCAGTACATTGACTCCCCAAGGGCCACTGTCTGTGCCTGCGGACGCGAATTATACAACTCTCGCCATTGCGCCATTCCCCCTCCTTTACCCCAAAACATACAGGCCGTTGTAAGCAGCCATTTAAAGACAAAAAAGCGACTCGTGAGACAGAAATCTACTCCTCTATAACTGTTCTGCAGTAATCATTTTTATAAAGAACAGGATTACCTCTGACTGGTTTATTTTGTCGTAATTTACATACCGCATGCAGAGTTGATGATTAGAAGATATCTCTTTGACGAAGACAAGTATGAAAATGTACAGTTTTAGTAATATTATGTTGTATCTGCAGTAAACCACGTTTAGTTTCACTCCATGGATGACAAGTTTTACTAGTAGATATCTTGTTTTTAAGTGCATATGTCCGCTTTGGTGTAATTGCGAGCAGGTGCGCCGACGCAACTCCTCTCGGAAAACTCGTAAGATTTTTTCTCACACATTTCCTTTAGATTGAAGTAATAGCAGGCACTTATGCCTTCCTAATAATGGAGAAACTTGCTTCCTGTTAACCATATGAAAACGAATACTTCTGTAGGTTTAGGGATGTGATTACCATCTGCGAACCTTAAGAACCTTCTAATGATATGCGACCTCGCCTTTGTAATCCAATACGGTTAGTAAGGAAATAAGTCAAAGTCACTGATTGTACTGAAGTAGGTACATGTTGCATTTTTTATTCATCTAAAGTTAACGTAATGCATACGCAGGTATTTTAATAACGATATTGAGAAACTAAACTAAACAGGATGTAAGAATTGTAATATTATTGGTAATAATGATGTATGTTTACATTAGTGAGTATTGAGCAAGTGGGTACTCGTAAACAAGAAACATTTGTTAAGTAGGCACATGCTGATTAAACTTGATAAAGCTGTCAGCCATCGTCCTGGATGTGGAAGGGCCAAGGGGGTCGTAGTGCGGTGAGCGGGGAGCGTCGCCGTGCATCGAACCCGCGTGGGTCGGGGGTCAGCGGCGCGACACGCGTTCATTAGTGCATTGGTGTGCACGTGCCTATAGATATAGCCCTCCACACAGCACATTACATGTAACACACTATGAACACTTGCATACCTCAGTGCATTCCTGAATATGTCCAGTCTTCTGCTCATAGGACCATAACATGAACAAAGACGTGGAAAGGTCATTTAGCTGCTTTAATAGATGGAAATGGCATGTTTTCGGTTTCGACCCTGACCTGAATTCAGTTAATAACATCTGTCTCTTTAGGCATACAATATTTATACCTAAGATCCTACATTGTTTATAATATACACATTATGGGTTTGTCCTCATAAACTCGTCATTTCTTTGTCGAGTGCGCAGGCACACCTATTATTGAATTAAAGTGCTGCGAGGACATTGCGCTTTTCATGGCCAACACGAAGTTCTTTGTGTGGTTTTACGTGTTTCCGTCAATATCGTTATTTTATTTATTCAAGTCCGTATCATAAAATAAATAATCCTTACGTCATTCCGTAATACTGAATTGATATCTACTTGTTGGCGTAAAAAGTTATATTTTCACTTTCGTTTTCGACTCTCATGCGTCGTTGTCTAATATTTTGACTGGTAACTAAGTATAATCAACGAAAGTTCAATTATTTGTCACAATGGGCGGGTGCTTTAGCAAATTGTTTGCGAGCAGCTTCATTTATCTAATTCGTATTGCTAGACATATGCGATGAATTGTATGAGTCAATCGAGAAAGTAAACCAGTAAGCATTGTTCCGAGTGGATGCGCGTTGTACCGAGTGCGTGGGCACAGGCAGCGGCGCGAATTAAAGCAGCTCTCTATTCATTACTCATCGTTATTGCTATCGCCATTTTGGAAGACGAAAGCGAGTGTAGGCTTTAACTCGTGTTCTACGAACTGACTAATTAATTTTATTTTTAAGATAAAAGGATGTTCTTGGGATATTCTCACCACGGTCACCATTCACTACACATGAGTGCTTTTTCATAAATCGATTCACGCTCGATGAACGCTTATTTAACCGTATGAACCCTCTGACTTGTAGTCATGCATAATTAAATAGATGTGGTGCATTTGAACATAAAATTGGTTCTAGCTATATACGTGTATTCATCCGTTAATAACAACTGGATATTAGGTACACAATAAAACGAAAATTAATTCAACGTCTAAATGAAACAAGTGATCTTAAACATAATATGTATATATCCAGTACAAATGATAATGTGATAATTAAATGTCGATAGGGCACACCTTTTTTAACATATAGGCAGACCTAATATCTGCATCGACAACCTGTGGGCGATCACAACTCTGCCTACTTATGCAATACCTGTCAATGCATTTTAATATTATTCATAACACCTATGTATCATTATCATTTTACATAATAGACACGTTCGCATAATTCAACGATGCTACCTTTTTACGAGTGAAACCTCTGAGTACTTCGCCAAAGGTACGAAGAAGCTATAATGTCGCAATCCAATCTACTAAAAACACATTTTCTCCACTATTTCATATACCTGTTATTAAAACATTTTATAGTATGGAAATTGCAAACATAGAGTACGTTTTTAAACAATATACTTTCACCCCAATGAACCACAGTTCCTATTCATTTCCGATCAAGTTTGTTCAATAATTCACAAATGGCAAACCTGATTACCCTTGCCGTTTCTTTTCTGAACTCTGCTTATTAACACGGAGAAACCAAGGAACACAAATGTGTGCATTCCTCGGCTCTGCCAAAAATTAAAGCAGTACCAGTTACCCTCAAAAAAACTATTTCCACTGCCCAGAGTGTGCAAGTGATAGATATTCTAGCCCAGGTGCCTTCTAATGTCTGGCTTGCACGTTAAAATTGTTATTTAGTCCTGATTAATAATTCTCCATTCATTTCCTCTGAATCTACCTGTGGAAGAAACGTAAGTGTTTACTTTTACTAATATACACAAAAAGCATAATAATGTGATTGTTCATTGTGGCAGACGAGTCTCGTAGAAAGTATACGACGCGTACAAAAACGGTAATTGCAACTGTATTGTTACTCTTCTGTTTCTAATTATTAGAACCACTTGAAATTAGACATCCATTGTTTTTCAAGCTAATCTAGTTTTGCCGGCCCCGAAGAGATCGCAATTTCTGTAATATCCTTCAACAACTGTTATTTAACAGTCGCATTGTGTGAAGATACTCCACCATCGTCATCGACCTACTGTAACATTCTATAACTGGGTGGTTGGACTGGTTGGTGCCTTTGTCTTCCTAGTACTCCGAGGGTACACTGTCTCACATCTCTTCTTAGAGTTTCCGGCTATTAGTCCGGTATGGATCAACAAACTTCGTACATCACCTTTATAAGGTATCGAAGGTGGCTTATATTTGGATTTGTTTTATTTATAAGCTTACCAGAAACTCGTTGTAGCGCAATAATTTCATGAGACGCGTTTCATTTTTACCTTCCATCTTACATAGATTACCTATTGCCATATTTTGTCACTTTTGTAGGGTTTTCTTTCTTCTTTATTTCTAGTCTTTGCTTAGACCAAATTAAAGCAGTCCGTCTTTCAAATATGTACCTATATATTTTGTTGGGTAATGAAATATGAAGCATCAGTTGTTAGGTAGGTACATATATGTATGAAAGAGAAATGAATTAGAATTGTTATCTTAATGTTA
Source organism: Eilema depressum (assembly GCA_914767945.1). NCBI lineage: Eukaryota > Metazoa > Arthropoda > Insecta > Lepidoptera > Erebidae > Eilema > Eilema depressum. The sequence goes on along the minus strand of OU612023.1, from coordinate 16,122,287 downwards.
TCAAGATTAAATAGAAGCATTAATTAATTATTGTACGAAGAATTAAATTCAACAGTCTGTTAACTTGATTATATAAAACACATCCGTCGAGTTAAAATAAACTTAAACGTATTCCGTGTCTCGTTTAGACAATAATCTAAATAGAGGAGGAAGTGTTACGTACGCACTACCATAATTACTTATTAACATAGGTATCCAAAAGAAGCTTTCTCTCTTAAAATTACTAACCGTGACATCTTTTCACTTTCGCCATAACTGTGCCAATCTAATTCTGAAACTAAAATTGCAATTAGCATACACTAATTAGATTAATTTTGAAACAATATCGTAGGTGGCGTGACGATAGTTCGCTCTTTACTTTTATTATAGAACCTGCATGTTGTGGTATCGGATTCGGACCCTGACCGCGGCCGTCTACCAGTAGGCGTTCAGTGAAAGCTAAAACTCAATGTGAACTTGTTTAATTAAGAATATCAGTTAGTAGACTCTCCATTTCGTAGAATGGTAATAAATTAATATATAAAATGCTGTCGCAATCGATAATAAGTATATAACTGGGCGTTTCCTTCAATTTTATGAGGTGTTTTCTACAACATATAAAAATCACCCCTTCTCCAATCTATCATTATTTATTGAATATGTCCTATAAAGCTATAAAATCAATATGACATTAGATACTATTGAAATTAAGAAATTGTTACAACGTGATCCGACTCTTACTGATTGAAAGTTCAGTGTGTAGTTACGACGTAGTATACACGTACTACTACACTGAATTTACAAACGCAGTACAGTACAGCTGAAATTCTCACATTATTGTTATTCCTAGTCAGGCATTTATATCCTTGGCTTTCTAGGTGGTGTCAGTCGTGGACGTGGTAGAGTCAAGCATTCATATAAATGCCTCCTGAGCGGTATAGTCAGACATACCCTCCGCTTCCTCTTCCTGGGTGATAGAGTCAACTGTCAAGCATTCATATCTATCGACTCCTAGGTGGTAGAGTCAGGATGTTACAATATAAGTCGGGCATATTATGTTACAATATAAGTCGGGCATATTATATAGCTTGCTAGGTTGTCAGGAGTTTGTTTCTTTCTAGGTACCTAATAAAGTCAGGCATTCTTCATTTTTATTAAATATTTTAGTTCAGTCATTAGTATTTCTAATTAATTTTTTTTTAAATTTTCGTACAGGAAGTGAAATAATAATGTTCACGTCGCGTTAATTTAATGAATAAAAATTATATAAAATAATTAGGATTCACTTGAAAAATCCAAATCTATAAATGAGGAATTTTGGTTGTAATATTTTGACCTGTTTACATATTTGCTAAACCTACGGATATAATATATTTAAATAGGTACAATTGTGTTCGGAGACAATACATGCTTTAAATAAGCAATCAATTAATAAGTCGAAGCTTTAGCATGTTAACGGTCCGTCTAATTTAATTTCTAAATCTGTTACAACGATAGCGTCCGATAAAACATCTCCATTGTATTCATATGAGTTCCAATCGCACATACTAAATAACATATGCGCGTGTTTGTTAAATAGTACCAAAGTCCGTTATAGGTGTTCTTCATGGAACTTGTAACTAATGTTTTATTGTTTCGCTTTAGCGTGTGGGCATCGACGAGTTCCACACAATATAGGTCAAATAGACAATAATATTATAGATAAATCAATTAATCACATTCTTTTTTTAATTTACCAAGACCCCAATGTAGTGCACACAGACATGACCTAAAACACATATGTTTTTGTACAATAGTGTAGAGAAGACTGGCGTAATGAGTCCACAAGACGCATTTGAATGTAACTCGATACGAAAAGATGTGGGGTATTGGAGCAAGTGCGAACCTAGACCGATATCTGTTGGTTTCGCTTCTGACTCAGCATCGGCGACTGATCAAGTTAACCTAATTTAACAAAACTTATTACTTCCAATAAGCTTTATTCACCCTGATTGAAATTTATATTACTCGGTAAGTACTCGTTGTTTCTCTAGTTAGGTACTCTTTGAAAACTTAGTAGTGGTTTTAGCTTTGTTTCTTATTACGTGACTTATCGACTGGATGACTCGCAAACACGTGTTCGTCGATACACGAAACATCACTATTGATGGGCTGACGTTGATTGGAAGATATACAAATGCTTACATGCCTTGACATTGACCATCATGTGCATGCGAAGAAACTAGTCGCACGTAGAAAAAAATGTTAACGTTTGTATTTGAGTAGATGGATCGTAGAGCATGTAGATATTTTGCATCTAAACGCAATTTAATTGATAATTTATTCGATACAATGTGGTTGCTCGGTAGTTTTATTTCTTTAACACACTATATAAAGATATACCGTGACGATTCCTCATCGATTATGCAAATTCAATCATTTATTTCCTTTTTCGTAGGAAATAAAAACAAAACGTAAGCAATGCTGCCGATGCACTCATCACGGTGTTTACACGGATTATACTCGGCGGCGGGTCACGATCGCGGAAGTTCAATACTTATTTGAATCATTTTCGTCAAGGACGGTCTGAATGCCGCCGTGTGTGTACGTATTTATTAAGTGCGAGATAAGATTCCTCACTTTACAACAGTGAACATAATGACAGGGGCCTTGTCTTGCATCGATATTGGCTATCCTAAAGGGAAGACAAGTAGGTAAACAAGATTTCCGTTTATGGATTGGCAATGCATCGGCCGCCCACATACTGTTCAGATATCGATGGAGGCGTCGCCGTCGTACTAAAACCATTGCAAATGATCATTCGGCAGTTCGCTCGTACGCGGAAGTATTTAACAGCCAGTCGTTCGATATAAATCGATTTACTTTTAAGACTTATGTGGGAATAGGTACAATATGTCCCGATATATGGTCCGGTCAATTTGTTACAAGTTTTACTACTAATTATACATTACATCAAAAATGTACCGAGGAATGTACAAAAACCTACGTCGTGTTTTTGTATCCTGCAAAGAGCGTATTGTTAAAATTACGTATACAATTTATATCTAGGATACAAGCTCTCCTCATTTATTTTGAACACTACCCACTAAAATGACTTCTATAGTCCTAAAACTGCCTTTGTCACAGCGGTAGTGAGCGTCGACTCTGCATATCAGGACCCGGGTCAAGTAAACTGGTATTGAATATATTACGAAACGAGTATGTTACGAAAACCTCAATACCGGCGAATCCAGGAGAATTCCAATTTCAGTTATCGTCCAAAAAGGCTCGCCTCTATTATTGGAATCGAAAAGAGTTAACCACATAATAGCTCATTTCTGTAATCCACATAATAATATATTATAATATGTATAATTGAATATGTATTTAATTATTATATTGCAAAATATGTAGTGGGCTGGCAAATTAACAAAAACCCATTGTATTCTTTTCATTCCAAGTTGTTTCATAATACATTGCGTGTATGGCTTAATAACTGTGTAAGTCAAATGTAGTAGGCAAATAGATGTCAAAGCAAATGCTGACAAATGTTTTTCAGAGAAAGTCTTGGCCTATTTTCTTTGCTTGTCATTGAATAGAATGACGAAAACATTTCACTTTCAACAATTAGCGTACAACACAAAGGCGATGAACTGATGTTCTGAGTCGACAAACCCTATTAATTATCCCATTTCTCTATTATCTTGTCTCGTTATGGTCATGTCTAATATATCAGAATACGAACGTGGGTTGGTGTATTATAAGTCACTAGTGTAGCAAGAAACGCTTAGAGCTTAATGTTGTTTACGCAATCAGTTATTCACATATCGCGTAAACTGTGATCACTTTTGTTTTCGAACATCTTTCCAGCTTTACCGTACCACATTCTCGATGGCCTTGATTGTTATCCATCCGAGCCGTACATTGTGTGCAGCAATTTGTCATATGACGTGACATGATTTCCCTTTTATTAAAATATAATATTAAATAAGTGAAAGTTTCCCTCGGAGGCAGACTATAAAGATTTATTACAAACTAGTATTAAAGTAATTTGACGTGTAAGTATCGGCAATCGCTTAGCCTTCTTCTTCTCGACAAAATGCATGCTTCCGCATTTCGAATACCATAAGTAATGAATGTCTTTTACTCTGATGTTAGTCACTCTGCTTCAGGTGTTAATTATGACGACAAAGCTTCATTAATGCACTCTTGTATGAGATTACTTTGTACCTAAAGCCTAGTTTAGAGCGAGGGTTGAGTACCTACTATAAATTACTTTTCGTTTATCAAGAGAAGGGAAGGTGCATTTGGAAAAGTTTCTTCTTTTTCACCCTTGTCCTAAGAGGATAAATCAAAATCAAATAAGATGTGAATAAATAACAATAGGTACATGACAAGGGAGAGAGGAACACATGGGTTCTTAATTTGAAAAATGTTTTCCAATATGCGCCGTACACGATGCAAGTAAACTGAAATTATGAAAACTGGGTGGAATGAAATTTCTTTTCGTATACGCAGTACTATTTAAATTTCGCTCTAATTCGTTAGTTCAAGTATGGTTTCAGTACTCTTTACCCTCTATACCTACTGCAATAAAACAAAAACCTCTGAATTTTTCAAAATGTTGGTGTGATGTTCATCACATAAATCGGAACAAACGTATTTTTAGGTATCTCAAAAATACGTTGCTTGGCGCATACATTGAGAAAATTGTTATCATTAAAATATAGGAAAGCACACATGCTCTCTCTCAGCTCGTCAATCCTACACAGGTGGCAACAGAATGCGAAATTGACCTCCCTCAATTACTCCATAGAATGGATAGAAGAGAACATAGTATTTAATGTAATATCACCTGGACGAAACAAATAAACATGGCCTTAATCGAATAAGTAGTTTAAAAGTTATACGATCACAAACTTTCGAACCAGTTGTGTTATACAAAGGGTTAGGAAGTGAATGATGAAATTTACTTGATTTGATGTGACTTTTATTACATAAAACCAGTATCCTATCCTATCCACTTTCATATCAACACTCTGACGCAATAAGAAATATTGATAAACATCAAAATCAAGTTAAACGAGAGAAACTCGATGCTCTTCAATTTGTTTTGATCTACTTACATACTTTCCTCAAAGAAAAACTCAACTTACAGATCTTTTACCAAACGTCCTGTTGGAAATTTGGTAAAAGTTCTACAGTTTGACGTAATTTGATGCTTCTACGATGTTTGAAGTTGTTTTATGACTTGCCTCATATTTACTTAGTAATACCGAGTGTTGTTGACTACCGCATGATGTATAACGCAGTTGAAAATAGTTCTGTGCAACATAACTAAATTATTTTAATTCAATCGTTCAAGTAAATAAAGTGAATGCTTCAAAATTCGAATGAAAGCAAATAACCAGCCGCCTAAAACGTTTTAAATTATCATATCGCCTAATAAATAACAAATTATACCAACGTTATTACTTTATTTCTGTCTTCATGAAGCCGCGTGTCTGCGCTTCGTCAATGTTATGCATAATTATTGAACACTTTTCACTATTATTGTTAATAAAGCAAAATAATACAATTAATATAAGTGAAGGTGGTTTTACGTGATGTGGTAACAGACAGGCAAAAATGGCCGATTCGTGTATAATATTAGTATTGTATATTTTTATTACCCTTGACCGATTTTTGTTAAAAAATATATAAAATGCAAAATTCTATTTGTACGTCGTACACCTATATTTAAATAATACATTTAAAAATGCATTTATATCTAATTTAAATCAAAAATATCATACTACAACCGTATAATTCATATACGGTTGTGATATAGTAGGTAGATAGTTTAGGGGTAATTAAAAGTACATACTCTGAAAGATAATCAAGTAATAAATCAGAGTTCTAAAAGGTCATTTGGCCCTCCCGATTACGTTAATTTCATGTCGAGTCACGCCGTCACGCGGTAACAAGCAACTCTTTTACCAAATTTCATCCAGATTCGTTTAGTCGTTTTTGCAAATAACCTACACAATATTAACAGGATAGCATCAATATACAAACTTAAAATGATCAAGACATTTTACACATTTTAATGAACAAAAAATACCTATGACTATTTCTTTGTGTCGATCTCTGTACGCAACTGATTCGGTTCGCTTATTTGTATATTCTTTAGAGTCATTAGTGAGATTTGAAGATAAATTATATTGTATTATTTAATGCATATTTATAAAAATTTAATGTTCTATGAAATCTAGTTCATTATCTATACCCCTTTTGGTTTTCGAAAAGCAATGTAAGTGAAATTAATAGAATATTATACTACCCACTACATACTCAGAATTAGAATCATAGAATAGATCCATGTATGGAATTGACGCTTTATACGTTTAGGACAGTCGTAAACATAATATGTCAATCCTATACATTGATTATTCTATTCTACAAACCAATTGCCACTTGTGTAGAGGGGCACAAGATATAAACGGTTGAGGCTGAAGCAGTACGAAAACGTTGAACCTTAATTATAACTTTTGTAACTTAACGTAACTGCAGCGCGGCAGCGTTCAAATTCTTACATAACAATCCATTTCTATTTGTAATAATAAATTCACTAGGGGTTCTAGTGTGAAATTATCGTTTTGAGCTACTGGCCATTTAGAACAAAAATAAACATGCATTGTGTAAGTTTTCATTTTCAAACTTAATGTACAGGCTACGCCATTCTTAATTCAACATTTTGTAATAATTTACTATGTTATTTTTTCATAAACGCCTTCAAATGCGATTGCTATCTATAATAATATAATTATTGTAAGAGTTCCGTCATAATAGTAATTTGGCAAAAACAGTTCTTGACGTCATTATTGCAGTTTGAAATAGATTATACTTATTTTGTGGAATTGTTGACATACGAAATGAACAAACCGAAAACGTTGCATGAGCAATATTGAAGAGTTTCAGAGAAGAGAGTTTCAGAAGTTTCAGATGTAGTTTTTGAAATGAATCTCTACATCTACTGTAGATTTAAGCAGAATTTTCCTAGTGTGTCTCATAATTAAAACATTAGTGTCAAAATAAAGCTACTTTGACACGGAAACACGTGTTGAAGCTTATTTCCAATCGATAAAGAAACGAAATGTATTTTGAAGTGCATTGGTATCAAACAAAAATCGCAACATGATCATGACCCGAGGCAAACATCTGAACAAAGTCCTACTGGCGCATTTGACATTTGACCTTGTGTATTTGAAGAAATCCGCCTGGATATCTCCCTCATAAGTCATATAACTAACTAACGAGCGTGGTCAGGCGCACGTTTGAACAATGCATCAAGTGACGAAATACTCGTTCTACCATCGTTTACCCGCCAGTACCTATCCCCATGATATTATCAACGGTTTTGTTCGCATTCTGAAACTTATTCCTGTCCGTTATATTTCGGGATTACGGATTATCCAAGTCTGTATCAGAAAGTATCCAATACCCTCGCCCGGGCCTGCCCCTATTTTTATTTTTACAGAGCTACCAAAAGTTTTTGTTACTGAAAGATGCGCACGTTTGAACAATTCATCAAGTGACGAAATACTCGTTCTACCATCATTTACCCGCCAGTACCTATCCCCATGACATTATCAACGGTTTTGTTCGCATTCTGAAACCTATTCCTGTCCGTTATTGTTCGGGATTACGGATTATCCAAGTCTGTATCAGAAAGTATCCAATACCCTCGCCCGGGCCTGCCCCTATTTTTATTTTTACAGAGCTACCAAAAGTTTTTGTTACTGAAAGATAAAATCTGGACGCGTCATTGTAGTATCTATATTTTATTATGATGATTGATGGATCACGCATTGGAAAGTTTCCCCTGAACCTGAGTCGGGTACAGCCACCCACATGTGGATCATTTCTACGACGCGATACAATTGGCGTCTCCTTTCTAATCGCACATCAGAAGTGTGACGTTGGCCCCGAATGCAAATTATGGGAACAAGCAATTTCTTGTATGAAGGATGACGAGCGGCGGTAATGTGGCTGGCAACACCCACATGCCTCTTCGAAGAATCCAACTGTACGATAGTAAGTTAACTTTCTGCCCCAATTGCGCGTATTTCAATCATAGTAGTACTAGTAATATGTGGGTAACACAATTTTCATGATTCTGCTATTCAAACAAATTACGTCTTAGATTTGTTCATAGTTACATCGACCTTTGATTTAATAGTACAAAGATACATAAATTATATAAAGTTCTTTCGTCATTATGTTTTTTTATGACAATAAAGGGTATTATACGATAAACTTGAAATCTATCGGTCTTTTTGGGCACGTCTGCGGTGTTTTGTTTTCTTTGCGTTGTCTGGACGGAAGGTTATACAATGAGTCACAAACGTGCAGCAGGATCTTTGTTGTGCTTCCGAGAAGCTCAACGGGTAAGTCTTTGTGGGAAAGGTGTTTTAATGCAGGTCGACGGACTGATTTCTCCTGTCCTGCTTAACGGACAATATAAAGCTAAAAAAAGTAATTAAATGTCTCATTCGAATTGATGCTTGTCGCGTTAGATCAATTTTTTTCATGATTGTGCAATTTGGAGAGCTAAACGTGTTTCCTGTTTTCGCTATAATAAAATTGTTGTTTTATTTTATTTGAATATAATTTTTAATGATTGTATTTAATACGTAAAGGTTATAAAATTTGTGAGTTCGGTTTGTAATAATGTTCATAAAATGACTTAACTAATGCTTATTTTACAGAATGAGTAAAGTGGTTATAACCGCAACATAAAATAACTATTGATTGGAGCCAACCATAGAATACGAGTACCTACTCATATGATAAAACCGTTATTATAATGTAAATTAATTTGAATAACTTTTTATGTCCGTTTTCCTCGTTATCTAACATACACTGTGACCAACAAACGGCACCCGGTCATGTATATGACCGGTCTCAGAATACAGAACAAACCAGAAACCGCAAGCGCGCTCAAAAGTGAAGACACACAAATCAAGACAAATTGGCTTGATTTGAATATTGTCACTCGCATTCACTCGTATGCACGTAGCGCGTCAGACGTATTACATCAGTTTCAATTTTAATTTTAAAATGTCGGTTTTAGTTGTTCCTTCATGTAAAAATACATCTAGGATTACATAAAAACAGGATGGGATCACATTTCATCTGTAAGTAGCGTATACAAATGCATAGTTATTTAATTATTGAATTTAATTGTGATTGATTTAGACGAAGACGCTGCCATCTTGTGTGTTGCCATGTCAATTGAAAATTTTACCCACCTATTTTTATGAAATTTAAACTGATATATACTTAGATAGGTCTCTTTATTGTACAATACGGTTCAAATCAAACTAAATGGCTCGGTAGTACGTACGAGTGCCATGCGCAGGTAGGTACAAAAATATTCTGTTCACTTTACTCGTCCAAGCATTATTCCTTGTTGCATTGCAAACAAGTCGGTAAATGATATTATTATAAAAATCTTTTCATTACCTACTTTCACTGTATGTAGGATGTAGGTATGGTACCTACTTAATTTGTTCGAAAAGAAATCTTGCAACTCGATTTTGAAGCAGATATCCTCAACCGATTTTGATGAAATTTTGTATACATGTTAGTTTAGGGGATAATGCATTAATACGGTACCATGGAGCTGGTCTGATGATGGCCTTAAGAAATACTAAACTAAACAAGAAAAACCTATCGAGTTTGAGCTCATTTGTTTTGTCTTAGCTAATTCTCTGGTATTCTTAGTATACAGGATCTGTAGATGGTGTCTGAAGATGACCATAGGAGTTTGTCTTCAGTAATTGAAGAAATACCATTTATTGTACCAACAGCGACAATTTACTGGCTGTCCGGCTTGTAGGGCTGTATACCCTACATAGCCCCTTCTCTGCTTGTGGAAGGACAATAACAAACTTAACATAATAAATAGCAAACAACAATTTCAACAATCATTGCGTGTAGGTACATACTGCATATGCTGCGAGTCTCGCAGGCGCGTGCATCGTTACGCACAAACTTCGGAATCGTCATTCATTTTGAATCGATAATATATGTAGGTACACCACAGACATCATTAAACACGCTATTATGTGGGTACCTATATACAATTGGTGGTTTTATCGCACAGTAGCAATATTATGTATAATGTAGGTAGGTACTTTTTTTTTCTATAAAATGTTTCTAATTTTAGTTTCCCTACCGATGCATGAAGAGAAAAGTTGAAATGGATGAAATAGGAGATATAAGTATGTACCTATATTGTCAACATGTACCAGAGTAGTAGTTAAGTATTATTTACGCCGCATTGGAGTGACACTGCGTCTATAGACTTTGTATATCATTATACCATTAAAAAAATACTTACCTTATTACCGTGTTTCATTAATATAGGTATTTAAACTTTCATGGTCGTTCACATTATTATTAGAACTATCGGGATATTTACTTGGTGCTTGCAACAGCGCCGAAATACATGGTAAATATCCCGATAGTTCTAATAATAACGTGTTTCATTAAATTTATATATTATATTTAATAGCTTTAACTTACACTGATCACCTCTCTGTATAATACAGATATTAAATATCTAGTGTTACATCTCTTATCTAGTGTTTTATGACTACCCTAAAGTTGGGAACCGCACCTTAGCCTAGTAACATTACGCGAGCGGGAAGTTTCACTATAGAGCGAGACAGAGTATCGTTTTTGGACACAGTGCGGGATATGCAGCTATTAGCGAATGCGGCTTCTGGTTTGTTCTGTATTCTGAGTGACCGGTATAGGAAAATGAATGAAATGGCCCAAATACACCAACGATAATTGAAAGATGACGAATCAATTTCGAGTAATGTTCGGTCGTACGTGGTTAGTTCTTTGACCGATTTTGACCTCAATTATTAATGAGGATCCGTTATGTTTGACTCAGTTATTATTGCGTTATTTTTTGAAATACTTAAACATCTTTCGTTTTTTTACTAATGTAGGTACCGTACCATTAATAATAAGGCGAAATGAAAATGAACATCAATCATCAGTACGGGCAGAATACATTTTTTTTTCCAAAGATCTCGACTTCTTTGTATTTGGCATAAATCGATTCAATCAACAGTAATTATAGATTACAAAGAGCGTTCATGCTCGCTTAGACACGAATCACATATTAAGCGGTGGCTCAAAATCAGAATCCTTTGGCTCTAGGAAGTCTTTTTATGGTCACTCTTTTGATATATAATTTAGATTGGTGCTTGTACCATAGTCAAACTCGTGCCTGTTGCTAGATCAGGTTTCCGCCGTGCCACCATTTATGGTGTCGGATTAATTTGTCTTGGTCATTGCTAGCAACAAAATATTTTGAACGTTCCACTGTACAGTACCTATTAGCAGTGTTTTGTGCGAGTAGTTTACTTATACCGGGTACCGGTCATCATAGGGATAATATGAAAAACTCATGGAATCTGACCTTCTAACACCCACTGTAGTCTGTACTAGCCTGTACCCACGAAATACGTATCGTATGTAAGAATATACTTCTTATGTTCTTACAAACGATACGTATTTCGTACAAGATAATTAAACAAACTGTGTGGTGACGAAAAAAGAATACAAGTATCTACACCCCATCTCATCCGAAAGGTGTCTTAAGAGGCGACTAATAGAAAAATACGCAGATGATATCACTGCGAGAGAAAGAAAACTCGAAATAAAACTCTATACCAACCCATCTGGCCAGCGTGGAAACAGGCCAAAGCCTCCCAACCCAACATTAGGAGAGGTCTTTGTCCAGCAGTGGACTGCGATAGGCTAATTAATTGATTGATTGATTGAATCAAACAAAGACACATGTGCATAATTATAACCACTGCACAAACGTCTTTGTTCTCTACATAGCTCAATTACTCCTATCAGATTCAGAGAAGATCAGCTTTAAATGTTTCTAAACATCTAGGGTTCAACGTCTAGAAATCAAGTTAGAGCAATTGACACTAATTGACAATCAAGCTGGAACCTACTATGAGAAATACTGAGAAATGACGATGTCGTGCGCTGACCGATTTTTCTTTCGTTAGTTACTCTAGCCTAGCTGGCCTAGTAATGAACCATTTGGGTCATTGGACCTCGCCGTTTGACGGCTACTCGCTGCCGCCTCCGGTGTCATTATTTTTTGCCGCCATTTACGCGCCGCCAATTGTTTGAATGACGCGGTCACCTACCATCGCGGGTCGAGGACTGCTTTTACCGATACTTGCAAGTATCTTGAGGCGTTGTTCCAGTAAAGTTCTAGGTAAAAAAAGACAAAGAACAGCTAAAGATAAAGAGACATTGGTTTTATTAGAATTGATTGGCGAGCATTGACCTAGGAATCATTTAAAAGATTTGTAATTTAACACAATTAAAGTTTAATTGAGGCTAGATTTCAACAGTGAAAATCCGTTCAACTGAACTGGGTTCTCATGTTTAATTCATTAAAGTTCATAGTAGTATAACATGATGATATGATAACACATTTGTAAATTGATCTCGGTTCTTAACATTCATGATCGCGCTAATTCTCGTGCACATAAATTGTATATCTACGCCATTGTTTTTTTTTTCTCAATTTTGTATTCCAAATCATGATTTAATGACGTTGAGTTTTTTTTCTTACACGGTTTATTTGTTTGTCACAGTTTTAAGTATACTTACGGTTAACTTCTGTAAGAGGGTTTTTCACCTGCTTATATTTATCTTTATCTGAAAAATATACAAATGTTTAAAAAAATATAAAGTTCTTACTTAAACAGCTCCTTCAGTTATATGCTTTTCTTCACTCATGTCATGTTTGAGTGAGGGCTCAGACAAAGAATCTTTCTGAAGATGTTACGATAACCTAACGGCACTTCAGAGAATGCCAATGTTTAAAATAAATCTTAAATTTATCAATATTCAAATGCTCAATCGAACTGTGATTAATTGGAGTAGGTGGTTAGGTATTTAGCGCTGACTAATCAGACTTTATGAAAAGATGAAAATGAAAATAGAAAACAAACAATTCCAACTTTTTGGCCTTTAGCCTATAATATAGGGCCTAATATAGGTCCTGGATATTATTAGATACCTTCATGAACATAATATCAGTAACGTAACTTTCACCTTGCATATTGGCAGTTTTTCCATATTATGATGTTATTTAGAGAATTACTTGTGTAACAGATGATTCACTTCTGATAATATAGGAATGAGTAATTCGAAAGGGTAATTCCAAGTTCCAGGAGGTTCCAAAATCTGTCTTTGTCAACAAAAATTATGGTTATATTAGATAAAACTATCTGATGATTAAGCCTTGCAAGAGTGTCTTATTATTGTAAAACAAATGTCAGATTTGTTCAAATGAATTAACTATATTTATGGGTAAAAAATCTGGCTTTCTCTTAAATTTTCTTATAGGTTCCCGTACCAACTAATGAATGAATGAAATATATTTATTTCCAAGAATATGGTAGGTACTTCGAGGTCTTCATGTTATTACAATGGTTCCAACATATTCTACTATGTAGAAATATTAGCTAACCAGACTTACTAAATTTACTAGCTACTTCTTAACTACTTTCGACAACTATTTTGTCGTATTATCTCGGGTGCTATTAAGTGACATACATCGATCAAGCAAATGTTACAAAGCTTTAAAGCCCTAAGGGGAATGAAATCATACGACCGCATAATCGTTGGCAGTGACACACATCACCACTGAATAAGCAATAATGTTCTAGGCCATGTTTGTTTCACACATAAATAAATATTAAACAGACCATATCACAACATTACCTACATGATGTACCTATGTACAATATACGACGACTATGTATCGGTGCTTTTAGGGTAAGTAAATTATGACAATATAATCCAATCACAGCTATCTCGTTACCACTGTCCTTGTTTCATTTAGTACGCACTGTGATTATATTGTGTTGTCACTAGGAAACCTCGAAAAGAAGTCGAATCAATTTTATTTACTCTCTTGCGAACATGTTCTCTGAATTTATATTTCTTAGTAACACAACGTAGGCAGCAATAATTTATGCCGTAGTCTCAACAGGCTATTAATTCAATTTGTTTTCAATATCGACTCTCTTCAACTTTCACCCATATTCGGCAACCAGGAGATATACTTGTTATTTTTAATGGCCTGTAAATTAAAATACAGAGTTCATTTTAAGTGCACTCATCACTAGTGCATAAATTTCTATATGTGACAATGTTGTTGTACGTATTGCAAACTTCCTTTATATGTACGATAAACAGCGTATGATAAATATTTTACGCAAATGTTGTACAATATAAACTAGTGTAGTGAAACAAAATAACACTAACGAAAATTACTTTTGAATAATCCAATATGTATGAGAGAAATACTACTATATAAATAAATATAAAATAATACTATAGTTAGTACAATCTATTTACAACTATGACTAAAGACTACGAAGACTACGAATCTTTATTGACGACACTCTTCCACCGTGGTGCACGGTTGATAAGAGTCGATCGATCGAATCGACCCCGGCTACATCCAATGACTGCAGTTTGGAAGTCTAGGGTCCGCTGCCTTACCTTAGTCAACTTGACTCTGACCTGTTTGGAAACCTGCACCTAGACAATCAGCTGGTGTACGGGCTTGCTGGTGAGATTGACTTGCAATCCGAAGGTCTTAGTGAGGTTCCATACATTGTAATTAAAACAACTACATACTTCTGTCAAACCAGTTGCCTCCTCAGAAAAACACTGGAAATGCGAAAATGAATTTAATCAAATTTTTGGCGTCAGTCAAATATTTGATAGAGCCTCCCACCTTTGTTTGACGTATTGGTAAAATAATTTGAACAAAGCGTGATAAAAACAAAATCGTTTTGTAACTGTCACAGTGCCAGCAAGAGTACATAACCGAATAGCCAAGAGTTAATAGCCGTTTATGACTCACTAAAAACCATTTGTCTGTTAATGTAGAGCCGTAGATACTTGGGTTCATATCGATGATTGCTTTATAAGCTAACAATTCTTTGTAAGTATTTTTTTCACAGTGGCCCAAATACATAATAATGTTCTGTAATATAAAGTTGTTTCGAAACCAACCTGACCTTCTGTACCCCGGTCGGTTTCATGTGTTCATGATTTTTTTTTTATTGAATGTGTGTTTATATCATTATTTTTATTGCCAAGGCTCAATACCGCAGTGTTATTAACAAAATCATTTTTGTTTCAGGTAATTATCAATTATTATCGTTTAACTGCAACGAACAAAACGTTTAAGGTGAGGTTCCACTAATCTACTACGCTTCATGTCACGCACCTAAACAATAAAACATGAGATAAATTATAATTTATAGGTATAATAGATAATTGTAGACATACGTATATGTACTTAACTAGCTAAATAGTAACCGTACCCTACTATTTAATTTATTCTACTTTATTGTGCGAAAAAGTGATATTACCATTCATTAAGCAATTAAAATTTACTAAGCTTCTTTATTAGCCAAAAAACGTGTTTACGACATTTACTAAATTATTGTTAGTAGTACGTACTATAAATTTATTTAAATGTTACGCCATCTTAACAATTAAGATACTAATTACTTCCATAATGATTAAGAATTTAATCGTTATGTCACTT
This sequence comes from Eilema depressum, assembly GCA_914767945.1. NCBI lineage: Eukaryota > Metazoa > Arthropoda > Insecta > Lepidoptera > Erebidae > Eilema > Eilema depressum. The sequence goes on along the minus strand of OU612023.1, from coordinate 16,106,659 downwards.
CCTGATATGTTAGAATATAAATTTCTAAAACAAATATATTTATTATAGGTAATATAATAAAACTAAGAAGTAATAACCCTCGACTATAATGTTCGACAATACAATGTCGTAAAACAAAAAGAAATGTGGTGTGTAGACTGTAGACATCATTGAAACTGCAGTTAGTTTGGTTAGCAACTGTTGAGAATTGGTGCTGGAATAGTGCACTCGGTCGGATGCAGCCGTGTGCTGTGGCCCACCAGTCGGTCTTGTGTTGGTATCTCGGCGTCGTTGTAGCGAAGGTCAGTGCTCCTGCGATTCAGCCCGTAATGCTCTCGCGTTAAAGTCACTAGTGGTGGACCGCAGGAGAGAGGCGCCCGAAGCGGTAGCGGTGGGGTCCTAGCATCGGCCGGCCGCGCGTTGCCTCCCTTCAGTCAGTTTAGTCGCAGCGGTGCACGCACACCGCACGCAGTTCTCGCGCTCGCAACGAGAAGGTATGCGCCGCCGCAATATCGAAACACGCACTCGCTTCCGGTGGCTGCTCTCTTTCCAACATCCACTGCCGTCTACTTCGCGTACGTGATATTGTGACTAGATGGACTTCGTTCTTTAAATAACAATCTATATTATTATTATAATAATATACACCATTTAACTTGGTTGCAGCCATCGCGAGCGTGTGTCGTCCGCTACACATGTTTTGTGTCAGCTCAGTGATGTTCGAATCAGTGCTAAATAAAAAAATGTGTTGAACTAAATTAATTAAAATAAAACAGTTCCCTCATTGTTTTCCTTATATATCATAACAATAAACCACTTAAATACATTTATAAACATGGCGTGTGTTGTTTCTTGTGCTGGTGATGTATTCAATAATAGAAGATCGGTACGATCATACAAATGCACAGCTAATAGGCTTGCCGCTTAATAGGAATTTATAAACCTTGATTGACCAATGTCAAAAATTATACAAAAGATTGATCACTAATCAAGAACCTGCCTATTAGAAACGAAAAAGATACGAGTGTTTAGTTCATTGAAACACAAACTTATGTACTTACACTACACTAGTAGCATGTCACCCCAGAAAACTTGTTTGCACAGCTATATCATTACGTGTATAATGCGTACCGATGCAGCTGGAGTCGAGCCTGCCTAGGATGTGTCGAACGCAGGCCATATGGCAGCTACGCCAAGAACCATATTAGGGACGTATCCAAGGCGACACTTGTTGCACTTATACGGCATAAATGCTCCACAAAACTAGCAAACATGCCAGTGTCGTCTTAAACTGCCATATATTATTGTAGAGTCCTCTATCAGTTTTATCACTCACCTAATAAATATTATCTATACGCACTAACATTTTAGTATCTTTAATTACGTGCGTGCGGTTGATGTGATCGATGTGTAACTGCATCGGAGATAAGGTAGGGCAGCGGTTTGCGAGTGCGTTATGCAAGCTGCTAAGCCGGGCGACCGGTGGCATACAGGGCGGTTCGTTGACCAGTGCGTTGTCCCGCCGCATCGCCGCCCACCGCGAAGGTCGCGGCCCACAGCCCACCGACACGTTCACAACACTCCTTTACGAACAAGCACAATTAAATACAACACACGCCGATGTAGCATATCCTATCACAAATATCATTCAGTTCAACACATTTTAAATATGCTGTGTTTACAGGTAGAATCGATATGTGTTCAGTGTGCTCTGTGCTAAAATAATTTTTATTGTGAAGTAAAAGTAATAAGTTTTATATGACTTTGGAAATTTTGATCTCAAAATGGTGACTTCGAGAATACCGGCTTATTCTCTGAGTTCGGAGTTCAACAGGGAGTTCAGAAGTTTCCGCATAACTCGAGCCACACCACGATCGACTCTGTACGCTCCCGCCATTGTTCCTATACACGAATACCCAAGGGTCAGCGTGCATGAGCGGCGGGAAGCGCTTAAGGCTGCGTTAGCAAAGGCGTGGTCGTCCAAAAGTAGCGAGAAAAAGAAGCACGATACGTGGGCCGTTCCCAACGAACAGAGCAGAGCTGGCATAATAGCAGCTGATTTTACAAGGAAGTCACAATGCAAGAATGCGGATGTTTCACGTGTTGCACTTGCCAAACATGAATTCGAGAGCAAAGATGCTGAACGGGCTGAAGTAGTAGATCACAGAGCAGATAGTGGTATATCTGTGAGCTTTACATACGGCCGTGTTAATGGGAACGGCATCGACATACAAGAAACACTCAAAAAGGGCTGTGATAAAGGTTTACACAATAAGGATTTAAGTTATAGCGACTATCTAAACAATGTTCCTAAATGTAAAACTAGTTTCGAAAATAATTTCCTCAAACAAAGCCACGAGGAGCGTTATAGCAAACGAAACGGATACGAAGTCACGACTAAGAGAGTGGAGAGAGACATCAACCTAAACAACGTTGAATACAGCAGCCTCAATGGCGACACGTACGATTCTTTAAAGTATTCGCGTACTGCGAACGGAACAGAATCAGTGCAATATAAAAGCTACGGTAAGGCGGACACCGTTAAAAGCAAATTGCTCAGCACAGATAGCCCCAAAAGCGTGACGTCTTGCAACGGAGAGAAATTAAACGGATACGGTGGTTTGGAGCGACGCAGTGCGAAAGAGCAACAGCGGCCTTTGACGAGCGGTCCCAAGGCGGTCGTCGAACAGAGGCTTGCCGAGCGCCTCGAGGTGAAGGTAGCCGAGCTGCCAGCACTCTACCGAGGTGTAGATTCTTGGACGCCCAAATCTGCTGCCTTCCAGAAGAACATGCGCGACCACGAGTGGAGCGTTTCGTATGTACAAACCACATGTCGTAAGACAATAAAACCTACTAACAAACTCCACTCCATTCCAAACGAAATCCTTTAGTATCCAATTTTATGGGTTGATGTGTACTGGGTGAGCATTCACTGCACCGAGGGCTACTAAATACGTTGTAACCCGAGTTTTATTTCATGCGCTTATAAAAATAGGAAAAACTGGCAGCGCGCGGTCGGGGTAGCTGAGTGCATCGACTTTGCCACTAGTCCGGTCCGAGTGCAGGCTTTTATATGTCAATAGTTTGGTTAGGACTACTGCCTAGTCAATCGACTTTGCATAACTTATATTGTAACTTAAGTTCGTAGCTAAAAGCTATGTAATAAATCTACTGTTGTGTATATTTTAAGGCGCCCTAAAAATAAAATATATTTGCGTATCTGTATCATAAGTCATGACCTTAACTGGTGCGTCCGAAACATTCGTTCCGATTTCGTAGACATACCGTTACTGTTACGGTTTGGGACTACTGACTACCGAGTATTCACTGATTAAAAACGTTGCAATTACTTTACAAGTTCTTCGTGACCCTGACCCTATAAATATATCTTTATTTATTTTAATGTTTATCGACAATTTGTTGCTTGAACGAGAATAAGTCTGTAGCTTTGAGGGCCCGGGAACTGGTTGTGTAAAATTATTGCACAAGCCTCCGTGACTCACCAGCAACGTTGCGCTTTATTCAATCCTTCTAGGTGTTGCTTAATATCGTCACTCATTAATTTGAACCTATAAAAGAAAGCACAACTAGGTCGCTGTAGACGACCCTATCCACTTTTTTAACAAAAGCTAATGTCTACTTGATGATGACCTCCATTCGCACACGTTTACATAGGAGCGTAATTATTTTTTTCAGGTCAAATAACTGATCTTTCACTTACACTATTATTTTTCTCAAACATTTTATTGTTTTGCTTTAAAAATAAATACGTGTATCATAATATAACTAACATAACAAGTAAATTGAACAGATTCGTGGGCGCTCAGCATAGCCATAGCTTAAAAGATTCGTCTCGATAGCGTTCACAGTGAATGTTTCAAGGTCCTGTCCTGGTTTATGCGCTCGCAAAGGATTTGTCAACTTAGTAGGCGTTATGACGTAAGTGGAACTTATTGTTTTAGTTCCTTCCTCCCTACGACCGCGGAATGATTAATTTGGCGTTAGCAAATCTAAACATCACTAGTATGCCTGATGCCTAGTTTTTTTTTTACATTATGTGGCACATTGTGTTAAATGGCACTAATAAAGACGTTTAATAGAATTGAAAACTGCCAATAACATCAAACTATCTCTTACCTTATTCCCGAAATAATCGGTAACTCATTCGCTCTTATTGGTATCTATTCTTGGAACATAAACAATGGCGTTGTTAAGTTTCAATAAACGTTTCGTAGGATGACCTGGATTTTGCAGCTTTTATCATAACGTTAACGTATCACCAAAGCGATACTTACTATCTAGGTACATATATTTATAATATCTAGAAAGCAACCTGAAACACTGAGCGCTACTACTCCTTTCATCGTTCGCGAAAACATCGTGACAGCGATCAAAAACACATCAGACGTGACAAAATTACGTTTTCTATGAAATTACTAGAGCTGATAACTTTTTTGTTTAGGTGAAACTGTATATTTCCTGACGACATAAACATTACAAGAAAATGTGGTTATGTCGTAACTATTAGGCGTGCTGATAATACTAATGGAGCATTAGCGTCCCGCTCACGTTCACCAACAAATGTCAAAACATAAGCTTACAGTTGGTGATCAACTTTCACTGCGGACTTCTTGCAGTGCTTAAGCTTATATGTACAAACTGGCTAATTCTTATTTACATTATTTCCATTCACTTTATTAACAGACTGATAAAGAAAATAGTTCATCGAACTATCTACAACGTTGTTATTGTTAGAATCTATATTTATCAATTACCTACTTTCCATCGAAGAGACATCAACGAAATCGTCTAAACTTTTAAATACCCATTATGTGAATCATAAAGATATCCGTTAAAGAAATACAATATCAGGTAAAATCCCACTCAAGTCACCACGTTATCTAGCGAGCTCTCCAAAAAAGCCAAAAATATGTTAATGTTCTTTATTATTCTAAGTAGCAGACTACAAAAATGAAAATATTTACTAATTATATAATTAATTAATTGTCTGTGAATAGTGGACGATGTTTTTAAATGTATTTATTCCAAATGACGATAACGCTGTAACTTTCCTTTACCGGCGTCTGTTCGACGTTCTAATTTAGGTTAATGGTCTTCGGTTACATGATCAGGCAGGCCGTGTTTGCCAGTCTTCCATAAGTAAGTGTATTTATTATGACCTAGTAACGTTAGGCCGTTCGCCCTATAGGTCATTGATTCTCTCAACTCTTTTGCCTATCGCGATATTAGAATTTTACAAGAAGAAATGTATGTAGGTACCTCAAAATATATTATCAGTTTTTTGGTTTCGTTCGCTCTGGTTTGGTTCGGCTCTGGAGACTAGTGTACAATAGTGTTGCTTGTCATTGACCCGACGAAATGCGGTGCGGGTGGGTGATTAGACGCGGCTGCAGCGTTGACACGGTTCACAGTAATCGCTCATCCGGCGCGGCCTTGTCAGCGTCGAGCGCCCCGCACGGTTTGATTGTAACATTGTCATAAAAAAACGCCCGCTTTCAATGTGTAATTAGTCTTTATAAACGTTGGTCATTAATGTAGAACCATCTTGTTCTTTGCGTGAGAGATATCAGACAGGTGTTGCAAGGCATGGGTGGGTAGCTGTTATACGTAGACATAAAAATGAACAACATTGACGTGGCAGTGCGGTGGATCCTTGACCGGGCACTGTTCATGTCACGTTGCTGGTCGTGGTTTTCGATTTCGTAACTAAATCCGCAGTGTGTTTTGGCAGACCGATTGTGCCAGAGGCGTTCTAATCTCGGTGCGTTTTTGCGTGTTCTGTTGCCTCTGACCTTTGAACGCTTTGTCATATGTACTAATTTTCCTGACTTGGGGGTAAGTTGTGCAGCTCCACAGTACCGCCAATGTACCCATTGCTTTGTGGTTTCTTTCTAACTTATTTATGCAGTTCACAAAATTAAAGATTTTTGTATACTCAGCTGTATTCTAATTGTAGGTTTCCTCATACTTTGCTTTTGCAAGGAAATTAAAGTACAAAAAAACCTACGATTAGGTAATATTACCAAATCATAGGTCTTTACAATGATAGCACTATAAAGATTAAACATACAGAGATAATTCATTCCGATACACGTGTGAAATATAAATAAAGAACCGTTGTATGTGTATACCGTTGACACTTGAACGTTGACCGTATTGCGAATTAATGTTGCCCTTTAAAGATTGTAATCATAAAATATATATTATTTAATACACAATTTCCTTATATCTTGCGTTCGTACAAATCTACAGGCCTCAAGCAGTACAAACTGTCTGACTGCAATTTTGTTCATTGTTTTTAAGATTACGATCAGAGAATTGAATTTTGTATTATTGCGTGGTAAGATATAACAGCTTTCTAAAGTATTTTCTACCAATATTGACAAGATTCATTATCATAAGTTAGCTGAGACGGTAGGCCGAAAATGCACGATGTGACTACATAAACACTCGTCGCGAGTTACGTACAAAATCGCTTTCACCTTCAACAGCCACCTTAGCTTGTAATTAAAAGAGTCCTCGACTACCGGTCTGAGAGGAAAGGAAAGCCTAAAAAGGCATTTCACTAATTAAAATTAAAGGTAGAGTAGACTTTAACTACTGTCATACCGTTACAAGTACTCCTAATTAATTGAAGTAACTTGATGCACATCATGCGGTCAGTGCTATACTGGTTCAACTGGTTTTTAGATTTTTGTAAAACAACTGGTTTCTAAGTAGGCTTCACATGTCTTTAGAAGCTTCGAATATATAATGTTATGTCGGGGTTCGACGAAAGTGAATGTTCCGGTGTTTGTTATTCGCGACAGGCTCCGTATCGAGTGACGTGCGTGGCTTTGTTGAACATTGACACCACCATCGACTGCCTTCTTTGAATAAAAGTGACACATGTTGTGCAATCATTTTATGTTCGCGATTCTAACAAACCATTATAGCTTTGAATTAACCTGTTATTGGAGAATTTATACATCAGCTTTTGCATTTTCAATGATAACACAAGCAGTAACTATCAATGATAGTGAGAATTGTGTCAGCTGTTGCGTTGTCACGTCATTATTTATTCATCACCAGCTGTTGGACTTGGGCAGGGATAAAAAGTTAAGTTTCCTGTCCAGTTTTAGCAAATCCATTCAGCGTTACCGTTCGAGCGTGATTGAAACAACAACATTAGTATGATTCATAAACATAAAAAAAAACGTCGCATGATGTTCCTCCGGAATAGATTCCCTAGAGGAGGCTGGTACCGGTCGTCCAGCTATCTGTTCAAAGATATCCTCCAAGTACAGAAAGTTGAATTCCTAAAATGTTGAATTTGCAGAATGTTGAATCCTAAAAAGTTGAATTTGCAGATGAATCCCACTATTTCCAATTACCACACTTGGATCAAAACCTTAGGTCGTCTAGGTCATGCTTTTCATAACACATATTGTAGTAGAAAGAATACCTCCCCGCCCACATAATAATCGATCTGATTAGCAGTATACTGTATTTATACGGTTTCATGAGACTGTCAGAGAGAAGCCTTCTCTCTCATTCTTATCTTCTCCCTTTTAACTACCTATGTGCAGGTAGACACGCGGGTTAAATAAATCACCTCTAGAGTTGCAAGCTTTTATAGGACGTGGTTACCACTTCCTGTTGTTAGATGCGTCGTATCGTATGCGTGTCGTATTTTTTTAATAATGATCTTCTGAGTTTAATGTATGAATCATTTCATTGTATCGGAAGAAAAAGTTCAGGAAGTCAGTACAGTAAGAGATAGGTAGGCAAATCTAATAAAATGTTAAGAAAGTTTCCCTTTAGCGTCTCTTCCTATGGTTTCGGATTTACTCCGTTTTGTTGCTTGAAAAAACATTCTATATAATTTTAATAACTTCTGCTGTTTCGATTTCTTTTTTCTGATGATCCTTATATGAAACTGAGTCAATCCGCATTTTATTGAAGTGACTCATTTCTATGGAGAATTCGTGCTTGACCAAGAAAGTATTCCAAAATTCATTTTATAAAAAACCCGAATGATCCTTAGGACAGTTTCCTTGTATCTCGAATAGGACCGGTCTATCTGACATTACTACTTTTACTACAGTAAACATAGGTACCTTCAGTTGAACAGTTACATGAGGAATTACAAAAAATTTGAAACAAGATATACATCCAGCCAGCCTCAACTTCACTTGGCGATTTCACTCTATTATATAATTTTTGATACCTAAGTTTTTCCATTACTTTGTTTCAGTATTTTTAGTATATTACACACTATACAAATGTTGTGTAAGGAGTCTTACGCTATAACGTTCTAGTGATTAATTAAATTACATTTTTCTTTTGTTTCATTTATGAAAAAGAATTACAAACTAAGAACCTGTTTGTAGGTAGGTGGGTAAGCAAAATAAAACATTATTTTTTCTAAATAATGCCGTTAAAAATAATTCTATTTTTAATCTAAGGTGACTGGCACCAATTCTCCGTTTCCTCGTTTATAAATTATAACCTGTACGATTAATTGTATGATTTTAAACTGAATCCAGATCATTCGGCTTAATTACGCTCTCGCTTAACCGGTCCAATTAGGCTCTAATCAAATACGCATCAATATCTATTTACAAAACCGTTAATTACTTTATACTTACCGAATGTTTTGAAAAAAAAATATTGTTTCTTCTTAAATGTTATAGAAGTGACATTGATTTATGTAAATTTTATATTTAATATGCAAATTATCCATCTGTTAAAATTAAATTATCTAATATAAACTAGGTCGATGGAAACGTAATACATACAATATATGTATTTACAGTTGTTGTACCACTTATATTTAACAGACGTTGGTAATTAATTCCGTTTGTTTTCTATATAATTATGTACAAAGTGACTTGAAATTACAGTAATCAGGTATTACATCACTGTTAGTATAAGAAGGATAAGTATCATAACAAAGATCACATAAAAATGATATTGCGAAATTGTAAGCAGTAGTTTTGTAAATAACGTACTCAGTGAGGGCTCGTCACAAGGAAATCGTTGCACAACTATCTTGATATATACTATACACATTACAATTTTGACTAAAATAATCGTTAGTTGCAAGTTGCAAGCGAACAAAATATAAATAGAGAAAATGTTCTCATGAATATTGTATACTGAATTTTATAAATCCAATTCATTCCGTTGCAAATGTGTAAGTAAAACTGAATTTAGTTCCCAAGTAAGTGAAAGTATAATTTCGTTTCAAAAAAATAAATCTGACCACATATGCTTTTAAAATATGAATTTAGAAATTGTCTGAATTTCTTTAACTGGCACTTGCATAGTTTGTGGGTTTCTCAGGTTATTTTACCACACTACCACACATAACAAGGTAATCTCGTCACAGATTAGAAAATACAATTTGTAAAAGTAGTTACTTCAATTAATTATATTTAAATAAACACGTTGAAACCTGGATAGGCGGGCCCTGGATATGTTAGAAGGTTATAGAAATATTATTGTTAATACATTGTAATGAGATCCCGACACTTTCTCATTGAAATACTTATTTGTTACTGGTAATTTTTAAACCTTTGTAAGTAATACTTGATTAGGTACTTCGATTTTTTTCTAATTTTACGCTTTTTTTTTTCATTTTTTTACATTTTTTTATTAGCATTTCCCCTCTTAAAATAATAAGAAACCTGTCATGTCATCCTTCCTATCTGATAAGGTCTTTTAGATCCCAGTTATATAGGTTTCATTATTAATAATTTTGTGTAATCTCGTTACTAACTAATGACAGTATGCTATTTGTGCGGATAAAAAAGCCATGAATAAATTACAAAAAAAAAAACCCAAGACCATGTTCGCACGATAACTCAAGAAAAAGTTTATGCCATGGTACTACGGACCACCGTGCACCGTGGCAAACAAAACATCATAAAAGCATAATAGCATAATAGCATTTTTATAACAATTGTGTACATTACATCAGTGAATCTGAAATTATATAATATAGCCTTCCGCCCGCGGCTCCGCCCGCGTGCATCTCCGTTAACGCGATCTTTGTTCATATCTTCGGTTCTACTCAACCGATTGCGATCAAACAAACGTAAGATTTTAAGTCTAAGCAAGCCCTTTCTAACAAAAAAAACCGCATCAAAATCCGTCCAGTAGTTTTTGCGTCCATCGCAGACAAACAGACAGGAAATCCAAAAAAAATATTTTCGTGTTCAGTATCGTTAATATAACATAACCCAAGTATGTATATTTTTTTAAATATCTCCAATGTACAGACACGACCTAAGTATAGATTTGTCTACTAGGAAAAGCATAATATTATATCAACATTTTTTAAATTCAAGTCAATTATCAAGGTATCACAGGTAGGACAGAACCGCGACTTGGCAAGTGGAATATAGATGATGATAACTACATATATAAGTTCTTTTCGTGCCCGTAGCATGCGGGCGGGTTTTATTTTACACAAGGTTGTCTTTTCTAATATACAATTCATTATTCTAATTGCATATTATAGCCCTGTAACTATTACTATTATGCAGTCAGTCACTCTATTCAGAATTAAAAATTGCACAAGCCGTATTCTATTAACAGCTTGAAGAAACAATAGTTTCTAATAGCTGTCAAATAACATAAGGACTTACGAAAATATGCTAATAGGAATTTATTAAATAAATATGGTAATGAATCTTGAACTTTAGTTTTTTATAGTTTAGCAACACATGAGTTGACCTTACTAATATTATATTTATCGATATTGTGAGTAGTCCTAATATAACAGGTGCAGTAGATCATTTTATAGATGCCTAGTGTCGGTGTGACACAACATATGGTGTTAGCATGAGCCTGCGAAGGCCCACAAGCTAGAAACAATCAAGTGTTCAAGTTCAACCTCTCGTGTGGCGCTAAACAATGTGACATTAAGCTCGACATTATTAGTGACGCCCGCGCACGACACCGTGCCCGCGCTTTGTTTGGAATAAAACTATTTCATTATTTATTTTAGATAACTCAATTTACCTTTATTGGTACAATGTTGTGACTAGACCGTGTTATCTAGAATTTAGATAATTTAGGTTGACAATTGTTTAGTTAGGAATAATAATGACCTAGTTCGTTGAGGACACACATTCTAGACAAATGATATATTCTGTACCAGGCAGTTATGTATATTTGTACAATGTTGCACAACAGTTCCAATTTTTGCCGTGGATGGTTCAATATTTTCTTCCATAATTAACCTTGTCATTTCATTACATACTAAGAAATAAACAGTCCAAAGACGTGGTGCCGGTCTCGAGTTTTGATTATAGCGATACATTTAAAGCTATTAATAAGTAATATTCACAAGGTATATTATTTTAGCGAAAATATGATTCATAATTCATATTAAGTACCTAAAGAACTTCCCTTTGTCTCTCTATCGAATAGGCAAAGATAGGTATGGTTCATAAAAACCATAAAAACTAAAATTCCTTTCCCAAAAGATAAGGGTCAAAAGCGCCACTAACCATGGCTTGTAAAATGGGAGATAGAATTTTTTTTTTTTTGTAGAGTTTACATTTATGTATCTATCTACTATTATACATGATGGAAACAAGCAAACTAATTCAAATATACTTTATAGGTACATACCGATTCAAATATATAAATTGTATTAGTGTTGGACGGAAGTCTAATTCGCGATATTTGACTTATCTTATAATAGGCTATCTGCTAGATATAAAATATAGTAAACTTTTAAAAAAACAACCGCCACTGTTCTACATTTTGCATAATCATCAGCTTCAACAAATAGATTCATCTCGTGACGTTCATATCTTAGACTTTCTATTATTCAGCTAAAACATGTTTACTGGTATGTGTGAAAAAGTGATAATATACTGTAAAGAATTATAATTGGCCACAATGTATGTTGTGTGCAATCGCGGCACAAAATTTTATCCGACTATTACTTTCGCTGCTACATTATTGTTTCACTACTCACCGCTAGATGTCACTAGTTACATTGCTTCAAATCTTATTGTTTCGTGAAAATAGCATACAATTACACGAATGATGATAAATGCCTGAGTGGAGATTAGTTAGCGTTGGTATAGCGCTTTACCGACCTTATACCCTATCCTTAGGGTTACATGGCGACTTATGTCGAAAACTAAACACCATGGCGCTGTTTAGTTATCATTTTCTAGGTATAGATGGTTATAGAACTCCCCAGAAGGACGAATTAAATTTGAAATGAAAAATTAGAACATGTTTATGTAGGTATTATCATAATATATGCGCTATATATATCTAGTATTTATCTCCCTTGCGCGTAGTAAACCAATTACGTACATTTAATTCTATTAGCAGTAGGTTGGCGCATACCTCGCACATAGTCTATTATTATTTTCACATTGTTTTAACTTGTGATATGTTTACTACACAATTCTGTGCGTACCTTTCTTAAACTAAAGTTGATAATGGTGAACATCGGCATGGGAGAAAAGAGCACAAGTTTAACCATAATTAATAATAATGAAATACTCTCTCAAAGTTTGCGTGTTTGCTGGTAAGTTTGCGTAAGAACTATCGAAACGAACGGTGTATATCTACGTACTTACAGGAAAAAAATAACACTAAACACGGCCGTTATTAAGAGTTGTGTCAAAGTATAACGGTTGTGCAGTGATTTCTCAAACCATGACATTGCAGCAGTGACGTGGACATTTTGATTGTTCAGTTGTGACGGCGGTGTTTTGAAACGAGCGGTTGATTGTACGCTGCTATACTTCAGCCAGTATCATGTGCGGCCGGCTTGTCACAGCACTCACAGCTGTCAGTGTTCCCGCGACCGCAGTTCGCGCCGGATTCTCGAATCTCGATGAGTGACCGATCGCGCACTACCGGATAGTAACACCGACCAGCTAACTCAATACCAAATATTGTTTCGTTGCAAATCTCTTACCGACACCATATATATGTTATCGTTGCTCGCAACGCTCTCACATGAGTGATTATAAAATGCTTGGTTTGACCTTGACTGCGAAGGCTTGAATCATGTTTAAGATTGTGTTTTTAGTGTAATCGCCGGGTACGGTTACAATATTCATTAAGTATGTACATTGCTCAGTGTTGAATAAAACACGGATGTGTTATTACGTGTTACCATCAGACATTTAGATACATAGTAATAATGATTGTTGTGTAAATTTAACAGATATCGTAGAAATAGGGCATTATCAAAGGCCTAGGCACGGGGCAGGGGTGGTGGGCGGCTGTGCGGGCGCTGCTCAGCGCCTGCTGCTTGCCGCCCTCAGACCACCTCACTCAGCTGATAGATCCACATTCAGCCCATGAGAAACACTCGCCAACGTTAGTAACACTTCGGGCAGTTGCTCTTAACATTTAACACACAACCGTACCTCACCTAAACGTTCGTTGCCTTTTACTGCACTATCTTATCCTACTCACTAACCCTACAGCCCACCGATCGATGATTTCACAGCTCGGAGCACTCGTGGAGGCGGAGAAATGAACGTTCCAAACGGTCACATCATCGGCGTTCGCCTACGTCACACAGGCGGAGGAGGCATCACCGCGAGGAGTCATCACCGCGGTCACCCCCTGAACAGGTCAGTTTCACTGTTTCTTTTTTATTTTTTGAGGATGTGTGAAAGGATAGTGTGATTCGTAAATGCAACACTCGCCATTACCACAGAGAAGTGTCCACCCGTAAACCGGTCTTTTCCTCACAATGATGATTCCACATGTACATGCCGTAAGCAAAGTGCGGAACCAGAATAAAGCGTAAACGTCAGCGTGCCTGTTTGGGATAACACGCGGGACGGGTTTGGCTTACAAGTGCGCGTGCGCGTGCGCCTTCGCCCGTGAAGATGTGCGCGAGAGACGGCGACCTCCTCGCGCTTGCGCCCGTTCTATTTGTGTTCGCCTTCGTCACTCGGAACGCCTTCAGTCAGTCGCAAAGCTCAGCCGGCCGTCCGGCGCGTCTCTGCCGCACTGAAATACTAGTCCGCCGCGTCGGGCCGCGGGCGGCCAGCGCCGGAGCCATGGCTGCCCAACCACCGCCGCGTCCACCCCCTAACAACTTACTGTTCTGCGGACCCCCGCCCGCGCTGCCGCATGTGCTATTACTACCTAACGAAGCTGCACCCTCCACAGCTGATCTCCAAGTTGCACCTAATGGTGACAATCAAACAAACGATGCAGATGCTTTACATGAAATAAACAACGTGGGTGTGCCTACCTATGGCGGGATGTTCCACAATCCACTAGAAGTATTCGACGATAATCAAAACATAGAATATCAGCTTCCACCGGAAAACTATTTGCGAAGAACTCATAGTTTTGATGTTTCGGATATTTACGCAGCACAAATTTTAAACGAAGTCGATCCGAGCGCTTTCCGACCTAGACGCTCGGAACCCGATTTATCAAAATATGGACTGTTCGCAGAAGTGACTGTGGAATGTGCACCGCAACACCTGCAACACCCCCCTCTCGTACTAAACAACCCATTCTACGATGGCTCATACGCACTGGATCCTCACCAAATCAATCAAGCCATGGTGGTTTTACCTGACAATTACCTAGCTTTTGAAGATTCCTTTGTACCAACGGCCTGGGATTATAAACCAGAATTCATGATCGATGGGGCATTAAATACCGACATGTATTATGACGGTTTACCTTTAATTCCTTCAAATGATCCATGGTCTGTTTACTGTAACGATAATGCTACGTTTGAGTATTATTCTCCACATTATGAAACTCTAGGAGAAGATAGTGTTCACTATACGCCACTAACTGATTTAGATTACGCCATACCACAGTATATGGGCTTACCAGTGATAGAACAAACTAATGTGGAAAATTTTGTAAATAATAACAACTGCAATATAGGAGATTCAAACCTGTCTAGTGTTAACGAACCAATTAATAAAAACGAAAGTAATGAGTCAAATTTACATATAACCGAAGTGCCAGAAATTGACGCTAATATAAGCAATGTTGTAAATGAAGATGATAAGGTGAATGCCACCGAGTCTTCCACAATTCGAGAACCGTCCAACCAGAGTGAAGAATCATTTAATGCCGATATTTCTAACGATGTCACATCTAGTTTAGCCTTTGTTCCTAGTAGTAAAAGTTCGCAAAGACCTGATGACACAGATGATACTAGTGATGATACGTCACCGTGTTCCACTGATTACCATGAAGCTTCTGCACTTGACCTGGTTCAGAGTCTCGATGAACTCTCTTGTTGTGATAGTACGGATTTTTCTCAGAGCAGAGATGACGTCTCACCGACTATTCCAGAAGTAGCAAAATCTAGCAATACCGTTAATAAAGAAAATCAAAATAGTGAACTCGCAGTTTTAAACACAACGACTGTAACAAATGTACCTCTGAATCAATTACCATCCATTCCAATTCACGGTCGACCACCAGCACAGCTACCTCCTGTACAAAATAGTTTAACTCCAAAGGAAACTGTTAAAACGAATGTAAACACACAACAGGTATCGCAATGTGTTGAACCGGACCAAAAAATAGTAAATGTAGTTAATCAGCAGGTAACTAAAAGTAGTAATACCCAACAGTGTAGGACAAGTCCGCAAATACCCGAACCGTGTGCCCGTGATAATAATGTTAAAGTTAATGATAATGCGTTGAAGATATCACAACAGCCGCCTGTTCCACCAGCGGTACCCCCGTCTTGGCTGGCTCCAAGACCACCTGCTAGTGGCAATCAAACAAATGTAGTGCATCCACCGCAGATACGCGTCCAGAATGCCGAAGGTGTTGTGACTGATAAACCGAAGAGTCCCAAGGTAGTCTCACAGCCGCTTGCGAAGACACAGCCTACAACGGAGCCTCAGCCATCATGCTCCTATGCACCAACGCAACCCGTGCAGACGTTACAACTCAAACCAGAGAAACAGACGAAAGAAGTAGAGGTCAGCCCGCATATCATTATTGTACATTAACAAACATTCAAAACACTGTGCTATATTCGCTAGTAGATGAAATACATATTGTACCAAAAGTACTGCGCCACGCGTTGCCAGCGCGTGTATTGAGAGCAATGTGCATCTATTTTAACATATATTATTAGGTCAAGGATTTAATTTATCTACCCTAGTAATGATTTAATAGGTTTTTGATAACATTCCAAAGGATACCCCCATCGTAGTTTGTATATATGTAACATCTAATGTATTGCAAAATCAACAATTTTGCTTTGCATAATAGCAAAGGTTCATATATTTTATTCACCATTGATCGCTTGGATGTTCTTATTTGATTTGATATCAAACAAAAAATAGATTTATATAAAATATGCCTCCGTGGGTTTTACTATATTTAACAACAATACAATTATTTCTTCTCGGCAATAAATAATGTTATGTGTTTATGACGGACTGAAAATAGTATCAGCAGCTGGCATGAACACTATGAGATTCCAATGGCGATCGATAGATGGCGCCGCGTGGCGTTGTACTTGCGCTGAAAACATGAACGACGCATGCGCACGGAAATAGTATCGCGACGATCACCTTCACCTAGGAGAGACTGCCGTCATGCATATATACTGTGTTATGATAACAGCCCGTGGATGTGAACAAGCGTCGCCCACCGCCCACGCTATACACCGACCTGATTTGATTTGATATTAGGGGAGATTTTATTTCTAAAGCGCTTGAATTAACACGCTGTTATTTAACCAGTCGTATAATCCATGCATTTATTTCCATAGTAAACATTGATTTTTGTTAAATTGTTAGTTTATTAGCACTGACGTTTTCCACACATTATTAAAAAATAATTTATACCCAAACACTAGATATTTATGGAATGAGCTATAAAGCGATAAAAAATGTAACTTTAGAGATATTAGCTATTGACGTTTTAAATTCTCCCTCCAATAATTGTCGTACTACGTGAATCATAGTTTGATGTGTTTGAATAATGAACGACTCATCTAAAGGCGTGCGTCTTAATTGTTTTGAATTGCGGAATGAAACTATAAATTGTATCTCGTTGAAGCCGGCTCGAGGCAGACGATTATT
This sequence comes from Eilema depressum, assembly GCA_914767945.1. Lineage (NCBI taxonomy): Eukaryota > Metazoa > Arthropoda > Insecta > Lepidoptera > Erebidae > Eilema > Eilema depressum. Next base: position 16,089,593 of record OU612023.1, on the reverse strand, counting down.
CTTGTAAGAGGAAGTCGTGACAAATGCACCTTATTATTGCAAAAACCTCCACGCGAAAGAAATCAATCTGAACGTAGCTCTGTCACAATCGAATAATAGGGTTATTTTTACAAAGGTTTTCTTCATCGCAGGCTTCAAAAACCGCGGTTTTAATGCTTTGTTGGTCGTAGTTTGTACGTATTTACCGGACGAATTCACAGAATTGCACTGTGGATGGTGGTACCTCTTTGGCCCCTCCACTTAACACAAGAACACATGGAGAAATACTCGCAAGTTTTCTTGTAATTGCGGTTAATATTTTAAAGTTAACGGATCATTGAAAACTATAAATCAAATTTCGTTTGCTGGAAAATCACCTAGGTACATCTGTAAAGGGGTAGCCATCTAAATTTCGCGACCTGTTCTCAGTAACAGTGAAATAAAGAGTTAGCCCATTATCAACTTCCATCTGAGACGTTATCATTACTCCAAGCTGTTGACTGACAAATTCTTAACAGGCAAACCTTATGAAAACAACAGCATGCAGCAGTTGCGTCGCTACTCATGCACCACCTGGGACAGTCAGTAAAAAGTTGCACATGAATATATCTTAACTTCGCACACACACATACACACCAATAAGTAATAGCATGTGATTTAGCGACAAGTAATGGTTAATGTAGAAGGGTGCATGCGGTCCTATTAATATTTTCGAAGCTCAAGCCTTCCTCATCTGGTAAACCTGTCGCGCAACTCGTATGTTGAGCGACAGGTTTATCAGGTGAGGTTACCAGGGGTACCAGGCTCTGGTGCAGGCAGGCTCCTATAGGTGTTGGGCTGTCAGGCAGCAGTCGTTCTGGGAATAGCCAAATAAGCCAAACATAAACTGGAAAGCGGACCCGTCGCGTCAAATCCTAAGCGTCATCCTGGATCCAGAAGTCAGGCTTATATCTTAGATAACAAAAATGAATAGTTATTTTGAAATTATTGAGGTAAATAATAATAACACACGCAGTAGGTAACGTGTTTATTTGTATTCATGCATTCTTGTTTATCTGTTCATTTGGAATTTTGCAAGATTTTAATCTCTCAATGCGTTGAAAGACTTGAAACTTTAAACATGTTTTAGAGCTGAATGGTGACGTAAAATACTTGAAAGAAATGTAAAACATATCTATGTTGAGCTAAGATATTTTTAAATAGTTCTATCTGCGATATCCCAGTGGTGCATTATTAAAGCATGTACCTAGTAAGTTAATAGGTAGGTAGATACACTTGTTAAACGTAATGCTTAGTTTAAAGATGCCAATAACTATTACAATATGATCAATACTTTAGTATGTTTGTTAAAGTACAAGAATAGATTATTTAACACTAATAACTGCCTGGGGTCAAGTTCATAGGTGGAATAGTTGGTATCGCATATCATTAATACAATGGTCTTTGGCGTGCCCGACCAACAGCGGTCTAGATTATGGCCTGATAAATGCGGTCGACCGTTGTTTTACCTATCTATTCGGTATGCCTAATTCCTTCCGGCCGACCTTGCCCATATCGCTCGTATTGCGCAAACCGCAGTCTGCGTGAAGTACGTTTCACTTCACAGATTATTTTATCACATACGCCTTAAAACTTTCTATACCATATTATTATCTACGGTGCCAAATCCTCCCCTTAAATCCAACTCCAGTATTGCCACTAATTAAATTATCATGCGAACTGAATGTTCCATCATATCAAAGTTCTTTTTACATAATGTACGTAGATTTCGAGCTGTAATAAAATTCTAAAATATTAAAGTCCTTGGAATTTTAAAAAGCGAATTGGCCTTGGGCTATTGTAAAATCCTTAACATATATTAGATGTAACCGATATGAAGTGAATGTAAATAATTCTAATTGCATAAAGCATAAACACTTGAATAAAAATTGCTTGCTTGTGATTCATACATAACTTACCTGTATACAACGTGTTACAGAAAGGTGTGGTCATATTCGGGGGACGCATTAAGTGTCATATAAATAACATATTGGCGTGGGGAACAAATGCGATTTACTTGCTATGACGTAGAAAAATGCTTTTCTTTTTTATCGACCATTTGTAAACTGGTGAAAATTGCCGATAAACGTACCGCACTACAAAATAACCAGGGCTGCACTACGCTGTTAAGAGCTGTTTACAAATAAACTACAATTTGAACCCGAGTAGGTTTACCAAACGATCTAAATTGGTGAGACAGTCTCAATATCGTCCTACTCAACTACCAGATAAGTTCATTTTATGATGTTATCGGGCAAAAAAATTCTTGAGCAGCTTCTAACTTATTAAATAGTCTCAAAATGATGATAAAATTCACTTAATTAATAAGAAAACATTTTTATGTTTCTGAAATCATTCATGCTGAATGTGAGACTGTCTCAAACGCTGCCTTTACTTAAGGTTAACCTACATTCAATACCAGGAGCCGTGGACCACCGAATTTCCAGCCACGCCCATTAATATTATACTATTTAAAATTGGTTCTGTACCCAATTTAAATTTTTTGCATCCATTATTTACGTTTTTTTTTGCAAAATGTTACGCAAAAATAGAACAAAAAGCATATTCAAATACCAGGATAACATAACATGTAAGAGCGGTTTCGTCAAAGTTTTTGAAATAAAAAATGCTACGGTACCCTAAAATTATTGATAATAAAAACTTTTTCTGCAATCCTGGTAAGATTTACCTTTTTGGACGTGGTTTCTTAGCAACCACGTTGTTTAGTCAGTGTATCTAAAGTTTATAAAAATATTACGAAAAAAAGGGTAAACATAGCTATTCTATCTGAATAAATAGCAAACATAGTATGTCATTTTAAAAACGTATGCCGCATGCCGTGGGTTTTTAAGCATGCTGTGGCGTCATGAACTCTTCAGTACTTGTGTTTCTGAGTGATAGTTAAAACTCCTTGATTCGTGCTCGTGAAGTGATAAATTGCACATTCCTGTGGTTGTACACTTACCTGATTAGGTATATCACCGCTTCGCTGAAAGTAGACCCCGGTATGTGATAATCAAAATATCTCCAATGTATTCGTAAGCTCCATTGTATGTACCTACACTACACCTCTACGCAGCTGTTCGCCTGATAGCCAAACTACTGTTCGGCTACCAGGCGAACAGCTGAGTGAACTTATCGCAAAAGGACAAAATACAATAGTGATGTCACCTACCCCGTTTACTAATGTATCGATTAATTTAGGAATTTTAAAATTTTGTACGATGAATAACGATGCCATCATTTTATTACTATTTGTACTTTAGTCGGTGCACAGGAGTTCCTTATCAGACATGTGTAACGACCCTTAAATATGACCACACCTTTCTGTAACACGTTGTATATTATAAATCTTTGTCCCTAATATTTAATAGAGACTTTGTATCTTGATGCATTATCACTACTTTTTAATAATATTTACAAAAAATATAAGGTTATTCACCCGGCAAATATTTACAATATGTTGATAAACTAAAATGTCAGACGTAGCTTATGTTGTGTCAGTTTCGTTCTACTGTTACATTATAACGTCGACATGGAAATGTGCTTGTATTGCCTTCCCGTTCAGTTTGTACAATAACAGCGATTTTGTCGAGTGACAATCAGATAAATCCTGTTTCAACCGATACTGAAAACTTCAAATTGTTTGCTCCATTTGTGCATGCCTTCTTTAATTAAATGCCATGGAGCGGGCAGACCCACGCAGTTCAGTCCCGAGCGTTGAGCGAACAATACATTGCATATTATATTATTTTTTCTTGGATCATTTTACTGTAACGTTGACATTAAGTTACCGATAATATTGTGTCATCTGTAGTATCTGTTCAGTGAAGTGTAAAGCCATAGTGGTTGTATCGTGCGTCGTGTGTACAGTTGTGTAAGAGGCGGCGGGCTGGCCACCCGCCCCACGTCGCCAGCGGCTTGCTCGCATTTATACAGTGCATTCTGTTCAGTGCAGTGTGGTGTGTAATGGCTGAATTGTCAGTAAAACATGATCGCGTTCGGCTACCCTTGCGGTTTGCCTCCTTTTATGAGCTCTATAAGAGATTTCTCAAGGAGCACGGTTGCAAGTGGCATGATGTTTCCAAATTACTCTCCGTGGTTGCGGAGATTCTATTCGATGTGGACGGTGCTTGTAGCCGACTTGTGGGCAAGGTCAGTCGCCATGTTTACAATAGGGAACTGGGCACATTATTTGTACTGTCAACTAATAATAATAGGGATATAAGTATTTTCTGTAGGTTACAAGTTTCAGAACAAGGAAAATAAATTAAAATTACCATTAGGTACACTTCTATATAGGCACTTACTCGCTTAATAACAACATCAATTAAAAATTAAGTATTTCAATCCTTATTCTACAATGGAAATGTTACATAAAGCAATATTTTAATTGACTACATATTATGTTATTCAAGCCTGATCTTTTGTGTCATATCAGATTTTGTTATTGAAATAGACATAATTTTATTCAAGTGAATGAACAGATACGAACTTCAACGTTCATTTCATGGTTAATTCATTTGTACGAAGCAACGTCTTGCAAGTAAACCCAGCTTCCATTGTATGGGCACAAACCAATCGCGACGGGGCCCTTTTTACCTGCACCCCCATGTTATGCGGCATGAAACAGCTGGGCGTCAGTGTGCTTTTAAATCAGTAACTGACAATGTTATATTACCTGCTGATGTTGTGCTATGTGCTGTGTTAACATAACTATTGATTTTTTCGTTTTCGCCTTAAAATACCAGTGTAATATAGTTTAATATCATGGTGACTATATTGTACAAGTGCTACAACACCGTCACTAGTGAAGAATATCTAGCATCAATCTACAAAATGAAAGCATTCAATTTGTTGTATGTCTTGGGAAAAATAGTAGATTTTAGTTATCCCGAAATATTACACGAATCTGAATGTCCAAAGGTACGTCATTAATATATCCAAATATAAAGTGAATGTACACAAATCGTTAAGAAATACATGCCATGGTATTTTTTGTTATTGGTTCGCATTCTAAACAAAGTCGTTAAACTCTTAAGAATTTAGTACTAAAGAATGTTAAATGTACTTTAAGATATTGATCGGTAATTAGAAACATTACAGTAGTTTGCAAACAACATTGGTCGTAGTGTTGAAAAGTGTCTGCCAAGTGAAAGTAGAAAATTAGCAACCGGCACATGAATATGCCTTGGCAGCGACGACGGACTGAGGCGATATTGCGTTAAGAATGCATGATATTTTTGTGTTGCTTCCGTTGCACACAAGACTACCTCAGCAAAGTCAGATATTACTCCGAGTTATAATTAACATTAATCTTGAGTGATAATATAATTGCTGCTAATCTAAAGCAATATTAATTTAAATTTACGATACACAATAGATATTCAAAATCATGACAAACAAACAAGACTAGCTTTATTGTACATTTTAACAGTACTTGTAAATAAACATTTTATTGATATAATTCATGGGTTAACCAATGATAACCGTGAGACAGACGGCACGTAGTACGGGCGTGTGACTATCATCTCATCTTCACAGCGGCAGCGCCCGCATCCGTTTGTTTTTAACACTCAAAGCTCAGATAAGACAAGTTTTATACACTCTGTAGTGATTTGATGTTGTCTGGAGATAAGAGTCGACCTATGAGATAATTATTACGTTGATATGTAATTTATGAGATGGTCTTGTTGCGTGCTGGCAACGTGCGCGCGCGGCGAGTGTAGGCCGTGTCGGTCGTGGGCACCGTCGGCATTGTTCAGTGGTCGCACGTGCTCTACTGACCCATTTACCTCTACAGCTTACTGACAGAATTATCTTGGCTCCTTATACACCGGAGAAAGGTGTTCATTCCGTCGATGCCATTACAATCTGGATAACCAATGCGCATGAAATTTAATAAGTTTTAATCTGTTTACGCTGCCTCATATTAAGCGCATGATGACGCCCATGATGACGACTTCGTTAGGGATAATAATAATCATTATGAAATATTCACTTCCCATTCTAATTTAGCTTCATAAATAATAACATTTTTAAAGTAGGTATTAATGAATGCTCTATTTTATACTCATGATGATGCATGCTATGCTGCCTATGCTTTCTTTTCATCTAACACTACAACCTAAACATTTCCAAATGTTGATACATGGCAAATTTTAGTTCTTGTTAGACAAAATGAATGTCTGCCAAAATGATGACGCAAAGTACCAAATACAAATTAAATGTTATTTTTAATTTTTAATTTTTAAAAATTAGGTACATTGACCTCTGCTATATATTATGGACCATGTAACTCACAAATAGAGATTCTTGGAATAGGCAATACAATCTGCATGTTTTTGAATAATAATACAAAAACATAGTGAAGTGTAATGCGAAGAAATGTGTTCGCGGCGGGCACCTCGAAGTGCGCGGGAGGGCGCTCCCACGGGTTGCCGATATTTTTAGTGCACGACGATTACTTGGCACCGGCGGCCGCACTCGGTTGCGCTAGTGATCTTTCTGAAATTCGTTCGCGCTTAGGTACGCTCTCGATCTCGAGATAGAACCAGTCTCATGTCCGGTGGCAGAGCAAGTGCTGTGTGAAACAGGAAAAGTCGCGGGGTTCTCTAAATTATTGTAAAACTGGTGCGAATGTGTAAATATGACGTTTCTAGAATATTATGTGACATATCCTGGCTAAAGTGCTTGTAATAAGTTTTGAAAGTGCCAAAACAAACAATATGGCTAGTCTGAGTACCAGTGCTACAGCTACCACAAGCCCGCGACGTCAACGTTATAACCGATCATCCACTACAAGTGTCACCCAACTGCTATCTGATGGATACTCGAGTTTTATCAACCGGCTGACAAGGCGAGGACCATCGGAAAAGAGTGAAATCATAGCAGATACGAAGCTCACCTCTCCTCGGACACGTTTTGATGATAAGCTCCTAACAAATAAAAATTCAGCAATAGCAAATGTGCGCCGCTTTGAGAACAATGGGCACATCTCACCGTACAGGAATTTGACTGCCGTTGCGCCTGTGAAAAAGTTGAACGATGACCGTACGCACTCGAGTTACCTGGGCGCTTCAAAACAGCGCATCGAAACATCACCTTTGCGTTCCACCACCGGGATTAGCGCACTCGGTCGCAATGACTCATTCAGAAGAGCTCATTTGAAAGATAAATCATCGCCATTCACTAAACGATATCCTCTTAAGGAAGCGAATAATAATATTGATAGCATTTTCTTAGGTAGTACACGTAGTCGTTTAGAAGACAAATATTCTTCAGTATTAGACAGAATAGCTGTACAAAAAAAAGAAAGAGCTAAAAAGGAAAAGGAAGACCGCGATAAAACTTTAGAGCCGGAACCATCACTATCGCGAGGACTAATGAGAAGCTTAACCACGGCGGTTTTTGGTGAGAACTCTTTCAAAAGAAATAACTATTCCCGCGAAAAAACAAGGGATAAAACACCTTTCAGAAGTACAGCTGACCGACGCTTGTCTTCCACTCATAAACAGAAGGATGAGTACAAAAACGGATTTGACATTCCTTTAAAAGATCGACCTCACTATGGTAAAGACAGAGATAGCGTGTATCGGCGACATCAAAGGAGATCTCTTCGAGCTGAGAAAAGCGAAAATAGTGATAAGAACATTGGCAAGTTGTCATTACACCCCATTGATATCAGTATGCACCCAGGAATGCGGGATTTAATATCGCCACCGCAGGCTATCAGTAAGATAGCAAAAACAACAGCGTCCTCACCATCTACAGATGTAGGTCGTCAAAAGCAAATATATTTTCCATCTAGCGACGAGGACGACGATAAAACACCAGTCGGCGATCGCTTTCTCAGCGACCGAGAAACTAGGCGGAAGGAGATTCAAGGGCTCATAATGAAGTACGCACATCTGGACGAAGTGTATGGACGTATTGGCGACAAGGAAATCGACGACATACCGAGCGAAGTGATCGCACCGAAGAAGGAACCTCTAGCTGTAGGTGACGTGGTGATGCTACCGCCCGAGCTGCGTAGTCGCCAGCGGCCACAGCGACCTCGGCACCTGACGCGGCGCGCGGCCACGCCGCCTGTAAGCACACGCTAACCAACCGCCTGCGCACTGTGTGCCGCTAACATACACCTGGTCCGTGGTTTTTATAATTACACTCTTTACATGAACGTCTGCATTGTTGATGTTGTTTTACTTACCAGCTATTAAGTATTATGACATCAAGGTGCTTAAAATCGACGCGTGATAAGGTGTACCACCACCACCTACCTATCCTGCCTATTTAATATATTTGTGACAGCCAAAGCCAGTAATAAGTAAATAAACCAATGCATGTATTTCGAAACGATATATCAAAATAAAGAAGGTAGGAAAAAGTAAATAACTTCGTTTGGGGGTACCTATGTAATCACAGTGCATAACTATCGTGTAACTAATTGTGTGTTGACAGTTTACAAACAAAACTTAAACGTTTAGCCTTTTATAATGATAGTGCATGTATTGAGCGTTTTTGTGCGTGGTATAAAAGCTAATATGTCTCTTCTTTGTATTAAAATGTTCTCAAGTTCAAAACATAAACGAAGTTTGGAAAGATCTATCTCCCCTAAAGTTAGTAATGTTGTCTACTTTAATATAGAAAATACGTTCGGGTGGACACTTATCCTAATTTTCCTGTGCATGAGGTGAATAGTGAAAGCGATCGGAGTGCAAGTCCAGGTTGTATCCTGTCCTCGGTGTGTTCCGATCCCGATCCCGGTCCCGTCCCGGTCCCACGGCGCGGTGCCGGCGGTGCTCGATCGGGCCGGCACCGCAGCGCTCCGTCCGCTCTCTAACAGCATGTACCTCCGACACACCATACCAAATGTCGCTTGTCTGACGGGCAACCGTTCCATTGTCTGATTGTTGGGTACAACACTACTCGGGTCGTGGCGATCGTGGCGCGCTCTTCGTGGCATGTGGCGTGGTGCGTGTGCTGTGGCGCGATGTCGGCGCGGCGTGCGGGCGCGGTGCTGATCCGGCGGCGGCGGTGCGGCGCTGGCGCATGCAGAGCTCCCGGGCACGCTCCTCCGTCAAGGACGACAAGGACGGACATCTGGTCTACTGGCCCGGATATGTCATGGGAGCGAGATGTTCGTGTCCACACCCATAACTTAACCAAATGTTTTTACACTACACACACACATACACACATATCACACTGTACACACATACATACACACAGACAGACACAGACAGACACAGACCTTAACACACACATATTATTTATTCATAGTACAGAGAAGTACGTTCACTTTGGCAATAACGAGAACCGACACCTCACACATGAGTCACACAAACATCACACACGTAACAGATGGCAGAAAATTCAATACAAAAACCAAGCAAAGTCCTTTGAGTCAGTGATTCGTGTTTTGAAGATTTCAGACTTAAAATTCTGCTTTTGAATTGTATTTTATACTTTTTTCATAAAACAGTAACAAAACTATAAACGAAAGTCATGTTGGAGCTTCGTACGTTGGCCTTCAGTTTGTTGATAAATCGAGCCGTGATACTGAAGTCGAAATGCTCAGGAATTTGATATAATTCAGAGTCTACTAGCAGTATCAATGCGCTCGTAATGAACTGAACACCACTGGCGAATCCTTCATGACTTTGTGAAGTGGACATTTGATTAATATTGTCGCCTTGGTCTTATTACAGACAAAATCATCGACACGCTCGGTGAGGGCACCTTCGGCAAGGTGGTCGAGGTGAAGGATTTAGAAATGTAAGTACCATTTTTGTTAACAAACTTTTATTTTACATAATACTGCTTAATTTCTTGCCACGGCGATAGCATCACTAATGGAACACAGGTATACTCATTTGCATATATTGTCTTATGTTATATAATTATTTGTGGTGTTTATACAGGTCAACATAGTTTGCATTTTCATTGATTCCATTTCTTTAAAGTCTAAATATCGCGTTAAGATCCATATGAAGTTGGATAGCCTTCTTCCCCTGTGTGTCATACGAGGCTGTCCTCTGTACGACAGTTAACACACAGCCTCTTCAAAAATCCCCAGTTAACGGCAATAGCCTCACCCACTATTATATGACATCTAAAAACATAATGCTGAAATATGGTCTTTATTACAACTCAGCTTACTTTCCCTCTCAGGAAAACACAGGCGTGAGTGTATTTATACGTAATGTAATGTAGGTGTACCGAATGCTTGAAAGAGACGCATAGTCGGTTGATTGCGTCGATACGAGCGGTCTACATCCGCGCGGCGCCGGATGGAGACATATTGTTTGGCATGACACGCCTCTCGTTAATTATTCACTTCTATTTTCATTTGTTTATAGTAGCACCCCGACTATTTCGATACTTATTGCCAAATTCCTAGATTTATGTCCGGAAATAACTCATAACATTATCTAATTATAAATTCCAGGGAGCACAGAATGGCTCTGAAGATAATCAAGAATGTTGAGAAGTACAGAGAGGCTGCAAAACTTGAGATTAACGTATTAGAAAAGTTAGCAGACGTCGACCCTGACTGTAAAAAGTAAGTATTTATTTGATTGTACTATGTTATTTAGTGTGGCGGGTTATGTTTATAGTCGAGGCTGGACAAAGCCGGCAAATGTAGCAATATTTGACCTTGCATGTTTAAATGCGACGTTATTGCTCCTGCCTGGCGCTCCGCCAACGAAGAACCCGATGTCAACTCCCAACACACAAAAATACCGTCTGCTCACCGCGTGCTAAACTTCACATATTCGATTCCGTGTTCAATATAGATTTTATATAACAATACTTTATTGTTTTAGTGTAAAAGAACAACAAATATAGAACGATAGTGAAACCTTGTTTATTTCTGTTTCAGCTTATGTGTTAAGATGTTAGACTGGTTCGAATACCACGGCCACATGTGCATTGCGTTTGAAATGCTCGGACAAAGTGTATTTGACTTCCTGGTAAGTGTCATTGTAATTATTGCATGTTTTATATACACTAATGCCTGGAGACATAACTAATAACATTTTATAGTAATATTATGACCAGACATGCAGGTTTTCATGTTCTGTCAAATAATTATCCTTGCTAGCTAGTTATCAGTTAGTGGTTAACATTGACATATTAATGGTTTCGACAAATTTATTTACATTTGACATTGAAGCAAAACGATATATAAAACCTATTAAAATTATGTTTGGGTGCAACGATAGCGATGAAAAGTGACTTATATTGGTTTCAATAACATCTATTTAAATGTTAATATGCAATGAGTCGTCGTCGTCTCGTACATATATTAGAGTGCTCTTTACTCGTATTGCGATAGTATCATATAGAGATGTCCATAGCAGATCAGTAGGGTGAGCACGAACAACTATAGTAATCGTATCGTGAACGTAACGATAGCACGGAGCATTGCGATTGGCAGGCTTTAGGCAGGCGGCCAATCGCAATGCTCCGTGCTCTCGTTACGTTCACGATACGATTACGATAGAAGTTCGTGCTCACCCCACTGTATAATTTATGTTCATTACAATACGTGCAGTGCAACTCATGTGAGGGTCGTTAGATGGGCGTATAAATTAGTGTTCCAATTTCAACCATAGGGCAATCCTAGTAAAATCATGAATACTCGGCTCCGCTTCACTGACGCGAGTACAATAAAAAGCAGCCACTATCAATCGACCATGAACTTATTTGTAGTCATATTAACTGTAGTCAAACTTCAAGGTTTACAATAACATTACAGTAAATACCCGCAGTACAGAGAATCCACGATACATTGCGAATAATTATCTCTCATTTACCAGCATTTTAATTATCTATTTCCTGAATTGACTGACTCATTCACACTGCGGACTAACGAGATAAGATCTATTAGAATATTAATGCTTGGCACCGCACACCCAAGCTTATTTATTGTATAGATTGACACACGTCAATCAGTATTACAAGTATGCTTGGGTCTTCTATACTATATTACCTAATGACAGTGATACATTTATGTAACAATTTCGTCATTACATCCCGTTTAACCTACTGATAACCGAGCTTAGCTTATCTGAAACTATACAGATCAAGATATTTGTCAACATCACTGTGTTCTATGATTCTGAAAGACACCCAAGTATCTGAATGTCAATAATATTATTTCATGGCGAGGGAAAGGTTTATCATAAACTAGCTGACTCCGCGAACGTCGTATTGCCATATTTTATTCCACTCACGTGGTATTCAGATCCCGATCCCGCTGCATCTTCTATTCAGTTTTTTTATACAAACCTTGGCCACACAACATCGAACACAAAACAAAAAGAAATATCCAATTTGGTGCAGTCATTTGGAAGTTATGCGCGTACATACATTTGGGGGAGGTTTCATATTTATTTATCATAAATGTTCCGAGTTTTGGAAAGTTTGTCCTATGTTAGTTTAGCCTTGCAGATGACAATAAAAGTAATATGTGTATGACTCAAGTCGTTCTGGTGACCCTACTCGCCAACACAAAAATTACAGAATAATAATTATTGTCACTTATGGTAGTTAACTGCAGTTTGCTGTTAATTGTGGTACTTAACCGCAGATTTCTGTATTTCCTTACTAGAATTGAAAGGGAAGTCATAATACCCAACGGCAATATGCGTTAATGGCTGTGTGCGATGTCAGAATGCAGCGTACAGTCAACTAAATAAGTAGATTGATTACTAAAATACTTATAAATCTTTTAAACTGGAATACATGTATTAATCACTAGCTGACCCGGCGAACCCAGTACCGCCATATATTTTCCGCCCGTGTGGAAATCAGATCCCGTCCCGCTGCACCTACTATTAATATTTTTTTATACAAACCTTGGCCTCATAATAAGGAACAAAAACAAAAATAATTGTTAAAGTCGGTTCAGCCATTCCCGAGTTTTAGCGACTGACAGAATTGCAATTCATTTTTATTATATAGATATTATTGATGGATAAGTAGTCTTAGAAATTGTTTTGTTCATAATTTGATGTGTGGTTTAGAGGTTAGTGATTAGTAAATTAGAATTTATTCAGTTACTTTTATCATTGACTGTACTGTTTTTCTGTTACCTGGAAACGAGTCCGTTTTTCCGCGATAGGCTTGCCCTCTATACCTGTACCTAAAGAGTTGATGAAATGTAAAACAGCACGATTTTGTAAATATATTTTTTTCCTCATGTCTGTTGACTGAACATAATAAATATTATGAAAACTTTTCCTGTTCAGGTTTTTCCATAACATTCCTGAGAAGGAATTGCTAATAATAGTATACCTAATTAGTTGGTTGGGTTCGAGGCTTAATATAAATTGTATAGGCGTGAGTTTTTGTTTTGAAGAAAGGAGAAATATCCTTGAATTATCTACCCTCTAAATAAATATACACTCTACCAAAACCTCCTGGACATCTTGTTTCTCCCTAAAATGGGGGGGGGGGGGGACTCCCCAAGTAGGCATCACTGGCTCACAATGTAGTACAAAGACCATAGATTAAATAGAGATTAAGATAGCCACAGACTAAAGAATAATTAACTATTTTTATTTTTCTCTTTATTTACAGAAAGACAACAATTACCAGCCTTATCCCTTAGAGCAGGTTCGACATATATCTTACCAGCTTATATACAGTGTATTGTTCCTACACGATAACAAGCTCACGCATACTGATCTCAAACCAGAAAATATACTTTTTGTGGATAGTGACTACGAAGTTGTCAGTGTATATAATGGATCCAAAAAAGTAAGTTCTGATGTAAGTACTCGCAACTTTTATTTTATTTTAGCATGGTTTCGATCATTCATGAGACATCAAACGTTTTCTGGATCTTGAAGCCAAATGTGCTAAGCCAAACGCATCATGCAATAAAAAAAACTATTCAAGCAAATGATGCTGTCCTGTTTTTGTAATTTTCAAAAGTAATGTTACTCTGTACTTAATTCTAACCAAATATTGTTAAGATTTCGGTACCCATGCTGATCAAGGAATATTGATCTTATAATCCCTGCCCTCCCTAGACAAGTGGAAATCCGTTATAGAATATAATGACGAATTTATGGGATTTGACGTTTATGACATGCGTTTACGACTGTCATATACGTCAAATCTTATATATTCTTCATTCTAGGCCAACCAATTGCCACTTGTCTAGGGGTGCTGGACAGAATCATGATACCCTAGTTATAGGTCATTAATTAAATTACTGTCTTGGCATGCACAAAGAAATGTTAAGAACATTATCTCAGTTTTTTTAGTTCATAATTTTTAAATATGGTTTTCAGTGTACCAATATCATAGTAGAGTATTACTAATAATAATGAAATCTATTCATATATCATGTCACTACTAATCTCGTACCACGGAATATAAAATCGAGAGGAAGTGCCCACTGAAACGAGACGTTAAACATTTTTTAGTTTTTGTCGAAGTTACTCAATCATACCAATATTTTTAGCGAATAGCCATACTAACGAGGGGTGAAAGGACCTTAGTGGGGACCAAGGCCCTCGGGACAAACCAACCTCTACTGCAAGCCGGTACACTTGCTGATTGCCGCTCCCGTTAATGTGTTATTAAACCCACCGTACTGGTAGTAAGCGGGTCTGAAGTGTAAGCCTCGGATGCAACCGGATCGCTAAGATGTTGATGATAGCGATATTAGTTTCCATACTAGCTGAATTTAAGGGCACTTTCTCCTTTGGTTGTATATTCCGTGTCTCGCAGCGTATGTGTGATCCGTGTACTAAGAGTATGTATGTGTGCAGAAGCACGACTTGCGGCGGGTGAAGCGTAGTGACGTGCGGCTCATCGACTTCGGCAGCGCCACGTTCGACCACGAGCACCACTCCACCATCGTGTCCACGAGGCACTACCGCGCGCCTGAGGTCATTCTAGGTACGTACACCTCGCTTATTAACCACTAGCTTGTCTTGTCAGTTATCGCGACCAAACATAGCCTATGTCCTTTCTCAAGGTCTAATCTACCCCTATACCAAATTTCATCAAAATCGGTTTAGTGATTTAGGCATGAAAGCGTAGCAGACAGACAGAGTTACTTTTGCATTTATAATATTAGTATGGAATTGGGATTCTCATTACTGGCATTGGAATTTGCCATTTTGGTTCCCGTTGGAGCAGAATAAGGTCACGTCATTACTTCCCGTGGGCGTCGTAGAAGGCGGTAGGGATGGGGCTGTTCTCCACCCGACAGTGAAGATGATAAAGTGTACGCTTGATGGCATCGTGGAATCGAAATGGCCGGCGAAATGTAGGTGTTAATACACTTCTGCCTACCCTTTCGAGGATTAACAGGCGTAAATATATTCACTTAAAGCTGCTTAACGATCTAACGGAGCAGTGTGTATCGGTACTACCAATACCCGAAAGTAAAGGGTCCACCTGCTGATTAACGAACAAGACTCTAGCGCAGGCTTAGGGTTGGGAAGTCAACGGCAGTCGCTTCGGGAAAAACCAACATAAGCAATAAGCGACGAAATCGGGCTCCTAAGTGCTAACTTTGGATGCCAATTTGGTAATCGCTATAAGCATTAAATTAATCATCTAGCGGAGCTAACCGCCTACTTGAATATTGTTTTTCCAAGATTTAGACCTTTTATCAAACTGCAATTTTCTTATTTTACAGAATTAGGTTGGTCACAGCCCTGTGACGTGTGGTCAATCGGCTGCATCATGTTCGAGTTGTATCTCGGCATCACACTCTTCCAAACACATGACAACAGAGAACACCTCGCCATGATGGAGAGGATCTTAGGGCCCATACCTTACAGGTAATTTCTGAACCGAAATAAAAATATAAGTAGCAGTGATACTTTTCTCTTGCAATAAGAAGTTAAATCGTCAAAAGTCCAGGAAGTCACAAGATGGTGGACACTCTTGTTAAAATAAGTTTTTTTTCTATTTTGTTTGTATTATCTCAACGTTGTTCAAATGCAGTGTATAATGATTTTAAGATAACAAGCACTTACTTCATCACAATATTATGAATGTTCAACACTTGACTGTATGCAATATGCAGTTTTGTAAATTTGACCTTTGCTTGATGACTTGTCGCAAGTAAAGGTCTTTATTGTTGATAGTCTAAATAATGTAATCTAATCTTATCGTTATGAACTATTTAAGTTTCCATAATGGAAATTCCCTAGAATAATCTAAATGTTATTAAACGACTCGTTCGGTCATATTCAGGTTTACCAAGGTCTTATTACGTATCATAGTCCAAATAAACACGAAAATCACAAACAAACGCGAAATTATAATGGTTATAATGTTTATTCTTACAGAATGGCGCGAAAAACTAGGACAAAATATTTCTACCACGGTAAATTAGACTGGGACGAGAAATCGTCAGCTGGCAGATACGTCAGAGAAAACTGCAAACCTCTGTTGGTAAGTGATATTTAATTATTTTTATTGGTAATTTAAAGTTAAACCCAAAGTTTCTATCAAATATTGGTTCCTGGTGGAGTAGAATAGGGCCATCTCGTCCCGTGGGTGTCATCGAAAAACTGCCAAGTTAGGTTGCACTAGCGCGGAGGTTTTAGGCATAGTTTGAACCTGGTTAATGGCGCTGCAATAAACAGGACTCAATCCTAGGATGGCAGTTTGTTTCTTAACATGTGGAACTGTTTCGTATCTCGGAGCAACACATTATACCGTCTATCCCGGTTGCTATACCAACATTTATCGCTATGCGTAGTTAGAACCCTGAAAAGTCGCTTCACAGAAAATATCGAAATTCAACCATCAGGTAGTTAACACTCTAATCTGAGAAACTAGTGGTTTGAATTGAAGAAATATTTTTTGTGTTGAATAACTCGTAATCATTCGCTACTACTTGCGGAGTAGTAACCATCATCAGTCCTCCGGTAAATTAATCAACATTATTTGAAAATTAATGAAATTGCGGGCATACATAGTTTAAAAGGGGTGATACGGGGTTTCAAAGTCACGGGCGAAGACGGGGTGGGTCATCTAGTATGTATATTATGTGTACAAATCTGTGTTGTACGTTCAACATCTAATCTAAACCTCCGTCCTTCACAGAGGTACCTGCAGAGCAACAGCGAGGAGGCGCGGCAGTTGTTCGAGCTGATCGCGCGCATGCTCGAGTACGAGCCGTCCCAGCGCGTCACGCTGCGCGACGCGCTCAAGCACCCCTTCTTCAACAAGCTGCCGCCGCACCAGAGGCTCGGTCAGTACCACCACTACACTCTGTAGTTGACGATATCATCATATTTCGACCTTCTGTGCCCGAAAACCGGAAAATATTCGAATTTGTGACGTGAACGTCTCGAGAAAACGGAGTATTTCGATTGGCAGGCTTTGTGAAACACACAAGTTCACAGTAGACTAGTGGCAGGGATCCCAATAAGCCAATTCCAGGTCGATAATGCCAGCTTGCTCTGCAAGAGATGTTTAATTATACTCTAATAATTATCATATAACATACATTATTTAGAACTAAATGTACTTATCTGAAATTCTGTATTTAAAATTGAAAGAATTACACACAAAGTTGCTATAGTCATTCTATACGTGCTGAGTTTTTTTTCCACCACTGCTCGATACTCGCTGTTACGGCTAATCGTAATTTCTCTTGATACGGTTAAGTTACGAATTTGAATATTTTTCGTGCTGCAGGCACTCGTCCAAGCCATCTACTGATGACGGACGAGGTTCGGGTGAAGGCTTCCCTTTAGCGTAGCGTCTGTAAAAGCCGTATGAGCCAAATTAAAAGAAGGAGTAAGTGGATCCTGGGCTCTAAAGTGAAAGCCTCGGATGCAACCAGGAATAACGTAGAGAAGATCTTTGATAATTGCTTTGAGTTAGCTTGGCAATTCTAACATCAGATGTAACTTGAGCAAGTGAAGTTGTCTAGAATATCATTTATAAACCTATGTTAAATGATAACACGAGTATCTCATACCTGAAATACTTCGAGAAAAAGAAACTTTTGATAATATAGACAAGATTCTACAAAAAATAGACGTCTCCAATATGTAATGATAATGACGTCTTACTACATTTAATACATGACAAGTTTCTTTTGTTATAGGACACCAGTTTACAAGGCCATCATTCCTTAGGTCAGGCCTTTTTATCGTTAGACGCTTCATTTTTCTTTATTATCATCCGAACACATATTGCAACATGACGTTACAATACAAAAAAATATGGTTTTATTGTGTTGTTAGTGTGCCGTTAATTTCTTTCGCTTCCTATTTATTGTATTTCATCGTATGTAACATTCGCTGTTTGTGTTGTCGATGCCAGTCGAATCTCTAACGACGCACGTTTGTTCGGTGGAAATAAAATACTAATGAGATTCCGCTAGCATCCTAATCCGTACTAACGCCTTGATCACATGCACCGAGTGTACCGGTGAGACACACTCGGTCTCGTGTTCGGTACGTGTGAACATAGCGCCGAGTACTTCGTACGTACCGTCAACAAAGGAGATACGGTTTTCATATCCTACTATGTAATATTAAAAACGCAAAAGTTTGTAAAAATGGATGTGTATGGATTTGTTTCTCTTTCACGTAAAAACTACTAAATGGATTTTAATGAAACTACAATAATATAGCTTATAACACAGGTATATCAGCGATGAACGGGATCAGAATTCCACGCGGGTAACAGCTATTAAAGTTATATGTAAAAGAGTAACCGTATCTCCTTTGTCGACTGTACATCGCAGCGGTCGAGTGCACTCGGTGCATGTAGTCAAGGCATAAGTAGCGGCCTAATCTATTTTCCTGGACGATCGGATTGAGACGTTTATAACATTACAGGCAGTGACCGGCCGCGGTGCAACGGTGAGAGTTCAGGGTCTCGAGAGCGATCTCACTCGCTCAGCAGGTGAACGCTGTCCCGCACTTAGCTGGGCGCGTGACGTGCACGTGGCAGGCGCGTGACGGGCGCGCGACGGGAGCGCGACGGGCCGGGACCGCGCCGGGGCCGCGCCGGCCGAGGATAGTCAATGAACGCCGACGCGTCGAGGCCCGCCGACGCGCGTGTATAATTGTACAGTTGTAATTGAAGTGATAAGTGATAATTATTTTGTCGAACATTGTAATCTAGGAAATATTTTGTTGTGAATCGGTACTTCTCAATTTGTATTTATAAAGTAACTATTATTCGAAATAAAGACTGTCAGTCTGAGTTTTGTTTTTTATTGAATCATTCATGAATGTTAATATACCGTTGCTGCATGCTGTACTGTTGGTTACTCTATAATAAGGGAACTGGATAGTACCACTAAAATAAATTAATAAAAATAGTGGTACTATTGAGAACGAGATTTCTCACTAGTACCCCTGGTGGTACAATTTGGTGGTACTAGTGGGAACAAAGGATTTTCAACAATGGTGGGGTGAGTAAGTAGGTCTTGTTAAAATACTTTTAGCTTGTTAAAATACTTATTACAAGAAAACTGCCAGAAATCGACCCAATAAATGAAGAAGTTCGATAAAAACAAATGAAGATAAATTAAAACAAATGAGCATCAAATAGATTTGATATAAAAGTACAATTTGGAATTTTCAAAAAGCCACCAAGTTGTTATAGAGCAAATATTCCATATAAGAGCTGGGTGTTCTATGGTTCTCACTCTCAAGTCTACTGTTTTATTGCAAATCAAAGACAAGACTATAGACGACTATATTGAAGGGACGGTGGCGCCATCTTTCAGTTCACAAAATTGTTGGTTTAACTATACGCACACTAGATGTCACTAAGTGTGTAAAGTGTGGCCATCTAGCATCCATGCATAATATTATAAATGCAAAAGTAACTGTCTGCAGGGCCTGATTAACCCTTAGGCTAATTAGGCTGTAGCCTAGGGCGCGAGGACCGGGGGGGCGCGAGAATCGGGGCGGGGCGCAGGATCGGGGGCACGCGCGCTGAAATCGTGTCTACGCATGCACTATTCATCTAACATCATTGCATCCAACCAAAATATTTCAAATAGACACTTATACTAAATGCGCTATGAACTGATTAATTTTGAGTCCCTGATTTTAAGAAATATTAAAATGTGCGCACAAAACCAACACCGACTCGAATTAAATAGTTTACAAAAATCACTTTCTGGCAGAAGATGTATGACTCGCGTTAATCACTATAATACCTACTGCTTATAAACGGGGCATCTGAGCTGACTTTTGAATAAACCCTTGGCAAAATGTTGCATGTACCCATTTTTGGACAAGTTGTCCGTTCAAAATAAGCAAACCATTTTTCGGACGCTTCGTTTGTCTACTGGCTCTTCTTCCTCCACTTCGCACGGTATTGTTGTAATAGTAGTGAGACTATTCGCACGCGCATTTCACCCTCCACGACGCCAATCCAGGACTTCTTGGGCCTATCCCGTCTATCTGGACCCGGTTGGGGCGCCTTGCCATTAGCCTGGCGGTTTTCGTAAAACGTGACCGCAATTTTTTTTATCGTGTGATAAAGCTTGTCGCGGGCCGCAAGGTCTGTGATTCTCCTTCGCTCCCGTTCCACCGCCGCCTCCTTCACGAGCATTAGTTGCTCGCAGAAGGAGGCGCCGGCAGCCCACGCATCCCAGAGAGAACTCTCACTCCCAGAGTCACTACCAGCTCCTGTCTCGGCGTCTCCCACGCCGGACACTCGGTGAGCGTGTGCAGCGCCGAGTCCTCGCTCGCGTCGCAGTGATGCAATCGTTTACTCTTTCTTCGCGATCTTAAGCAGATACCACCCGAAGCACCCGTGCCCGGTGATAATCTGAGTCAGCCAGAACGAGAGGCCGCCGTGTGGCCTCTCTAGCCACTCCCCCGTCTTACCGCCGCTACTACGGCGCGCCCTATGCGTGGTCGCCCAAGTTATAGCTCCCACTCCGCCACCCTGTGGAGCCGGGATCTCACGGTCCGAATTTCTTCAGGCTCAGGATCGTGTCCCCGCTCCCGCACCTCCTTTCCAAACCGATATAGCGCCGAAAGGGTTCTCGCTTTCAGGATCCACGGTGGCGATCTAGCAATGAGACTCGCTGCTTCAAAGGATATCGTGCGGGGTACTCCCTGATGGCCCTGGAGACCATTTTCCGCTGTGGTTTATGCAGCCGGTCCACATGCCTGGCCTTTAGGTTGTCCACCCATACTGGTCACCCATATAGAGCCATGGACCGCACGACACCCGCGTAGAGTCCTGCAGGATTCCTCCGGGCACCTCAAATTGGGCAGCAGACGCGTCAAAAAGTTAGCTGTGAGCACTAATTTTGGGACTAGACTTCGGAAATACTTCCCGAAGTGCCACCGACCGTCGAGCATGAGTCCCAGATATTTCATCTGGGGCTTGATGTCGATGGGAGTCTCCCACTGTGATGCTGGACCCCGCCGGCGGAAGTCCGCGCCGGGATCCATGAAAGAACATGGCCTCGGTTTTCTGCGGAGCCACCTCGAGACCTAGCCGCCAGATCCGCACCACGACTTGGGCAACCGCGGTCTTGGCTTCGCTTCGCGGTGTGTAGCCCCGCTCGCCGTCACTAGCGTGTCGTCTGCATAGCACGTCACGGCGGCACCATCCACGAGTTCACTGCGTAGCACCCAGTCGTATCCGACGTTCCACAGGAGAGGCCCCAGGACCGATCCCTGCGGAACACCGCACGACATCTCTCTCCGACCGACACCGGTCGTACTTGGGTAGATGACGGAACGTGACCGCACTAGCGAAGGCGACTTTCTTGCCAGTTATCTACCATGTCACAGACATGAGGGCTGCAGTGGATGCGAGAGTTCCTCTCGCAATCTTTACGCGTGTCTCCGCATCCGCACATCGACCGCAGCATTTTCATGTCCGTGATACGTAGCTCCTGCTTATGTCGCTCCAGCAAGTATTATGTCTTCTCCACATATAGCTTCAGACTGCCGTTCTCAAGCGCTTCCTTCCACACTTTCACACGTTGCAGCAATCTGCTCCTGTCCCTGTCCAGCAGCGCGATATCATCACCATTGAGGATACATGAGCATCCTACTTACATATACTTACATACACTCTTCAGAGTGAAGTAGTAAGTAAGGATTAAGGAAGGATCCTTGGTGTACCACGACAGTGATGGATCCGGTTTTCATGTCGCCGACAAGGATCCGATCCGAACCACGTAACCGGAATCGTGGTATATGTCTCGAATGGTGTCAATGTAAGCCTCTGGAACGCCTTTAGACCGCAGTCATCGCACGAGGAATAGGCAATGTGGAGGCGTATTCTTCGCCTTGTATTTCACTCCGTGAGTGCACTCTCCTGTCAGATCCGGGAGTCGATTATCCTCTGGTATAGTTTCATGGTATGAAACATTACCTTTAAAACGCGATAGCTGCCATACTCCTGCGCCAATCCCTTGCCTTTGAAAACTGATATTACTCAGCCTCCACTAACTCGGGATCAGAACTGAATATGAACCTTGTTAAAATTTTCACACTTGTAAACAAAGTCAAAACTGCTATACTACTCTTTATGCTTCGTTTACATACTCGCGGCAGAGCGAGGGAAGTGGCGAGAGAAGTGGGCAGGGACGTGGTGTGAATGGTATATTCGTCATGCCGCGAGTACTGCCGCGTGTATGTTGCTGCGAGTGTCGGCTTGGCGGCGCGAGAAGGAGCGGCAATACTAGCGCGATGAAGCATTCACATACTCGCGTCGCGCACACTTCGCATCGAGCGCTCGTTGTGTACGCGCGTGTCACAGTCACAGGATTACTTCGAATTTATTATCATGATAATGACGCAACCAATCGAATGGTCCAACGAAAAATCAATAGAATTTATTGAAATGCTTGCTACGGATCTAATTAAATAATATAGGTAATATATATGTATACGTATAAAAGGTAGGTAGGTAGGTACCTACCTACCAAACTAGAATAGGTAGGTAGGTAGCTACCTACCTACCTACCAAATTAAAATAGGTAGGTAGGTAATTAGGCTAATTTGGTAAGAAGGTTACCTACCAAATTAGAATAGGTAGGTAGGTAGGTACCTACCTACCTACCAAATTAGCCTAATTATACCTACCAAATAGGTAGGTAGGTAGGTACCTACCTACCTACCTATTCTAGTTTGGTAGGTAGGTACCTACCTACCTACCTATTCTAGTTTGGTAGGTAGGTACCTACCTACCTACCTATTCTAATTTGGTAGGTAGGTACCTACCTACCTACCTATTCTAATTTGGTAGGTACCCTAGCTACCTGTTTGGTCGGTATACTTAGGCTAATTTGGTAGGTAGGTACCTACCTACCTACCTATTCTAATTTAGTAGGTAGAGGTACCTACCTACCTACCAAATTAAAATAGGTAGGTAGGTAATTAGGCTAATTTGGTAAGTAGGTTACCTACCAAATTAGAATAGGTAGGTAGGTAGGTACCTACCTACCAAATTAGCCTAATTACCTACCAAATTAAAATAGGTAGGTAGGTAGGTACCTACCTACCTACCTACCTATTCTAATTTGGTAGGTAGGTACCTACCTACCTACCTATTTGGTAGGTAATCAGGCTAATTTGGTAGGTACTACCTACCTACCTACCTATTTTAATTTGGTAGGTAATTAGGCTAATTTGGTAGGTAGGTACCTACCTACCTACCTACCTATTCTAATTTGGTAGGTAACCTACTTACCAAATTAGCCTAATTTACCTACCTACCTATTTTAATTTGGTAGGTAGGTAGGTACCTCTACCTACTAAATTAGAATAGGTAGGTAGGTAGGTACCTACCTACCAAATTAGCCTAAGTATACCGACCAAACAGGTAGCTAGGGTACCTACCAAACCAGAATAGGTAGGTAGGTAGGTACCTACCTACCAAATTAGCCTAATTACCTACCAAATTAAAATAGGTAGCTAGGTAGGTACCTACCTACCTACCAAATTAGCCTGATTACCTACTAGCTAAGTATCTAAGTAGATAGCCTAGCCTAATAAAATGCCTATACTGCACTTAACTAAAGTCGTCCATCTCCATCGCAAGGCGAATACTGTATGCGGGGCAACGCGATGAACATCGCGATGATGCGAGTGTTGGGCAACGCGATGAACATCGCGATGATGCGAGTGTTTGAATGCTAGGGCATTATTCGCGTGAATATTTCCGGCAAGGCGATGAGCAATGCGAGCGGCAGTATGTAAACGCGGGGTTAAGCTGACCGTAATGGTAGACACACTTGATGGGAGCGCGTCTTCAAAATTAGCCTAGGGCGGTCAGAACTCTTGATCAGTCCCTGACTGTCTGTTACGCTTTCATGCCTGAACCACTGGACCAATTTTGATGAAATTTGGTATAGGGGTAGATTAGACCTTGAGAAAGGACATGGGCTATGTTTGGTCGCGAGAACCGACATCCACGCAGGGGAAGCCGCGGGTAACAGCTAAGTAAGTTATATTTGGAGAAGCTGGACGGATGCTGATCTGTTTGCGGCTGTTTGACGTTAGACTAAGCCCTGACGGCTGAGAATTTCATTGTCTCTGTTTTTGGTTTGGGGTAGCCGAATGCCTGATTGCAATTTTAACAGGTAGATTAAAAATTACAAGTATATAATAATTAATTTATTTCAAAATTTACATATAAATACCGTACATTCATGGTTCAAGTTTAACTTAAACAATAATTTATAAGGAACGTCATGCAATATTAATGCTACTAATGTACACATTGGCATTTTAATTTTACCACAAATCATCGTTGTACAATGTATTATCAATTTATAATATGTAATATTAATTAGGTATACTATATAAAAAATTGCTTGATAAAGAATAAATAAAACTTAAGTACAAAATAACCCTTCTGTGGCAGACGGGTAATTAAATAATTTCAAAATTAGTAATGGTTAAGTTTCAAATACATTTTTTTTTAAATTTAGTGCGATGGATTACAGAGTAACAATTAGCATATACAGAAGAAGCATAAATACATCAAAAAATTCAGATCAATAAATATCTACACTATTTATACACACATCAAGAGTCTTGAGACCTAACAATCCCGTTCCAATTACAAAGATGAACTTTTATTTACTTAGGCAATTTTTTTTATATTTGGTCCGTCAATTAACTGCATTCCGCTAGATGCTACAAAAAGCTGAGGTGCAGTCCAAAAGATACGGACCATCATTTCAGATGCTATTGGCCTTAAAATAGTGGTTCATAACTTGACGGCCTTATCATATACTGATCCTAATGCATGTTAGTATTCAGAATAAAATTTTAATACTGTTGATTTTTCTTAAACCGTGGAATGCCGACTTTTAACCAATAAAATATATTGAGAGCATTTGAAGCAACTATGTATAAGGAGAAGCATTTTACATATTATCGCGTTAGATTGATTGCAAATTCGTTATGCACTTTAATACATTTTGTAATATTCTAAATGGTATAAAAAAATTCGAAGAGGTACCTACTACCTACCTACTTTATGTTGATGTGCAATTTAAACCTAGGTGTGCTCATATGTACGTTAAATATGTATTGTACGGTAAATATAAAGAATCTTTCGTCTACATCTGTTGTTTGTCTTCTAGATCGATAATATTGTTTAATTTCTATAGATTTGTAATTTGGAATGTTTGTTAGCAAATCCATGATCTGATATCTGTTTTACCATTCCCGGATAATAAATTATAATCCTGTCTATACCGCAACTTCGATCTAATAACCATAAAAATAATTCAATCATAAATAAATTATTGCCAGATAATATAATAATTTATTCAATCATAAATAAATTATTATATTATCTGGCAATACATAATCATAAAGCGACTTTATCGCATAAAGTTAGGCCAGCGCCAGACGCTCCAACCCGACCATCCGACCGTCCAATCGGCAGCCAGTATTGATGTATTAATTATTATTATTACATTAATACTGGTTGTTGATTGGATGGTCGGATGGTCGGGTTGGAGCGTCTGGCGCTGGCCTTAGACAAGACCGTAGTAAATGGTGTTGCCAACGCAACTTAACCGTTATTATAATATTTAAATGGTTTATTAATTCGAAATGTATTTATACAGGAGTCAGTCATTTGATCATATTTATTTAACAATTAAAAATGATTCTTTAGGGCTCATTGAATATGAGCCAATATGATAGATTATGTCAAGAGCTCGAGAATGGACCCTTTTTACATTAGCAACTAGAAAGTGACGAGACATCTCAGTAGTTTTCGTAGTTCTCAGTTTCCAGTCGCGTTTCCATATAACGCGACTGAAAACTGAAATTTTCTCAATTTGTACAAATTTAATGTCAAATTATTGTTTCGCCAATCTGCCATCTTGCGGTTACTTTTTGAGGGTTATTGATTGGTTGTTGAGACATGATTCCGGAAACGCGACACTGGAAAACCACGACTCCAGTTTCATCGGGTTTCTGACGATATCGCGGCGACGCGCGACGTTAATTATAAAGAAGGGTATATGAACACGAACAACGGACGAACTTTTTTTGAATTATGTAATAATAAAAAATGTATTTCATAAGCGCGTACTTATTACATTATAGGCAGTCATTCGAGCAAAATGCTCCTTATCATCCATTCTCATTAAGAAGAATCATCTTTAATATACAGTGGTCAAGCGCGAGCGAACGTTCATATATAGCTACATTGAGTACAGTGACATTCTAGGCAGGCTAGATCATGTCGATTCGGTGCGACTTCTCGGGCCAGGGAAAAACTTGGGGGATCGCCTTTTGGTACCGCACGTCATACATCTGTGCTCGGATGAAAGCCTCTGTGTCTTTGGGCTGCGGTGTCACTGATGCTTTGTCTGTAACGAAAATATGTTAATTGGATTATTGAACGTGACTCAACAGGAAATAATTATATTGTTATTGTCATTAAGTGAACAACCACAACATGTCAGATAAATCACTTTATAGTAGGTACATACACCCACGTTTACCTACTAGTCATAGTGAATCCACCACTTTTGACTTTGAGTCATACATTTTATTAATATTCTATGCTACTATCAATCAATCAATCAATTAGCCTACTGCAGTTCACTGCTGGACATAGGCCTCTCCCAATATGCGCCACGTTTGCCGATCCTCCGCCTTCCGCATCCAGTCTGTCCCAGTCACCTTAGCAGGTCGTCAGTCCACCTGGCTAGGGGATGTCCCACCTTCCGTTTTCCTTCGTCCACTAAATCAATACTATGCTACTAACTCAATATCATTGACAATAATTAGTAGTGGCTCCAGCCTTCGACATTGAGACGGGCAAGAGGAGAAGAGATTGTTGAATAGAATGATGTAGCGTGTTGGTGAAGTTTGGATACTTACCGCATTCGTAGGCATGGTTCACAAGCGCCTTGGCGATCGTCACGGAGCAGTTCTTGATCTCCTTGAGCGGCGGGTACAGGGAGCCCTGCGCCAGATCCTCATCACTTACGACTTCGGCCAATGTCTATGCAAAAATAATACGTGTAACTATGTAGGAACATTTTATATGAAGTGTTGATACTACTTATAATGAAATTACTAAAAAGTACTTTTTACAGACTGCCAAGTCTGTAAAAACACAAATGTAGCTACCTACATTTGTGTAGGTACCTAAATGATGATTGTCTGAACACTGGACTTTCATAAAACCATTATAATCTAGTCAAAATATACATACAATCACGCCTTTATCCCCGGAAGGTTAGGCAGAGGTGAATTAAGAGAACTTCTGTATTTAAGAACCCCACGAATATTCAGCTCTGCGAATTTATGCAAGCTCAACGTGTCCATTTTGACTGGATTATTACTCCTCGTCCTCAAAATCATAATACAATTTATTGTTGCTTGTTAAATGAAAAATAGCATAGCTACCTGAGCAGCCAATAGCATAAAGTCCTCGGAGATGTCGATGATGCCGGCGCAAATGATCCCCAAAGCCAGTCCTGGGAAGATGTACGAGTTGTTGCCCTGTCCGGGCCTCAGCACTGCGCCAGACTTCGTCACGTAGTCCGGGAACGGAGAGCCGGATGCGAAAATAGCCCGCTCCTGTGTGGTACAGTTGGAATAGTTTAATCTCTAGATCTAGAATGTAACTAAATGGTTATAATTCAGGTCACTACGATCATCAATTGCACTCCTCCCCCTGGTGTTGCACTCGCCCATAGGCCACGGTAACCTCTTACCAGGATGGCCGGTCTGCGACCTAAGCTAAGTAGTATAAAAAAAAATATTACACTACTAATTACACTCGTCAGAATTGAATACGTACCTAGTACCTATACGCGCAGACAAAATAAAAAAGTAGCTACGGACAATAATAGACTCGCCTATAGGAGGCTAGTGGGGGAGTTAGTTATACTTACCGTTTCTTTTTTATGGAAATTGTATCCTACTGCGAACTTATGATGTGATAGATAGAAGCCTATAGATGAGGTAGATGACTGACAGTCTAACTGCAGATCCTCGATTGGAGGCCAGATGGCAGTTGCTTTAGACTGGAAAGCTCGGAAAAGCTCAGGAAATGATAGATAGATGATTGAACTAACCTCTGTGTTGGAGTAGGCCTCGATGGCAGTGCACTCCGCCTTGCTGGTGGGGTTGGACAGCGCGAAGATGACGGGGCGCTCGTTGAACTGGCCCATCTTGGTGAGGATGGCCGGCGTGAACGCGCCGCCGATAGCCGCCGCACCTGCGTATACGTTTGTTGTAACTATGTGACCTTACTGTAGGTATCCCGCTTGACGGACAGCAGGGTATAATACTTAACGTAAATACGTACCTATCTGAAATCTAGGGTATGCCTGGTGTATTATAGTCCTACAATTTTATTTTATTTCCTACAATGGTATAACATTCACCGGAATACCGGGCAATTTATCATGTTTTTATTTTAGTCAGTACCTAGATATATCCGTGATCATGGCGCTTGTAACAGCGTCAAAATATCGGATACCTACTGGAAAGCCGTAAAAACATGGTGAATATCTCGGTGAGTATATTCTATTAATGTAAATAACCATAGCAATCTCAAATTATATTATAGGGACAGTGATGTTGGACTTGTAATTAAGAGGTGCATTTCCAGACTTCAAGCGGAATAATAAGACATTAGGTATTTCTGCTCTAAACCATTATCTTTTACTACTTAATTGAATAATTATTCTATACCAACTCACCAATAAGAACCGACGGTTTCGCAATATTAACGACCTCGGCCAGGGTCTTCACAGGGGCGTGTGCTTGGGCGAACTTCTCCTTGTGTTCGTTGAGGCCTCCCTCGGGCCTGTTCTTCACGATGAGCCCCTTAGAGTCCACCATCCAGATGCGGGCTCGCGCGTTTGCGTCCGATGTGCCTTCAGCCTTCATGGCCATCACGCACAGTTCCGCAATACCTAGTGCCGCCTGTAATGTATGTACGGTTAGTAAGGGCTGATATTATCATCACAGGACATATCGTTCTAATCAGGCAATTCGAGCTAGCTGACAAATTTTGAGCGCAATGATCATCAGTTCTGTTAAAGTTAGACAAGCAATCAGTGTCATGGACGCATCAGATCGTTTCCAAGCTACAGCTCTGGATGCCTTTATCAGAGTACCTGATACCAGGGCATGGGGCATAAACATATAAATAGAAACTTTTGACCAACGAAGTCGAAGAGATATGTCTACCATTTTTCAGCGATTCCATTGATCCAACAGAAGAGAGCTTCAAACGAATGGCTGAAACAATGGTGACATGTGATCGCATAAGGCCGTGTTGTGGCAGTAGGTACGATTGTGTAAAGTATTAGGTGTGTGGATAATAAATATATTATGTTATTCACATGATCTGTTAATTATTCTGTTCTAAACATATTATGTTAAATCATAAGTAAACGCAAAGTTATCGATAAGTAGGACAATAGTACGTGGATATAATAATAAAGTCATCACCTCGCCAGCTCCCTGGAAGACAATGGTGTTGTCGGACAGCTTCTTGTGAGTAATCCTAAGGCTGGCGAACAGACCGGCGACGGCGACAGCAGCGGTGCCCTGGATGTCATCATTGAAGGTGCAGTACCTTAAACAGAAATACGATTTGTATTTACTATCAATATATTATCAGAGGGGGGAGGGCGATTTTTATGACTGGTAACATACATACATACAGTCACCCCTTTTCCCAGTGGGGTAGGCAGAGAGACCACAGTTTTCCATTTGCTACGATCCTGACATACCTACATTGTTTTGTTGTTTTCATACATGCTCGCCGGTTTCAGGTAGGTACTCTTGACATGTCTTGTGGTAGGTGAAGTTATAGATAAAAAGTAACACTACACCACAAGCAATAAAGTTACCTGGGCCAGTGTGGACATGATAGACTATTTGAAAAGTTTACTCACTTGCCGCGGTACTTCTCGAGTAGTCTGAAGGCGTTGGCGTTGCCAAAGTCCTCGAACTGGATCAGACAGTTCTGGCCGAAGCGCCGGACCACGGCGTCCATGAATTCGTCAATGAACTCGTCATAGTCCGAGCCCGTCACGCGACGCTGACGGAGTCCGATGTACAGAGGGTCATCCAGCATCGATTGTGTGTTTGTACCAACGTCTGTTTACATAAATATAGTAACTATGTCGTAAAATAACACACGAATTCAGGACTCAGTGGTACTACGGTGGTACCTAAGCGAATATGGTGGCATATGAAGGTTTAAAATGCCAGAAGCTAGACACGTATTTTCAGAGGAAGAGAAAAACGACGAAGGGTTATGAGAAAGGGGGTATCGCTACTTAACGTTGATTGAAAACTATGCATTACTAGAAATATCTAGCTTTTCTACCTTTCTCCAACATTATGGCGTGATATCCATCCGACCAGATTGATAATTATATTAAACAACTGTCAAATCGCGATCCCAAGAGTTAATGTTGCGATTTGCGATGCTGTATCGAAATCAACGCGAAAAATTACATATCGCGATACAGGTCTATACATTTTTTTGTTTCACTTTCAAAACTTTAAATTTAACAAAATTTTGAGGTCCTATATAATAACAAAAAAAAAATACCCAAAGTGATGGGCAGGCACTGATGGGGTTTGATGCCAGCAAGTGCTGTGTACAGTGCCAGCTTGCCAACGGGAATGCCCATGCCGCACGCACCCAGGTCTCCTAACCCAAGGATACGCTCTCCATCAGTGACTACGATGGCACGGACGTCTGTTTCAGGCCTGAGGGAAGAAAAAGTCAATGTTAGTTCGTCGGATAGCCAGAGAAAGACAAGCAGACTTGTCTTGATCGTCCTTGACCATATGAGGCCGAAATTGGCAATTAAAATTGTAGCGATCAAAATCGGCAAAACCAGTCAACTTCAAAAAAAGTCAGGCGAGGCGAAGTCAAATTGACGTGTCCTATATATATTTTAAAAAAAAGTTTGGTTGCCAATTTCAGCCTCATCTTGACCATATTAAAGTAGCAATCACCTCGGTCTCCGCTTATTATTCTCTGGGTGATAAGATTGCGTTGTGGTTAAGAATATCCATTCCGGCTATTAGGTATTTATTTTTCATGACATGGTTTCATATTAATCATCTTGCTTAAAGTGATGATAAAACCTGATACCATGAGAGCGAAAAGATGTAGGTAAGTAAAGGAATATCGTAATCACATACGATCACAATAATTATGAAAAAAGAAATTGAGGAGCTACTTGGCGCCGATGACAGGTATCAAACCCACAGCTTCGAACTTCCGAAGATATTTCGTTCTATTTCATACGAAACAGTTAAGTCCGATTTAAGGAAACCGCAAACATACCAGTTCCTTTTCTTTTTTTTATCGTGCGAAAAATCCTCACGGATAGGTACCCCCCCTCCGCCGGAGCCGGTGGAGGAGGTTATGTCGGACTTGAACCGACTAAAACATACGCCATCTTTGGGCCGGGCCGTCGGTTGCCGGAGGTGAGGTAGTTGTAGACAACATACCAGTTCCTGAGCACATCATATATGTGTCCCTTGTCGTGGATAGTGATGAAGAGTCCCCTCGGGCGGCGGTACACCAGCCCGTACTTCTGGCAGGCCAGGCCCACGGTGGGGGTGTACACGATGGGCATCATCTCGGCCACGTTCTCTGCGACGAGGCGGAAGAACAGGTGCTCATTGCGGTCCTGCAAGAATTATCATGTTGAGTGAAAGATAGATGGCGTTACTTTAGTCGTTAATGTTTGATATCTGAAAATGTTCGGTACATATTTTATAGGCTGATTTACCTACACCAGACGAGCGAATACTCATTCTATTCTCTCTACGTCAAATTCTATTAGTGTAAACAGTGACAGAACATTCGTCCGTTGTTCTTTCTCATGTACTCGTAGGTAAGTGTTGATATTACGGTTTCGTTTACACTAAAATATAAAGAAAGAATGCTCTAGCAGACTCTAGTTCTATATTCGTTTGGTCTTAATCCACCTTAAAGGTAAGAAGGATTAAGGTCCGTATTCTAGAACGACACATAGGCCTGAATCTCATTTTATCTTCGGACAGACTGTATCTAAACATATCGACAGATTTGAATTAGGCATCGTGAAATTACCCATTTCTTAAACTAGTTTTTTGTGGCTGGAGCCATCGGGTGGATTTTCCCAAGTTCTCTAGTACAAAAGAGCCGACCCGGGACGATACAAATAAAGTATTTTATAAATTCCTATAGCTCAAAAGCCTAACCTATTCAGTTATAGGTACTACCTATAGTTTGTTATTAACTAGGTATATCTTTATATATCTACAACTACAAACTATCGCATTCTCAATACTCATACAAGTGTAAACCGACATGATTGCGCTATCTTCGTTTTATTAATAGCTAATTAATCATTCAAACATCTGCAGCACTGTGTTCTCATTAATATGGAAACTATTGTACCTACCTACCTACCAGTCCTCACGATCGTGTTATGTAAACTGATCATCGGCTTTAATTGCTTATTAAAAAAGGTATCAATCAATCAAAAAAATCACATCGTAAAACTCGTGGAATAAGTTAGGTCCTAGTCCTACCTACTTACCTAAGTTTTCTGAAATTTTCCAATTAAAAAAACAAAACAAAAGATTCTAAATAAAAATAAAGTTCATTACCTACCTACCTAATTTTAGCGTCGCGTCGTGATTGTCGTGATGTTATACTTATTACAAATTGAATTATTGTCCAAACTAAAAAGGTGTTTACATATTAGAACAATCGGTCTACAGTCTACAGGAAGGGGACTAAACTCAAGGCATTAAGATAATTTTGAGTACTTTTTTAATCAAGATCGATCTGTATTTACATTAACTTGTACCTATAGATTGCTGTTGCCCAGGATAAACAATTAGTTATCTAATATTTGACGTGTAATAATATTTTGAAAAGTTGAACGACATCAGAAGGAAAATGCTTAGAAAAACTGACCCCGGGCTCTAAAGTCTTGGATTCAACCGGGATTAAAAATGTGGAATACTGATGATTATACTTACAAGTAGTCCCATAAGATAGATGTACTTGTTGAGAGGATCTTCGTATCTGTCGATGGACAGTTTGCACATCTGGACCTGCTCCTCCTGTGTCTTCACTCTAGCCGGCAGCAGGCCGTGGATACCGAGGGTTTGACGCTCCTCGATTGTGAACGCCATGCCCTGGGGACAAGATAAAGCTATTGGTTAGTATTTAAATTGACTCTTATGATGATTAGGTACATATCAGTGGCGAGGTCTCCTATAACCCGATTCCTGCCGACTTGTTCTGCAAGGTAGGCTCTGGTAGATTTAGATGTTTCATGTTTAGATTTAGACTCTAATAAGTAATATTTATAATGTATTATCTAAAACTGCATGTACGTATTCTAAAAATGAAAGATTCTTACAAAATTGCTATGGTAGTTGTATATCAGCTAAGACTGTCTACCAGCATCCCTTTGCCACTGTTCTATATATGGTTTTATCATCTATCTGCCCTAGTCCCAATTATTTGGGGTCGACGCAATATGACATTCTCCTCCATAAATTCCTGTCAGACCTCATTTCCTCGGTCCTTACCATAGTATCCTCTATCACACATTCTATCCATCTTTTATTGGCCCTGCCCCTGCTCCTAAAGCCCTCTGCACTCATACTTTGAACCTTTTTAAGATTTCATTTAGTACAACATGAAAAAAAAGTTTAGTTAAACAAGTCGAAGCGCCGTCGGTAGCTTAGTAATTAAGGAGTCGGCCTTACGATCGAAAGGTCCCGGGTTCGAATCCTGGCCATTACATTACCGAAGTGAACGCACTCCTAACACTAAGCAATTTAGCTTAGCTGGAGGGGTTAGTTAGATGGAATATTATCTAGTAATTTCGGTTACTAGTATTCTTAAAAATACCCTGCCCCTTGTTATTATAGTATCAAAATTTACTTATACTTGTAATGTTATGGGCGAATGGGGGCAGATAAGGAGCAACCGCCCATTAAACCACGAGAGAAAAATCGATGTTGTGATAACGCTCTCGAGTCTCGACATACAATACCGATTTAGGCTACGTTCACACGTGTTCACATGATACGGTTTAGTAACAATATAATTTCGGTTTCGGAACTGTAAAAACGTATGTAAATTTTAAAATTATGGCGTGAATGCGTTGTAAGTACTTTTTTTTTTTTTACATACGTGGTGTTAGAACTCGCACAACGAAATGCAAGTGTAAACTCATAGACTAAACCGTATTACTGTTTCCATCCCAATTGAGCAGTCCGACTGGGTAAGTACTAGGGATGTGATATACCTGTGACATTCAATACCCGGCCTTATAGGTATGGGTATCCCCGTGTACCCGGTACAGAAACCGGGTATCAAAATACCTATAGGTATTTTCTAATCAGACCTTAGCGACTTATATGCGACCTTTACGGACTATTGTAAAATTACACTAGATTTACTTTTGCTTCTCTATACCTATCTTATGGTATAATTTCGAAGCCGACCGCATACGGCAACTGCCGACGCACGCACGCATTGCGGCTTCTCAATAGTCCCCGTTATCCGTATCAGAGTTTAACAAGTAATGGGTACCCTGATATGCTGCACGCGTATGAAGTTGTCGTATGCGGTTGGCTACGGAATCTCATACCTTTATTGACGGCTGGTAGGTACCTACTGAATGAATATATCTTT
This sequence comes from Eilema depressum, assembly GCA_914767945.1. Taxonomy (NCBI): domain Eukaryota; kingdom Metazoa; phylum Arthropoda; class Insecta; order Lepidoptera; family Erebidae; genus Eilema; species Eilema depressum. Next base: position 16,054,406 of record OU612023.1, on the reverse strand, counting down.
AAAGTTGTAGAACCTAGATTTTTTTTTTAATAACAATAATAATTGAGTTATGTTTTCGTATTTACATGCCGACTGCATTTTGTATGAAATGAAATCCAAATCTTTTTTACCAGGCTTAGGAGTTAGGACTGTCAGCTAAGAGTATTTTAATGAATTAATGATATGAATTATGTATAAATGTAATTATGTAGGTTACCTATTAGGCACCAAATATCAAAATCCACGTTATATTCATCTCTATCGCTATAATTGGAAACAACTATGTTCCGTTAAAAAAAAATCGTTATAAATATGTAACATTATTATGTAAATATGTTCTTTAGTATCATGCAAATACATAATCTAATTTGTCTCAACGATGATGGTGGTGGTGGTGGCTAATTTCGCGTCTTCGGCCGATGGCCGGTGCATTGTATATCCACCGGCAGGTATCTTGGACCTAAATCGCGAGAGAATATAATTACTATAATAATATGAATATAATACATAATATTATCGTAAACATTTGGTAAATAATAATTCACCCAAAAACGCGTACCTACTGCGCGTATAAAGCACGTTTTGAGCACATTTTAGGTCCAAGATACGTGGCGCGGGTTATATACATACGTTCGTGTGACTTCGTACCATTCGGGTGACTTCGTTTAAAGTACGGCGGGCGCGCGGTGCGGCGGACGCGGTGTAGACTGTAGGCAGAACGAAGACCCGAGACCCGAGACCGGGTACGAACGGGTATAGGTACGTACGGGTCGTACACCCGCACGGTGCGGCCGGGTGCGGCCGCACCCGTACTGTCTGTCTCTGTCATACGATTTCGTTCGGCGCGTGGCTCGTGCGATACCTAGCGGGTGCGGGTGCGGGTATCTGCCGTAATACCGGGTATGCGTACTGCCATGTTCATACTGGGTATAAATACCTGTACCAGTATATACGCCTCATCCCTAGTAAGTACCTCCACCCTACAAAATAACGCGGCTAAATAGCATCGTGCTGTGTTCCCGGCCGTGAGCAGGGTAGCCAGAGGTCACTAGAGAGGTTTTGTGCTGTCAGTGGGAAGACCAAAGAGGCTTGTCTTACTTATCTTCTGCGCCGACGCACACTGGGGCAGCGTCATATAGGGACATGATATAAATTAAATTTTGAAAAGTGGTATTTTGATAAAACTAATGATGTTATGATAATAGACTACTGGCCCGTGTACAAAAATGATGGGTCATTTGAACCACCAGGTGACCTTTATAGAACGATTTAAGAGCATAAAATAATAAGATTCAGCACTATGCCGTCACTTGTAAGCTGTCCAACTGAGTGCAGGTGAAGAAGAGGGGGTTGTAACCCACGATTACTTCACCATGTCGCATGATTTTTGTACGGCGTTGCGGAATAATGGATTAGAAGCAGTATTGAAATATTATGAAACTGATGCCGTACAAAATCAAATGACCAAATTTACCCTGGTAATGTCGGAAAATAAAATAAAAATTCCGACTTTGTGGCTCACCATTTTTTGTACAGCACTACGCGTTTGCTTGTTATTTTTCATGGATCTATCGATGGTAAGAATGCCGTACAAAAATATATGACCAAAATGTACTCACTCTACCTGTACTTTGTACCTGTACTCACCTGCACTCAGTTGGACAGCTTACAAGTGACGGCATAGTGCTGAATCTTATTATTTTATGTTCTTATATCGTTCTATATAGGTCACGTGGTGGTTCAAATGACCCATCATTTTTGTACACGGGCCAGTAGTCTATAAACTTGACTATCGAGTGCATTCATTACTACCCTTTATAACAAAATATCAATTTATTTAGTACCAACAAATTGCACTCGAAGTAAGACGTAAAAGGAATTAAGAATATTGCAAATATTTACAATAATTTATTTATAGTGGATCGCGAAACGAATTAATTATGTCTAATATGGAGCATAGTGATAATGGTATGTAGAATATATTGCACTATTAAAAGTTAATATTTAAACCCTACATAGGCTGTATGAAAAAAAACAATATTTACACTATTTTTATAATTTTTTCATATTTCTGCAAAGAGTTCCTCATATATTTCACTAATATATAATAGGGTAACTACTATTTAATATAAAAGTGAAATAAAAAGTAGGGAACTCATTGCAGAAATATAAAAAATATATAAAAATAGTGTAAATATTGTTTTTTTTCATACAGCCTATGTACCTAGGGTTTAAATATTAACTTTTAATAGTGCAATATATTCTACATACCATTATCACTATGCTCCATATTAGACATAATTAATTCGTTTCGCAATCCACTATAAATAAATTATTGTAAATATTTGCAATATTCTTAATTCCTTTTACGTCTTACTTCGAGTGCAATTTGTTGGTACTAAATAAATTGATATTTTGTTATAAAGGGTAGTAATGAATGCACTCGATAGTCAAGTTTATCATAACATCATTAGTTTTATCAAAATACCACTTTTCAAAATTTAATTTATATCATGTCCCTATATGACGCTGCCCCAATGTGCGACGGCACAAAATCTCTCTGTTCTTGCAGGGTTGGCAGAACGAGTCTGCCTCCCCTGATGTTGCACTCGTCCATAGGCCACGGTACCACTTTCCATCAGGTGGGCTGTGTGCTTGTCTGCGATCTAAGTAGTATTAAAAAAAATCCCTGTAAAAAAATAGATGCGGCCAGTCTCCGTGTGAACGCAGCGTTACACGGGCGTACGCAAAGTATTATATATCAGCATAAAATAGGAAGTAATTTGAAAGTGAAATATTAGGTAGCAGGAAAATTTATACGCGCTAAGGTAACAACGATTCTGTATAGCGTGTCTCATAAATAAATAAATATTCTAGGAAATACCTACACAGTGTCATCTAGTCCAGTTTATAAATTATAATCTAGCCAATCTTATAAATTATAATAGGTTTTAGAATGCGGATAAACGTAATTAAATATATTTTATGTGAATAGGAATAGGTACAAATATTATAGAGCGGGCGGGAACTTCATTTCTGTACCGATACTGCAGCAGTGCCGTGAGTCTCAAAGCAATGCTCCATTTTCTTTTAGCTCCTTATTTTTCATCATTTATCATGTATTCTAATATTATATAAAAGAAAAAAACTTACGTAATGTGTCGCAATAAATTGCTATTTCATTCTTTCCAAAGATTTCTATTCACTTTTGAGGGCAAGTGTACCATTAGGACTAATGTCCCAGTGCTTTGTCAAGCCCGAGACCAGTTCGATGACCTGGTACTAAACTATTGCATTAGTTGTTTAGACTTAGTGTTGTTAACTGTTTCCTTCTCAAGGTAATACACTGTTGCGTTTGTGCATACATTACTTTCTATTAGGTATACCTCAGGACACGTATCTTGGACCTAAATCGCGAAACAAATGAGGCACTCCCTGGCGCGCGCGGATAATTTTGTAATAAGCTATGTTTGTTGAATTGTGTGTGAAAAGTGCTATCCTCAAAAGATACTTACCTAAGAAACGTGTACTGCGCGTATAGAGCACACTTCAAGCACATTTTAGGTTCAAGATATATGTCCTGAGCAATAGTTACCTACCTACATTTTAACCGAAACTATCTTATTTCCTATATTAATTTCTATTTTACCATTTACGTTACATTATTTTTATAAGATACTAGCTACCACATTACCTACCTACATTTTAACCGAAACTATCTTATTTCCTATATTAATTTCTATTTTACCATTTACGTTACATTATTTTTATAAGATACTAGCTACCACATTACCTACCTACATTTTAACCGAAACTATCTTATTTCCTATATTAATTTCTATTTTACCATTTACGTTACATTATTTTTATAAGATACTAGCTACCACATTACCTACCTACATTTTAACCGAAACTATCTTATTTCCTATATTAATTTCTATTTTACCATTTACGTTACATTATTTTTATAAGATACTAGCTACCACATTACCTACCTACATTTTAACCGAAACTATCTTATTTCCTATATTAATTTCTATTTTACCATTTACGTTACATTATTTTTATAAGATACTAGCTACCACATTACCTACCTACATTTTAACCGAAACTATCTTATTTCCTATATTAATTTCTATTTTACCATTTACGTTACATTATTTTTATAAGATACTAGCTACCACATTACCTACCTACATTTTAACCGAAACTATCTTATTTCCTATATTAATTTCTATTTTACCATTTACGTTACATTATTTTTATAAGATACTAGCTACCACATTACCTACCTACATTTTAACCGAAACTATCTTATTTCCTATATTAATTTCTATTTTACCATTTACGTTACATTATTTTTATAAGATACTAGCTACCACATTACCTACCTACATTTTAACCGAAACTATCTTATTTCCTATATTAATTTCTATTTTACCATTTACGTTACATTATTTTTATAAGATACTAGCTACCACATTACCTACCTACATTTTAACCGAAACTATCTTATTTCCTATATTAATTTCTATTTTACCATTTACGTTACATTATTTTTATAAGATACTAGCTACCACATTACCTACCTACATTTTAACCGAAACTATCTTATTTCCTATATTAATTTCTATTTTACCATTTACGTTACATTATTTTTATAAGATACTAGCTGCCCCGGCGAACTTCGTAACGCCATATTTTCGGCCCTCGTGGTATTCAAATCCCGTTCCCGTTGCAACTTCCATTTAGGGGGATGAAAAATAGATGTTGGCCGATTCTCATAGATACCGGATAAGCACAAAAAATTTCATCAAAATCGGTCAAGCCGTTTCGGAGGAGTATGGCAACGAAAACTGTGACACGAGAATTTTATATATTAGATTACTTAAATTACTACATATTTTAAAATTATTATACATATAGACTGCGTGTCTGTAAGTTCGTTTGAAATATCCTTATCTTCTACGAAAAGATAACTAGCGGGGTGAAACTGAAAACCCATCAGTGAGTTATTTCATTGAATTCCATAACTCTATGCTGTAGAGTTCAAGGTAATAATTTACTTTTGAACGTCACTTCTGCTGCAGTTCGTCTAAGAATGCTAAAAATACGATACCGTCTTAAAATATTATGTAGGTACGTATTTAAAAACTATTTTTAGCGAACTCTAAAGGCTTGTAAATGTACTACAAAATGTTTGGTACAGTGGCAGTGGACATTTTGGTACAGTGGACATTTCGATACAGTAGACATTTTGGTGCAGTTGACATTTCGATACAGTAGACATTTTGGTGCAGTTGACATTTTGATACAGTGGACATTTTGATGCGGTGGACATTTTGATAGAGTGGACGCTATATGCTTCTATCTATCTATATATTCCATCGATGATTTACTTTGAAGTTATTTTATTATTTACGATTCGGTTGCTTTTCAACAGTCATGCTGTTGAAAAGCAACCGAATCGTATCATTTGAAGCGTCGGTAGCTTAGTGGTTAAGGAGTCGGCCTTCCGATCGAGAGGTCCCGGGTTCGAATCCTGGCCATTACACTACCGACGTGAACCCACTCCTAGCACAAGCAATTAGCTTAGTTGGAGGGGTTAACGGGAATATTAGTAATTTCGGTTGCTAATATTCTTTAAAAAAAAAAAATAATAATAATAATAATCGTAATCGTATCGTCACGTAGAGAAAATAAGTATTACTGTACCGGTGGAGTAGAATGGGGTCAACCCTATTTCTTCCTTTGAGCGTCGTCTCGTAGAAAGCGACTAAGGCAGTAAACAAACAGTCCATAATAGTGCCCGCTTGGCAAAATGTAGGTGTTAATTCACCTATGCCTACTCCTTCGGAAATATACAGGCGTGAAATATATGAATGTATGTATATAACTTCAACTTTTGGCGACACTGCAATCAACATTTAGGAACATTGAACCACTATCTAGATTCGCCACAGCAATCATTCAATAGTCTTGACATCCTGTTGCCGATTGTCTGAATGTCAACGCTAATTTATATGAAGCCGACCTTCTATATTCTTTCTACTAGTACACCTGACATAGTATAAATATTCATACAACGTCAGGTGGTACTTCAAAGAATCTTAACGTAATAAAAATAAAACTGCAAGGTCAAAGTACCGTATGCTCTCGCCATACGGGTGTGATGTGATAGGTACGGGACCCGGAAACGCTTGCCGGCGTATTGACAATCAGCTGGGTCGTGACGCAACGAAGGTGACCGCCTCAGCCAGCTGACCTTGAGGTACACCTCACTATCAATCAATTTTGTACTTTATGAGTACTGTATTAAGACTCGTTTTAGCTTGTGTTCTGTGGCAGAGGTGAAGTTCAGTGGGTTACCTATCATTATTTTGAAAGTTGCCATTAAATAAACCTTAATGAGAATATTAAGTGAGGGTAATGATTTATTACTGTTTTGTCTACGTCGAGCACCAAACTCAAAACACATCACAATAATATTACAATTATCTCGTTAAGTAATTTCATACAGGATATTATAAATTATAAACAAGTTTATAATACCGATTTGAATAAGGATAACAATTTTCCTTGTAAAAACATATTATTCGTAAGCGGCACCTATTTTAATGGTCGTTATTAAAATTTGTGATTAAATATTATACTTATCCGGTAGGCAAAAGTAACGTGATTCAAAAGTAAGTAGAATACATAGTAAGTTTTGGTCTAGACTTCTAGAAGTGAAAATTCCCAGCAAAGTCATGCATAAAGGAGAAAAAACGTCGAGTAAAATTTGAATTAAAACTTGAGTAAAATTCGAGGAAAATTCGAGGAAACATTTTGTAAAGTGGTGAGTTATCGATTATTTTCCAACTATTTATACCTAGGTAGGTACTGTTGATTGTTAGAACTTGGTGGAACTTGTTATTTTATTACACATATTGATAACTCACTTGTACTTTTCCACAATATTTGGACCTAACCGGTAATAAATAATAATTATGTATTATGGAAAAGTACAAGTGAGTTATCGACGTGTTAGATTTTTTGATTTTAAGCATCTACTGGGGACCGTAGTTGAATAACAAGTTCATTTCGATTCCCTTAGGGATAGAAATAGCCAATAGGGGGCCCTAGTGGACCACCCGTACTTTTCTATATTTTCCTCATATTCATATCTAATCATCATCATCCTCCTGCCCTTATTCCAAGTTATTAAAATACATAATAATAAACATAAATATCATTAGCAAAATCCGCTCTTTGAAATATAAACAGGAAAATAACAAAGACATTAGAGAAAAGCTAAGTGCTTTCCTTCGCATCTAGGTCATTATATTAAAAGCTACATTGAATAAATTCCTGAAGACCGAACGACCTGTCGCTGGCAATACTCCGCTAATACAAACAACCTTGCAATATTAATTTTGTCTTACGTCGTCGCGTCGTCGTGTCCGGACCAAGTTACTGGAAACTTCTTGACTGAAATACTTTGTGGAGAGCTCGAACGGAGTGAAAATTGAAAATGTTCATTTTATATGGAAAAGATAAGAATGGAGCGAAAAAAATGACAGATGCCTAGTACCGAGTGTTAGATTAGACGTTTCCTTCCTGTATCCGGCTTTCATGCAGAGAGAATAATTTAAGAACTTATAGGATTTAAAACTCGGTCAAAATAAGTTAAGCAATTGTTATTCCTCAATAGCTAGTTAAGCTATGCTCACTTTGGGTCTAGATAGCGTTGTGTAGAATGTCCTACAATATTTATTTATTTATTTAATAGCGCTCATTAATCTTCCCTTAGGAGATAGATTATTACAATAGGTACTAGAGATGCATTAGATTTATTATAAGAGGTAGTTAATGTACTAGTTATGTTACGAGCACATTTCGACATTACCCACTTAAATGTTTTATTTATGTTTGGAACGGTCGTTAGGATAATAGGTACTTCTTACGTTTGTATGTGCATAAAAATAACCATGTATGACATAACATTTTTGGGGCTCAAGCCAACTTGGTCATAGAGGTACGTATGCAGGTCAACGAACAATGCCAGCGCGCTGGTTTTCCTCAAGGGGTTGAGAGGTCAGAACTCAGACAGCAATCGCACCTGTGGTAGCCAAAATAGGCTAAAGCAGTCCTTATAGCTCCTCTACACGTAGACAGATTCATCCGCAGATGTCATCGGCGGACGCGTCCGCCGACGTTCAGACAGGGCGACCCCTACCCGTCCATACGTCGTCGGTGGATGCCGCTAACATCTGCAGATGTGTCTATCTACGTGTAGAGGACCCTTTATATGCAACCAGGTGCAATGCTAAGGTGATGATGATTTATGCACAAGATGACATACAAGACAGCCACAACTTTATAGCATGAAAAAGTTATTAGTCACGTACCCGCGAATCAGCTGCGGCAAGGCTTTCAGGCATTGCGAATAGATCGCGTCGAGGCGTCAGGTGCCACCAATCACTGGCCATTTTTTACACACAATATTTTCTGCGTAAAAATGTAGATATGAACTAGATATCAAAGATATTCAAATGTCCTTTGACACGGTAATAGAACACACTGTAATGCACGACAATAACCTTTACGGTCAAGACACGTTTACCCACTATTATTGAATATTAAATCAATCTTTATAGAATAAGTAGACCGCAAAAGCAATCTATAAACTGTGTGCAACATAAAAGTGGCAACGTTACACTTTATCTAAAATGACACTTTTCAATTTGCAGGAACGACTGTGGTTGTTCCAGCTTGGTACTTTTACTAGACTATTTGAAATGCAGCGCAGCATGGTGGGGAACAATTAATAATGCGTTAGATATTAAGGCGCCTCACAACGATCGATAACTTCCAAGTTGCTTATGGCTTTTTAGGTACGTCCCAGGACGGTAGGCTAGTTGTGATAATAATATGATATGACAGTTAAGAAACCCATCATGTTTTGGCAATCATCGTATATAGATATCGTTATTACCAATCATATCGTAAAATCCATAGTGATGGCAATGGATCTTACAATTTTTGTTTTTTTTCTATAAATTGTAATTGTATTTTCTTAATAAAATAAAGTACATTAAGTACAAAAGTAAGTAAGTAAGAAGCAAATTACACAAAAATTTAGTAAAAAGTTTTAGTTACAGCTAAGGTGATCGGTATCTTTTAATGTGTTAAGCTACTTTTGAGGGTGACTGTACAAGATCGACAGCTGTCACAGGTCACAAATTGCATGTTATCATTTATGCAACCTTCGAATAAATAAATTAGCGCGAACGTTCCCACGTGAAAGTTAATTTAACTGTATATTATAATATACCAATATTAAATCTATTAGAACTATTTTTATTTCCACACGAGTCACTTTTTTTTCGTACAATAAGTAGGTATTCTAATTTCAAATTTGTTGATAGAGATGCACTATCGACTATTTTGAAATTCTAATATGCAGTGCGCAATGCAGTTTATTTAGATAAATTATTTTTGTAATTGCTGCTTGCATTAATATTTGCATAAGTTACCTACTGCTTAGCTATTTTTTTATAAACAAAATTATAATTATAACATAGATGAAACGTAATAGCAATTTACAAAATGAAATGTTGAATTCTAATAACCGTACAGTAACCCAAGGGGAGCCGAAAATCTCAAATTGATTTAACTTTCAAGGTGGACGTATACGAATTGGCTGTCGTAAATTTATTCATAAAGTTACAAATTAGATTACTGTCGCGTTCTAATTAATTTAAAGCTTATATTATGGACATCTATGAGTCCCTAGTAGATGTTAGATGCAGTTGGCTTATTTAAGATCATGCCTACTGTCGACATTTTGCAGTGATATTCTGTAATATATAAATTCGATGTCGAGTCTCACTCAGATGAAAGAGTTCTTCAGGTATACCTCAGGCAGGACACATATCTTGGACTTAAGTCGCGAGACAAACGATGCCCTGGCGCGGGCGGATTGTTTTGCAATAATCTATGCTTGGTGAATTTGAGTTCGTCCACCGCCGTAGCAACCCATTCGATTCTCAAAAGACACCCAGGAAACGTATACTGCGCGTATTGAGCACATTCTGGTCCAAGATATATTGCCCGAGGTATATGTTCGGGAAGCTCGCTATTTGAGCTACGGCAAGTGCTACGGTCAATCACAAAAGCCTCAGACGGCTAGACTAGCCAACAACGCCTGTCATGTATGTATAACTATACTATACGTATTCTTTGAGAGAGTTTATATTCGGCATTAGAAATTTGATAACTCACCGCAGATTCAGCTATCGAGATATTCAAGATACGTAAACGTTCTCTAATACTGAGTGCTACGGTACGGCTGATAGTGCCAAAAGCGAGCTTCCTAATTTACACGTACCTATAGACAATTAGTTTGTACAATGGAATAGACATATTGATCAATGTTCAAACAAAATAGAAAAAAGAATGATCAAAAAAAAGTATGAGATTTACATAATATTATTATTATGCATTCCGTTGACGACTATCTTAAACGTTATAAACGTCAAAATATATAACATTCTATACAATACCACAGATTACCTAATAGTTGACAATACGCTGGCCAACAAAGTCGTCTGGGGGTGCGAATCGAGTTCGAATTTTTAAATTACTGAATACAGCGCTGATTCAAGATCATTACTGTCGACAGCAGCTTGATGTTGATACGATAAAAAAATGTCCTATTACATGAGTAATCGTTATTTTGCCTTCAACTAGATAGCCGGCGGCGACTGAACCTCTAGGTGGCTAGTCACGGTGATTCCGATCAACCCGTGTCTACAAGCAGATCGGTCTTGAGATTTATGACTTTTGAATTACCGCACTGGTTTATTAGAATAAGGTCTTCGTGTTTTAGTTTAGCATTGACACTAATGATCATCTGATTCTATAATCTATACCGATCGTTTCAGCGATTAGACAATGAGTTTAATGAAAAAAAACTAAGTAGAGCCAAAGATATAACCTTAAAGGTATGATTCCGAAGCCAAACGCATACGACAACGATAGACGCATGCAGCAGACACAGCGTATCCATTACTTGTTGAACTCCGATACGGATAAAGGTGACCATTGAGAAGCCGCAATGAATTACGTGAATCTGTTGCGTGCGTCGGCAGTTGTCGTATGCGGTCGGCTACGGAATGGGTTTGACGCATTTGGTGCACATCTCAACTTGTACACCATGCTCAAATGGTGAACTTAGCAACTATGGCACACTTCGCAACTGGTGCATTTCTCAAACGGTGCACTTCGCAAAAGGGGCACTTTTTAAGATGAGTGGAGATTTGGAAAATTTGTCTAAAAATCATACCTTAACTCGTGATAACCGACGACTATGCGGGCAGAACCACGGCCATAGGCTAGTATTCGTGTAAATTTGAATAAGTACGCAAAATTTGGCAACCTCATTAATAGACGGAGTAGGCCATTAGAGACCATCTTTTCGAGCTTCCAACTTTTAAGTAAGCAATGAAGTGTGAATAGCCCTTCATTTCTCTCCGTCTCTCGCCGCAATTAAGAGCCGAGGTTGATTTAACTTCGCTAATAAAGTCTAGCGGTTGAAAATTCTTCACATTAATAGACTTAGGAAATTGTACGCAAAAAAAGAAAAAATGTTATTGTTCTTTTAGTTACTCTATGGAGCAATTAGCGCTTAAGGTGTGCTCAAAATGTGCTCAATACGCGTAGAATACGTTTCTTTGGTGTCCTTTGAGGATAGCACGTGGTGCTATAGCATTGAATGAGTTGAGTTCCACCAAGTGAGTATAGATTATTACAAAAGGATTCGCGCGGTTCAAGATATGTGTGCCGTAGTATAGCCCAGTCTACTGTTTGTTTATTTACCTTGTGTGTATCTCATCAAGATCGATTCAGCCGTTAATAGATTACATAAAAACATCCATCCATCCTCACAAACCTTCACATTTATAATATTAATAGGATTTTATTTCGTGTTCAAAAGTTAAGAACCTAAAGAGTGGGGAAAGGAAGAGAGATAAGGCACCGTCACAAACTTTACGAGGAGCTTACTGCTACAGAAAGCTAAAGCCGACATTAAGTGAGAGGGTGGTTGATACTTGGCATTCGTACTTCGTATTACCATTAAAATGTTTTGTTTATTTTATGAATTTTATTTTCTGTTTAATTTTGTGCAATCAAAATTCTCTGAGCATAGAATAAATAATCTCTGAGTCAGTAACTCAGAGTAAGTATTTTTTTTTTTTTTATTTATTTATGTTGTTTTTTTATGTATTTCTTCATGGACGGTTTTGCATCAAACTCGTCTTACTCAGTCTATTAAATATTTTCTTAAAGTAGCCGAACCGAAAAGTAGTTTCTGACAGCGAATAGAAGTTATTATTACTTTAATTAACTTGTACGAATATTAATTAAATAAAGGTTGTTTAGCTATAATTTTGTAAAAACTCACAGTCCGAGCGCTGAACCGACTATTTTTTTTCATAAAATAGAAATTTTTCGCGAGGTTTTCACACGCAGGCGAAAAAGCTTTTTCAAATTAAATTTACTTGTACCGTTATCAAGATAAGTTTTTAATTGAATGTTCCTCAATTTGTGTAACTCGCAGTGGGTTTTGGCTTTCAAACAATCGACAGCGGGGTTACTTAGTTTTTAATTAAACCCCTTGCCTTGCCACAAGCCACAAGTAAGGGTTACGTTACAAGTGCTTATTGCGATTTGCTACGATGGTCCCCGAGGGAAAAAAATATGTTAACCTCAAAGTCAATCCAGTTGTTTTGCGTCTAAAATTGACAAAATATTGAATAGTTTCAAAATGTTCCAAAATAAGCAAAACGTGATTGAAAAGTTGCAAAAATTATATTTATAGATTTCAGTTCAATGAAAATGCACCACAAACTACAAAATACAGTGCCGTGCAAACGGCGCAGACGTGTACTTATATATTGGTATTTACTATAGACGCCTATAGGTACTTATCTCCTATAGATACATATACCGTTTTCGCACAAAAGCGAGGGGTTGTCAGTTGGCAGCGTATCAACATTCATTATAGAATATCCTTTGTTTAGAACATTTAATGTAGAATAGATACAAGTATGTTTTTCTGTTTCAAAATTCATCTAGGCAAAGCAAAATACGGAAACGACAAACCACGTGCCGCAAGTCAGCTGGCTAATATTATTCGCGAGCTGAGTTTGTTTTCTTTAAAACTGAGAACCTTACGAAAAATACCACTTTTTTTGTGAATGTTATAGGCTAACGTTTGACATCAATGTCATCTCCCCCCCTAGACAAGTGGCAATTCGTTGACCTATTAAAAACATTCAAGGTAAGGTTAAAAGTCTTTGGTACAATCAAGTAGTAGCACTTTATGCATAATGTGATATTGCTAGTTTTAACTTACGCCATGTTATATTATTTGTGTAGGTAAATGTACTTGGTCAACTAGCCACCACGTTTGCGTAACCACAAGCTATTTTGCAAACATTACCTACCAACAAGTAACTTTAGCCTGAGGGATATTACGAAATAGAGTTGGATAATATTGTATTTTGTTTGTTACAAAGTTTATTGATAATTATTACACTACACTTAAATCCATACTAATATTATAAATGCGAAAGTAACTCTGTCTGTTTGTCTGTCTGTCTCTCTCTCTGTCTGTTAGAGCGGAAACACACGATGCGTTGCGGCGACGCACCGCAGAAATTTCGCCGCAGTAGCGGGCACACGAGCGGTGCGACGCCGCTGCGTTGTTATGACGCAGCGGCGCCGCGTGCGCCCCAGCTGCGTTGTACAGTCTGTTAATAAATCATAAGGGGCTGTCCATTAATCACGTGAAGCTCAACAAATCGGAAAAATCACGAAATATCACCAGGGGGGAGGTAGGGGTATATTGAGATATCACGTGTATTTATTTTTAAAGATGTAACATGTTGTATAACTTGTGTTATATAACACGTTCACATTATTTAACATTGTTTTATAACTTTGCAACATTGTACTAACTTCAGTGTCTACAGTACTGAAACATGTCATATAACATTGTTATATACAATTGTTATATACCATTGTTATATACCATTGTTATATACAATTGTTATATACCATTGTTATATACAATTGTTATATACCATTGTTATATACCATTGTTATATACCATTGTTATATACCATTGTTATATACCATTGTTATATACCATTGTTATATACCATTGTTATATACCATTGTTATATAACATTGTTATATAACATTGTTATATAACATTGTTATATAACATTGTTATATAACATTGTTATATAACATTGTTATATAACATTGTTATATAACATTGTTATATAACATTGTTATATAACATTGTTACATAACATTGTTATATAACATTATTACGTAACAAAACAATTTTTATATTGTTATATAACATGGTTACATAACAATTGTTATATAACAATTGTTATATAACAATGTTATATAACATGTTATGCTATATCATTTGTACGCACCTTTATAACTCGTGATTTTTGTCACGATTCTTAGTTTTCTAGCATTCAATAATAAATAAAAAAATACACGTGATTTTGGCTAGAGGGGGGGGGTGTCTAAAACCTTACCACGTATCACCATGGGGGAGGGGGGTTAGAAAATTGCTAAATAACATCACGTGATTAATGGACAGCCCCTAAACAACTACGCGGCGGCGGCGGTGCGGCGCGCGCCGGAGCGGCGCCGCTCCGGCGGCGCAACGCATTCCCCCCTCCCCGCCTCGTCTCGGTGGTTCCAAGTCCGGTGCGGCGACGCAGCGCATCGTGTGACATGCTACAGATATTTCTATGTAAAACGACGCAGCGACACCGCTCCGGCGTCGCGCCGCCGCCGCAACGCATCGTGTGTTTCCGCTCTTAGCGGAAACACACGATGCGTTGCGGCGACGCACCGCAGAAATTTCGCCGCAGTAGCGGGCACACGAGCGGTGCGACGCCGCTGCGTTGTTATGACGCAGCGGCGCCGCGTGCGCCCCAGCTGCGTTGTACAGTCTGTTAATAAATCATAAGGGGCTGTCCATTAATCACGTGAAGCTCAACAAATCGGAAAAATCACGAAATATCACCAGGGGGGAGGTAGGGGTATATTGAGATATCACGTGTATTTATTTTTAAAGATGTAACATGTTGTATAACTTGTGTTATATAACACGTTCACATTATTTAACATTGTTTTATAACTTTGCAACATTGTACTAACTTCAGTGTCTTCAGTACTGAAACATGTCATATAACATTGTTATATACAATTGTTATATACCATTGTTATATACCATTGTTATATACAATTGTTATATACCATTGTTATATACAATTGTTATATACCATTGTTATATACCATTGTTATATACCATTGTTATATACCATTGTTATATACCATTGTTATATACCATTGTTATATAACATTGTTATATAACATTGTTATATAACATTGTTACATAACATTGTTATATAACATTATTACGTAACAAAACAATTTTTATATTGTTATATAACATGGTTACATAACAATTGTTATATAACAATTGTTATATAACAATGTTATATAACATGTTATGCTATATCATTTGTACGCACCTTTATAACTCGTGATTTTTGTCACGATTCTTAGTTTTCTAGCATTCAATAATAAATAAAAAAATACACGTGATTTTGGCTAGAGGGGGGGGTGTCTAAAACCTTACCACGTATCACCATGGGGGAGGGGGGTTAGAAAATTGCTAAATAACATCACGTGATTAATGGACAGCCCCTAAACAACTACGCGGCGGCGGCGGTGCGGCGCGCGCCGGAGCGGCGCCGCTCCGGCGGCGCAACGCATTCCCCCCTCCCCGCCTCGTCTCGGTGGTTCCAAGTCCGGTGCGGCGACGCAGCGCATCGTGTGACATGCTACAGATATTTCTATGTAAAACGACGCAGCGACACCGCTCCGGCGTCGCGCCGCCGCCGCAACGCATCGTGTGTTTCCGCTCTTAGCGGAAACACACGATGCGTTGCGGCGACGCACCGCAGAAATTTCGCCGCAGTAGCGGGCACACGAGCGGTGCGACGCCGCTGCGTTGTTATGACGCAGCGGCGCCGCGTGCGCCCCAGCTGCGTTGTACAGTCTGTTAATAAATCATAAGGGGCTGTCCATTAATCACGTGAAGCTCAACAAATCGGAAAAATCACGAAATATCACCAGGGGGGAGGTAGGGGTATATTGAGATATCACGTGTATTTATTTTTAAAGATGTAACATGTTGTATAACTTGTGTTATATAACACGTTCACATTATTTAACATTGTTTTATAACTTTGCAACATTGTACTAACTTCAGTGTCTACAGTACTGAAACATGTCATATAACATTGTTATATACAATTGTTATATACCATTGTTATATACCATTGTTATATACAATTGTTATATACCATTGTTATATACCATTGTTATATACCATTGTTATATACCATTGTTATATACCATTGTTATATAACATTGTTATATAACATTGTTATATAACATTGTTATTTAACATTGTTATATAACATTGTTATTTAACATTGTTATATAACATTGTTATATAACATTGTTATATAACATTGTTATATAACATTATTACGTAACAAAACAATTTTTATATTGTTATATAACATGGTTACATAACAATTGTTATATAACAATGTTATATAACATGTTATGCTATATCATTTGTACGCACCTTTATAACTCGTGATTTTTGTCACGATTCTTAGTTTTCTAGCATTCAATAATAAATAAAAAAATACACGTGATTTTGGCTAGAGGGGGGGGTGTCTAAAACCTTACCACGTATCACCATGGGGGAGGGGGGTTAGAAAATTGCTAAATAACATCACGTGATTAATGGACAGCCCCTAAACAACTACGCGGCGGCGGCGGTGCGGCGCGCGCCGGAGCGGCGCCGCTCCGGCGGCGCAACGCATTCCCCCCTCCCCGCCTCGTCTCGGTGGTTCCAAGTCCGGTGCGGCGACGCAGCGCATCGTGTGACATGCTACAGATATTTCTATGTAAAACGACGCAGCGACACCGCTCCGGCGTCGCGCCGCCGCCGCAACGCATCGTGTGTTTCCGCTCTTACGCTTTCACAACTAAACCACTGAACCGATTTTGATGAAATTTGGTATAGGGGTAGATTAGACCTTGAGAAAGGACATAGGCTATGTTTGGTCGCGATCCACACAACCGACATCCACGCGGGCGCAGCCGCGGGCAAAAGCTTGTATGTAATATATCGAACAGCTATATGTACATGATTTAATTCAATTTCAATTCAATTTTTATTTCATCAATTCATCACCAATAAACTTTTACAAAAAATATTTTTTGAGGACTTCTTTTAAGTTATACCTGTGTCAGAAGACCTCATAATTGATCTACCTACTAATATTGGGTAGATATAACTAATATTAATGTGAAAGTGTGTGAAAATTTCTTACATCACATTTATTCCACAGACTAATAGTTGAAAAAGGACCAGAATCATGTTTGCAGCTAAATAGGTATACCTTTTTATACACAACATTTATTCGCCTACGAACAGAAAACCTTGTAAGCATCGTAAACATTTATCACCTTTATCACCATATTTTAAATAGGAACTATGTTAACAACATGTAAGTTTTATGCAACACTTAAATGCAAGGATAGATCTAGGCGTGCCCGCTAACCTAGATCGGGTGTTAGGACGCCTGGCCGGACGGGGCAAGGCTGTCCACAATAGACGACAATAACCTACATATATATGTACATACACACACGTCCGGGTTACACTACTTACTACTTCCGCAGTGCTATTGTCTCGGTTAAAAACTAGGTTATGTACTAGTATTATTTCATTTATGTACTTACTAGTAAGTTACGTGATCTTATTAAATATCTATTTTAATTATTTTTAGAAAGAAAAAAAGAGTTTTATTCTACGACGTTTAAGATACACAATACGAAATAGACCAAACCCTTAGATCTCAGAATAAAAGAAGCCTAAGGTTTAGTATTATGATTATGGTATCTGTACCTAAGGTACCTACTACCTAGGTACGTTTTATAGCATCAGCTATCTACGGTAAAAATCTCAATTGGCCCAGTCATTTCGAAAATAATTGTGCGAAACGAATTATATTTTTTTACTTAAGTACCTTTATCATCAAAATGAAAGATCACTTCATGATGATGTGGTAAGAAAATAAAATGAAATAAAAATTTTGCGTCGCATTTACCAATGTGTTCTATTTTTTGTTATCAAATTCAAAATTGCAACCGAAAAGTTAGTAAAATCTAATAACATTACACTAATATTATCCACTATCAACCAGTAATTTCACCGCCACAATTGCACAATAAGCAATATTTTTTAACGAAAAATGCAAATTCAGTTCCAAAAATTCGTAAATCGAACCAACAAATCGCAAGAGCACTTCACAGCCGCACTAAAGGTGAAACTATTCACATACTAAGTGTTTATAAGTGCGATAGCTATCTCGCTGCCATGGTAACCGTAATCCGCCCTACAAATACCTCGGGCGTTTCAGGATTATGGAGGCAATAATTCGATCAACGTCCATGTATGCAACACACACGGGTGAACACAGCGCTTATAGAAAAAAATAGGTTAAGCTACAACTTGAATGCTTGACAACAGCGTGTTCATAATTATTCTTCTTCTTCATCCTAGTGTTCCGTTCCGTCCGTCCGAAGCAAGGCACGACCAAACCAATGCAAATACCCATATTCATGCATACAAATATTTGCACTGAGCGGGGTTCGAACCCGCGCCTCCTGCGTAGCGGCCGTGTTCACTACCGCTACGCCACAGAGGCTGTCAAATGCTTGGCGTGATAATAATTAAATTATGTTTACGTGAAGCCTGGTATAGAGCTCATGTTTTTCGCAACATTTTTACTAGAAAAACACAACGAAACATGGAAATCTCTACATATTCTGTATAGTTTTTTTACAACATTTTTTATGATATTTGGCACTATAGAGGAAGAATGCTTTCTCTAAGGTACTTGTTGTTAAAATTTATAATGTTTGGCACCTCAAAGAAAATAAATTTGTTTATAGGTACTTACTTAGTGCCAAACATCATAAAAAATATTGAGCAAACCATAAGAGATGCAGAGATTTCCATGTTTTGTTGTGTTGTACCTACTAGTGAAAATGTTGTGAAAAACCTGACCTATGGCCGTACCTTTATAATAATTATTATGTTTCCGTAAAGATGGCTCCTCTATAAACAAGTAAGAAAAGTTATTACAATTTTATGAATAATTTGATGTAACTTGAATGTCAACTTTTCCTATAAATACATATCAAAAAAAGCAATTTACGCAAATCCCCAAGCAATTAACTATAGCGGGAATCTCATAATTTTCGGTACTGAACACGAAAATATTTATCTGGAATTCTTGTCTGTTTATCTGTTTGTTTGCGATAGACGCAAAAACTACTGAACGAATTTTGATACGGTTTATTTGTTCCTACGTACATTGATTTAAATGTTACTTGTACGTAAGTTAGATCGCAATCGGTGAAGTAGAAACGGACTATATGACCACTGACCAGAAGTCGCGAAAAGCGACATCCACGCGGGCGAAGCCACGGGCATCGTCTAGTTATTCATAATATAGGTATATCTGTAATTTAAGCACTAAACGTAAATCTATCAGAGCACTTCAATTATCTGTATTGAAAAATCAATATTAAACATTACGATAACGATAATCCTGTTAGTCGTTTATTAATCAAATGTGTTTTAGTTTGCCACCGCCCGACCCTACTGTTATTATGACTCAGGGGTAAATAACACGAGTGGTGGTTGCAAGATATTATTGATTAGGTATGTTAGATTCCTATAGATTAGGTTCTCAAAAAGACGAGATGAGCTCAAGGCCCGCCCATCTGCGGCCATCGCTGTGGCCGAACACGGTCGGGAGAGAGTAGTAGTAGTAGTACTAAAAAATAAACCCTACTGTTACACTGACATAATATGCTCTAGTCTAGAATAATTGTCAAGTCTAGAGAGTTAACTGAAAATTTCAGTTTTATACTACATACTTAGTTGACCTCAGTCACGCTCACGTCACAAAAATGTGATCTATTAAGTATTCGCAGTAAGTGTAAGTACGCATTTTTGGGTGTCTTTTGACGATAGCATGGGGTGTTACGGCGGTGGATGAGCACAAATTCACCAATCATATGCCTATATTATATCAAACCATCTGCACGCGCCAAGGCCTCATTTCCCTAGCTACTTGGGTGGAAGATATATGGCACTAACTGTAATCTAATATGGAAAATGTATTAGACGGATTACGTTGTAGTGTACCTGCTCAATTCTCAGAGAAATATCAATAGGTATAACCTTTTAAAGTACATCTATGTGTGGACCAATAAGTATGTACCCAAGGATTTAGGTTAAAGGTCCTCTAAGCACTCTTTGTGAAATAAAAAAAGGTTCAGGGAAATAAAATGATCTCCTACTGTGCCGGGAATTATCGTATTACTTGATGCCCTGGACTTTGAAGAATAACTTCTTTGTTTTATTAAAGCTTCAAGGTTTACCACTTGGTGGATTTGGCATTTTAATTTCCAATCATTTTACGGAAAGTTAATACGAAAAATAATTACAATAAATCAATCAATTACTTGTATTATTTATTTGTGAATATGTGCACAGAAAATATAATGTTATTTATTGCCCATGTTATGACCAAAATCTTTTTCTAAGAAACGTAATGAAAATCCTCTATTTTGTTTGAGTCCGACATAACCGTGGGAACTTGCGCACTTAAAAACAAGTAACTGTACGTACTACAGATAAAAAAATAATAAAAATCATAATACCAAATAGGTACCTACATTTCTATATGAATTGAAGGTTGAATGCTAGCACGCAAAATTAATAACAACTTGGCAATCGGTTCTGGATCAACAAAGAAGCTCTTACACAATCTTTCATTTTCGTACCAAAATGGAAAACCTCGTCAATATTTTTACTGTTGACTTTGCACAGAATTGTCGGGTCCCACGTCAATTTAATAGTAAGTATTTACAGAAGCCAATATTAGAACTCGGAACGAATGACAAATAACATTCGGTCTTTGCACAATCGAGTGAAATGGAATGTAGGGCGATTGTTCTTTTATTTTTCACTATCTTTTATCTTCCAGCCTTTTGTTAAACATTCTTTTCATCCAATATATTAGAAAATACGATCCTGAAATGTCTATTATGCTTTGTAATAACGCTGGTAAGGGTTAAGGGTATTTGAGACAAAGAGAATTAGAATCTGTTGTGGCTTGTGGCGCCGCCGATGATATCACTTTCTTGATGTATGAGATCGGCTATCGTATACTGAGAGGGTCTAAGCTTTGCATAGCTAATGTTTGTTAACTTGTATAGTCATGGAATTGAAAAATGACAAATAGTAGTAGGTACCAATTCTGCTTATATGAGAAAGTAACTCTTTCAACTGGACTAAAAACGTTAGACCTGCCAAAACGACGTAAACAACTAAGAATAAGTGCATCATTCATCTTGATAGCTGATGAAAAATAGATGTTTAACGTCTAGAAATTGTATTCCATCCGAGAATAAAAAATCTAATTTCGAATAAAAACATCTTACAATGATAGATATAGTTTAATTTTGAGAGATGTGCACCAGAATCGGCTCCATTAAATATCGTTTTGAGAAAATCAGGAGATAAACAAAAGTTGCTCTAAATAGCACTTGTCAATAGCACGTGACAGCAAAGTTTCACCAGTTCGTATTATGACTCAGCTATGCTATTTGCATAAACTAGCATTCTATTTGACCTTATATTTGGTATTCATAGCAGTTAACATTCATCGTTCAACAATATAGCACTTACACGTTAAATGACCAACTATGTGTCTAATTGCCGACTACCGACTACATAAGAAAGATCTCCGTAACTAAACGTTATGTAGTTTTTTATTTTATTTTAGTTATTTTAGAATTTCGGAAAATTTACGGCTAATATATAACAATAGCAAGGTCTACGTCACATCATTCTAGGTGATCCTTGAAAAAATACTGCGGGCCTACCATGAACTCTTAAAACAGGTCAATAATTGAACGGAGCTGTCATATTACCAACTTACTGTAAATGTAACTTTGAAACACTATATAATATAGAATTACAAAGTAATTTATGCAGTTGGTAGATCTAGAGTGGAAACCGTGAGAAGGCAAACGGAAGGTGGAACACCGACCGACCGGACGACGACCTGAAAAAAGTGGCTGGGACAGACTGGGGGGAGGCAAGCAAGCGGTGGGCTGCAATAGGCTAATTGATTGATTGATCATGCGGATGGAGCCGCGGGCAATAGCTAGTCTCATATATACCAACATTAATTTGTATAAATACCTACATAACGAGAAATATTGCGTTGTTTTATGAGCACAATATTTACAAAAGGGTACTTAACTCCGTATCAGCACCAAATGATCACGATAACAGTATGTATATCAAACATGTCTGATTGTGCAAGTGTGCCATCAGATAAAACAATAAATTGTTACATTACATATAATATCTCTATAAAGATATAAGCATCTGCCGAGTAGAATCCATTCCATCTCTTCTGATAGGTGTCGTAGAAGGCGACTAAGGGATAGGGCTGGTTTCCATTCGACAGTAACCACACAACCCATGAAAAAGTGCCCGCTTGACGGCAATAGGCTCACCCATATTACGGTGACGTATGTAAAATTAAATGTAAAAAAAATAAATAAAAAGTAAAATGGTACAGTGCAATCGTAACGATTTGTCGTAGCTTGTGTATTCACAAACAACAATAAAAATCTACGAACAATGCTTAACAGTATCATTCACCCGATAATGTCTTTCTAAAGACTACAAAAGTTTAAAAAGTATGTTCGTAAAGTTCAGACAAAGTTCTAAAAAGTCCCGTGAACAGACACCTCTACATTAGTCTCTGGAGGGCAATTTTCTAAACGGCAAGAACAAAACAAACTCAAAATCAAAGAAAGAAAAAATATTCTATAAAAAATATCGTAAACCATGCAATCCCTACTATTCCCTACTAATCCCTACTAATATTATAAATGCGAAAGTAACTCTGTCTGTCTGTCTGTCTGTCTGTCTGTCTGTCTGTCTCACTTTTACGACTAAACCGCTGAACCGATTTTGATGAAATTTGGTATAGAGGTAGGTTAGACCTTGAGAAAGGACATAGGCTATGTTTGGTCGCGATAACCGACATCCACGCGGGCGGAGCCGCGGGCAAAAGCTAGTTCAAAATAAAAATGTCAAATAAAGAATCTATTTGCGATTTCTGAGGTAATTTATTACATTCATACGTTACGACGCGACGTAGGTACATACCTATACCCACGCCTATAAATTCGCGAAGAGGTAGGACATTTATTTTATGATTTTCGGTCCCACGTAAAAGGGGACTAGCCTTAGAGTATACATTTATAAATATAGAGCGCGCCTATCACTCAGGTCTTTGGCGCCGAGTGTTAGCAGATACTTTGCGATGGTACTTATAGATAGCGCATTTATAGTGACGTTTCATGCATTACCGAAAATATCAATAGATGCACTTATTAATGTAGTTTGTTGTTATGACGTTTTTTGTTCGATTTGATATGCATGGATAAAATTAAAGAAAAAATACAAAAAAATGGCGTAATTTTGCGGTATTTTTGAGTCATTATTACTACAAATATACGATGTTGTATAAAATTTTGATTAAACAAATCGAATTAAATATTATTCGCGAAGTCATTTTGATGGGTATTGTTTTGCTACTGATTGAGGTTGAGCCAGGAGCCTCGGTACTGTTCATACCCGTGATAGCAGTTTATACTTGTAAGGCGCGCTCTATAGCATAGGGGGCTAGCCTAATAACTCAATGTGTCTACTACCACGTACAATTTAAGGCTTAATATTTATTTTGTTATAGTTAAGTAGGTACTGCTAGAGTGTAATAATGAACACCGCAACTAAAAGCTAAATCTTGTTCAGATGAGAAATCACGTTTCGTATCAGGGTGACAGTGAATCACGTTGTTTCGTACGCGGGTTTGATAAGACGATAAAATGGGGTGCAGAGAGAAATGTTGGGCCAATAAAAGCTCAGCGTTAATTTATATTAGCACAGACTGACACGTTATTTTTGTAGCTATGTAGTTAGATAGGTACTTGGGTGGGTACAAGGAAGGATGTTCATAATATTATGTAACTGTAATTGTAATAATGTTTAAATTTAGCCTATACTTATCATCATCATCATCATCATCACTACATATTATGTATAAAACAAAGTCGCTGTCGCTGTCTGTCCGTCCCTATGTATGCTTAAATCTTCAAAACTACGCAACCGATTTTGAAGCAGTTTTTTTTAATAGATAGAGTGATTCAAGAGGAAGGTTTTCTTTAAATGTACCTACTAATGTGTTGTTTCAAAATATTGCGTTGTTAAAATTATGTAATAAGAAAATAATACTTGTATACTCGTACAATGAGTAAACAGAGGTGTATCTGTATGTGGATGCACCAAATCTACGGAGCCTCATCTGCTAGTCGGCACGGCACGGCACACATGCTGATTAACCGACGAGGGTCTAGTGCAGGCCCTTGTCTCGGGTTTGGTCTCCCATGAGTAGACAGACGATAGACATTAATGTACCGGAACAAAAAGCTGCAGTTGAATGCGAAATTGTTCAATTTAAATAGCATAATTTAAAAGCAAGTTGGATGTCCACACTCCTACTCAACTAATGTAAGTGGGTAAACGAAAGAGCTCATTCCAGCGAGAGTTCTGAGATAAAATCGAATCAAGTACCAGCACTTCGATTAGACCTGAGAATCCTGAGATACAGAGAATAAAATTTATAACAACGAGGAATGAAGAGAGATTTAAAATTAAATTTTAAATTTAACTTGAGAAGGATGATTGACCACTGTGGCGTAGCGGTAAATTATTCCGATTGTAGTAGATGTAGCGGGTTCTGGGTCTGATTGGACCGAGTATATGTCCTAGATCTAGATCTCTTTTTTTTTTTTTTTTTTTTTTTTTTTAACGGAATGTATAGAATTATGAACGGAACGTATAGAAGTTCGTTTAGATTCTTCTAGGAGATTATTCTTGGGTACACCCGGGACCCGGGCATTTGTTGAAAAATATGAAGCATACGTAAAATGATCTAATCACATTAGTCATAATAACCGTAATAATTTAACAATTACCCCGTAGTTTTTCTAATTTCACCATTCGCCCCCTTGGGGGCTTTTCACGTCAGATTACGATTACTCAATTAGGCAACTCATAAGTGAAGAAATCAAAATTCTATGTTGCGGCACAGAGTGCGCTAGTGTGGTGTGGTTCATTACCAAACATGTTCGACCTTGCGCGGTCGGGTGTGACGTACGCACAGACACACCTACCGATACCGCTCGAATATTGTGTAGGCAATTTACGTATCGTAATTAGCACAAATAGAATTATACTTGGTGATTACCATGTGTGTTTATGGCCAAAGTTTACGCAAGTAGGTGATGTAAACATGTTCACCGATACCAAAAATGTATAAAAACGAAACACCATGTGATTAGAGTTGGAATAAAAATTTACGATAATGAATTACTAGTTGTTACTAGTGCCTATATAAAGGTCATCACCATAAGTGTCCGTAGAAACGATGGCCGAAATAAAAATTGAAGGAACAGATATATGAGTGATCCAATCACCATAAAGATCGACCTAGCTTGGCATAATACAGCCTATGTAAGTTAGATCGCGTAAGTTTTGAGGAAAAGCTGGCCTTTCCTTAAGAGTACCTGCAAACGGTGGCATGCATGTATGAAAACAACTATAAACGTAAGTAGAAGAAGCAAAAGGAGTATGCCAGGATCGAGATCGCAAATGGTAAGATGTCGCCTTTGCCTACGTCTAACTCTAAGAAAAAGAACTGTGACTATATGATATGTATGTACCTATGACTTCACTACATATTGAAAAACAAAGTCGCTGTCACTGTCTGTCCGTCCCTACTTCCTATGTATGCTTAAATCTTCAAAACTACGCAACGGATTTCGAAGCGGTTTTTTTTAATAGCTAGAGTGATTCAAGAGGAAAGTTTATGTTTATAATGTATTATACATGCATAATATTATGTACATGTATTATATACATAATATTGTTGATAAATACTGATAAATTTAGCGACATGCAGCGGGAACGGGATCAGAAAAATATGGCGGTAGATACGAAGTTCGCCGGGTCAGCTAGTCTATAATAAACTCTTGTTAAACAACAAACAATTCCAACACACTTTTTTGTTATTTAAAAGTAGGTAATCAAGTTTGAATGAGTAAGTCGTAGGTGGGTAATGACAAGACAAACTGACGCAATCGTCGCCGTCGCCTACATCCGCTAAGCTCTTATTCAAACCGGTAATAGGATTCGCTTTGACGTCACGTTCCAGTTGTCCAATTGGCATTGAATAAGCTGTTAAAATTAAGAAATAATTGTACGCATTTGACAACACTCATTTAGTGGCTTCATTTCATCGCCAGTCCCCCTCTTTCTAGAGTTCAATGGGGGCATCACGCTTCCCACATCCAAGGGGCAGTGTTGGGCAAATTTTAATTGCAATTAACCCGACTGCTGTCTAAAAAATTTAAACAAATTTGACAGCAGACGGTACCCATTAATATTTTTTCGGTATGATTGGGAATAGGGTACAAAACCTGCTGTCTAACTTGTTTTGATCTTTTAGACAGCAGTCGGGATTTTTATTTTTTTAATATAATTTCTTAATTGCAATTAAAATTTTCCCAACACTGCCGAGGGGGCCATCTTAAAACTGTAGACGGCCCGGAGTCAGCCGGGTTGCGAGGGATATGCTTTAAGCAACCTTACACCCTAGCACTATCTGAAGACCCGAGACGGTATGCGGTTTTAATGGGTTCGAGTCCAACATAACCACGTCCGATGGCCGACGGGGGTGATATACGAGGGGATATCCGCACGACAAAAAAGCGTCACAGCGTGCTGGTAACCATGGAGCCCGGGCTCCACACACATACTCTTCCTCTTAAATCTAGAATTTTGAGGGAAAGACCACTGCGCGCCCTTTCATTCTCCCAACTTCCAGAAGAGTCTGCACCAGACCCTCCTCCAGTAATCAGCATGACTTGTAGCTGGAGTTGGCTTAGTCCCGAAGGTCTCAGTGAGGCCCCATACACCCACTTAACAATACTTAGGTACTTAGCATTCATTCCGCTAACTAGGACATGTATCTTTACCTACCTAAATATTTTACGTTTTAAGTGAGTGACCATTAGAACGTTCTAGTAGCTAATTAGAGGAAACCTTAATTTATGAGTATACTAGCTGTTGCCCACGGCTCCGCCCGCGTGGATGTCGGTTATCGCGACCAAACATAGCCTATGTCCTTTCTCGAGGTTCAATCTACCCTTATACTCAGTACTGAATTGATGCCGACTCTAGACCAATAGATGGCGCTGTATGTCCGAAATAAATTTTATTTTAATTTTATTTTTTGTAATAAAAACTATCCTATGTCCTTTCTCAAGTTCCAAACTATGTCTGTACCAAATTTCACACAAATCGGTTCAGTAGTTTGGGCGTGAAGCAAAGACAGACAGACAGACAGACAGAAAGACAGACAGACAGAGTTACATTCGCATTTATAATATTAGTTTGGATAGTGTGTTAACTTAACTGTTATATGAATAATTTTAACTTAACCATGTGTATCTACCGTTAACAACCTGTATTGTCTTAGCACTGAATTTAAGAGTACTACGTTTTGAGTTTTTAAGGTCGCATCCTGTAGTTACGCAGCATTTTCATCAAAAATATGAATTACTAGGCTCAAAAACTGAATTACTTTACTTATAGTCAAGTTTTGTGCTGACTGAAAGATAAAATAAGAAGGTGCAACATTGTGAAAATCCGCAAAAAAACTTATCTAAAGAAAAACAATAATGTGACGTATGCGCAGTGTGTCATGAATGTCAAGTCATGATCATGAACAAAACGATCACACGGTTTTTATGTGCCGTGCAAACAATGGACCTGCGTATAAACATAAAAATAAATAGACTTTATTTGTAGAAATAATGTAAAGACTCGTGCATCTTAAAACTTTTAGTTTTGATAAAAAAATAAACAACACTATATATTTTTTATCTCGTGTATGTACCTTATGAAAATACTTTGTAGTGACTAAAACAATTATGACTAATGTACGTAATATGAGTAAGATAATTGACTAAAGAACTTTTAAAAACTAAAATAACTGTGAAAGTGAATTGTCATATCCCTTGGTAACGACATAACTATTAATCGACTTTAGCAATTTCATTTATTCTCATTTTTTTAAGGTTTCCTACCCAAAATGGTTCTTATAGAAAAAAATTAGGAAATCGCACATTTATTTCAGTTCTACGTTCTACGCAGACGAAGCTGCGCCGCAGAACTATTTATTAATCTGTGGCCGCAGTCAGTTTTTTTACTAATGATAGAAATTGGTACCTACTTGAAATGTCTAATCTCATAAGTGGGTTAAATACATAATAAGTATTCGAATTTGTAGGTTGCATTAACAGCCATTGACACAATTTAGCTTAATTATACCGATAAGAAATAAAAGAACGAACGAACACGTCACTAATAATTTTATCTATACTGTAAACTGTTACGTTTTTCTAGTCTCGTATGCAACTGGGACTTAACACTGAGATGATGATGGATAGCATTATATTTCGAGAAGTTATTAAGAAAAATAATGGACAATGAAGTATTACATTCGCGCCTGTAGATCCCCGAAGTTGTAGGCAGAGGTGTCAACTATGTGCTTCGGTCCCATATAACAGAGGGCGAGACTATTGCCGCTAAGGGTGCACTTTGTTATGGGCTGTACTGTAGGCCTGTAGGTATATTTACTGTCGGATGGAGACCAACCCTATCCTATAGTCGCCTTTTACGCAACCCACGGGAAAGTTAAGGGGTAACCCTATTATACTCTTTAGGGAAGCAACCCAGTAATAAACGATTATACTTATGGTATCAAGTATCATATAATCTGCAGAATTAAGAGGAGAAAAGATGCCAAGGGCTCAATATATTCAAATAAGCATCACTTGAATGTACAGCTGCAGCAAGGAGGTTATTTATGTTATGGCACAGGACAGATATGTTATGGAACGTAATGCGTAGGTTCTAACCTCTTATCAATAACCATGGTTACCATAGTAACAAGCCTATGAAAACGTTCTAAGCAATTAGTAAAACACTGATATTGAAACTGAAACACTGATACCAATAACATAATATTCTATTTTTTATTTTATTTTATGAGGAAATTTAAATTTCTTAGTTAAAAGTGAAATATTTACGGAAAATTTGATGAAAATAAAGGTTTAGTTCCTTTATTCTGATGAAATTTTTCATAAAATGTTCACTTTCATTTTTTTATTTGTATTAATTTATGTCTGTCTATGTACACATAAAAATAGTGAATAATATCCACCCATCAAAATTTTCATGTTCCACATTTCAGTAACTAAATAAAACAAATTAAGTATGGTTAGAAAAAGCAACCGCAAACTTACGCATTTAAAAATAAAAGGAATGAGGAATATTCACTTACCTTACTACCCCAGAGTAATGTGAGGGGAAATCACGCATGATTTACCGGAGATATTATTACGTAACAAAAGGACCGATTACGTCAGCAATTTATTTTATTATTTTCCTCTCTTTCATTACCGTTTATTTCATCATCATAGTGACATTCACAAACGAGAAGGATTCATAACATTTAGGTAAGTTTAAGGAAAATTTAATGACTCAGTCTCAGCGGCATGACAAGAAATTCATTGATTTCCTGATGAATCTATATACTATTATATAATTGTAAAGTGGCCGTGTCTGTACATTGGAGATATTTAAAAAAAATACTTGGATTATGTTATGTTAACGATACTGAACATGAAAATATTTTTTTTTAATTTCCTGTCTGTTTGTCTGTTTGTCCGCGATGGACGCAATAACTACTGGACGGATTTTTTTGTTAGAAAGGGACTTAAAATCTTACGTTTGTTTGATCGCAATCGGTTGAGTAGAACCGAAGATATGAGCAAAGGTCGCGTTAACCGAGATGCACGCGGGCGGAGCCGTGGGCGGAAGGCTAGTTCTTATATATAATCCCGAATGTCAATCCTATAAAAAGGGTTGGCAGAGGTGTACCTATAAACACCCACATTTCGCCCATTATGATATTCGGACCCACGGAATAGAGGACGAGCTCTAGCATAAAAATGTCTGGTTAACAACAAGCATCATTAACAGTTGTTAATAAAGTCAGTCTCGTAGTTTATGTATGTGACCGTCTTCGTTCATTGACGTGAAATCATTTACATGAAAATAATTTAGGTACATGAAGTGGAACGTCACTTTGACATTTCATTATGTATTTTATTTGTTTACGTTCGTTTTCTTTGATAATTTCTATGAAAGTGGATTTAGACGAAACAGAGCTAGAGCTAGAACAAGAGCATTCTTTCTTAATATTTTAGTGTAAACGAAACATTGTTTTTAGCGTTTATAGAAAGAACAACGAAATGTTCTGTCACTGTTTACACGAATAGAATTGGACGTAGAAGCGATAAATTGAGCGAGCGGGATTCGGTCGTCTAATATAAATCAACCTTTAGCATATCTAAACAGAAACAGAACATTCGTTCGTTGTTCTTTTCGTTATTCTTTCTTAGGTGAACGCCCAATACAAGGTTTCGTTTACACTAAAATATTCAGAAAGCATGCTTTTTCTAGCTCTAGCTCTATGTTCGGTTTGTCTAAATCCACCTTGACAGAAAGGCATTTGCCAGGTCAGCTAGTCTCATGGCTGAACCTATTTGAAAGATATTTTGTCTACATACATATTACGACTGCCTCACGACTGCCTCTGTGGCGTAGCGGTAGTGAACGCGGCCGCTACGCAGGAGGCGCGGGTTCGATCCCCGCTCAGTGCAAATATTTGTGTGCGTGAATATGAATATTTGCATTGGTCTGGGTGTTTCTATGTATAATATGTATGTATTTACAAAAAAAAAAATCTATCTAAGTATGTTTATCCGCATTCTAGAACCCATAACACAAGCTAGTTAAGCTATGCTTACTTTGGGTCTAGATAGCGTTGTGTAGAATGTCCTACAATATTTATTTATTATTTATTATTTATTATGGGTTCCTGGACATTTTGAAAATACACTTGGAGCCAGTA
Organism: Eilema depressum; assembly: GCA_914767945.1. Taxonomy (NCBI): domain Eukaryota; kingdom Metazoa; phylum Arthropoda; class Insecta; order Lepidoptera; family Erebidae; genus Eilema; species Eilema depressum. The sequence goes on along the minus strand of OU612023.1, from coordinate 16,023,048 downwards.
CGTGGCTCTACGGCGCGGTCGCAGCTTGAAGTTTTGGGGGGGGTCACTTCGGAAATTCCTTAAGAAATTTAACCCCCCCTCCCCTCGTACTGGGACTTTTCAATATGACGTGCATGGTTTTGGGGGGGGTCATGTCCCCTGTGAACCCCCCCCCCCCTTCGGACCGCTCTACTGTCGGTATATGCACTGATTTTCCGGGTAGGATAGTCTGCCAGGTCTATAATATTATAAATAATGCATTTCTACACGGCATTTGCTCATTAGCTGTCAACCCGGAAGTATCAACATAACAGTATTACTATTTCCTTGTAGTTAATACCCACTGTAACGTATCTATTCTGTGGCATTATTAAGACTTCCTTAGAGTTATCTGTGTACATACTTTGAAATTCATTGGCAACAACATGTACTTACCTAAAAACCCCATTTCGGTACGAATCGCCGAAAGTAAAAAAGCGAGAGAGAGGTGTAGTATACTAGGATCGTAGCAAGAGACGATAGTCTTTGCCTACACCAATGGAAAAAGGCGTGCCTATAAGTAGCATTTAGATTTTTCAAATGGTATTGTTATGTTACATTTTTGAAAGTATTCGCGTTTAACCTTTCAGTAAAACTAACTAGCTCTTCTCAGGCTGTAGTAGTTATGAACTCATCTGTACCTAGTGAACGGGGTGCGAAGCCTTTACCTCCTAATTGTAAGTTCAACGACTAAGTTAAAATGTCACTGCGACTTTTTTTATTCCACGTAGGTGGCAGACAAGTAAACGGCCCACCTGATGGAAAGTGGTTACCGTGGCCTATGGACGTGTTCTACACCAGGGGCGTCACATTCGCGCTGCCTACCCTGTTGCCGACTTTATGACATAAAGTACTAGGTAATTTATTTAAAAATTCATGAGAACATAATAAAATGTTCGGATCATTTCGGTTTATTGCTCTTTTAATTAATATTTTTTATGATTTATTATTCAACATTTTTTTAAACATAAACATTATGTCATTTGTTTTTAAATGAGTATATTTTTTTGTAATTTCAAGTAGGAGTTGTTTTATTTAAAACGAGTACATAAATGGACCGGATTTCAACAGTCAATTCCATTTAAATATTAGTTTTGACATTGTACTTTTATGAAATTCATTTTACTAAGAAATACAGCCTCATACATAATTAGTCACAATGAATAAACAAACACCGCATTATTTCGTCAATGTCATGGTGTTTTATCAGATTATAAATAACGCTTCAACTTCTTGTTTACCAAAAAAAATATGAGTCGGAATAGTTCCCGGCACAACTTTGTTGACAATCGACTCGAAAGTAAACTTTGTCGCCGGGTGTAAAGTTCAAAACATTATCATTACAATCGTAAGTATACCGCTGAACTACGGTAATATCACCAGACACTACCTGTACTGCTGATACCCTAACGCTAAACACATACAATCTGCCAACAGTCATACAATCTGAAAAAGCGATCACTTCCGCCACAATTCAGAACCATGACCTAACCGAAATAAACACACATTGATGTATTAAAAGTTAGTTTTTTAAATAATTTATGTGAGAAACAGTACCTTGTTGAGTCCAGGGTTACGCAGACGGTCGAGTCCAGACAACTTGCTCAGCGGCTGACCATCGCCGGTACCCCACAATCCGATACGGTCGCGTTCCATGATGTGCGCGCACTTTCCTTGGCTTGCTACGAGCGACTGTTTGACAGCGTCGAGCGCAGCGCCACTTTTGTCTAGGTGAGCGGGGGGCGGTGGACCCATCGCGGACTCGCTCCTGGGAAAGCAGGAAAATTTTTTCAGCGATAACATAGATACAAACCACATTGCGGTTGCATCCGCTCGATAACAGATGGCGCTTGGACATTGAACTCTTTCTCGTGGGAATAATTAGGTACCTATATATTTATTAATATAATGATTGAATGAACTGTTATTGGAATTTTCCTCTATATAATAAATACTAGTAAGAACCTTGTGATTTGCCTATCGTGTTATTATCACTTTTTGAACTATTTATGCCGCAGTTCATTGACATTAGTGTAGTAGGCATATCAAACAGAATCGATATGCCAAACCACATTGAAAAATACGTACGATTGTAATTGGGGTCATTGATTTTAAATAAGTCCACGAGGAACTTGTGGTTTTGCTTCATAAATGTGAAATATAGAAGTCATTTTGATTTAGAACTTAGCTGGTGTCCGTTGCACACGTCCAAATTTGCAAGTAAATGGAATAATATCACGCCTATTAAGCAATCCTATTTGTGCACACTATGTACTGACACGGTACTCCTAACACGAAAGTTATATTGCGACAATTTCTTACTTTGAAAGAGCCTAAGTTCATACAAAAACTAGCAAACGAAAACATTTTTCTTCAAACTATTTAGATCATCAAATGTGATCACTGCATTATCATCATTGCGATTTCTTAGTTGTAACCAAAGGAGATGGGGAGGCTTTCATACATTCTTGGGCCAAAAATGTAATAAGATGAGGGTGGTATCAATTAAGAGTATATAAATTATTAAACCATCCCTGAAAATTCTGCAGATTTTGGATATCTGAGAGCAGAGTTATAAGAGAGAGTAAAAGTGAGGTTATGCAAGAAATTGACATTTTAGAACTGTGATTTCTGTGGTGTTTTAATAGAAAGTGGTCATTTTTTTTATCTTAAAATACTTTAAATAATAATGATCTTTTATTCTTCTTCAATAATAATTAGAGTATTGTCTAAGAAGTGCGCAGGTGGAAATATATTACCTTATTTACTTCATTTTCTATGCCACAATTCACACAGAGATCCATGTCAAAATCCAAAATACCGAGCAAAACTCAAACAAGTAAACAAGTTTATCATTGTACTTTAAGGTAACCAGGAGCAAGCTGAGAAGTCCGTAAAGAGAAATCACTGTTAAGGGAATATAATCAAGAAATCAACTGGAAATACTCAAAACGCAGAAGTCAATTGATCATTGGATTTAAACCAATAAACTGATACAGCATACTGATATAGCATACTTTTGTACATATTTTATAAACAATTGTATATCCCATAAGCCGTGTAATTATACAATTTTTCGATAAAATAATTAATTTTGAAGATTGAATAAATAAACTGATTGACTGAAAATGGAGCTGTCAGCTGTCACAGCTTAAAAATACAGTTGATAAACACAAGAAATAATTAATCGATTAACGGAAATCGATTCAGAATTTATTTTTATTACACTATTATTTGGTATTTTAAATGGTTATTATTATTATTATGATTAAGTTTTGTTCACTCTGATTGATTTAATATCAAATTGTGATGCAAGTGTTTAAATACGCAATATTGTTTAAATAATTTTTAGTAATCGATATTTTATTTTGCTAGTGGAATAAACTTAGTTTTAAGATTTCTCGTCTTCCAGACTTTCAATTGAGCTGGTTTTTTAATATTTTGAAATAGAAAAAAATACCGCTTTTTTTAAGTCATATCTCAACTCATTACAATTTTGGCCCAGAAGTCCCCGTCTCCTTTTGCACCTGGGAGCCTAATATTTTTTTTTTTTTTGCTTTTAATAATGAGATCCTCAGGAACTGCCGTCTGACATTCCACTCCTGAGGAGACATGCGCCAGAGCCTCATCCATTGTTTACCGGGTACACCGACTTGCAGGTGAGTGGCTTGGGTGGTAATTATTATTATGTTCGTTAATTCTAGATATCAAGGATGTTTTTACTATTTGTGTGACATGCCAATCTGTCCAACTGCCTGCAATAGAGACTCCTTATAAGGGTTTCCTACTTTAGTGCGAAAGCCGTATCATCGAATTTTGGTACTTCGAAAACCTTTCACCGACATCACCATACTGCGACGCCTCGTTAAGTCGATGTCTTGTTACTGCGATGGTTCGTTACATCGAAAAACCCTACTGCGAACGATTTTACTGCGAAGCTTTGTTCCTTCGACATCTTGGTACTACGCTGTTTCGTTACATCGGAAAAATGTACTGCGAAGCCTGGTCCAGTCTACGTGCAATTTTTGTTTACCATATTTTATTTTAAAGCAGAGAATATGTACAAAGGTCGTCATAGATAATCAATATTCCTACCAGTGCCAAAGCAGCCTATACTAATTTTGATAACGCTTTCAGGCAATCGCAGATTAGCCCCGCGGGTGTTCCTATGCGCGATCAAACCAATAGAAACTGCTACCCGGGTGAAACTGGGACAATCGCTGACTTTGACTGAAGGTAGGATATGGGCAGTATGCACCCTATGATCATCCAAACCAAACCACCCAAAAATCTAAATTTTGGGTTTTGAACGTTCGGTATTTTAAACATTCTGTCAAACGAACATTATTTGGGATTTTGAACTTCAGTCTTTCGTACATCGATTTTATGAACTTTAGTATTTTGGTAAGTAACCGTTCAAAAGTAGTTTTATCTCAAAGAGTGAAATTCGCGTAAACTTCAGATAGTAATGTTTTTATATTCACTTAAGAAAAATAATATTGTGAAATTATCGTAAAGCCTCTTTATCCATTAACATCTTCAAATTATAATTTCAGTATCATTTTCAAAGACTGCTTCCCCGTCTAGGAAAAGGACACTATCAAGGAGACTTCGCACACATGAAAATAATGGGGACATTCATTCGGACAGAACGATTATTGGCGAACTAAAGAAACACGTCAATGAACCCACAGCACTTGGCAATGTGACATTTGGCGAGGTGACCACTTAAACCACTCCGCCATCGGTACAGTTGGTACAGTTGACTCATTAGATAATATTACTTTAAACTGTTGCTTTCTTCGATATTTCCTATAGGCCTATAGCCTTCCCAAAGAGCGATGCCTATGCTCGGACTCTCTCCGTGAGTAGCGGCACCACCGTGAAACCAATTACTACACCACGATGGCAATCCAACGTCATCGACTCGACAGAAGAAGATAGGTTGTGAAGGTCAGGGCCGCGAGCATGAACAATATTCGTAAGATAAACACATCGAAAGAACAGAGCATTGCGATTGGCAGGCTTCACACACACAGGTTCACAGTGTAGGCAGGCGGCCAATCGCAGTGCTGCTTTCTCTCGATACGTACGATACTACTACGTTACGAATACGAATATTTTTGTGTTATTGGCACAGATGGCAGTTGCTTCACAGAAAATACCGAAGTCATAAGGCCGCCCATTATATTGCTTCCGTAGCTATTTATTATATATATTTTTACTTGGTGGACAATGAGGAATATAATAAAAAAGATTCAGCCGTTTCGTTGATACTGAAAATCGACCATAATTGCATTAGAAAAAGGCTTAGAGTAAAAAACGTTTCAACTATAAAAATAAATAATTATTATCGTAGGCAACAGATTCGGCGGTCCGCTGTCGTCCCGTACAGACGTGTCCGAGCTCCCATATATACTTACGTATATTGCGATCTCGTTCAGGTCTTAACCGCTGTTCTCACAGCGACAACACCATCGCTCTCTTCAAAAAAGTCCGCTGTTGTCACAGCGTTCAGCTGCGGGCTGTTAAAAAGTCGCTCCAGCAAGAGCCGAACGGACGCGAGTCGTGCGACTTTTCGCGCGCTTTTTGGCCGCTTCATAGCGGTCGAGTTGCGCGCGTGAATTCGTTCGTCGCGTGTCCCCGCGTTTGCCCCTTCAGGGATTACACTGGTTGAAACCTTACGGTGTCAACGAAGCCAGTGAGCGGCGACCCGACCCGCGAGCGTTGCCCCTTCAGGGCAAAGCTAGTCGGACGCTGGGTTGGGGCAACCGGTGGCGAGGAAGCCCTCCTGCCGATCCCAACCATCACCAAACGTCCCCCCCAGCCCCATCCCCCCACCTATTCTCGGTTGTCTGTTGAGTGTGCGGTCCCCTAACCGACCAATATCACCTCGGCAACTGGGCAGTTAGGGCCGCACTCATAGCACCCACGAGTGTATGACCAGCTGTATAGGCACACACACACAAACAACACACATCCTATCAACTCACGTTGGGAGGGATTAGGTCGCGTTTGTTAGGTTTTACCTAGGTCGTTCTTAGGGATACACCACACCGTCGACTTAAGGCACTCACACACTAGCGTGTTTTCATTTTGGGTTTTAATTTTTATTTCATTTTCGTGTTAGTTAACTTCTTTTCTCCGTTAGGCTTCACCTAACGAGCCCAGGGTAGGCGGGGAAGACGGCGTCATGGCCAACCCTTCCCCGCTCGAGCTCTTGGAGCTTTTTCTCAAAGACCCGGAGGTCTCTCGACTCCTAAAGTCGAAGTTCGGGGATCTGATCCCGGATCAGACTACTAGCTCACCAGGGGTGTCATGTGGTGACACCACCCCCATCACCACCACCTCACCCATCAGGACTAGGGCCCCCGCGTCCCCGCCCTCTGGCTGCCCGGGTAGCCCGCCTAGTTCCCCGACGCGAGAGCGCAGCCCTCTCCGTAGGTCCCCCACCGTCACTCCCGAGGCTAGCGGCTCCGAGATGGAGACCGACGCCACGTCCTCCGCCTCAGAAGCGGAAACATCTTCCACTCCCACGGACTCTGACGACGATGGGTTCACCACCGTCGCGGGTCAGAAGAGGAGGAAGCCATCATCAGCCGCACAGGCGGCGCCTCCGGCGAAAGCGCCGCGAAACCCACCACCGGTCTCCCTTAGCAATCGCCCAGCACAGGGATCACAGCCCACTCAGGGGCCATCCACCGACCCGGCTCGCAAGGAGCCCACACCGCCCCCTATCTTCGTCCACGACAAGGACCGGTGGACAAACATCTCTGGGTGGTGTAACCACGCCCACATACAATTCACCTCCGCCCGCTCTACCCCTCAGGGTATTAAAATTTCTGTCCCCTCTCCAAGGGACCACCGCGCGCTCACGACCCTCCTAAAGGAACGGAACATTCAGTTCCATTCCTTTACTCTCCAGGAGGATAAGCTTCTCCGCGCAGTCGTGCGCGGAATCCCCAAGGAGGTCTCCATAGAGGAGGTCTCCAAATCCCTCAAGGAGGATCACAACCTCCCAATCCACAGCGTCCACAGAATGTCAGGAGGTAGGGGTAACACACCCTACGATATGGTCTTGGCCACACTGGACCGATCCAGTGAGGGCAAGGCCATATTTCAGGTCAAGACTGTGTGCCACTTATCTGGCATCACAGTCGAACCACCGCACCACAAAGGGATAGTATCCCAATGCCATCGGTGCCAGCAGTACGGGCACTCCGCCCGGAACTGCTTCGCCCGCCCTAGGTGCGTCAAGTGCCTAGAGGACCACGCAACAGCAGAGTGTAGCCGTCCGAAGGATAGGGCACTCTGCTCGTCACCACCGGCGTGCGTCCTATGCGGGGAAACGGGCCACCCCGCGAACTACCGCGGGTGCCCGAAAGCACCAAAGCCTCTTCAGCGCCCTTCCAAGCGCCCCTCACAGGTAGGTAGCTCGCAGCCCACCAAGACAGCTTCGGCTCCACCGAAGCCTTGCCCATGGGGACCCAACGCAGCCTCCTCAAGGCCAGCGTTCCCCCCCCTTCCAACCCCAGCTAGGGACTCAACAACGCCATCTTCGGGGATTCCCGCGCTCATGAGCGTCTATATCCCCCCGCCTACACGCTCCCAGCCTCTGTCGCCACCGCGACAGCCGCGCCCCCAGAACCCTCCGCGGTCGCAGGCTGAAAGGGCCACTCGACCGCAATCAGACACACACACCAACACGGCAGGCCGGCCAACCACCGGGGACTCGGACCTCGATGTCGTGGCTCGCTTCGCCAGCATCCTCGATTTCACGGAGCTGCGCGCCATGGGCGCGGAGATCCGTGAAAATGAGGGCAACCCCATGGCACTCCTGGGTGTCACCATCCGGTACTCGACCGTCTTCGAGGCCCTCGCGAACTTTAGAGTAAACCCCTAATGGATTTACGAAACACTGGCAGAGTCAAACCACGATCACTCAAGCTAGGGTATTTCAATACGAACGGGATAGCAGGTAAAAAGGTAGAGTTAGGCGAATTCCTTAGGAAACACCAACCGGACATTTTTCTCATGCAAGAGACCTTCTTGAAGCCCGCCCACAGGAATCCTAACATTGCGAACTACAACATAGTTCGGAACGATAGGCTAAGTTCCAGATTGGGAGGGACTCTCATCTATTACAAGAGGTCTCTGCATTGCTCACCTATGGATCCACCAACGCTGACGAACGTTGAGGTATCGGTCTGTCGGCTAGGGATGACCGGCCATCAGTCAATAGTTTTAGTGTCAGCTTATCTGCCACCTACCAAAGACCTACCCGAGAGCGATCTCAAGGCCCTACTCGACCTCGGTCCGTCGGTCATAGTGGCCGGCGATCTTAACTCCAAGCACTCAATGTGGAACTGCCTTTCTACCAATACAAGAGGCAGGGTCCTGGAATCGCTCTCGGACCGTCTCAACTTCGACATCATAGCACCGATGGAAGCCACGCATTATCCGGATAATGCGGACCATAGGCCAGATATATTAGACATAATGCTTCTAAAGAGCATAAACTTACGTTTGGGCTCTTTGGAAGTATTGCACGAGCTTAACTCAGACCATAGGCCAGTTATGGTAGAACTCGCAAACAGAATAGGTCCCATTGATACAGGTCAGCCCCCCCCGAATAGGTGGATTACGGATTGGGCGCGGCTCGAGAGTCAACTCGAGTCGACCGAATCCGTACATCTGAACAGAATACCAGATCACATCGTTAGCATAGAGGACACCGCGGCGGCTATCGACAACTTCACAGATCACGTGCAATCGTTAATTAACGATTGCTCGCGGAGGGCCCCGGCGGCGGAAGACCGTCGCTGGAGCCTCCCCGCTGTCGTGCGCGATCTGCTGAGGAGGAAGAACGCCGCCGTGCGCGCCTACGATAGGTTCCCTTGCGAAGGCAACAGGGTTAGTCTACGTAGCTTAGAACGGGAAGTTAAGGCACGCATACAGGATTTGCGTCAGATTCGATGGGACACTACACTGAGCGAACTCGAGCCGTCTCAGGTCGCTTTTTGGCAGTTGTCTCGATCTTTGAGAAAGGACATAGTCACCCCTATGCCTCCCTTAACTAGACCGGACAAGTCAGTAGCTTTCGAAGATTTAGAAAAGGCGGAATGTCTGGCCGAAAGTCTCGAGCTTCAATGTTCGCCCAGCACCCTACACCCCGACTTAGAGCACATACGCGAGGTAGACTCAGAAGTGGAACGGCGAGCCTCACTCCCGTTACCACCAGATAGCGACAGCCAATTCGAGGCTGTCACCCCGGAAGAGGTCGAGGAGATCATCAAGGGCTTACACAAGCGCAAAGCGCCCGGCTCGGACGGAATCACAAATAGAGTCATTAAATTATTCCCAGCTAGGTTACTCGTCCTTCTGACATACATTTTTAACGCAGCGCTCACGAATAACATCTTTCCACAGCAATGGAAAGATGCCGTGGTCATTGGGATACCCAAGCCCGGCAAAAAGAAGTCCGAGCCCACCAGTTATAGGCCCATCAGTCTGCTTAAAGGCTTAGGGAAAATCTATGAGCGATTAGTATGCAATAGGCTGAACGCGTATGCCGAAGCAAACGGTCTCATTCCACACGAGCAGTTTGGATTTCGCACCAAACACTCATGCGTACAACAGGTCCACCGCATCGTTGAATATACCAGCGAGCGGTTACAACGTAACCAATTTACAGGGGTTCTCTTCTTCGACGTGGCGAAAGCGTTCGACAAAGTGTGGCACAACGGCTTGATCTTCAAGCTGTTCGCTATGGGAGTGCCACACAGACTCGTGCTCATCATACGAGACTACTTGTCGAACAGATGCTATCGCTACCGAGTGGAAGGGACCCTCTCTAGCTCTCACCCCATCCGCGCCGGTGTACCGCAGGGGTCGGTACTTTCACCTCTTCTGTTCACTTTATACACGTCAGATATCCCTTTGCTTGGGCACGTGCAGACGGCACTTTTCGCAGACGACACCGCCATCTATTACTCGGGATACAGTCCCAACACGGTAGCTAGGAAACTCCAATCCGCAGCCGACACCCTGGGGGCGTGGTTTCGGAAATGGAGAATAGAGGTCAATCCAGACAAGAGTCAGGCTGTGCTTTTTCATAGGAGAAAGCTCAGTCTGTACCCCTTAGAGGGGATCACACAGATTAGGATGTTTGACAAGCCTATCCCTTGGGCTAGGCAGGCCAAATATTTAGGTATCATCCTTGATGATCGCCTCAACTTCAAAGCACACCTTAAAGCGGTCCGCGACCGGGCCGCCTTCGTATTAGGTAGGCTCCACAGTTTAGTGAACTCTCGTTCAAAGTTATCGCTTAGGAGTAAAGTCAGACTTTACACTTCTTGTGTTAGGCCAATTATGACATACGGATGTGTCACGTTCGCGCACGTTAGTAAAACACGGATCCATAGGCTACAGACATTACAAAATAAATTCATGCGCCGGGCGACGGGAGCACCATGGTTTATGCGTAATGTCGAGCTCCACACCGACCTTGAGCTGCCGACCATCAGGCAGTACATAAAGCAGTGCTCCCTTAGCTACTTTGACTCTGCCCCGACTCACCCCAACCCCCTAGTGGTTGCGGCCGTAGACTACACACCGAGCTTAATTTCACGCATACGTAGACCTAGACATGCTCTCGGAGAGCCAGATGATGCAACAACACTCGCTCAACGAAGAGCCTACACAGCTCGCGAAGCTATACCAAATCAACCGCGGTTTCGCCTTCGCCGACGAGGGCGAAACACGCGCCGCGCTTTGTTCGTAAATGTGGACCTAGGTCGTCCCAGTATTAATTCAGCAGCAGACCAAGCCGAGGTCGCCCCTCTCGGGGACCCTTGAGCCTGTTGCTTAAAATCAACTAAGGCTGAGAGCCCTATGCGCTCGCCACACTGTTCGCGTAAGGTTGTAGAGGCCTGTCGGCCAACAACCAACACCCCACACACCCAAAATTTTTTTTCGTAGGCAACAACTACAGAATGTTCCACCCAGTGAAAATAAGAAAAAAAAAAATCTACTCAACTCATACCTACAACTCGTACGATATACATTACGAGTACCTACACTCGTAGAAATATTACTATTTAATATAGTTACTACGTGTAATAGTAAAACGGGGTGAATAGGAAAAAATAAGCGTCAAATAAATGCTTCAGTCATTTTTATTTGATCATCAATATTTGGCTATTTGAGATTTTGTACCGAACTTTGGAGGCACCTGAGAAATCGCTAAAGGATGATTAACTTGAAATTTTATAAAAGAAATTAACTAAATATTAATAATGATTTTTTAATTCATCCCTTTTTACATTACACTTTAGTCCCTTCTAAGTATAAGGAGTGCTACGAGCTTACAGAACGTCTACGAGGCTACGAAAGCTCTACGGCCTACCTATGCTTACAGGGACAAGCAGTCGTAGCCGAATCACAGGGACAGCTCATGAGAGCCGGTAGCGAACACTATCTGGAAACAAAATGTTTTTCGCTGTTATTTCATATTTCTTTTAAACTAAACGCTACAATATTTTATGCGTAAAAAATATTTGCGAAAATTCGGACGACGAATTATGGCCAAATTTGGTTATAGAATAACTGTTTTTTTTTTTAAATTTCAGAATTACTTAAAAGGAATTCGCAGAGAGTGTCCACTTTAATCCAATAGAAGTATAGCCTAATATTCCCAACCATTAGCTCAATAAAGTTTATATTTTATACATATTTCTGAGGGCGACTGTACATTGTTGGTTGATTGATATTAAAGCAACAATGCAATGTTGACTGATTTAATCAGTACATTATAACGAGTTTAATGTTTATAAAAGTCGAGAATATTGAATGCATAAAGATTGCTGACGATAAGTGAGTTAAAGTGAGTACTTATGTAGTACTCAAAAAAAAATACGTATTAAAAAAAATAACATTAGAAACCGAAATTAAATTGCTTGTGTTAGGAGTGGGTTTTTGGCACAATATGTTAGGTACATGTGAATGGGCACTTGGGCAGCAGCAGGCCAATGCCAGGGCGGTACACACACTGGCCAAATAAATGAAGAATTGAAAAAAGGGCAGGGTCCGAAGGACTGGAAGCATCGCGGCGGGCTTGAATGAGGTTAATAAAAGTACCTAGATGACGGGTTTGCACACAATGTAGAAAAAATATCGTGATTTATATGTATTGCGTTTGTGTGTGCGCGCGTGCATATGTGTGTTTTTATTTTATTTTTGTACATTACGTTAAGATGTACATTAGTATTCAACTATAGTATTCAAAATAGTGCCCGGAATACGGCAATAGGCTCACCCCCTATTACGTGAGATCGAATACTATGATTGGTGAAATGTGAGTGATAATTCACCTCTGCTTAACCCTCCGTGAATAAAGGCGTGATTATATGTAGGTATGTAATGTATGTATGTATGTGTGTGATCGAACTAATCGATTACTCATACTAAGTACTAACCTGTTATGTATACTTTTCTAAAAAAAAACAACAAAATATAAAATAAATACAGTAAGACGCTTCTATCTATACAAAGAAATTTTATTATAATTCTACTGCTGCCATTTATACTATTAATAATAGCATATGAACCTGTTTAGTTCGTCCAAGCTTATTTTCCAAGTCTTTGGGTCAATCTTTGTGCTCTGAAGGATCTGCTTAATAAGCCTGACTAAAAATAATGAAAATAAACACTTATAGATTGTACGCCTGAATTTGTTTACACAAAATTCAAATAGGTATGTATGTATTATAAACGCAGTTGACCAAGTATGATCTCGCGTTTTTAGCAGGCGTCTTTGTTTGATTTTAAATGGTTTGCTTACTTTGGGTCTAGATACAGTGGTAAACAGGGAAAATTTCGAAAAGGGAAGCCGGTGGATTTTTTTCCCCCTATAGAATTTATATGGAATTCTACCACGGCTTCTCTTTGCAGCAGAGGCGTATTTACCCTAGGGCCAAGGGGGCCATGGCCCGGGGCGGCAGGTTGCGAGGGGCGGCGGAGCCGCCCCGAGCGTCTAATTTTTTTTTATAGGTACCACTTAGGTTGCAGACAAGCACACGGTGCGGCCCACCTGATGGAAAGTGGTTACCGTGGCCTATGGACGTATGCAACACCAGGGGCGTCACACTCGTGCTGCCGACCCTGAAGATCTGATCTGGGCGCTTTAATCTTGACTCTAAAAGGCGCCCAGAGATAGACGCTCGGGGCGGTTTCGCCGCCCCTCGCAACCTGCCGCCCCGAACGTATATCTCGGGGCGCCTTAATCTTGCTCTAAAAGGCGCCCGGAGATAGACGCTCGGGGCGGCTCCCTCGCAACGTGCCGCCCCGAACGTCTATCTCTGGGCGCCTTAATCTTGACTCTAAAAGGAGCCCAGAGATAGACGCTCGGGGCGGTTCCGCCGCCCCTCGCAACCTGCCGCCCCGAACGTATATCTCGGGGCGCCTTAATCTTGACTCTAAAAGGCGCCCAGAGATAGACGCTCGGGGCGGTTCCGCCGCCCCTCGCAACCTGCCGCCCCGAACGTCTATCTCTGGGCGCCTTAATCTTGACTCTAAAAGGCGCCCAGAGATAGACGCTCGGGGCGGTTCCGCCGCCCCTCGCAAAATGCCGCCCCGAACGTCTATCTCTGGGCGCCTTAATCTTGCTCTAAAAGGCGCCCAGAGATAGACGCTCGGGGCGGTTCCGCCACCCCTTGCAACCTGCCGCCCCGAATGTCTATGTCTCTGGGCGCCTTAATCTTGACTCTAAAAGGCGCCTATTAGAGTAAATATTACGTATATATTTTTTTTAATTTTTCGGAGCTTACTTAGTTACAATATGACTATGTCACTCATTATTTTAATTGCATTCAAATTAGAAAACCCTAAATAACATTTGCGTTCAAGTACGGTGTAACTGGGGCCAAGCAGCTTGGGCGCCGAAGACGGCAGCGCCTTTCTCTCGCAGGGAGACGCTACCGCCCTCGGTTAATTCCGGCCGAGGTGGTAGCGGCGCTGTAAATGGCTACTCATAGGGTTTCCACGTATCCTTATGACTAGCAGAGAGCACAGATAAGAGCAGCTAAGGGGCGGCTGGTTCCCCGAGACCTGGGGGCGACAGGTGCGGTCGCCTGTTACTCCAATATATTCAGACCGGTAACGCGGCGGTGAAACCCGTACCTTTCCGGGGTTCAATGGGGACACCGACTACCCACACCCGAAGGAGCTATCTTAAAAGGTAAGCCGGGTTGCGAGGGAAATATCTAATTGGGTAACTTTACACCGGATAATTGAGACCCGGCAGAGACGGTGTGCGGTTTTAAACCGAGACCGCATGTGGCACTTCACGAGGAATAATCACCCCTCGCAGACGGCCATAACTAGCACCAGGACTTGCGGCGAGAGGTTTCCCGCTCTGACGGTTGCTTAAAGAATACAACGCGTGAAGTGGCATATACATGGAGGAGCCCAGGCAGAGGTGGCATTGCAGGGGTCGGCTCCTGATCTTTATGTCTCAGGAACTCACCGAAGCAGCCATAGCTGGGCGCATTGCGTCAGCTGGTAGGAGAAGCTACTGTGATACCTCTATCGCGTTATCGGCAGCGAAGACGTGTGAGAACCCCCTTCGAGCATCACCTCATCCGAGCTAATCTTCTCCTTTTGTCGAGTCGACGACATAATATGTCATATTTTGTTTGCCCAGTGTGCAACCACCCTGATGGCGTTCTCAGAGGCACCCATGAGTTCCTGCAGTGTACACGTGCTTAGGCATGCAGCACACGTTAGCGCCTACCTCACTGTAGTTCCGCATTCACACCGTGGTGCCTGGGTCCACCTTATCTGAGAAACTCCATCTAATTCGGTTTTCGTTACTTCGGCTGACCTGCAACCGAAGTCTATTTAAGGACTGCCAGGTGGTGTATGGGCAGCCCAGAGGCTGCCCACACATCAATTGGCCAGAAAGGGTTCGTAAGTAAGAGAACCAGGTATGCCCACTTTAGATCCAGTCACCAAATACGTCCAAGGACTTGGGTAACTCCAGCTGTGGCTTACTTGGTTGCTTCTGATTTCGTGCCGTCACCATCCAGTCCTAGCCGATGTTCCACAGAAGCGGCCCCAGATCCGCACCAGCCGGAACACCCCGCCACATATCTCACTTACCAAACCCTGTCCTACATGGGTAGATACTGGCTTTCACCGATAAGTAAGCCCCGACAATGACGCGAGGATAGAGAGGCACCCCGTGCTGAAAGAGTGCAGCTCTGATGCAGCTCCATGGCAAGGTGTTAAAGACGTAGACAACAATAGACACTGCCAGCATCAACTCGCCGTGCCACTGCTTCTTCCACCAGGGCCCTCAAGCGCGTGTTGGCATGCACGGTGCTCCCGACTATAACCAAATTTATTGTCTACCAAATTCGGCCTCACTCCTGCAAGGCGCTCGATGTGGCACCTCACGAGGAATAATTCGTTTAAAACACCTGCATGACTGCACACCTTGTCCATCAATACAATGAGCCGATAGGCGGACGGTAACTTTGCAGAAGAGGACCAGTTTTCCTGTCTTTCAAATTTTCGGAATCCGTCTCTACTTGAGGCATATGTTATAGAGCCCTTCAAAACGGGATCCGAGTGCCTTTAGAGCCTAAAGTGCTGCCAGATCCCAAAGCGGTGCTTTTGCTGTTGCCTTTGAGCCATAAAACATCATTCTTCACAAGCTATTGCTGTACTCAAGTGATTTTTGTTTGCGATATCATCTTCTACGTAGGGCGCTTTAATGGAATGGAATGCAAATATTTCCCCTTGAAGGGATTCTGGTTGGGAGCCTGGGTTAGTGGAGAGATCGATGGAAGTCACTTCCCTCGCACCATAAGATAGAGATCTCACGAATCAGGCTTGAAAATCTCCAGCAATTTCTGACGGACCCCTATTTTGTGTCAGCCCCTTGGGCGCAGGCTAACGGTGAACGGGAACGTCACATAGGGGCAGGCGCGGTCGCAGCTTGAAGTTTTGGGGGGGTCACTTCGGAAATTCCTTAAGAAATCTAACCCCCCCCCCCCCCTCGTACTGGGACTTTTCAATATGACGTGCATGGTATTGGGGGGGGGGGGGGGGGGATCATGTGAATTGTCCCCTGTGACCCGCGCCTGCATGGGGGGCGGCAAACCTAAGTGGCCCGGGGCGCCAAATCTTTAAATACGCCCCTGCTTTGCAGAGCAAGCCAGCAGGAATCGGGTATAGGAAGCCCTCGCCATTGGTAGATAGCGCCGTGATGAATGTCCCAAAATATTCATTATTTACTTATGATTATTATTTATTTTAAAAAGATAAATAACTAAGACAAGTACAATCTCTATGAACTTGTTGATATAACTGTTACACCTACTGTAGATCGATGGCGCTTGGTGGAACTTGCTACACATATTCAATAAAGCACTTGTACTTGCCCACAATTTTTTTAATATTTTTGAACCTGACTGGTTGCCGTGATGGTAAATGGGTTACTATCAAAAACACTTGTAGATTATTTACAAAATAACGAGTGTGTAATGTAACGATATTCAATTTATGCGTTGAACACAATGGTCCTTGAATTCACCAATACACATGGTAGGTGTACTAACCTAATAACTATAAAATACTACCTGATAATACTGTCTATATCCAAATAAGGCAATTTAAAAAGCATGCTGGTTCCCGGTGGAGTGCAATAGGGTCATTCCATCCCTTCTCATGTGTCATAGAAGCCCTGACAAAGTGTCCGCTTAAGTAGTTTCGCCCCTATTACGTGGGACCGAAAATAATAGTTATCGAAATGTGGGTGTTAATACACATCTGTCTACCCCTTCGGAGATTTCCATGCGTAAAATATGTATGTAAAACTTACCGTTTATCTTTCCCAACTTGTGACGAGCCATTCATTTGACGCGTGTCAATTTGACTGTGCGACTTGACTTTGCGTGACAAGAATTCCATTTTTAAAAAGTAAAACTTTAATACGTTAAAAATATATCACAGACAATTTAAAAAATGAGGTACGTTGTTTAATTTATTTTGTAATTAAATTTTTATGAATAATTTAGAATTAATATAATTTCTAACCAATTTAATATTTTGTTCTGATTGAATAGGTAATTTATGCAATTTAATTTATTATTTCCGGATTGCCAGGGAGCTCAACTGAACTCTAAATGACAACTAAATGTTGGATACAGAAACTAATTAGCGAATCAAGAAGTTATCAATATCAATATTAATTAATTGGAGAAACTATTGAACCTGCAATCACGCGGTACGATAGTAAATAAATCACAAACCGATCACGCGGATCACTTCAATTTCACTAATAAGTAGTCCAGTAGATAAGTAAGTTATTTCACGGATTACTAGAGTACCTATATACAGATTTTTTTTCAGACCCACTCGGATGTATTCATCCACTAAATAATAGCACTGCGTGAGAATCGAACCCGCAATCTCTAACGTATTTATGTGTTATTTTATGTATAAATAGGCTGTGCCCACAGTCTATTGCTTTAGCAATACATAGTCTAGACTTTAATGCCATTTTTGGCAATGCCTATGGTATGTCAGTGGTTTTACTTTAGCAGAATCGAGCGGTGATCGTCGGGCTGGCATCCCACACATTCAGAAGACAGTTTTTAACAGTAAATTCCAATTGATAATATTATTATTGTAGAAGACCTGGTACTAATTTTTGGGTAGGTCTTAGAGTAAAGCATACAACTCACACGGAGCGGCAGACCTGGTTGATGAGCGATGAGTAGCGGTATATGAGTTGACGTATCGATTCTTGACATAGATCATAGAACGATTTGTCGAAATTCAGAAGACTCCCAGTCTTGAGAAAGATCACCGTTACAATGTCACAAAAAGTCACAAAGCTCAAATAAATCATTGCGTCACTCAGCAAGTGCGTGTGCGCAGATCTCACGATCAAGATCAGGCCAAGGGCAGTTAGACGTAAGAGTATATTGCAGAACGTGATAGTGTAACATTGTACACCTATCGATTTATAATGGTAACATTATTAGACATTCATACGAGTGGAAAGTTTAATGTAGATTAATTTCAGGATTAAAATTTATTAAAATATGTAATAAATTTAGTATACCATGAAGACGACTTTCAGATACGAATAATAAAAATTCGCATATTTAATTTCTAATTTTAGATTTTGTACTTACTTAATATTTTCATTCGAGTTTGGTTCAATAGTTTTATGCTTTTTTTCATATCAATCTTCTTCTTCATCATATCGTTAATTCCCAGTCACATCCGAAGCTTTCACCTTGGATCCTGGGGTCCGCTTTACCAGTCTAACTGCGGATTTGGCTGGACTTCGACATTTTACGTGAAGCGACTGCCATCAGACCTCCACAACCCAATGGCGATATTGGGCGAAGCATTGCAGCGATAGTTGTTGGACTTTTTTTAGGGCTCCAACTACACGAATGCCATGGATGTTCGTATGGCAACCGGGTTCGATGGCTTAACGTGCTCTCCGAGGCACGACCAGACCACCGCAAATATCCATATTCATGCATACAAATATTTGCACTGAGCGGAGATCGAACCCGCGCCTCCTGCGTAGCGGCCGCGTACACTACCGCCAAGCCACGGAGGCTGTCCACTAGTATTTTTTCTTAGATTACCTACACATAAATTTTTTGCATATACAGCCATTAAACATAATGAGTGCATCTGCAAGATAAAGCTATCTACTGTGATAGGTTAAACAACTTAGTATCATATTATTATTATCTCGATTACAGTACAGTAACCACCAGATAAGCAGTGACCACAGAGATATAATCTGTGGTAGTGACCAATCGTTATCTTAGTTATTTATGTAAATTAGTTTTTGACTTTTTAAATAATTTCCTACTCTTCGTACCAAAACAAAAAGAATGATAAGATTACGTACAGTCAGCAACAAAATTAGATGTTTGATTGCCAATATATCAAAATTAAAAATACGAATGAAAACTATTAAGTAGGAATATTATATCTTTTTAAATCTGACCATGTTCATCTACTTTCGATGCTAACCGGAAAAATACACAGACAATATCACTGCGAGAGAAGGAAAAATCGAAATTAAACCCTGTATCAACCCTTCTGGCTAGCGTGGAAACAGTAGACCAAAGCCTCACAACATTGGGAGAGGCCAGCAGTAGACTGCGATAGGCTTACTGATTGAAGATACTTCTATCTTTGACTGTACTTTAACAAGCGCAAATAGACAACATAGACTAACACCCGTATTCACAAACAATACTTCGCTATGCGTACCACAAAAACTGTGCAAAGAACGACAAACTCCAGTGCGTTCGTTTTGGCAAGCCTTTTTATTCATTGATAACACTTAAGTAATATTACTTCGTTGAGGGAACGCACTGCGTTAGATACTGCTCCGTGATGTTTGTGAATTATTTTTAGCAGCCCTATGCGCTCGAGCACACTATGAGACCTCACAGTATCGTTTGTGAATACGGGTGTAAGTGATTGCAAGTAGAACTAGTTTGAAACTATTTCGTTATAGTCAGTAAGTTATTTCACTTGTGTGTCGGTGGGTACCGTAAATATAATTGCAACAGTTAGGTATTGTACCACTATAATAATTGTATGCTTACGTAAGTATGCCTAACTATGAAATAAAACACTGTTTTGATAGTTATTAACATGTTTATAATACCTACATATGTATATTCAACCCTGTAAAGGCCTGGGGGTTAGCAGAGGTGTATTTGCACCCAAAAGTATGATTCTCCGTCCGAAGGGGTGAGCATATTGCTGTCAAACGGGCACTTTAACATGGGCTGTATGTTTACAAGTTTTTGCTTAAAACAAAACATTATTACATATTATATTATTTGCCGTTACCTAATTTTTCGTAGATCTTGCTGTATGTATTGCTAAAATATCCTCAAATCAACCTCTAGGATGGCACCTGCTGCCCTTTCTAGGGAGAAAACCGCAGATACCGCCTGAGCTAATTAGAACTGTCTTGAATAATTAAAAATTTCGTCTTAGTATATTATACGTCTTAGGGCAACAATAAAGTCATTATAACTATTATGTAAACTATTTAATGTAAACTATTTATAAACATTGTTTTTTGATTACACCGGCAAAAAAAAATATTCATTTCAGTTGGACGTTTTCAATCCGTGCTCTGTAATAAAAAGTTTGTTTATCACGATGAGCTTGCATCTGTATGTTAAAATTAATCATTAGCATTTACCTAATAGTAGACTAGCATGAGGCTACCAGATGGACACACGGCTGCCCCTAATGCGGTTCTTTCTCATACAAAAGTAGACACTCCCCTGGTATTGCACACGTCCAAAGGCCACGGTAACCACTTTCCCTAAGGTGGGCCGTGCGCTTGTTTACTACCTAAGTAGGTAGTATAAAAAAGACGCAGGCAGCCTCGCGCGGCTGTCCGCATGTCTCACGCGGATAGGTACCCCAAGTGGGCTTTAGGTGAGAAAGACCTAAAGTTTCTTTCCTTTCACTCATCCATTTTTTTCTCCCGTCCCTGCCTGTCTAGAGGTGGTTGAGACACTTGAGACATGTTTAGCTTCTTAGTAGCTTAGTAGCGCTTAGTAGTACTTAGTAACAAAAAATACAAATGATTTAAGTATTGCTCTAATTAAACCTACCTTTATTATAGTAGTTAAGTACCTATCTATTTTCAGTAGAAGCTTAGCTACAAAGCTCTTTTTTATTTTTATCATGCTGTCAAAATGCTGTCTCTATTACTAATTTCATACAAGGACAAAGTGTCAGTTAGATGGAAACGTGCATTAGTCGCAGTGAATCTGTTTTCGCAAGACAGCGTCAAAGTTAATGACTGCGTGCGACGACGCAGTGAGCCAACCTTTTGCGCACTACCGACACTGTGACACGGTGCATCTCCGTTTTCATTACAACATACCAATAAAACCAACAGTGTTGACAGTGTGCCGAGCACTATCATAAATATCTATTACTCTCTCATCCTAGCGTTAATTCCCAGTCGCATCCGAAGCTTTTCAGCTCGGAAGCTCTGGGGTCCGCTTTACCGTCTCTTAACTACAGATTTGGCTAGACCTCGATATTTTTTCGTGAAGCGATTGCCATCTGACCTCCACAGCCCAATGATAACATTAGGCGATATCAAAGATATTATATATAAAAAGAAGTAGATTCGTTATTGCGCGAAAATCGTGAAGATTCGAAAACGAGTCAATTGGAACGTTTGCCTCTAGTACCGCGTGCCGAGCGGCGCCGGCCGGACGTTGAGCGGAAGCATCAGTGACTTATAAAAATAACGAAAATGCCATCGTATGTTTATAGACACTGCACGAACTATTACTCTAAAGTTAATACATCGAAAGGGAGTTCATATCACATGGAAATAATACATATTTCGACTGATAAAGACCAAATTTCTGACTTTCATAATATTCAAGTTAAAATTGTTAAAAAGAGACAGTATGATATAATTTGGTGCGTGAGCGACAAGGACGTGTGTGATCCGAACATAGATTAAAGTACAGATGAGAATATCGTAGGCATTAAACTCACTACATACTACCTCCCAATTTTAATTTGTTGTTTTTTATAATTGCCTACTAATACTATGTGGTTCAAGTAAGTTAATAAGTGCGAACTTCACTTCACTGGCAAGTATCTACTTAGGTAAGTACCTACTTGTTAAAATTTGTAGGTACTATTGGCAGCAACAAAATAATGAAATAGAATAAACATACCTAGCTTTTTTATACTTAACTAGCTGCCCCGGCGAACTTCGTACCGCCATATTTTCGGCCCGCGTGGTATTCAAATCCCGTTCCCGCTGCACCCTTATCACTTAGGGGGATGAAAAATAGATGTTGGCCGATTCTCATAGATACCGGATAAGCACAAAAAATTTCATCAAAATCGGTCGAGCCGTTTCGGAGGAGTTCGATTACGCACCCCGTGACAGAAGAATTTTATATATTAGAAGATACAATAACAATGACAAACAAACATCTTTGTCTAAACAAAATTACGCAATTCCTATCTCAAACTTCACTTTACTGGCAAGTACCTACTTAGGTACTTGTTAAAATTGTACTACTGACAGCAACAAAATAATGAAATTTAAAAATTATACCTAGCTTTTTCATAATACATTAACAAAGTTAAACAAACATCTTTGTCTAAACAAAATTAGGCAATAACCTCAATTCAGAGAGCTCTGTACCTTCTTTTTCAATAATTTTGTTAGCCTATGTCACCGACTAGCAACCGCACTGTGATTGGTACATTGTTATCATTAAAGTCCAAGTGACAAACAATAGCTGTCTTCTTCTTTTATATTGTATTTTTCATGTCCTCTCTTTTCAATCCATTGGTTATGTAGGGAAGTGTAGATGAATTAAAAATGTGTGTGTGTGAGTTCGGCACATTTTTCTACGTTGATTTGTAAGCATATGACATGTCTATGTTATGAAACGTCTTTGGGCGATATCGAAGCTTTGCAGCTAGACCGTAGTTTTTGGATTTTTTAGGGCTCCAACTACCCGTAACGACTGCCATAGATGTTCTTATGGCAACCGGGAACGACGGCTTAACGTGCTCTCCGAGGCACGACCAGACCAATGCAAATACCCATATTTCATGAACACAAATATTTGCACTGAGCGGGGATCGAACCCGCGCCTCCTGCGTAGCGGCCGCGTTCACTACCGCTACGCCACGGAGGCTGTCAATATCTATTACTATCTATCGTAATTGTAACAAGTTGTAACATAAACGTATCGAGAGAACGGAGCGTTGTGATTGGCCGCCTGCCTACTGTGAACCTGTGTGTTAAGTTAAGCCTGCCAATCGCAATGATTCGTTCTCTCAATACTTTTACGTTACGATAACAATAGTTTTTCGTGCTAGGAGTTACCAAACTTTTGTCTTACTAGCATTTGCCCGCAGCTTCGCCCGCGTGGATGTCGGTTATCGCGACCAAACATAGCCTATGTCTTTTCTCAAGATCTAATCTACCCCTATATCAAATTTCATCAAAATCGGTTCAGTGGTTTAGGCGTGAAAGCGTAACAGACAGACAGACAGAGTTACTTTCGCATTTATAATATTAGTATGAATTAATGCAAAAATAAATGCTATGATCTTTGAACGACAATTAATATTAAAACTTTGTATTTTATATTTTTTGTTCGGCTAAACTGGTAACATAATTATACATAAGGCTGCTCGTAACATATACCGAATTATATATATTTTTATCCTATCCTAGGAAAATCATTACTAAATCGATCTCTATCCCCGATCTAAGTTAAAATACATGCATACACTCACGCCTGTAAATCCCCGAAGGGGTAGGCAGAGGTGCATTAACACCCACATTCTGCCAACCATGATTTTCAGTCCCACGTAATAGGGGGCGAGCCTATTGCCGTTAAACGTGCACTTAGTCATGGGCTGTATTTTTACTGTCGGATGGAGAACAGCCTTACCCCTTTGTCGCCTTCTACGACACCCACAGGAAGAGATAGGGTGGCCCTATTCTATTTTATCTGGAACCAACACGCAGGCGCGGTCGCAGCTTGAAGTTTTGGGGGGGGGTCACTTCGGAAATTCCTTAAGAAATTTAACCCCCCCTCCCCTCGTACTGGGACTTTTCAATATGACGTGCATGGTTTTGGGGGAGGGTCATGTCCCCTGTGACCCCCCCCCCCCCCTCGGACCGTGCCTGCCAACACGGCTAATATAAGTAATAACATGCAAGATGCAATATACTATGCCATACTAATCCTACTACCAGACAATTACACTTTCAGCTAGCCGTTATGACGACACTCCGCAAAATATAGCCGTAATGTACCGTAATACGCACATAGCCACCGAGAGAAACCGCTCGCATTATCGTAGAAAGTGGAAAATATAATATTAGTTCAACATTACAAGCATATTCCTGCGATTTATTTTGATTAGAAAATAGAGCTTACTCGAATAGCCGATAATGTTGTTTTCTAAATATGTAATCTGCTAACCTCTCTTATCTTTATAGGTTCGAAAAATTCTTCTGAGGTGGTACGTTGTTCTCCACACCTAGGGAAGGATTTTATGAATGTATACTTATTAATTAATAAAAGCGTCGGTAGCTTAGTGGTTAAGGAGTCGGCATTACGATCGAGAGGTCCCGGGTTCGAATCCTGGCCATTACACTACCGACGTGAACCCACTCCTAGCACAAGCAATATTTAACTTAGTTGGAGGGGTTAAAGGGAATATGTATGTATTAGTAATTTCGGTTGCAAATACTTACTCTTTAAGAAAAAAAAAAAAATACTTAGGATGATTTTTTAACATGGGTCAGTAAAGGCAGATACCTACCTAAACAGTTATAGTTTGTTTTTTTTTACTACTTAGGTGGCAGACAAGCACAAGGCCCTCCTGATGGTAAGAGGTTACCGTGGCCTATAAACGAGCGCAACACCAGAGGAGTCACACTCGTGCTGTCGACCCTGTAAGAACAGTGAGATCCTGTGTCGTCAGCGCAAAAGATAAGTAGGACAAAGCCTAGTAGGTACCTACAGCAAATCTATTTCGCCCAAATCTGTGAATGGAGTTCATAATATCATAAAAAGTTAAGGATAGTCTCCTAAGAACGTTTTGATGTAACTACAATTTCCTGATTGTAAATAATAAACGTAATTATTTTGTGAGATTGTTATCGTATATTGTTAGTCTGTCAGACCACCGATATACATTTGCTTTGTTTTTGGAGTTACCTTCAAATTATTCATCACCCTCCTGCTATTTCACGGTTGCGTCTGAAGTCCGCACTTTGTGGCCCGGATTCGCTTATTTTGATTGGTTCATCGACTTTTATGAGAGCTACTGCCGGCGGAGTTACCAATCCGGTGAGGAAAGCTACAGCAGAGCCTTTCTCTCTCCAAATAATAAAATGCAAGGATCACGCTGATTTCAAAGGCTTGTACCAACAAGCTTTTTTACACAATACATTCAAATGAATTAGAGCAATTCAATGGACTGTATCTCATTTTCCTTCGCCCATTCTTCTGTCCGAATTACATAGTCATTAACTAATTCCAAACGATCCAATATGATCCCATTTGAAAACCCTACTAAAGGGCTGTCCAGTAATCAAGTGAGGCTCAACAGGGGGGGAGGGGTTCAGAAAACATCACGAAATATCACCAGGGGGGAGGGAGGGGTATATTAGGATATCACGTGTATTTATTTTTTCTACTGGCGATTTTGGTCACGATTCTTAGTTTTCTAGCATTAAATAATAAATAAAAAATACACGTGATTTTGGCTAGGGGGGGAGGGTAGTCTAAAACCTCACCACGTATCACCATGGGGTTGGGGGGGGGGGGGGGGGATTTGAAAAATTGCTAAAAAACATCACGTGATTAATGGACAGTCCCTAAGGTAATATTTTCGTAATATTGCGTCAATTTGTATTCTTCAATTTAATCTACTTTACAATACGCAAATAAAAAATGTACACACATAGAAGTACAGCGAGTTGGCAGTTGTGGAAAATATTCGTTGACTCACATTTGCCTTGGATTTGCTAAATTACGCGCGAAAGTGTACACTTTGAAATGTCATAATGAGTGTTTTAATGACTATTCTGCGTATAAGAGTGACGCTTGACGTAGACACAACATAATATCTACAAACCTACAGTTACTATAACTCCAGACACGTATCTTGGACCTAAAATGTCCTTATTGTACACTAATATATTTCTCGGGACATATATCTTGAACATAAAATGTAGGTACTCAAAATGTGTTCTATACGCGCAGTACACATTTCTTGGGTGTCTTTTGAGGATAGCACGGGATGCTACTGCGGTGGACGAACTCAAATTCACCAAGCATAGATTATTCTATAGCAATCCGCCGGCGGCGCCAGAGCCTCGTTTGTCTTGCGATTTAGGTCCAAGATACGTGTCCGGTGTTATATACAATATGGCCTACTCCGATACGGATAAAGGGACTAGGTATTGCAATGAATTACGCGTATCTGATGGCAATAGGCTCGCCTTCCTGATGGAAGGCGAGCCTATTGCCATATTTTCGGTGCCACGTAATGTGGCACCGAAAATCAAAGCTGGCGAAATGTGGGTGTTAATACACCTCTGCCTACCCCTTCGTAGACTTACAGACATGAGTATATGTAATATAATAGAGCTGTTTTACATAAAATAAAACAGTTATTATGGCCGAAAGAAAGACGGTATTAGTTTGAAGAAGCTGTCTGTGATTTTTCCCTTTTTTAAGCGTTAACATTGTTAAAATCTTACCTCTAGTCCTCTTTCGTCTATAGTTACCCGTTTAAATCACCGCTAGGGGCGCCACTGTTTCCAGTCGCACATCTTTATGTCAATCATAGATCATAGTGTCTTCTCGCCAGCAAGGACCTTGCTCTAATACCGTCTTTCTTTCGGCCATAATAACTGTTTTATTTTATGTAAAACAGCTCTATTATGACCTCCGAAAGACGGTATTAGTTTGAAGACCTGTTTGGTTTCTGCTGGTGATGGTAACTATAACAACGCTATGTGATAATATAGAAAACAGTATTATTTAGCATATGAATAAAAATAATGCATTAATCAATAGAATGTTTATACAAAACATGCAACCAAGATGTATATCATATTCATAACATCAAACATTAATTAAAATTTATTACCAAATTGAGACTTCCAATTTCCTCAACATAAAACCTATGCCATGGGCATACATGTCAACCTTTGAAGGCAAGTGAAGATCTGAAGCTACCTTGAGCCGCATCAATATGTACTGCATAAAAATAGATCTTATCCATTCTCCTAGGAGTGTCGTGGTAGCTGCTCTAATTGAGATAAATCAACTAGTTACATCAGTAACATAGACCGCAAGGTTGAGTGTACTGAAGTACACAACTAGGCATTTTGGTGTTTGACAATTAGCACCGACTGCCTATGCTAGCTACAATCAGTTTTAGAATATTATAATGTATTCTGGCTTTCACTTAATTTTATCTTCGACTTATAAATGCACAATGGGCGGCCTTATCGCTAACAGCGATTTCTTCCAGGCAACCTTTGGATGGATAGAAGCAAAAGAGATGATAGGGTAGCGTACAATTTTTCAATGAGATAAAACAATGAAGTTGCGATACTGCGAAATTGATCTAATACGTGAAGTCATGTACTCACCTGTCTGTAGCTAGAGACAGAATAATGGCAACTCTTCTAGATATGTCTAAAATAAACTGTTATATGGTACTGAAAATAGTCAGTTAGATATTATTTGGGTATCCCATCACTTCTCGTGGTATGGGTTACCAAGGAATAGGGCTATTCCCCATCCGACAGTAGAAATTAGTGATTAGTCATGACTCATGACAAAGCGTTTATCTGACTGCAATAGGTCTGGCCCCCGTCATGTGAACTCATAACTATCTGGCCAAATGTGGGTGTCACATATTATACCTCTGACCCATGGAGGGGTTTACAGGCGCGAATGTATGTATCCCATTCAGGATAATTAATGGCCTGGGCTTTCCGTAGAAAAACTGTCTACATTTGTAGCACAGTACGGAAAAACTGCAGATCGTATAGATCTGCAGGCCCTGCAGATGTTAATTATTAAATCAATTGAAATGTAAGCTCAAAATAGAATTATGTTTAAAATGGGGATATGCAAAATACATTCCTGCCGTATGACATAAAAGATTGCCATTGAATATGCAATATGTAACCCATAGTTGTATGGGTAGGTATCCCGTACACTTAGACTATACACAATCTATACAGACCCAGTAAATGGCCATTACCGTCACGACGTAAAAGATAGCTACTACTTTGGAACAAGTTTGAGATATACTATAATCTCATAATATGCAAATTTGACATGCAACTGATACTTTGTCAATACAGTGTATAGTCAAAGCATTGATCAAGAGTGGTTATCCGCTAACTACAACTTGATAACTCCAGTTTTCCTCTCCCCTCCCCCCCCCCTTTTTTAAGGAGGATAGCAACTCTCTGCTGAGGGGTCTATTAGGATCTCCCGGAGATCTTTTATCGGCAAGGGGTCGATTAGGGCTCTCAATCAGCCCAAAGTACTGATCCCACTATGGGACTATATTTAGAATTTGTGTTCCCTTGGCATTGTATAGAAGGGCCAGCCACTGAAGTATTAAAATAGGTGGGAGAAAACATCCATCCCAATTCCCAACTGATTTATTAGGATCTTCCGCAGATCCTTTATTTGTCAGGGGCCGTTAGGGCTGTCAATCTAAGATTAATCAGCCCAAAGTACTGATCCCACTATGTGGCTATATTTAGAATTATTAAAATAGGTGGGGGAAAAAAAACCTCCATCCTAACTGATCTATTAGGATCTTCCGCAGATCCTTTATTAGTCAGGGCCGTTAGGGCTGTCAATCTGAGATCAATCAGCCTAAAGTACTGATAGGTATGATGTAGTTCCAGTTTAACTGAAAGCCCTACATGTGGTCACTGAACCACCTTTGAGTCCCGCGTCATGCACTGGGGAACGACGGGTGAGTCCCTTTGGTGTGAAAGGGTTGATATTGCATATGTCCTGATCTTTGATCGAGGCCATTGCGACTCCTAGCAGAAGTTCACATTCATGAACGAATCAGCCTCTTGAGACGAGGTCAAAGAATCCGTTTAACTTCTCAGGGAGATAACCGTCAGTATTATATTGAACTGCTCGGTTGATTGGTCAGCTCTAGAGGGGTTAAGGGGCAAGTGCACCCATCATTTCAGTTGGCTGTCCGACTGAACCAGTAGTGCATTTTGTACCTAAGCAATAATGCTGCATGCACTGCAAACAACTCCCTCACATTGGAATGCCGTTTTTTGTAGGCTCTAACTCCATATGCTTGACAACATAAAGTTGTTCAACTTCAGTCCCCAGCCCGCGTCCGCCGCGTTCTGTAGTGAGAAAGTGAGTCACATTTTGCCTGTGTATCACTTGTGCACTGTGGTTCCCATTCCTGAGCCGCCACTGTAATTTGCACCTCACTAGGGGATGCAGAGCCCATCTTTCTCTTAGTCTACCTTGTTTGAAGCAAGCAAAAATAAAATTGCATCCTGAGACAATGAAATTGATCATCCTAGTCGTCAGGTTAACTTCAAGTGTCTTGCAACTATAGTACAGTCAACGACAAAAGTAGATTAATTAGTAGTACTGTGTAGTTACTTTGTTTTCTAAATATTATACAACTACTTAAACATCAACTTAATTGACACATTATTAAGCAATGTAATGCAGTTTTTTTTTTTTTTTTTTTCATTAAAAAAAATGTTTTTATGGACTTTTGATGTTGACTGTATCGCTTGGAGGCAAGTCATAGTTCTGCAAATTTTTGGTAAATATACCAATTAAGTAGCTATTTTAGTTACTTTGTGGGCAAAGGCATCAAGTTGAAATCTGTGTTTCAAGTGATTCTAGGTGAATTGATTGGAATTTACCTACCGATCCAACTTTAATAATGTGACTATATGTTATACTTTAGATATATTATGTTCACGGATAAAAACATTATTATGGCATCGTTAAGTGGGTATTAACCAAAGCCCCAAAACAAAAATTATGAAGGAATTGTTTAGCAAATGAACCATGACTTGTTTCCAAAGGATTTCCGCAATCCAATTAGTCGCAGTTACAATGGTATAAGGTGAAGATGAGACTGAAAGAGTGGGCTCTGAGACAATTTCTTTTCCATATTAGGTGTTACTCGCAAGAGCCTCCTGTGAAATTACTTTATGCATAGATGAAGAAATGCCTGGTGCAAGTCTTGTCATCCAATCTACCTGTTGTAAGAACTGAATCCCAAATAATTGGAATTTCAACTGACATGTTAGGTTCAAACATGTTAATTTAGGCTTTTAAGTTTAAAAAGGGGGATAATGTCCCATCTGACCTTTTATTAAAGACGTTTATGAACAGGAAGGAGCTGTTCCTGAACATTTAATTTAATTATTTTTTTAAAACTATTAATGTAGGTATGTGTAAATTAGTAGTTATAAAAAAATGTTAAATTCTTTGCATCCTAAGATGACATGCATTAATGCCTACTACCTTCTTACAATATAGATTAGTATTTTTATAGAAATTCTTGTTTTAACGTATGAATATCACGCCAACTAGGACACCCTCAAGAATTCAACTTGGAATAAGACTTAGAATGTTATAATATTGCTATTTTGTAAGCCAGTTTTTAGAAGTGCCTGACCCTGCAATACAATGTATACAAGTACGCCATCGACCGTTCAGTGCTGGCAACATAATCATACCTTTTATTAAGGTGATACATCATTTATAACTTATAAATATTTTTATTGGGCCGGTAAATCCAAGTGACACTACACTCATTATAATAGTCCATAAATCAAGTACCTCTCCAGGTTTCCAAGGAACGATCTTATTGTTTTCGTAACAAATATAATAATTTTATATTTTCCAATAAAAAAATTAAAGTACCTACATCAGTAACTAACGAATGTAAATGATTATTAATATAATTCTATCAGGTTCATTTTTGTAAAAACCTTAACATATTGCGGAATGAGTTCCGAACGTGAGACCGAACTCTCAAACACATTTCGAAATGACTTGGTTAAACCGCTTATTTATTCGAGGATGGCGAGGCAAAGTCGTTCTAATCTTCCGAAGATGAGAACTATTTTGGGACTTATTAGTGCTTCGCTCTTCGCTCTCCCTCGGGAGCAACGATTCCTCAGCGGTATTTATTAATTAGTATGGTACAATCTACTTACCGAAGCTCACGGAAAGAAACTTCACTAAATAAGATACCTTGTACTTATTTATGTTGCACTGTACACATACATACGGTAAAAACAATGTAATTACTATTTAATTAGTTATTTAATAACTTTTTTCTTGACTTGAAAATTTTTTCACCTTTACGCGGTAAAATCACAAAACGCTATGATCTATGATTGACATAAAGATGTGCGACTGGAAACAGTGGCGCCCCTAGCGGTGATTTAAACGGGTAACTATAGACGAAAGAGGACTAGAGGTAAGATTTTAACAATGTTAACGCTTAAAAAAGGGAAAAATCACAGACAGCTTCTTCAAACTAATACCGTCTTTCGGAGGTCATAATGTATTTTATGAAAAAATAAATTAGATTACCCTGGTTGCGAGCATGGTATTCACTTTTCGGTTCTATCTAGGTAGGTAGGTACTACTTTACCAAATTGACTCATGTGAATAACAATAAAAAAATTACAAATGTTTATTAAATTAATTACGCAAAATCTGATAAACTTTGACCCGCTGATTGCATCTATAGGAGAAAAACATACGGAAGCAATTAAATACCTTAATCTATGACCTTTTAAGTACATAACAAAATTGTTTTGACATTTTAATGTCGTTGATTCATTTTTCTTCCGTGACGTTTCGTTACCAAAATTGCATACCTATGTATGCAATTTTATTTTCAGAATGGAGAGAATGGAAAGCCTGGAAAGATGAATGTACTATTACTGGGTATCTTGGAGTACAAGATGTTAGGTCTGACTTATAATTTATCAAAAAAAAACTACTCAGACAGATTTTAAACCCACCGTTAATTTACCATGGTCCTTTTTAGGGTTCCGTAGCCATATGGCAAAAAACGGAACCCTTATAGTTTCGTCATGTCTGTCCGTCCGTCTGTCTGTCTGTCCGTCCGTATGTCACAGCCACTTTTCTCCGAAACTATAAGGCCTATGCTGTTGAAACTTGGTAAATAGATGTATTCTGTGAACCGCATTAAGAATTTCATACAGAATTTCATACATTCAGACATACCTAATATTAAACGGAATTCGCGAAAGAAGGCTTGCCAGTGGTTGGCCGAAACATTTCAATCCCGAATGAAAAGAACATGTTGTGCAGTCGTCATATAAATAAGTACGCACGTAGATTAATATTATTATTATATTTAGTACGCACATAGATTAATATTACCTACATATTATTATTTTAGACAGCCTCCGTGGCGTAGCGGTAGTGAACGCGGCCGCTACGCAGGAGGTGCGGGTTCGATCCCTGCTCAGTGCAAATATTTGTGTGCATGAAATATGGATATTTGCATTGGTCTGGTCGTGCCTCGGAGAGCACGTTAAGCCGTCGGTCCCGGTTGCCATATAATAACATCTATGGCAGTCGTTACGGGTAGTTGGAGCCCTAAAAAGTCCAAAAAACAACGGTCTAGCTGCAAAGCTTCGATATCGCCTATTGTTACCATTGGGTTGTGGAAGTCAGATGGCAATCGCTTCGCGGAAAAATATCGAGGTCTAGCCAAATCCATAGTTAAGACTGGTAAAGCGGACCCCAGACTCCGAGCTGAAAGCTTCAGATGCGACTGGGAATTAACGCTAGGATGAAGAAGAAGATTTAGTACAAAGCATCGTTTCGAAACCCTACTTACGTAACATATTATGATCAGACTGAGTTTTTATAGTTATTACTCATTGGAGCAACCGATCAACATGGCGTCTTATTGCTCTTTAAGTGCCAGACCTTACGGCGGCAAGCCGAGGTCACAGCAAGACGTTGCATATCTATAGCCGCACGCTTAGAACAGTAATTACAGTGAGGCAACACACTGACATGATTTATACACAGTTCCTGTTGCACTGATAGTATAAGACTTTACCAATCGTCTACAACAACATTTTTTTTTGTATGTTCATTGATGTTTTTGTCATCTAAGAACTGATTTTATACGCCATCACACTCATTTAAACAGACTAGGCTCTTCTTCTTCATCCTAGCGTTATTCCCAGTCGCATTAAAGCTTTCACCTCGGAGTCTGGGGTCCGGATTCTAGTCTACCTGCGGGTTTGGCTGAACTTCGATTTTCCGTGAAGCGAGTGCACCTGACCTCCACAACTGGGTTGTGGAGGTCAGGTCAGGTGCGGTATTCAAGCATGGCAGCTAGTCCTGTTGTTGGAGTTTTTAGGTCTCCAACTACTCGTAACGATGATACACTGCTTGTCGACAGCATATAAATAAAGTTTGCTACACACCACAATGATACTATGGTTTTTTTTTAGTACCATGTTTACGAGTGTAGTAGATTAATTTAATATGATGTTTTATCTTTAGGTCTACAAGTCTACATAGACAGTGACAACCTTAAAGTTTCGGGTACTTTGGAAACTTGGGGTTCAAATTCAACCGAATAAGTACCTACTTTTTCACTATAATTTAGGTGTGATTGGGGCGGTCTACGTAATTGGGTCTGGGTGACAGATGTTTGAGATATTTGACCACTAGCTGAAAAGCTAGCTGAAGTGGCTGAACGGCCGTTAATTATGTTCGGTTATTTTAGATGCATTTATGTACCTATAGTTCAATAACTAGGCTCATACCTACATGTATTGTGTTTACACTTGTGTGTAACATAAAACAATAAAAAACAAATGAAGCCAACCATCACTTGAGATAACATCATAAGTACCATTGCCAATGACTTTAACAATATGACTAAGCCCATAAAGGCTAGTTAGGTACAGCCTGCATTAGTTAGTGAGGTACACGTACACCGACATTTATGTAATGAAATATAGCGTCGGTAGCTTAGTAGGCTTTACGATCGAGAGATCCCGGGTTCGAATCCTGACGATTGCACTATTAGTCCTAGAGCTGGTACGATTTTTTGAGTATGTACATTGTACATTCTTGAGACAAATCTTGTCGCACCCAACACAAAGCTGCAGACCTGGCTGGTGGGTATGGAGGCTAAATCAACCCCTGAATACATAAAAAAAGACAGGCGATTTGGTGAGGGCTTTACCATTGCCAGGACTATATCGACAAGGACAAGCAAGCTGGAGGGGTTATCAGGGAAATCCTAGTATGTCGGTTACTAGGTAAAAAAATATGTAGGACCTATCTTAAAACTATCGCCAAGACAAGTGTTACACACGTTTGATCATTTATTTCAATGAATTAATACTTTTAATCTCATTCGCAGTCACTTCTTCTTAGTTAATGTATCGTTGCACTTGTAATTGCGAGTGACGTACCTACCGACTAGCATGTGCTTGGGGGTTCAAGTCAACCTAGCTTGGGGCGGCTTCGTCCATTTTCGTAACTGTCATTGTGATAATCAGCCATATACACCCATGTATATCTTAGGAACAAGGAAAAAGACTCAAAAAGTACTAAGATGTTGGAGATGACTGTGGCTCATTAGTACTCATTAGTACAGTATTTAGTAGGAGAGTCACTAGACACAGACACTCAATGTTACCTAGTAAGTTCCAGGATATAAGAATTGTGTATTTTGCCAGGAGAAGCAAGCTGGATAACCCCTATCAGGGAAATCCTAGTATGTTTTGTTTTTATTATAATTTCTTACTTTACCTAAATGAATATTTTCATTGGGTGGCAACGACGGGTGAGCTAAGCATCACTGCCTTCTTAATTAGAAATACTTACCTACAAAGTTTTTGTCGATTTTTCAATTAAGTTAGTTAAGAGCCTATAATACCTCAATTGACATATTTTAAACGTGTATATTAAAAAAAGTAGTGAAGCATAGTGCTTAGAATTTATATATAGTAAAGTTGAGGATTCGGGGAGATGACTATATGTGCTGAAAACACGATTCCGTAAAATTGAGTCGATAGAAAATTATTACAAAGTTGCCTCTAAACCATAGAAATAAAATCATTTTTATGATGGATATACCCAAAATGGGAACATGAAACTTTATATACAACTTAACTTTAATATAAGGCGGATGTTATAAGTTTTAATTTTTTTAAATATATTTTAGTTTTTTCATAATCAGCAAATATCTAAATTATACCCACTCTAACACGGCTCGTACTGCCGCGCGACCCCCTCTTCACTACTCTTCAGTCGCGCTTCGGCTTTCATACGGGGAACCTGTGTCACTCGCGCTCAGCCAAGCTAGGATAATCGAAATGGGTAATAAGCGTAACCAGAAGAGGAAAAGTGTATGTTGGCGTAAAAAAATAGTAAAACATATGAACGACGTTATAAATTAAGTATCAACCTACCTAAGTTTACTATTTACAATACAATGAGAATAAAGTTAGGAAATAGGTATGTAGGAAGGAACCCATTTATTTGTATCTGATAAAGTGATAAATATAATATGAGGATTTTTCGTTGTGTACTAATAAACAATAGGGTGAAGTCTCCTAGTATCGGCCACGTCCTAATATCGGCCTTTTCGAGAAAATGAAACATAACTATGAAAATAACCCTAAAATTATGATAGTTTTTATGCAAAAAGCGACTCTATATCCGTACGAATAACATCCCATATTTTGGTGCGGGTACCTCCACATTTGAACGTTCAGGTGGCAATAGAGCACGCGCAGGTATCGACGGGTGTGATTTGGTGGCAATACCGAGTCAAATCCCGGAGTCGACGCATTGAGTGGGAAAGTATTTGAAAGGAATTAAATATACCTATGGTATTTTATATTATTTTTTATTAAAGAAAAACAGTCGAAGTACCGTTTAGGTAGTGTATTTTTAAATTTATTTTTACTGTTTATGAAATAATCGCGGGGTCGAGATTAGGGATCTTTATTTTGGATAAATCTCAATATCGGCCACCTGGTCGATATTGGGGAAATGCATGAAAACACTAAACTGTATGTTTAGCTATTTTATATGTTAGCAGTAACATTAATAAGGTTAAAAATGAAATAGCAGCTCTGTTTGAGCACCAGATCCTAACATCGGCCGCCTAAAAATTTTTTTGCCAGATACGGCCGATATCTAGAAAGTCGATGCGTAATAACGGCCACCTTAGTTTGTATAGGGTACTTACTTTCCTACAACCTTCGAACTTTACAATAAACAGGAACGTGGTGCAAAATGAACAAATACTTATGTATTTTAATTTAATCAATAATATAATCTTGTCGTCCCAACAAAAAGAGAAACGTTTCAAACCTATGGTTATATGACCATAGGTTCTATGACCCCTATAGGTTCTATGAACCCTATAGGTTCTATGACCCCTACAGGTTCTATGACCCCTATAGGTTCTTTGATCCCTATAGGTTCTATGACCCCTATAGGTTCTATGACCCCTATAGGTTCTATGACCCCTATAGTTTCTATGACCGTAGTAGAATAAGAGATGGAGTAAATGCCGTTCAAAGAAGCAGGCAGTAATGCAATGCTTCGATATTGTCTAATGTTACCATTGGGGTTGTGGAGTATAGATGGAAGTCGCTTCACGGAAAATATCGAGGTCTAGCCAAATCCGCAGTTAAGACTGGCAATGTGGACTCCAGAATCCGAGGTGTAAGCTTCGGTTGCGACTGGGAATTAATGATAGGATGAAGTAGAAGAAGAGTAGCATTTTGACAATACGAAATTCCCAGCACCACTTTACAAGATAGACTTCCTGGAAGAATAGATACAGAGAGAGAGAAAGGAAAATCTTGAAAATAGAATATAAAACAAACCAGTCAAATAAAACAAAACTAGTAGATAAAAGAAGAAGAGTATTAGAATAGAAGAAGAGAATATTAAAGGACAGCGTAACTGACCTCATGATTTACCTTCTCAAAAAGAAAAGGAGAAAATTTTTTGTGGTGGCTGTGAAGTAGAACTAATTAATGATGTCGAAGAAGATGAAGCCAAAAAATATTGAATGTGACATAATGCTCCAAACGGCATTAAAGTATACAGTTGATCGTGGGCAAAATTATATTGATGTGGCTATGGAAGATTTTTATGACTTTATCTAATAATATATTTTCTTTATAATAATATATTTTGGAAATCTTTATTTGTCTTAAATTTTTTAATCATTGTGATCATTAGTTTATAATAACAGCAATTACTGTAATTTTTAAGGCTGAGATATAAAGAAAAGACAAATTAATGATAGATAAGCGTTAAAAAAATTATTTGAACCTGAATTGGAATATAAAACGTTATAATTTTTTACTTTACTTAGTTTTATTGACCTAAATTCACGTTGGAAAAGGTATGACGATATTAGGGTCACAGGCGGCAGAAATTAGGGTGTTAGAGGCCGATATTAAGGGAAATCGACATACTCGGAAAAAAACATCTATATTTTCAAAAATAACAAAGAATTGGTAATTTTGCGAATGTAGTAATGGAGTTTCAGTATCCCTCTACCCAAAAAAAGCATTGCAAGAAAGCAAATGCTATAAACCATAATCTATACTATTATATAATTGTAAAGTGGTCGTGTCTGTACATTGGAGATATTTAAAAAAAAAAACTTGGGTTATGTTATGTTAACGATACTGAACTCGAAAATATTTTTATTTAATTTCCTGTCTGTTTGTCTGTTTGTCCGCGATGGACGCAAAAACTACTGGACGGATTTTGATGCAGTTTTTTTTGTTAGAAAGGGCTTGCTCAGACTTAAAATCTTACGTTTGTTTGATCGCAATCGGTTGAGTAGAACCGGAGATATGAGCAAAGGTCGCGTTAACCGAAATGCACGCGGGCGGAGCCGCGGGCGGAAGGCTAGTAAATAAATATAATAAATAAATACTTCGTACCGCCAAAGTAAATGAGTGTAGCAAACTATAGATTTGATTAACACTAATAATATCAAGTAATTATGATTGTTAATTATTGTGTTACTCTATATAGGTAGTTTTAAAATTAACAATAAGATAGAAATTATAATGCAGATTTTTATTTTATTTCTATAACCAACCTGCCGATTATTAGCTAATTTACCTTATCGTAGTCTACGCGTGAACTCTAGCGCACGAGGTCACGCGCGCATCCTTGTGAGAGTGAGATAGTCGCGATCGACTACTGCGCGGCGTGGGCCGGCCGCCAGTGAGCGGGGGGTAAATATTGCATTTTAGCTGGAGTAGTATGGACTCTTAATTAAAATGTTGTAGATTGTTTCGACGTTATGTTAAAAAATATCCTTCAGTTGTTTGTTGTTAGGTATAATATATTTAAATCGAGTGACCTTTGCAGCTCTATACTATAGATCTTTGCGGCCAAGGAAATGTTTCGGTCTGATAAATTTCTTACTTAACGTTGGGTTGGTACTAGGTACTTATTAATTATATTCGATGACTATGTACTTTTAATTAAATATAATTAATTTTGTGTTGTTCTTAAAAAAAACGAGCGGCTGTCAAGCTAAAGACATAATTACTTATTATGAGAAGAGGTGAAAGATATTGGGGGATATCAAGAAGGTTCAAATATGAATGCAGAGAGCTTTCGCAGTCGGCTACTAAAGCTAGAAATGGGTCCAAAAGAAAAATGAATGGATTACATGAAAGCAGACAGGGAAACATGAAAAGGGAAAGGACTGACAGGAGTTTACATGTGACAGGAACATAATATGTAGGTATGTTGTGATATGATGCGCTGATCTGAAATAATAATGTCCGCACGCTTAGACTGTGGTAAACTACACTACATATATGGGGTTCTTCAAGAAAAACAATAGAAGGTTCTTACGGAGTCGTGCGTCCATAGACCACTGTAACCAAATTCCATTAGGTGGGCTGTGTGCTTATTTGCCAGCTAAGAAGTATAAAAAAAAGAATGATGTCATTTTCTATTAAAGGACCACCCTGCCCTGCCATCATACCAACTGTCAAGAGGATAGGAAAACTTTCCTACGTAATATAACCGTAGTTAATTCACATAAATTTTCCTATTCGAAACAAGAAAATAGATAGGTAGGTAGCTACTTAATGCATAAAATATTAGTTAGGTACGGCACACCCGTAATTAGAGTAACATACCTACTCGTATCTACCAATTAATTACAGTTGTAAATCTTTGAAATGTCATCGGTATAATAAATCATGGATATCTATCAGACATTTAGCAATGTTTAAGGTTACAAGTAAGGATAAGTAGATCTACATATCGCATAAGTTTATGTACCTAGACCTATACATTTATAAACTGAAAACCTTGCAAACGTCCCATAACTTTGTAGGTATTCTACCTATTTCATAGGTACTTATTTATTCAAGTCCAGCGAGTCTAAAAATCGCTCAATGTGGCCTACATTGAGCGATTCCGCTAAAAACGAATAACTTTATGAATCCCAGTAGATCTCAATAGATTCCTATAAAATTCGTATAATGGTCACCGCATGACAAAATATTACCCTAATACGATTTCAATCAAGTGACCTTTTTTAACCTGCAGAGTATCATAAGTAGTTGTAATAAAAACATATCTAAGTTATTATCCTCCCAGTCGCATCCGAAGCTTTCAGCTCGGAGTCTGGGGTCCGCTTTACCAGTCTTAA
Organism: Eilema depressum; assembly: GCA_914767945.1. Classification (NCBI taxonomy): domain Eukaryota; kingdom Metazoa; phylum Arthropoda; class Insecta; order Lepidoptera; family Erebidae; genus Eilema; species Eilema depressum. The sequence goes on along the minus strand of OU612023.1, from coordinate 15,983,661 downwards.
CTACGGATTTGGCTAGACCTCGATATATTAAAACATGTTACTAAGTTATTATAAAACATGTAAAGTATGAAGACTTACTGCCACCGCCTCTTGTCGTTCAATTTAACAGATGCAGAGTTTCCCATATCCGCTGTTTCAACAGTGCCGTCTGACACTAAACACCGGTGTTAGTAAACAAATGTTAGGCACACTACGCGACCAGTCTACACCACCACCAGATACACTTTGAACGGTGCCGTGAGCGGTGGTGGCTGGTGGCCGTGACTTTCTCTCACTTGAAGTAGCTAGCTCGGTACCTATTTGTAATGTCATTTCCTTTAATTGTCTTCAAGAACAGTCGTTCTAGGAAATCGGGACATTTAAACACTTCCCAATGGAATGTTTGTAAATTTTCGTTTCGTCTACTGCATAACAGATGGCGTTGTTATCAAATATTTGTAACATTATTTGTGACGGTATTATTGGAAACAGTACGCACGGTCTGAGTATGAAAGACTTCATCCCCCGCACGCATAAACTGTGAAATTAACTCCCTGCGGTAGATTTTCCAAGCGACTACAATATGGGGTTCTTCAAGAAGGGCATTCGAACGTTCTTACGGGGTCAGCCGCGCGAGTGTGGCGCGAGTGTGTCGCCGTGTCGCGGGCTCGCGGGTCGCCCCTGGAGTTGCATACGTCCTTAGGCCACGGTAACCACTTTCCATCAGATGGGCCGTGTGCTTGTCTGACACCTAAGTAGTGTAAAAGTGCATAATTATGTAGATAGGTAGTAGTGATATAATACTAAGAGCAAGGACATTTGCGATGTACCTAGCTATATAATTTTATTAAATTAATAATGAAGCATTAGGTCATCATTTTTAAATTTTAGTAGAAGCTCAGTTGTTAAGGAGTCGGCCTTACAATCGAGAGGTCCCGGGTTCGAATCCTGGCCATTACAGTCCAAGTAAGTCCAGGCAGGCTGTAGGAGTACGGGCGAGCGGGAATACTAATCGATCTACTATTTCGATAATAAATGATTGTCTTAAAAAAAACTGTATTTTTGTATATGTGGTACCTACTCGTATATTAGGTAATCGGTCATGGGTCGTCCCCAGTCGATCCAGTATTACTTTGCACTTTAGGTCTCCGGTCGGTCAGTAAAATCCGCGAGTCATTTTGACATTGAATTCAGACAACCTAAAGTGTTTTTGTCAGTCATAAAAAACTTTATCATTAAGTATTTGTCAGCCACCGAGGTAAATATATCGGACTGCTAGTTTAATACCTTTATTTCATGCTTCTATAAAAGAGGAAAGAGTATTAACGCCCATCGCCAATGTAACGAGTCGAAATCTGAATATCAGCCGACGCCGACAGTCCCGTGCACGTATATAAAGTAGGTATTAGGGTACCGCGCAAAAAATTTGAACCCCGATTGAATCCTTTCCTATTTTTACCATTTCTGTCAGGGATATCTGTTTAGTCTGCCTTGTCTGTTTACAGTTTTATTGCAACTGCTAAAAGTACCTACTTACAGTATCTACGCAAGAGAGTGCTAAAGTTACAGACCTGAAAAAAAAACTAGTTAGGAAGGATAACTATTTTTTTTTAGTAGTCCTATTATATATGTAACGGTGCGTACACATTATATAGCATAACAATAACATGTTTCAGTCTGAACAATGTAGTACAATGTTGCAAAGTTATAAAACAGTGTTAGATAATGTGGACGTGTTATATAACACAAGTTATACGACATGTTACATGATCTGTACGCACCTTAATAGTGTTATTTTTTTCTTATTCCGTGCTGGATATATTGGATTTGTTATTTTATAACATTAGGTCTTCAACATTAATCTGGTAACACCTCTCTGATTAAATGTGTTACTGTGGGTAACACCGGCTATTGTGCCCGAAAAAGTGAAAGTGACGTTGACGTTTCTAATGATAAGTTTAGTTATTTATAGGTTATGTTGTGTTGTAATTTGTAATTACCTGATTACAATAGTGTACGTAAATAAAAAACCATATAATAAATCTGAAACCAAAATGAGAAAAGAAGGTTTGTCATCTAGAAGTAACTTTTAGCAGGTTAATTCAATATCCATTGGCTTACTCAATATTTTGTCTTGTTGCGTCCACAGAAGTCCAAGAAATCTTTTTAAAAATTATGAGAGAGGAGGAGGATGTTTCGGCTGGAGTAGCTGCTATTAAGACCCTACTGACCGTGATTGAAAATTACAAAGGTAGATTTCGTATTTTTGAGCACTTGTTCATCTCGTTTAAGCTTTTAATGTTACCAGGTTGTCATTTCTTAGACTGTGTTGGATTATTGTACGATAATCTATCCATATTGTCTGGTACACATATCCATGAGCTTTGCTATGCCCTAGCCCAGATCCAGATTTTTTAAGGTTGCCCCTTTTGTGATTGTGGGGGTCATAATTTTAAATCTAGTGCAGGTAAAGAAAATCAAAAATTACATTACACTATTGCTTGATTATAAGACCCATATTCTAGAACGATACTAGTTTTAAGTACAGATTGTATTCTAGAACTAAACTTGAAACAAGTTTTCCACACTGCTTGAAACTAGTTTTGAGTATAGATTCTAGAACCAAGCTTGACATTCATATTTCCTCTTTATGTGCCTGAACTGAATAAACGAAATTGATTCTTTGACTGGAGACTTTATGAATGTTCAGGTATTTTATGTCCCTAAAATCTCCACACAAGTTTGGTTCTAGAATGCAGTTTGTACTTGAAACTTAAAATTCCGGATTACTATAATTTATAGTACAAGCTTTAAGGTATGATTCCGACTGCATACTACAACTGCTGACGCATACAGCAGATACAGCATACTTGTTAAACTCCGATACGGGTAAAGGGTACCATTGAGAAGTCGCAATGAATTACGCGCATGTGCTGCGTGCGTCAGGAGTTATCATATGCCGTCGGCTACGGAATTATACCTTTAGATTAATGGTCACAATGAGACAATGCTTCAAGCCAATAATTTCAAAGCTTGGTGCTGGGAGCACTCGGGTAATGTGGTGTTAGATTGTCTTCATCCCATACCTTGTGTGAGTTATTGTGTTCTAGTACCTGATGCAGATTGCCCATATTTAGGTTTGTGTTGATATTTATATTACCAGTGGCAACAGTTAGAGAGCTGGACCTGAACCTGCAGCTGGCCGTAGAAGCCATGAAGCACTGTGACCAGCCCGTCACCGCTATATCCTCAGGCTGTGAACTGTTTATGAGATTTATTACATTTGCCAAACTTGATGTTAAGGTAAATATTCACGTTCATCAGTAGATGTACAATAACTATGATTGCAAATTTGAGCTCAAAGGTAGGCTATTGCAATAAATACTCTATTGTTTAAAATGTCCTGAATTGTCTTGAAAACAATCAAAATTCATATTTTAAAATGTACGCCAAATTTACAAGTATTCCTGTGAACCCCTCCAGTTAAGGTTTGCTTTTTATATTGAATAAGAAACTTGTACCTTTCCACAGTATTTTATTTTAGTCGCCTCACAGCATTCTCAAAGGTTTACAATGACAGTTTTAAACAACTATTTCTAAATACTACTAGTAATAAAATACTGAAGAAAATTACAAGTGTCATATCATATTCAATATAGTATTGTAGCAAGTTTCACCAAGTGCCATCAATCAACTGTATAAATGTCTTGTAATAGGCGTCAGATCACGTAACTTTTCAAACTTGGCACCGCTCATTGTACCAATGCTTACACCACAAATCAGGGCAATGCTATATTGACTAACTGAATTATGTGAACTAAGTAATTATGCAGTGAAATAGAGGGAGATAAGCAGCACTAAGCAAAAATATTGGTCAAACCATTTTTGTTGTAAATTATTATTTACTGTCCCCACATTCACATTTTATTCTGCATTTTTATACTTATGTTTGATTTCTGTGATAGTATTATTTCTATAGCAGAAGAACAATATTTGTCTGGTCAGCTAATAATAATAAATTATGAAATGTTACAGTCCTTTGAAGAATGTGAGCAGATAATGTTGCAACGTGGTCATATATTCCTGAATGAGCTTTTAGAAGCGAGAGGCAAAGTTGCTAAACAAGCAATGGCATTTATTACAGATGGATGTGTAAGTACATTCTTAACTACACCTTACTTGTACTGTAAAAATAGCAATAATAGGTACATGATGTGTGACAGTTTATTTCAAAAGATATCATTTGGATAATTTATTTTGCTCATTTAATAATTAATTTATTTTCAGAAAATATTAACTCATTCTTTGTCAAGAGTAGTACTACAAGCTATGACGGAGGCAGCAAGAGCCAATAAAAGGTTCAAAGTTTATGTCACAATGTCTTGTCCAGACAATTCTGGGTATGTATGGATGAACATGTCATCATTTTGCATTGGCTTTATTTTTTATTTTTTTATTGAGCTTTATCACAAGGACTTAATGCCGTAGGCATTCTCTACCAGTCAACCAAAGGTGGTGCAGAGATATATATTAGTAGAAAAAGAATCGCCATCGGGCGGGACTCGAACCCGAGATCTTTCCCTTACAGGGGGAATGCTCTGACCACTAAGTCCCCGAAGCCCGCACGAAGCCGACTCAAATTCCTCTATACTACCGTCTTTTACGGCGACCCGGACGGTGGAGCCATCTACTGAAACTCTACGAGATAGTTCGTATGAGTTTCGGTAGATGGCTCCACGGTGTGTACATTGTTTAGCAATCGACCAATAGGAATTATTTCAAACAAAGTCGAAAAGTAATGTGCTGAACTCTTACGCCATTTTGACAGTACAATAAAGGTCCAACCCCACCAAACGGACGGCATCGGCCCGAATTTTACAATCTTTAAACAAAATTAAATCTTATTATCACAGTGTTTGAAGTTTATATTACCAAGTCACGCACAACAGCTTGACAGCGACGTGCGGCGGCATGACGCACGTCAAGCTGTCATGTCCGTTTGGTGGGGTTGAACCTTTATTATTTGTGTTTGCAGTGAACTAATGCACAAACAGTTGACGGCAGCTGGGATCGACGCGACGTTAATACTGGACGCGTCGGTCGGCTATATTATGGAACAAGTTGACATCGTCATGGTCGGCGCTGAAGGGGTTACAGAGAGTGGAGGCATTATAAACAAGGTAGGTTAACAACGTATACCGGGTGATTTTATAGGCGTTTCGGATAAAAATATTTTGGACACACGTTTGATAGGAAAATCGTCTGGAAGTTCTTTTTTACAACCCCTATACATTATTCCTTTCGCCTGTTCATTAGTTTCATTTCCATATATGTATTATTATTTTTTAGCTAAATTAATACCTACTTCCAGGCGATTTTGCTATCGACAGTGTGTCCATAATCTTTTCTCTGAAACGACTAAAAATCAGGGTGTATGTGTATATTGCATACACTTCTGTCTGTGTATCATATCGCCGTCGGAGTACCAAGGACCCGTCCTTTATCCGCTTCTGTTCAGTGTAGTATTAGACATTTTGTCGGACAGCATCAGAAACTCACTCATGCTCATGGATGCTGACATGAGCAGATTGGTGCGACGTCTGTAGACGAGTTAGGAGGCCCTTGAGAATGGCGGTCTGAAGCTTAAATGTGGCGAAAACCGAGTATATGATGTTGAACTCCACAGACGCCAAGGTCAAGTAACACTAGCCTGGTCGATCTTAGGATGGGTGACTATTCTTAAGACATTGAGACCCCTCCGTGCCTGAAAGCACGTTAAGCCGCCGTTCCCGGTTGAATAAATATGGCAGTCGTTACAGGTAGTTGGAGCCCTAAAAAAAGTCTAACAACTGGTCTAACTACAGAACATCGATATCGCTAATTGGTTATGGAGGTCAGATGACAGTCGCTTCACGAAAAATATCGAAGTTCAGCCGCTTTCTAGTTAGACTGGAAAAGCGGACCCCAAACTCAGAGTTAAAGGATGAGACCGGAACTAACGTTAAGATGATGATGGTTTGACACATTGCATCATTACTAACAGATTATTTCTCTTTTCAGATTGGAACATATTCAATAGGAATGGCTGCTCTAGAACTAAAGAAACCAGTATACGTTTTGACTGAAAGCTTCAAATTCTCTAGAATATACCCACTGAACCAACAAGACTTACCCAACGAATTTAAGTATTTATCCAGTGTGCTGAAATCTGGCAAAGACGTAACGAAACAGCATCCCTTAGTAGACTATACTCCGCCTGCTTATATAACGTTGTTGTTCACCGATCTAGGCATTTTGACTCCATCAGCTGTAAGTGATGAACTTATAAAATTATATTTGTAAATATGTATACAATAAATTATATTTATATGTACTTCATTTTTTTATTACATTACATTAGTTAGGCTCATTTTAATACGATCAGCAAAGCAAACCTGAACTTTCTAGACACATCTGCCAAAATAGTCCATGAGGCTGAGTCGGGGCTGTGTATATCTGTCTAATGTTAAACAGCCCCTATTCTTTAGTCGCCCTGTACGACACCGCATGATTGGACATGAGGTGGTCCAAATTCTACGCCGGGAACCACGCGGCCTATGTATCTTGGGTTTTGTATACCGGCTGATTTTAAAGTCATTTTGGAGCAAAAAAATTTGAGCAGTTACGATAGCAATCAACGAATCAGCTAGTATATTAATTTTAAGGCGAGGTTGTAGTGAGACGAGTAGGTATTTTACGTCACTTCAAACCCTGCAGCACATGCGCAATCGACGCAACATGTCACGCCAATGTATAGAAAAATCAGTAGATACATTCTTAAAATAAGATTCAAAAACGTATTATAAAAATTACAAACTATGTATTTTTTTTTTTCATTTTTCGTTTTCACTCAAAATTACATATCTCATTAAGTCATTATCAAAGTAACGATAAATGCCGATTGAACTACCGAACAAATGACAAGATCTAACCGTGTTGAATTGGATCGGTTCAATTTTGGCATGTGGTGTCTTTCACTCTCGCTCCCATTGAACGCGCAATGAAAGGTCTGAACACTGATTGAACATTAATTCGGGTTCGGTTATTTTTTCTCGTATGCTGCAGGCTGCAGCCCACGAATATAAAAGTATCATGTTCATAACATTGCTTTTGAATCTTGTAAAACTACTGTGTTTAATAAAGAATAATTCGGAACGGACTAAGATTCGGACTAGGCGCCATACTAGTAACTTATATTCAGCTCAAAAATACCTATCCAGCGATGTGACACACATAGCTATTGAAGGTAGGATTAGGTTTCATACTTAATGAGGAGAACTTCTTTACTAAATTTAAACAAATATATGGGATATACTTTAGACAATAACAATATGTATAATTTAAATAACGGGCCTGTCCAGATCGGATGGCAAGAGGCCGGACGGCTTAACTCTCGTGCCGTGGAGGGGGGTAAATGCTTGGTTTGGGACGCGACCTGCGTCAGTACTGTGGCTGCGAGTCACCTGGGCCGCACGGCTCTTTCCCCTGCGGCTGCGGCCGAAGATGCAGCTAGCAAAAAGCACCAGAAGTATGCAGTCTTAGAACCGCAATATATTGTGGTACCAGTCGCGGTCGAGACCATGGGCAGTTGGGGCATAGAAGCCAAAAAAATTGTTGTAGATAAAGGCCGAAGAATTAGGGAGAAAACTGGTGACTCTCGCTCTGGCTCGTACCTGGTGCAAAGGTTGACTATTGCGATCCAGCGTGGAAACGCGGCCAGTGTTCTGGGCTCCTTTACACCAGTTATGACCCGGGCGGGTTATTAGGCTAACAATGGTTCTGTTAGCTGGTTGACAATTTTAAATTTGTGTAGTTAATATATCAATTAGCCTATTGCAGTCCACTGCTGTACATAGGCCTCTCCCAACATGCGCCACGTCTGCCGATCCTCCGCCTTCCGCATCTAGTCCGTCCCAGCCACCCTTCGCAGATCGTCAGTCCACCTGGCCTGGCTGTCCCACCTTTCGCTTTCCTTCTCCACTCCACTCTAGGACCCGTCTGCTCCAGCGGCCATCAGTCCTTCGACAGATATGGCCAGCCTACTGCCATTTCAGCCTGCTGATTCTGCAAGCTATGTCGGTAACCTTAGTTCTATGTCGGATGATCTCGTTGCGAATTTTATCCTTCAAAGAAACTCCAAGCATAGCTCGCTCCATAGCCCGCTGCGCAACCTTCAGGTCGTGGACTAACCCCACCTTCAGTGGCTACATTTCGGCACTGTAAGTCATATAATAACAGGTAGGATGCACTGGTCGAAAACCTTTGTTTTGAGGCATTGCGGTAGGGGTGCGGAGAAACCCGACGTAGTTAATATAATATAATTTCAAATTTTATAAAACGCTAATTAATTGTGCATAAATAGTTTGAAATCTGGAAAAGACAGTTAGTCCTGAAATACTGGCTGTAAATATCTATTATAGGTCCAAAAATAATTTAAATAATACTATTTATTTTCGGTATCTGAATATCCAAGACGCGCAGTGGCGTGCACTTTTAATCAGTTCGAGTATATAAGCGGTAGGTTTATGTCCATTCATGGGTATCCGCGAGGATTCCCGCACGATAAAGAAAGAACAGATTTATACTTTGGATGAAATATAGGCTACATTTTATCCCTGTATAGGTTCCTCTAGCTAGTTTTTATAATGATTATCGCATAGGGATTAAAAAGACCGATGGCAAGCTACTTTCGACCTTAATGGCATTGCTTAATAAATACGTTTTTTAACATCCATAAATGACGCTGATCAACAATATGAAAGAAAAACTGGATTCTAGTTGCCATCAATAAGGTCGAAAAGGGCTTGCACATATTTTGGAGGCTCTGGGTTATGGTCAATGTAAAAAATAGGCGCAAGCCATTTTCGACCTTATCGATGGCAACTAGTACCCAACTTTTTTTTTCATATTCGTGATCAGCGGCATCTATAGTTGTTAAAAAACATATTTTTTAAGAAATGTCGTTAAGATCGGAAGTAGCTTGCATTCGGTTTTATTAATCTCTTTGCGATAATAATTATAAAAACTAGTAAAAGGACCCTTTTAATTGGTAGACGAGCACATGGTCCATACGATGGGAAGTGGTTACCGAGGCCTATGGATGTATGTAACGCCCTCTTAGTTTGAAATAGTACTTTAGGTATCCCGAAATAGATTCTTGGGGTAGCGGGAACAGGATCTCTATTATTTCATTATAGTGGAGCCATGGCCAATGTCTAGTTATAATATTTATTAGTTATAATATATAATATTTACATAAAAATAGAAATAATAGTAAAATCCGTTACAATTCGTTTGTCTAAGTAATTTAAGTTCAAATTGTAATTTATTTTTTATTCTTATTCACATTATGTGGTATACTTAGCTTCATTTTCTTTTTTACATCTAGGTTTTTATTTTATCAGAAAAAGAATTAATCGTGATACATTATGTATTTCAGATGTAATTTATTATTCATTATCGTATAGGGGAAATTTTATGTGGTAGGTATGCCACACTGAATTTTTCTCTGAAATATTAATATTATCAAACCATTTATGTCAAACTGGGACATCATTCGTGAAACTCGCGACTAGTGTGAAACTTGTGAAAGGGATAAATATATTATTAAGTTTAAGTTTACGGGATAAATAAATTATTAGTTTAGAATTTTTACGTTCTTTCATGCTTCGTCGTCTACTCGTTGAGTCATTTCATACATTGTCTAGGCATTGTATAGAATACCGGCCGAAGTTAACCTACTTCTATTTTTTATACTATGATCGATATTGTATGTATACGTAATGACGTGCGGGGTGCGGCGCGAGGGGGGTTCGCCGAAAAAACCAGCACACGTCCAACCTCGAACGCGCCTCAGCGGCGACTGATTGATGGCCGCGACAGCTCGAATACAGCAATTTTGATGATTTTTGCGGTTTATAGAAAAAAATACTACCTGCTTGATAAAATATAATTTTATCATTCGCTAGATATTTTTATGCTCTATTTTTTAATACAAACTTCGGCATGATTTGATAATGGTGTCTTAGTGAGAAACGTCTTTGAAATAGAGATTTGGAGCGTTTTAGACCCATGTTTGACGCTAATTTCTATCGAGCCAATTATCATGAATCGTGTTTCTATTTTTGTAATAAACTTGGGGGTTTAGTCTATTTTATGAATATGCTTTTTATTTGACGCAATTTGCTATATTACTTGATATCCACACGTTTAAAAATGTTAAAAACTACTGCAACCCGGCCTTAATGGATGTATAGACTTTACGACGCGACGTGGAGTTACTTTCGTCAGGCGCCTTTTATTTTCACTCCTATAAACGGTCAGGCATGCAAATCGACAGGTATTCACATCATCATCAAAAACATGATATATTACACATTCACATCATCATAGTATTGTATCGTAAGTTTTTATTTTGTATGGATTGGTGTATTTCCAAGCTACGCGATTATTTTCTCATCCTTGTGTTCTGCCGGTTGTGCTTATAACTTTTGTATTGCCATTCAATAAATAGATGCTTGTTTAGGGTGCAGCCAACAAAAAAAAACAGATATTGAATTCAAAAATGTCTGGCACTTTATTGTGTACGAAATATATTTACACAGTTATAACGTATATGCTAAATTATATCTATACATTTATATCTCACTTTGTGTTATAATATCAATAAAATATATGATGCGATACACTAGGCAAGAAGTACTAATATTACATCTTGTGGAAGCATTAAACATATCACAAACATGTCCGTCGTATTGCCACAATTATTTATAATTAATATCATAAAACAATTAAATTATATTTTATCGTAAAGCCTTTAAAGACATAATATATGGAAGCACATTTAATTTTATACTTGTTAGGGAATCACGTAAAATATCATTTATTACATACATTTTTAGATTAGGTATAATAGTTTTCTAACATGCTCGCCACACTTAACTAGTGGGGTGCAAATCTGCATAATGAATGTAATTCTAAGGCCTCTATTCTAGAACAACAGTTCTGAATCTCGATTTATCTGTTGACAGATTGGCAGATTGTCTATGCAATCTGTTCTCGGATAAATCGGGATTTAGAACCGAGTACCATTCTAGAATACGGGCCCTAGAGCTATCGACAGCTACCGTGTATTCTTAGCTAGTAGGCCCGTTTCCCTGCAGATTTTTGGAGCGTGAGTGCATGGATGGGTGGTCTATCTATAACACCCAGCACTCATCACTGGAACTGGAACTCATCAGAATGCATGTCATCCTGGAAAAAGCGGGCCCGAGATGGCGACATGACGGCTATGTGCCTTTCAGAAGTGATTCTGAGCAAGGCCCTCTCCATGGACTTTCTTCTTCTATAGGTAATAACGGGAATAATTTCCCTGTGACGTAATACCATCATCATCTCAGCGTTGAGTCCCAGTCGTATCCAAGGTTTTCACCTCGGAACCCGGGGTCTGTTTGCCGGCTTTACCCCCATTAATTTGCCCGATCTTGGGCATCATGGGTAGGTACGTAATACGGCTTGATCTTAATCCGTTGGATACTACCGGGGAAACGGTAACCGTGGATTTCCATCCAAAAAAATATAATAAAAACAGTCATATTTTATTTCATTATTGCTATAGAAAATAATGAATTATGTTATTAGATATCGCGAAGGTTACAAGGGTTATATGTTATAAAAATTATAGAGAATCCTACAGCGGCATAAACTATGCGACGTTGCAGATGTCTTCACATTTAATTACTAAAATAAATATTATTGACAGTCTGACAACATAATGAAAAGAAATGTCAAATTTGTACACATTCGACAACTTCAAGAGAGTTTTAGACTCACATTAGTCGCCTTGGCAAACATGTTGGCCATCACACCCTCACGACGCCCCACCACATATTAAGAATGGCACAAACCCACGCTCTACACGTTCGACAACAGATGTGTAGAGCAGCCATTATTCGAAACTCTGCATGAGTGCGTACGTGAAACAGTACCACACTATCTATTATTAGCAATTACTATACAACCCATCTACAGGATCCCCTGCGTCAAACATTTTTTTATTTTTCTGGTCAGACTATAAATAATATAAATTGTACTTTAACAAAACTACGTACAAATACAGTCAAGACTGATGATACATTGTACTTAAATTATTATTTCCATAACTAAAGTACCATTCGAAAGAGATCAACGCTTCGTTAATGAGGCATAATACTTATAACAAGTCATACCTATTACAATCGATTTTTATAAGTATACCAGGAGGGAGAATAAGGACTCACTTACAAAAATACTGATCTGACAGGTTAATTAGTCTGACAGATTAATTAATCTGACTGAACAGTTGGTCTATCGGGTTAATTAGGCTAACAGATTAATTAGTTTGACAGAAAAATTAATATAACTATAAGCTGCAACTAAAACGACTTCAAAGATTATAAATCTTAAAACTATAAAAGAAATACATGCAGACTAAATATTTATTACTGTTTCAATCTGTTCCCTATTACCCCTTCTGGATATCTCTACACTTCCATTTTTGTTACAAGTTTACAATTATAATAATATAGTTACACTGATTACACTATGAAATACTTATAAAATACAGTTAAAGTTAACTATTGCGTATCTAATGGAAAACGAGTGTATACCAACTTACAATAAGTATATTACAAAAATATCTATACAAGATACAATTGCATAACCCTGATTAATTTTCTAAGTTTTCGTAAAAAATGATGCTGGGAATATCGGGAATGACGGCATCGCACCAAGTCTCTTACAGTTTACTGTAAAATGTAATTCTTTGTATAACATTTTTATTGGTAAACATATTTTTACCCCTCTATTTTAATATATTTTAACATTTCGTATATAATTGCAACCATTTTTGAAAACGACGTTATTAATATAGTTGATATGAACACCTATGCCGATTTTGTCGTCGAATCTTGATCTCAGAAACCTTACAATGTCTCAATTATAATGTGATTGAAATAAAGCATAATGAGAAGGTAATTTCAAAATCCCAAAAATCTAAAGATACCGTTTTAAAAAAAATGGTCATGAATATATTGGTAAGTTGTACTCTATTTCTGTGAGTGTATACAGGCAATGACTTCTATACTCGTACATTCAGACTGGATTCGGATTACAGTCCTGACCGACCGTATGGCTCCCACCGGTATATAACCGACCGCGCCCATATTCTATAGATGTCATACAGGCCCTCGATTCTTAGGCACTTGTCCCACCGCCGGCGAGAAAACGAGTACCTAACTATCGACTATTTTCTCGCTCTTGAAACGTACAATAGATATACATTCCGTGTAAACAAAAGAGATGCATATACAAATAGTTGATCGCTGACTGTTCACACTGCCGGCGAGTACTCGCTTTACTAGTTTGTCGCTGAGCGACAAGAGCTATGAAAAATAACACTCGCTCAGCGATACTCGCTAAGCGATTAGCGAATATCGCTAATTTCGGTGTCAACTCATGGTAAAGCTAGGACTGTACGCTTGGCTGCCGCGAGCGTGTGTTGCGAGTAATCGCTCACCTCACTCGCACACCCGCTTATAGCCGAGCTACAGAACTATCGGAATTACGCACTCGCTCCTCGCTGCTCGCCAACTCGTTTGTAGCTCTAGCTCTACTCGTTACTCGTTCATCGTTCCCGGTGAGACAACTGCCTTAGTAGCAAAACCACAGTCATGCCACAGTGACTGCAAAATAGTTATACATTTTAGACTTTATTCCTATAGTATTAAAGTCCAAAGTTAAATGAAGACTTTCATTAAACTTTTTATTCACTTTACAAAAAAGCCATTTAATTTTATAATAGTAGTCCGTGGTATGTATTATGACGGTGGTTTTGCTTTAGCAGAATCGAGGCCCAGGTATCATTACAAAAGAGTGCGTTATGATATCTAGTCTCGTGTGTCCCGTACCTCATTTTCGCTTACCCCTGAACCACAACACTATTTTTGTTGTAAACAACTTGTTTGTCTCGTAATACTAATACATAGAAAGTCATTGGCTGTAATGGATGATAAGTAGGACTCAAGATAGGTACCTAATTAGAATATCTGTTAGCAAGTTTGAAATTTAACGGAACATTAATTAGGCGGCATAGGTAGTTCGATCAGTGTACGTCACTAGATGTTACCTATTATAGATGTTGTCGATGAGAGTGTATATCTGGTGGAAGTGCGGCCGCTTGTCCGGCTCGTACTCCCAGCAGCGCAGCATCAGCGCGTACACGTCCTCCGAGCAGCCCTCGGGCGCCGGCATCCTGAACCCTGGAACGATACATCCTATGAAGAACGATACATCCTATGATGAACAATACATCCTATGAAGAACGATACATCCTGTGATGAACGATACATCCTATGTTGAACGATACATCCTATGATGAACGATACATCCTATGAATAACGATACTTCCTATGATGAATGGTACATCCTATGATAAACGATACATCCTATGATGAACGATACATCGTAATAATGAACGATACATCCGAATAATGAACGATACATCCTATGATGAACGATACATCCTATGATGAACGATACATTCTATGATGAACGATACATCCGGTGATGAACGATACATCCTATGATGAACGATACACCCTGTGATGAACTATACATCCTATGATGTTCACCTAGGTGAATAAAGTAGTATAAACCAACAGAATAACCTCAAGAACCTACCGGTATCAATCTTCTCCCTCGCGCGCGAGTTGCTCATGCCGGCGTAGGGCGTGTCGCCCTTCGAGAATATCTCCCACATCAGCACGCCGTAGCTCCACACGTCGCACAACGATGTGTATTTACCTGCAAGTTTTATAATTACCTGTGTTATTAAAACCAACTCACTTTACTTATCATACCTTGGGACATAGATTTTGGATCTAAAATGTGCTCTATACGCTGCGCTGTACTTGGGTGTCTTACAATAATAGTACGAGATGCTACGGCGATAGACGAGCTCACCAATCATAGATTTATTAGTCTAAGTTATGTGTCGCGAGATATAAGTACCTACTTCAAATCGATATTCATCCCATATATCACAATTACTTCTATGTAGGTAGGTATATCTACTGGAGCTTGGCTAAACCCAAATGATGCACGTCACTACCAAGTCACTACCTCTCTTACGAACACAACAAGCAAATGGACGATTGTCTTCGGATTTGTTGGATAATTGGTCATAATTTTACAGAACGCGCGAGATAGCGGATGTCTTGTTCTGTACCATATATCAGCGCTGGACCATACAAAGAGGTTACTCGAATTTATCACGCGACTAGTCGACCACTAGGTTCGCACACAATATCATAGTTCATTACCCAGAGGAAGTTAAGTTATGCGCATAGGGCGCATAATTTCAGTAATTACATTTAGTGCAGACGTACTGAACAAAAAAAGGTTCCGCTGTTTTCCTCTTGAGGCACGGGACCCATAAAAATGGTGTCGATTTAGAACCATATATTTTTTTACCTCATGTTTAAGAAATTCCACATACCTAAATATCACCACGACCTGATTTAAACACACTTATAAAAATTCCGATCAAAATAACAACTTCAAGAATCTTGACCTACTTACCAAAATTGAGCGCCTCTGGAGCCGTCCACTTGATAGGAATTTGCTTCATTCCACCCGACACAATGTATTCCTCCTCCTCCCTGGACATCCCGAAGTCAGATATCTTGACGCTGTTGTCATCTCCCACGAGACAGTTCCTGGCTGCCAAGTCTCGGTGGATGCAGTTCTTCGACTCCAGGTATCGCATCCCGCCGGCTGCGTCTCGACACATGGCTAGAAGAGACCGCGCGCTAAGAGTCGATGCTCGCGTCCGAAGGAATGTTAGGAGAGAACCGCCTGAAAAAAATATCGGCATCAGTTCTGGAGAAATATTGCTAGGTAGCGGATCATCTCGGCTTCGCAAGAGAGATGTCGCTCTTTTTCTTCGCACGAGACATATCGAAAGCGATATTATATCCTGTATTTAAAAATAATACGCCTCTTAGGTGGCAGACAAGTATATGGCCCACTTGACAGTAAGTGGTTATAACCCGCGCCACGTATCATGGACCTAAAATGTGCTCAAAATGTGCCCTATACGCGCAGTACACATTTCTTGGGTATCTTTTGAGGATAGCACGGGGTGCTACTGCGGTAGACGAACTCAAATTCACCAAGCATAGACTATTACAAAGCAATCCGCGGGTGCCAGAGCCTCGTTTGTCTCACGCTTTAGGTCCAAGATACGTGGCGCGGGTTATACCTTGGCCCAGTTCAGTATATAGGTATAGTACCTACTCTGTGCCTTGGTCTATGCACTTATGCAACACCAGGGACGTCATGTCATATTCGTGCTGCCGAACCTTCTAATGCCCTTTTTGAAGAACGTCATAATTTATTGTAGTTGCTTGAAATAAACCACAGAAGGTTTCCTTGGAAAAAAGGTACTAAAAAGGCGAACATTACAAATTGCCAGCCCAGTGGTTTAGGTTTCCTGTTGATGAACGAATCTTACTTGTTTGCACTAAACAAGTTTATGCCTAATACTACTGTCTTCTAATGAAATTCTAATGGCCCATCAAATATTACACATATATAACAATATTAGTTAGTCTACAGTAAATAATCTTACTGTCGACTAACCTAAGCTATATTTAAAATGATTTCTCAACCCACCCACTTCTGGAAAAACGTTAGCGGCTCCCACTCATTTTGCCTGTTTTATAAAAATCATCATGATACACCGATAATCTTACAAACATGCAGTTTTATAATAGCTGTGCCTCACGGTTTCACTCGCCGTATTCGGTTCTAATCCACAAAAAAAAACCCCTATTGATACCATCTCTTCCTGTATGTGTCTTAGAAGGCGACTAAGGGATAGGGCTATTCTCCATCCGACAGTATACCTACATATGAATAAGTGCCCGCTTGATGGCAATAAGCTCGCCCCCTATTACGTGGGACCGAACATCATAGTTGGCGAAATGTAGACGATAATACACCTCTGCCTACACCTTCGGGGATTTAAAGGCGTACCTAAGTATAATGTACTAGCCTTCCGCCCGCGGCTCCGCCCGCGTGCATCTCGGTTAACGCGACCTTTGCTCATATCTTCGGTTCTACTCAACCGATTGCGATCAAACAAACGTAAGATTTTAAGTTTGAGTAAGCCCTTTCTAACAAAAAAAAACCGCATCAAAATCCGTCCAGTAGTTTTTGCGTCCATCGCGGACAAACAGACAAACAGACAGGAAATTCAAAAAAAATATTTTCGTGTTCAGTATCGTTAACATAACATAACCCAAGTATTTTTTTTTAATATCTCCAATGTACAGACACGACCACTTTACAATTATATAATAGTATAGATGTATGTAATAATAAACTCACCAGGAACAAGTTCCATCACGATCATGATGGGCTGCTTCTGAACGGCTATGCCGATCAGCCTCACGATGTTAGGATGCTGGTACTGCTTCAGTATCCGGCCCTCTTGCAGGAAGGTCCGCTTCTGCTCGTCTGGCAGGGCTACTCTGCAGGTCTTCACTGCCACTTCTTGTCCTGTACTTTTCAGACGAGCCTTGTATACATCGCCGAAATTACCCTGGTGGTTAATAAGTAGACTTTAATATTAGTGTCATTACATTATAGTCCATTACCAAGTCGGACACAATATATTTAAAGTACCTACGTCAATTTTTTTTTGTTTTTCTATAATACTGGTAACCGAAAATACTAGTATTGCTGATAACACCTTCAGCTGAACTGTATTTGTGTTAGGAGTCGGTTCAAGTCGTTAGTGAAATGGACAGGACTTCCCACCCAGGATTTCCAGATCGTTAAGCCGACTTAATCGCTAAGCTATAGGGCCTACCGACCACACTTGGCCACCAACATAGGCTACCCCGACGTGTTGTTGGAGATAGAAATCACGACACGCCACTACCCTGGAACTGCTTCCGTCGTTGACTGTACCTTATTCCTACTGCCTGAAGTCTGGCCAACGAAAGATGGTTAAAAAAAACGGCGGCAAATTTAAAAAATCAACAGGTTGCTACACTGACTATACTTACACCGAACATTTTTTTTTTCTCTTAGGTATAAGATTATGACGTTTTCGAAAACTTTATCATACTGACAGGAAAAAAATTACCATATTAAAGTTTTGACAAATTACATAATTATTTTTCACTGGCCACTCTAACACGTGACTTACCCGTCCGATCTTGTCCAATAGCTGCACATCGTCGTTGTTCAGTTCCCAGTTCTCCCTCGGCACCGCTCTCCGCAGTAACGCTCCTGACCGAGCTGTTACAGGAACGCCGCTGGTCCGCTGCCACGCGATTAGCTCAGCTACTGAAGGAAACGCGGCGCCTTCGAAACGGTAGTGACCCTAGAAGAGAAGACTGTGTTAAAGCAACCTGGCCCTCAATTCTGTTAAAGTACAACCACTGTCATACGCATACCACAGAGACTGCAAAACATGGCATTAAATTTTAGACCTTATTTCTATAGACTTCTCCTTCCTCCTAGCGTTAATTCCCAGTTGCATCCGAAGCTTTCAGCTCGTAGTCTGGGGTCCGCTTTACCAGTCTTAACTATGGATTTGGCTAGACCTCGATATTTTCCGTGAAGCGATTGCCATTCTATAGACCTCTAAAAGAGCATGCAAATGAAACAATACACATCATTTCTATAAGGAAATACACCTAAAACCCCTCACATCACTTATCACCAAAGACAAAAGGCATTTTTCCTCAACCAGATAGGTACCAAAAGGCCTTTTCCTCAACCGATGGCACCCATCTTGTCAATAAAGCAAGGTCTTGCTATATCGACATAAACGAGATCAGCTGATAGTATCGGTCAATAAACCTATATTACGGCCTAAGCAAAGAACAAAACAATTCTAAGATTGTTTTCTAGAGCGGGTAAAGAACTCATAAAGTTAGTTTTGTATGTCGTTACCGAGGAACAACCATTGTGCCCAATTTGTAATAGTTATTAATTGATTCATTGACTTCAATGAATGCCACAAGTCTGCGGTTTATGACTCATAACAATTCTAAGATACCTACATTTTAATGTATTTGTCAATTAACACCTTCTAAAGTGCTGTTGCTATACCTACCGATACGTTGTTTTATGATTATTATATTGTGTTCATAACAAACTTTCTTCAATATTTTGTATTTTTTTCAAATGGTTCAATCATTATTATAGCATTGCCAAGCCTGGGATCCCATGTCCCGGGGATTGGTGGGACCCTTGCAAACTCCATAGTCCAAATGTCGGAAAATTCGTCAGCTTTTCAATATATGTATTGCCTAACATCGGTACCTATAGTATAGAACCTAACTACTTATACCTTGCCTTGCTTATATTTGCCTTAAAATTTAGTTTATTCCTAAATATTTGACAAACTATACATATAAAAATACGTACCTCCGGCGTAGTCTGTACAATAAAGTGTTTGTGTTGTCCCCAACACACGGACAGCACCAGCTGCCTCGCGTGGTTCCTCGTCGTCTCCCTCACCAGGTAGTCCCCATCAGCTCGCAGTAGCCTCACCACCTCCTCGCGAGGAAGCACTCCGTGGAACCATTCTTGTTCTACTAGAGAACGCTCTGTCTCGCTCACGCTCACCTACGTAACCAACGTGGGAGAAATAAGTGAATGGGCAACTTTCAGATTAGGCCATGTGCATTTGTGCACGTGCAATGTGGAGCACAATGCTTATTAACAAAATGTGTGTACGTTATTTTACAATTACAATTACAGACTTTAATAGCTATCTTCATTATAAAAACATCGGATGAACTGCTTTCAACAAAAATAAACTGCTTCTACAAGATATTATCAGTGTGTTTAATTAGTTACGCACTCACAAATACATCTAAACAATTATTATATACAATGCACATGCAACACTGTCTTAATTAGATAGTTCAGCACCACACACGACAAATTGAACAACACAAGCGATGACATACATAGTCCTGTTCTAGTTCTAGCTCGAGTTCCAACTGCAATTGCTTCAGACGCTTCTTCCTTCGCGGCACCACCACTGGTGGCGGCAACTCGCTGTTAGTTATATACAACGACCATGGATCCATTACTACACACTATTTGCTTCACGATAGTAACCAACTATTTAATTATCTCTTTAAATTCACCACACGCAACGAATCTCAGAGACAACAAGATGAACTTGACGTAAACCTCGCCACCGCTGCGTATACAGACTACGCGAAAACGATACATTTCTGGAACGTCGCAAGCGGTTTCACCTTGATTTTGAAACTGAGTTTTAGGGAGAGCCCGCGCTATTTTCATTTTAATACGAAAGCTCATTCTCGACGGAAGTTCGCGCGGTGCACAGTGACGCTAAGTCTTCGCTAAATATAGCACTGACACAATTTGACTGACGCTCGGTACAGAGTGAATAAACGTTCTCGATCCAGTGGGAGATAACACATGCATGCGTATACATCCATGCCATGCGTGGGAGATGGATGCTTCGGTTAGTGGCACTCACCACACTGTTAGAACAACTATTGGCAACAACACGGCTGCAGCGTCTCTTCTTGAAAAGAGTTTTGTTGTGGACGCGGCAATGCACATAGATGTCCACACGGTCACGAAAGCGTCGCCTCAGCACTTTGTAGCGACGGATGCGATGAGTATTAGCTGTTACCGAGTCTGCTGGGCCTTCACTGCTGCTCCGATAAGTCTTGGGTGGTAACGCCGGGCTCGAGGGGGCCGATTTGCGTCGAAAAGGCCGCGTGAACAGTTTGAAGAACGGCCGCGGGGGTATTATTGAATGAAGGTGCAAACGCAAAACGTCCGATGACGTTTTCGATCCAATTGAACCGCGATCCTGATGATCGAATTCTCGATTAAGAATGGTCCTTCGAAAGTTTTTAATGCATAGTGTATTACACTGATGACGTTATACATCTTACATACCTAATTGCCATCCTAAAATAGTTGATATTGTTATTTTATAAAGGTTAACATGTGATCGTGCATACCCTTACCTGATGGTCAGGTGAGCTTCCGTCCAGGCTGTCGACTCCAACAGTTTCGGCCGATAGGTCGGGGCAACCGCTCGGAGCTTCCTCGCAGCCCAACTCGGCCAGAGCAGAACGTATCATCTCTGCTTGCTTCGCACATTTTCGTTCTGCTACACGAAGCTCTAACAACCTGATAGGTTCTGACGTTGTTACTGGGATTGGGGGCGGTGAATGCCTGTTCAATAAAAGAGATACAACTTTATACCCTTTTAACTAGTTAATATTGCTTTGCGAATCTGGCTGTAGGTAAATGTAAATTAAGAAGATTGTTACTATATTAAAAAATCTCCTTCACTTACCTATCAATACCGTTGACGCCATTCGTCAGTCCAGTATTGTTATTCTTACAAACACCATTGCCAATGATCTCAGGACCCTGAAGGGCCGTTTGCTTTTCCCTATTATCCTGCAACGTCTGCTCCAACTCTGTCAGCTTCTCCTTCAGCCATTCCACTGTCAGATTGTCCACCGTTAACTGATTCGGCTGGAGTTTGCCACTGGTGTCTTCTACAAGGCTTTCGTCGAAGTTGAACGAGACCGGAGTTGAGGGAGGTGATCTAGAAAGAAAGGAAATAGTTTGAAATGAGATAATAAAGCACCTTATACCATATTAAAATGACCCCAGACTCCAATATGAAGGCCTCGGATGCGACCGGGATGATTAAAAAAAAAGACGTGTGGCACTCGGGGACTGCCGCGGTAAAGCTATTGCATAGGATTTTTTATCAACTTATGCAATTATAATTACTTACGTTAAGCGGAGCTACTTCGGAGCAGCTCGGCTCGATTCGTGCGAGCTTCGGGGTGTTAGGTTTTTTTCGTTATGGAATTTCTGGATTCGGTCTCCACGCTCAAGGCCCGCGATAGAAGCTATGCAATACTTAGTTTAAAAATAAGATCTCGTCAAAATCCTTCAGAAAAGTTTCTATGCAGATTCATAGATGGTCCCTGGAGCTCAAGAAATAAATCTAAGAGATATTCATGTAAGTCATGTAACTGTGAGTACTGAGACTGATCATTATCATTATCATCTTAGCGTTGGTCCCGGTTGCATTCCAAACCTTTCAACTTGGAGTCCGGGGTAAACTTCACATCCACTTTATTATACAGCTTTTATGGGATATCCGATGCCAAGCCAACTTCACTTGAATTCAAATTTAAACCTGTGAAATTACAGACAAACCCCCGACGTAGGCTTTTCTCTTGAGGTTTAGAGTTCAGACGGTTCCAATAAAAGTCGTGTAAGCCAAATCAAGAGGAGGAGAAATCCACTTGACAATAGACTCCGAAGTTAATGCTTCGGATGAAATCAGGAAAAAGGCTGAGATAATGATTCAGAGGTACAAAAGGCAAGGTATTTATCATGATATGCCATGCGCTGTATTAAAAAATTGTAATGGAGGCGTGCAAATATTACATACATATATATACATACAGTCACGCTTCTTTCCCAGTGCAGTAGGTAGAGACCACTCTTGACACAGCAAATGTTTAAGAGATATAAATTCATTAACTACATAAGCAGCAAGTCGATCTTTAATAGGTATTATTCACTATATTCTAGGTATTGCAATCAAGTTAATTAAACATATACCTACCTATATGCACATGCTAGTTATCTAAATTGTAGAAATATAATTTGTTCTGGCCACATCAATTCTGCAATTCGTTTAAGTCACAAGGAAAACTTCATTAATAGGTAGGTATTGCCTTTCCTAAGTTGATGTAACGAATTTATATGAAGGACATTGTTTTTTTTATATTTCTTATCTGGTAAATTTGAATATAAATTTATGCTTTCGTACTCAAACCATACTACATATAATAAGTAATGCGTAAAATAACATACATTAAATAAATGTGTAATTTTAAAAAGAACAAAACCTGTATGACTATTAGCAAACATTAAGAATGCTACTTAAGCGTAATATAATATTATATTAAATGATTATAATGAAGAAATAAAACAGAAAACCAACTAAATTATTCGTCAAATCTAAATGAAACGTTAAATAGCTGCAAATGAAATATAGAGTCGCCGTTAAAGTATTCTATAGCGTTAGAAATAGTAACTATGTTGCTGATAAGACTTGAACATTAAAGTTTTAGCGATTGCGATTTAGGTCCAAGATACGTGTCCCGCGTGCATTCTAGTGAACGTTCTAGCGAGCGTTCTATCGAACAGTCTAGCGAACGTTATACCGAGCATTCTAGCGAAACGAGCGTATGCTTTCCTAGCGGAGAATTTTTTCCTTGTTCCACCACCGCCGTTCCTCTCTGTTCACGTCCAGCATTATTTAGCATGATTTACTAGAGCGTTCTCTTGAGTGATCTTTGCACTTTTTACATGGCTCAGCTGCTGCCATCTTATTCACCCTACTTAGTGTTAATCCCAGTCGCATCCGAAGTTTTCCCCTCGGAGTCTGAGGGCTTTACCAGTCTAACTGCGGAATTAGGTGAACTTCGATATTTTTCGTGAAGCGATTGTGTCAGTGCCAAATGCATGCCAAATGCAAATGCTCGATCAGCGGTCTTACCATAAACCTTAAAACAGGTCAATAATTGAACTGCTGTCATTCTGCCAACTGCAAATGTCACTTTGTAATGTCATATAAATATATTGGATTACAAAGTGATATTTGCAGTTGGTAGAATGACAGCAGTTCAATTATTGACCTGTTTTAAGAGTTCATGGTATGAGCCCAGTGTCTGTGTTTTGCTATAAGTGAACACTCAAATCTATTTAGCGGTATCGGGTAGCACAACTCATGTACTCCATCGAAATCGAAAGTTTCCGGTGTCTGCTTTCTACTGCATTCTACAAAGCTGCGTCAATGATAAATAATAATTGTTCATGATGTTGCAGAATGTAGGTAGGTACAGTTGAATGGTTATTGAAATGGGAAACTTCGAATGGATTCCTAAAATGTTTAGCTAAGCTCATAATTACGGTAAACATCAACAATTGACTGATTGATATTGATTTTTATGTGACAATAGAATTGGTATTTACCTTGCATAATGGTGTACCTGGGAGGAATTTTTCTATAGGGCAGCAAAAAATGTATAACATTTGAATTTCTAGTTTGAGTTGTTTATTTATTTAACCGATTGGAATGGAATGGAAAAAGGATTCTTTTGTCCGCAATTAACCTTTTTTTTGGGTCATTATGCGTGAAGAGTGCAGGCTATCTAAGAACGCTTTAAGGTATTATTTCGAAGTCGACCGCTTACTACAACAACAGACGCATGCAGCACATACAGCGTACCTATTGCTTGTTAAACTCTGATACGGAAAAGGGGGACCATTGAGAAGCCGCAAAGAGTTTCGGGCATCTGCTGCGTGGGTCGGCAGTTGTCGTATGCGGTCGGCTGCGGAATCATACCTTTAAGGGGACTATTAATCATACCTTTAACCGCTTTATGGGATACTAGGAGTTGTCCTCGGCTCTGCCTGCGTGGATATCGATTATTACGTTCCAACATAGCCTATATCTTTTTCTAAACTCTTGTCCATATCTGTACCAAGTTTCATCCAGATAGGTTCAGAGTTTTAGGCGTGGAAGCGTAACAGACATAGTTATTTTCGCATTTATAATAGGTATTAGGAAACTAAAACGTTCGTTATTCTGTGATATTAGTATGGATTAAGGGTGGAACTTCTCCAGTCTAGTCGGCCCATTTGGGCTTTGGGTTAGGAAAAGCATGACAGGGTTTGTCTAAACCGATAACGAACTATTAGGCAATCTGTGCTACAATCTTACGTCACTGTAGTAATAATATATACCGTATAGACACAGTTTGCTAACAAAATGCAGCGTAAAAAACGACGTGAAAAATGCGTGTTGTGTGAGTAAGTATTTCTTTTCTTTATTTTCAGTTTTGTGTCACATAACAATTAATTTGTTTGCCCCCTACAGCCTACAGTTGTTCTTTTATTAACGCAACCATTTAACACAAAAATGCTGTGTATAGATATAAGTGGACATCAAATTCAAAAAGTGTATCAATTAATGTTATATCTGTGTCTCATGTAATCTGTTTTCTGTTTCTATACCTAATAAAATAAAATAAAATAAAATAAAAATAAAATAAACTGTATATTTAAACAATATGTGCAATGTCATAGGATGTAGAAGTACGCGCCAAGAAATAAGTCCTTTGGGGGCGGCGGCAGCGTAGCAATCGCAACAGCTGTCGCCATACTGTGTGTTGATTGGTTCAAGCCATGACGTAACATGGCCTGGACCAATCAACACACAGTATTGGTGGCGATGTCATTTTAGTTCCTAGTTTTGCCGCGGGACTTATTATCTGACGCGGACTTTCTATGTAAGTATATTAATCCATTTTTTATGCTGCGTTGGTATGGCACTTGCTGCGTCTAGGTATAGAGTTTGTATACAGTCTAAGCTTGTGCGTACAACATTTTCACTCCAGCTACTAATTCAAATCTTTTTATTGTCATGACATTAATTTCTTGAGCAATTAATACTTAATTAAAGGAAGGCCATTTAATTATCTATTATATAATTTTGTTTATAATTGTGTCTCAATCTCAATTAATGATGAGTATGATATCTATAATTTTATTATGATTAATAATTATAAAATATAATTAAATTATTGTCCATTTTAATAACGCAATTGCATTACAAAAGCAGTTAGTTCCACATCCATTGGTCTTATGTCACATTCTGTTGTAATTGGTGACGTTCGTTAATTATTGCTGGACGCTCAGAAATCCTATTAATATTAGGTACCTATAGACTAGCTGTACCCGCGACTTCAGCCGCGTGGACTACGATCTGGGTTTTATTTTATTACGCAGAACCCTAAGTTTTTTCTAAAATACAAGTTAGTACGCGTGTAGCGTGAGTTAGGTATGCCTTTTAGCATCAA
Source organism: Eilema depressum (assembly GCA_914767945.1). Lineage (NCBI taxonomy): Eukaryota > Metazoa > Arthropoda > Insecta > Lepidoptera > Erebidae > Eilema > Eilema depressum. Next base: position 15,957,625 of record OU612023.1, on the reverse strand, counting down.
CTATGCACAGTAAAAATCCGGTCAAAATCGGCCCAGACGTTTCGGAGATTACCCAAGACAGATATCTTTATAAATAGCATGCTTGTTAAAGGCAGCGTGTATACAGTATACCTACGTAGGTACATCGATATGCATCCATACTAATATTATAAATGCGAAAGTAACTCTGTGTGTCTGTCTGTTACGCTTTCATGCCTAAACCACTGAACCGATTTTGATGATATTTGGTACAGAGAAGTTAATTAGACCTTGGGGAAGGAAGGCATAGGCCATGTTTGATCGTGATAAGCGACATCCATGCGGGCGGAGCCACGGGTAACAGCTAGTTCATTATAAATCTGTTATTTAAACAAGGCTTTCAACTAGCTAAGTATCACGAGATCGTCTTTCTTCCCAAACGAGTCGCTCCTATAAAAGCAGTACAAATCAAACCAAGGAGAAAACGATGTTAAATAAAATTCAATACTAACTTGTACTTTTCAAGGAACTCTTTATATTCATCCTGGGGCCTTAAATTCTGTATTGTGGTCTCGATTTTGGTCTGGATCTCTCGGAAATTGTCCGTGCTGTAATCAGACCTCTGCACCACTTCTAGAAGTACTCCTTTCCTGTGACATAAAACACATTTTGTTAAAAAAAGACATGAAATAATAAGTTTAAATTATTTGGTACTACATATTTATATGCCCTATGCCATTTCCTGGAGACCCCTAGCAGTCTTGACTGCCAACCTGGTAACACGACCGGCCTTAACTGACAACCTTGGTGACCCCGACCGCCCTTGACTGCCAACCTTAATGACCCCGAGCGACCTTGACAGCTATCCTTGGTGACCCCAACCGACCTAGATGGCCGTCCTTGGTGACCCCGCCGTATTATCAACACATTTTATAATTATGCTGTTCTAAGTACCTACTTAGTAGGGCTTTTTGAAATATTTTGCAATTTTGATTAAAATAAATACCCTTTTTTGGAATTTGACACCTTATGTACGTGTATGTATGAAAGTAAGACATCTTATGTATGTGTATGTATGAAAGTAAGGGGTAATAAAAGAGGCATGAGAGCGGGGTAGGAATATGTACATCTAACGGCCCTATACAAAGAACTCATATTAATTATTATTCATACACAAATATGTATGTCCCAAATATATATCTACATAATTATTATTCATATTATTTTATCCCTTCCTCGAATGTCTCGAGCAAACAAACACGACCCATCTGATGGAAAGTGGCTACCGTAGCCTATGGAAGAGTGCAACACCAGGGAGTCACACTCGTGCTGCCGACCCTATAAGAACAGTGAGATTCTGTGCCGTCAGCGCCGAAGATAAGAAGGACAGGCCTTTGGTCTTCCCACTGACAGCACAAAACCTCTCCGGTGAGCTCTGGCTACCCTACTCACGCCGGGAACACAACACTAGGTTATTTAACCGCGGTATTCTATAATTTCTGTAGGGCGGCGGTACTTCCCAGGCGGACTACTCGATTGGGACGGGGAATTCTTTTAATTTTCCTTCCTTCCCTTCTATTTATATGGAACCTTATATAGGTATACGACATTGAAATCAATATTATAATTACTACGTTATGAATGAACGTAGGTACTTATAAGGTAGGAGTTATTGCCTGAAACCGTGCGAAGGTCCCGGATTCGAATCCTGGCCATTACACTACCGATGTGAACCCACTCCTAGCACAAGCAATTTAGCTTAGTTGGAGGGGTTAACGGGAATATTAGTAATTTCGGTTGCTAATATACTTTAAAAAAAAAAAAAAAAAGGAAACCCGGAAGGCGGAGCCCGGGCTCAGAGGTGAAGGTTCAGGACACATCGCTGTTTTTACGATGATCATGGCTTAGATACAGTATATAAATTGATGGCACGTTCTGTACCGTTGAATAATTGGATTTAAGAAGGTGTTATATATGGTGGATGTTGTGAAAATGACCTTAAGAGTCTCAAAATCATTTTCGGAAGAAAAAATCTAGAAATGAGAATGGATCCCAATTGACCCTAAGGTTGGTGTTTAAAAGCCCACCAATAAATTTGCAATACCTGCCAAAAGGAATAAATGCAGTGAGTATTAAGTAATTCAAAATGGATAAATGCTCACCAAAATGTGTTTTACTTTGAAGGGGTTCCATTTCTGGGTAGTTTTGAAAGGTTAAGCCGCCTTATCCTTCTAATTTAATCTAACCAAGACTTTTCTTACTATTTCAGTAAAAAAACATGACGTGGTGAACTATTATCCCTTTTAGTGAACATTTATCAATTTTGGTGGGCAAATCAATTTCCCTGTAACTTCAATTTTTACGATCGTGAACCGTAGGGACGAAAGTAATGTCTTAAGGAAGGCATTAACTATGGATGTAAATAGCTTCAAGGGGAGAGGAAGACCTAAAAGGCAGTGGACTTTGTGAAAGATGATATAAAAGGGAATGAAAGTTGAGATGACTGCAATAAGAGATGAATGGAAAAAGTATACAATTGTTGCGTCGACTCCAAATAAGGCAGGGGAGATAAGGAGGGGACAAGGGGGATGGAGGAAGGGAGGATGATGAACCCATACGCACCATGAAGTGGCAGTGGCCTCTCCCTGCCGTCGCTGATGCTCCATGAGTGTCGGGAGCGCGGCAGTGCGCAACGCTCGTTCGCACTCGGTTGCTTCGGCTAATAGCAACACGTACTCGTTGTGCGCTCGGTGCAGTCGACGACACGCTTTGCCGTACTTGTCTCGAGTCTCGTCGAGTTTACGACCCCCTCGGCTTGTTGGACCTGGAAGGAGACATTCAAAAAGATGAGAAGGTGTAGAAGAATATGGTGACAGAATAGTGGGTGAATAGGCGAAATTAGCATAATTAATGTATATTCTACCACAACGCAATTTAGACCCATGGTAAGTATAGCTTATCTAGTTTGCGTTATGGAATCTAGAATGCGGTTAAACTTAAAATCAAAATGGTAAAAGGGGTTGGTCCAGTTCGTTGTCAATTCAATTCGCGCTTGGTGAAAAATGGACTAGGTAAGTAAGTAAGTCCATGCGAATCGAATCGAATTAATCACGAATTAGATCAAACTCGAAATGGACCAATCGCGAATAAGGAAAGTAAGTTCAAGAGCAAAGCTAGCAAGCACCACAGTCTCATCAGAATCTCACAGAAGGTAGAATATCGGCTTTCAGATAGGCTTAGGCACCGATAATCTTGATGGGCCCCTTTATAGATTCACATACACCCTAGAAAACCCAAACAAATTAATAAAAATTTTAAATATGTATTGTAGTTGATCAGATTGAAAGAAAATAATTTGTTCCCAAGTTTTAATGGATTTTCGTCAATAACTTTCTTATTTATTAGTTTAGGTTCTAGGACAAAAATTTACAGAACCAAAGTTGTACAGAACTAGAAAATATTGTTACAAATGATCTGAAAATATACTTTCCACGGAAAAATCATTCGCGAATCTTTTAATAAGATGGCGACCGCAGGACCAGAGTTGCAGCCCCACAAACTTTACTTTACCCCGACTCCCAAACTGAATTCCTTTTGCAACGCCAAATGTATACTTTCAAAGGCACAGTCCTTTCTTAGAAGAATTCTGATTAAAAAATAACAAAATGTAACTCACACTTACATTTGAGGTAGTTCTCTTCGAATTTAGTTCTCATTTGTTTGTATGACTCGAGGCACTTCTGATACTCGCTTTGTTTCCTTTGAACCTCCTCCGAGAGCTGTGAACAATAGAAAAGATATTTAATATAAAAAAAGTTTTAAAAAACTAACTGGGCGCCAAAAAGCTGTTCTTAATTTTTACAGTCAGAGATACGGATTCCTTAATCAAAACTCAATGGAGCACCTTCCGTCGGAGAAAGTTTCATTTATTTATATAGTTAATATATTATTTTAAAATATTTATTCTTAATTATAAATGAGTATGTATTCATGGGTGATTTTTACATAAAATCAACACAAAATCGGAAGTTCATCACGCCTGGCTCATGTTGAAAACCAGTAATTCTGGATATCTGTATAAGGACATACAAATCGCAGACAAAGTCACCCGTCCAGCAGGAAAATGATGTAACAAACCATTTGTTTTCCGAGATCGTGTTCTCGCAATATCAACTAGTATTACCTAGCAATAAACTTACACGTGGATTTAGATTTTATCGGGCGTTTATTGAATGTAAAAATTCGTTAACTAAATTGTATTCTCTTTTAGATTTAGAAAGGGAAAAGAGAATCGATCTCGGGCGGGCGGGACTCAAACCCGCGATCTTTCCCTTACACTTACACCCTTTCCTTCCTTCTCTTTTTCTCTTTCTAAATTGATTTGAATCAGCATAATAATTGCTCCAAAATTCCATTCAAATGAATTCTCTTCTATTCTGTGAAATGAAAGTCATAGAGAAAACTGTGATGTGATAACGCAGTTTTAAGTCACAACCGGTCTACTGAAATTCGCACCCTGTGCCCACTCGTACCCATCCTCAAGTCCTCGGTTTTTCTACTTTAACTGAAATAAACCTGAGTTTCAACAGAGGAAACTGAAATGCTGTATAGGTATCTCTGTAGTCTTTGGTTTAAAAGTGATAAAGTTTTTCTAATTGATTGATTGATTGATCTCGATTCTATCTCTATACTTTTTTGAATCTAATATTTTTATATATATCTTACTAAAAGTAAATGAAACTTGGTGATTCACCTAATAAACTAAAACTAAACTAAAATATTTTATAAAATTAACTAAGTCGAAAAGCCAAACATAATCTACGCCGAGCTGATTGAGAGGAAAATCGACTCACGAGTTTGTGCTTTTATACGATAAATCGCCAATAAAAACAGATGCGTTTGAATAATAAATTAGCAAGGTAGCAGTAGGTGGCTGCGTGTGCGCCAGTGTGGGACGAACAAATCCCGCAGCTTCACAGAGATTTATTCGCTCATCGCATTCACCGCCTCGATGTTTAGTTAGCTAAACATTCATTTGTGTCGGCAAATGAATGTTACACCTGTCTTTACACAACTAGTATGCCTTAGGACACATATCTTGGACCTAAAATGTGCTCAAAATGTGTTCTATACGCGCAGTACACGTGTCTTAGGTGTCTTTTGAGAGTAGCCCGGGTTGCTACTGCGGTGGACGAGCTCAAATTCACCAATCATGGATTATTACAAAACAACCCGCGGGGGCAGGGCCTCGCTTGTCTCGGGACGCAACTTAGGTCCAAGATATGTGTCCCGAGGTATACTATAAGTATAACAATTGCTGGCTAATGTTCTCGTAGATTACTTTTTACGAAAACATAGCATAATTTATTTTCTACTGTTTGGTTCAATGACTTATTGCTATCTGAGTCACCTACTTTTCACAATAGGAATTTTGAAATGGAGTTTACGCTCTGAGCTTGTACCTTCTGTAGTACCTGCTATTTTTAACGGTTTTGTTTATGGATCATATATAGTATCTAATTGAAATTTTACCCCTTAAACTGCTCTAAAGTGGAGTACCGAGTTTCCTGCATACCAACTGCTTACTACATACTACTATGTACTACCCATATCACATACCCTACCCAGCTTTGTTATTCCCGAAGAATCACTCGACAACACCCCATCCCCCCTCTCATTTCACTTTTGCCCTATCCATTAAAGGAAGCTGGGTACATCCATGCCCTGTGCCAACCTGTTTGGCTATGAGATAGATTAAAAAAGCCGAGTGAAACCAGACGAGTAGCTAGTATAAATTAAGTGTGGTAATTAAAGCGAATATCTCGAGCCATATTGCTTGCAGTGTAAAAGCCCCACAGTAGATACACATAATCAGATAACTGCTATAATAAACGTTTTAATTGTTTCCAAACTAGATACAGCAATACAGTATGAAAGTTTTTTCTCACGACTTTACCGCCTGCATACTATAACTAACGTGACCATTATTTAGACAATAAAGCGGGACAATGGTACAGCTTGGCAAATAAGAGACTCGTGAGGCGCCACTGTGCTGTTCATATGGCAACCCGTTAAAAAAATCCATATTTATTTTACAGTAATTGTATTATTATAGTAGTTATGTATTTGCTATGATTTGTGAGTATAGTTCAGTGTACAATAAAGAATTAAATAAAAACGTCACCTATGTCATTTATTAAATGATTTATTAAATGACAGGTGACGATTTTGACAGCATTTTGACAATGTAGCCTGCATACAAAATATTAACTCAGTTTTTTATGCAGCTAGTGATGATTTTAACGTTCACGTTCTACGGAAAGTGCCAGGCTAAGTGAGTAACAGTGTGGGCCTCCAGCGTTGTAGAAGATGACATAACGTACCAATTCGCAATAACATAGATTTCCAAGGCCGCGTGAAGTAGAGTATCCTGGACTTCGAAAATAATGCCTCGGGTGCGACCGGAAGAAACGCAAACATGGTAATGATGAAAAGCTTACTGATAACTGCCAAAAGTGAATCATATTTAGCCGCAATCGAATCAGTCTCGATCGACTAACTCTGACAGCTTTTAACGCTCTACCGCTATGCTACCGAAATCACTGGACAGTCCGTCCAAAACGGAACGTATGGTCACACTAACTATAACACAGTAATTCTACTAAGTTAATGACACTTGCATGATTCCCTCGCCCATTAGACCGTGCAGTCAATAAACACTTTGTTTTTTATAACAACAATTAAATGCTAATGTCTGATTGCTTCTTTATATAGTGAGATAAACAAAAGAGTACTTCCTACCATTCATGAATTATGCATTGGTCTGTGATGCTTTACGCAATGCGCACCATATTAAGTTTGGAGTTCAATTGTTTACATAGATATTTTGACGTGTGGTGACGGAGAAAGAGACAAGTATCACCGCCCCATCTCATCCGAAGGGTGTGTAAGAGGCGACAAACGGATACACGCAGATGATATCACTACGAGAGAAGAAAAACTCGAAATAAAATCCGGGAACAACCCGTCTGGCCAGCGTGGAAACATTTGGCGAAAGCCTCCCATTGATTGATATTTTGACGTGTGAAATGGGGTTTCAGGCAGGGTGTATGGTATGGGGTCGATACACCGAATAAACAATAAACAAGACTCTGGTGCAGTTAGGAGTTAGCTGTTAGGATGTCAGAAGGCAGGTGCTCTTATAAAACCCAACAAAAATCTTTGGACGCAATCGGAAAATCGCTACGGGACATAAAATAACTGCTGTGGATAAACTCTAGCGCAGGATTTCCTTTCGAGTTTGGGGAGTCATACCGTAGTCGCTTCCATAATAGTCAAGATAAGTCAGAGAAAGAGTAGAAAGAGAGCGGACCCCGGGTTCCCAAATGCAAGTTTTCGACGTAACCGGGACTAACGCAGTGATGGTGATGATGGAGTGTTTCCGTTCTCAACCAACGAAACTCTACTTACGAAACTCTACCCACGAATATTTATTCCGATCTGAACCCAGAAGTGATGCATTGGTCTACTACAGTGTTTTGTAAATGCTCACCTTATTAAAGTGAGCACCTTAGGTGCTCACTTCAAAAATTCAAAAAAAAAAATTCACGTAAATTTTACGTGAAATTTTTTGACGTTACGTACAATTTACACTGTCTTGTTATGTTATTCAGTTATTGTGTCACGCAGTTTCACTCGCATTTTTGTAGGGCTATATTCACATGGCAATACAACGCATGTGAATGACTGAATGAATGAACGATTGTTTATTGTGCACTTATGCAGTTATGCACCTAGGTATGAGGTTTCCACACAGAAAACAAAATATCTATATTCGCTAACTACACAATAATATAAAACCATTATAGTTAGGTAGGTACTGATACTTATGGCTGAAGCCGAACGAGCGTAATTCTTTGCGTTTTAAGTTCCGTAATTTCGGTGTATAATTTCTGCTGCATTTTCGGATTCATAGAAAAGTCCTGTTTGATTCTTGTCGTAAAATGAGTTGTCTGCAAATAGAAGTTTTCTATGAAATCGAACAAAGTAGCCGTAATTACGCAACTCACAGCTCAAAAAATTACACACCAATTTTCACCCAAATAAAAACTTTGATATAATATAAATCAAAGAATATAATATTAGGGCATCAAAAATGATCAAGGTCAACGTGAAGCCACGGATAGATTATAATTGTTTCCGCGAATCTTAAAACAAAGACACTGTGTTTTAAAACAGTTACGATTGGGTACCTACTTGAATATTAATATATATTTATTTATGCTTATGTTTGATTCGTCAATTTGACAGCAATTTTCTGGTGGTAATAAATAACGGATACTGTTCTATCTATTTCTAGAATGACAGTCCCTTCCTTACCACGACGGCCTAGAGACAGATGCTTTTTCACGCCCCAGTTAAAGAAGCTGGGATTATAGGAAGAAGGGAACACATGTGTTGGTAAAGCATTTCAGTTCTTTACCGAATAAAGAAAGAAAGTTATAACTTAGTAGATTACTACAATCATGCTAAAAGTACATGCTTACAAAAATCAAGAAACTTATGGAAATGTAATCAATTGTGAAAGCGTCAGAAAAGGATGAAATACAAATAAATAAATAAAATCAATGTTAGAGAGTATCACAATTTTAACGAAAAACTTACAGTAAACAAACATTCAGTATCGTATTTATTAGATATCAGTCTGTGAAATAAATCAGGCATTCGCAAAAATGGTTTGCTAGTTCCACCGCATAGCAAAACCATCGAAGTACCCATACATTCACAACTTCATGACTCATAAAATATACGTACCTACGTAAAACAGGCGAATCGATATCTACTTATAATACTGTATACTTCCCTTGTACCTAAAAGAAATATTTTTACTTTGTTGTGCAAAGATAGCCAACAAACCGTTCACTTTTAAAACAAATAATTAATTCATGTTGATAAGTACGTATTCATGGGTATTATGCTACTTGACAATGAATTTTAAACGCAGTCGTATCGTAACGTGCGCAGACGGTGGATTTCAATAGGTCAGCACAAAAGTTGAAACTGTCGTAATACTAAACTTAACCAACATAAATGTAGCGGCTAACACAAACACACGTAATTACGTTACGAATGTACAAGCCTAACAAGGGCCCAGGTGATGTTTTTTCGAACATTGCGTCGTGTTAGCGTTCGTCATCCGGAAATATTTGGCATTACATCTTGTGGCTTTTGCCTCACGTGGTGTGGGTAGGTGTAAAGCGATTGTTTGGTAAATAAAAACTACCTATATTCAGGCGCGGATCCACTAGGGTGGGCAATATGGGCATGCCCACCACCTTAATAGACCTGTGACGTCACCTTTTTTATGGTTTATTGAAAAAAAAAACCAAAATTAATCATGAATCACGCGTGATTTGGAACACAGTGTATAGTGCAATAGACGATATACCAGCATTTGTTCACACTGTTACAATATCAGAAATTACACACTATTATTGCGGCTTTTATGTACACCTTTATAAGGAGCACACACAGGTCTGAGGTGTACAGTCAATCAATCAATCAGTTAGTATATTGCAGTCCACTGCTTCTCCGAAAATGCGCCACGTCTGCCGATCCTCCGTCTTCCGCATCCAGTCCATCCAGCACCGTAGGTCATAGCAGGCAGGACGCACTGGTTGAAAACCTTTGAGGCATTGTGGTAGGGGGGAGGAGAAAGCCCTACGTAGTTTGCCAAATGCTGCCCACCCCAGTTGGATCTGGCTATTTCTTTCTCGAAGTTGTTTTTACCGAGCTGGATAACCTGCCCCAGGAGATATATTTTTGAACAACTCTGAGTGTCACCCCTTCGATGGAAATCGACTCGGTACAACATGTTTGTTGAACATAATCATGGTGTTGTCCAAGTTTACACCCAGGCCAACTTGTCGAGAAGCTCCATTCAAGCTGTGCAGCATTTCGCCCAGTTGTTCCCACTGGAACAACTGGGCGAAATGCTGCACAGCTTGAGAGGCCCTGTGCCCCTGACTCGAGGAAGCTGACTAGCATTTGCCCCTGCTTGCTCAGGTGGCTGGAACTCGTCGAGCTTATCCGCGAGGTGATTTGTGACGACTCTTGAGAACAACTTGTAGACATGGCTCAGGAGTGAGAGTCTTATTACCTTTTTTGAAGAACAGTACCACCGCACTCCCGCTCTGTGCCCTAGGTGTTAGCTCTTGCCGGATGATGGAATTAAAGAGACTCGCTAGCTCTTTCAGGATTGGAGCGCCACCTGTTTTCAGCACCTCAGTAGTAATTTCCATCATCACCAGGGCATCTGTTGTTCTTCAGTTGCCTGAGAGCCGCCTCTACCTCGCACTACTCGACATTTGGTATCTCCTCGGTGTAATGGCGCGTGAGTGGGGATCTGTGGTCTTCGTCGCTGTGTCCCGTCGGTTTACTCATCCGTGCTGCATATAGCTCAGTTGTAAGTTTCGTCAGATGGGGCCTTCCCAACTGCTGAGCGAACACTTTTGACCCCCTATATCGCTCGATTGCCTCCTGGATGGAGTGAGTGTTGGAGCGTTTAAGGTCGCGTCATATCGGCTTTTTGATTTATTGGTTTAAGGCTCTCCCATCTGACGAAGACGACTGTATGGTTGTTCAGTATTCACGCTTCTTCCTCATAAGTTCGAGAGTCTCAGGAGAGAGCTTGGACTTTTGCTGTATGCGTTTTCCGGGAAACAACTTTCGAGACACTTCCTGCAATATTTTGACCACTATGTCGGCCTTCTCGTCAATGCCGCTAGGTTTCCAGCATTGCGAAACGATTTTGAAGTTCCAATTGGAACTTTTCGGACCCTAGAGCTACTTGGAGCGACGTAGGTCGGTTGACCTTATCATTCGGAATCTTTCAGCCTTGATGTTGATATTTAGAGAGCATCGGATAAGTCAGTGATCGCTTTCAGTTTGAAACTTGTTGATCACAAAGACATCTCTAAATAATTTATCTTGTTCTTTATCGCAGAGTCCCGGCGTTGCCAAGTCCACTTCCTGTTGGGTTTTTTCTTAAAGGAACTATTAATGAAAAAGAGGCCCTGTGCCCTTGACTCGAGGAAGCTGACTAGCATTTGCCCCTGCGATTTCTGCACCCTACTCCATAAGGTTTGATTTTCGTCTCGCCGCGTTCAATTCAACAGGTCAATGTGAGACCAACTCCGCCAAAGACACCCCCCCCCCCCCCCCCCCTCTGGGCGTATTTAACATGCTTGACATGAGTTCGCACTTTTCACACATTTTCGGGTACCTGTGCCCACAACCTAATTCCACGCCTGGATCCGCGCCTGCCTATATTACATTACATTCTTAACCAACGTTTGTTGGCTATCTTCATACATATCCACTTATCCATCTTCTTGCTCTGAGTCTTTGCAAACTCAGTTGGAGTTGGTTGGAGTTGGCTTTCCTGTCTACGGCGCTGACCTTCGATATTTTCTGTGAAGCGACTGCTATCTGACCTCCACAGCCAATTGGCGATATCTAAGTTCTGCAATGTAGTTCTGTAAGCTCACAACGATGAGCACAACGTGGCGACAACCTAGAGATTGCCATTCGTCAAACTGGGTGACGTCACCGGAGGTCGACCAATGACAATCTCTATCTAGGTTGTCGCAACGTTGTGCTCGTCGCTGTGCGCTTACAGAATTGCATTGCAGATTTGCATTGCTGTTGTTAGACTAGTCGGACTTTTGAGGGCTCCAACGACTGCCACATATGTTCGTATAGCAACTGGGACCGACGGCTTAGCGTGTTCTCCCAGACTACCCAGACCAATACAACTAAGTAGACAGTTAATAATTATTTGCACTGAGCGGGCATCGAACCCGCACCCCCTGCATCGCAGTCGCGTACACACAACCACGCCACAGAGGGTGTCAATTCACATATCCATCTTGTTGATAATGAATGAGATATTTATTGGTATCTGTCATCATCACTCATCCATCAAACAATGATAGCGTAGTAATTAGCGAACAATGAAACTCGTAGTAATGTGAATAGTAATGGAATATGAATGAACTATACGCTGATGTCTCACTGTTACTAACATACATACATACAATCACGCCTTTATCCCTGGAGGGTTAGGCAGAGGTGAATTAACACCCACATTTCACCAATGATTATAATATTATTAGGTCCCACGTGATAGGTGGGTGAGCCTATTGCCGTTTCCCGGGCACTGTTGTTGACTCGAGCCATGTATCTGAGGCTGAGTCTGGGCTGTATATATCTGTCTGATGTTAAACAGCCCTATCCCTTAGACGCCTTGTAATACACCGCATGGGAGGTGATGGGGTGGTCCAAATTCTACTCTGCCGGTAACCACGCGGAGTTACTAACTTTCTAGAAAGGTTTCTGGTGTAGGCAGAGACAACATAGGACGTGAGTAGATTTAGGCTGTGTGTATGAGTAAATTGCGAATAAATAAACAAACTAAAGCAATTGCGGAACTAGTTTTCTTTTTCCTTACAGACCTTAGACCCCTATACAAAAACCGGAAATATAAAATTGTATCAAGCAAGTCACAAAAAGATTCACAAATAAATAGCGACTATCCCACCACGAAATAAAGATCAAATTAGTTCAGCAATGTATACGAGTATGCATACAATCTCAATAAGTTGTTGCAGAAATTAACGAGAGCGAAACAAACCTAAATAGAACAAAAGAATGGCTTATTCGCATACCAGTAAGTGTGGCATGTTGGTGTTGGAAGCGCCTAATTTGTAAACATGCTTGTAAATATTATAACTAGATTATGAGTTTTAAGAGGTGTGAGATTCTTGCAATAAAATGTCTACCGAATTCGTGGTTCAGCTACGAATATCGAAGAATACGGATTGAGTGCAAGGGACATTTCTGCAATGTGAGAGGCAAAGAGGACCTCATGAGGACTATTTACCGGATACTCGGCAAATTTTCTCTCGTTGTTTTGCTATTTTAGTAAATTTGGCATTTTCATCCTCGTCATAAATTTTTTGGACATTATTGTACTTGATATTGACGAAATTGTGGCGAATCTGTTGCAGAAGTTATTAAAATAAGACGTACTTAAACCTTTCTTGACGGAGGAGGAGTTTCTTATTTAAGCAGTGCCAGAATTAATTTGAATAAGTCACTTAAATCTATTTTCTCTACCTGTATGTTTAATGTAACTTACCACCGAAGGCACCGAATTACAAATGAATCGTTCGCAAAGGTTATGTATAAAAAGTGAATATCACATTATCATTAGATGAATCATAGTAATCACTGCTCTTAGGTATAAATCATCAAAATTAATGTGAACCAAATTAAATTCGTATTACCTATTTATCAATTAGGACGTGGGATCGCAAATGTGTGAAGATCTTAACAAACCATTAATCTTATTCAAATGAAATTGAATATTATTTTAAATCAACTGCATTTCATATAAAATTATTTAGGAACTATACAATAAATTATTATCCTGTCCCGTTTAATTACGACAAAAAGTGGTTGCAGAAATATGAATAAGGTAAGAAAAAGTTACAAGTTAAATAATCATAATTTTTTAGCTTTTTTTGATTACAATAATTATGCCAGAGAGATGAACTTAGAAGTTTAAAAGTTGCACCAGTGAATGAAAAATTGAGAAGCGAGCGACTGTTATGGTATGGTCCTTAGGGGTCATATTATGAGAAGAAATGAAAATTATGTTGTTCAAAAGGATCAAAGTATGAATATAGAAGGCTTGAGGAGCAGAGGTAGGCCCAAATAAGATGGATGGAGTGCGTGATACTTACATGATGTTATGGCAAAGAAAGATTTGACTGCGGAAATTACATCTGAGAGGAATATTTAAAGAATAATTATATGTTGCGGCGATCCTAAATAATTGAGAATAAGGTCAGGTAGACGATGAAGGAATAAAAGTGTCATCATTTGCGAGACAATCCTGGTACTACTTTTCATAATTTATTTTTTGATATTTTTACAACAGACAAATTGCGAGAAATTAAGCATCATTACAACGTAACTCTCCTAAAATGATAAAACTGTAAAAAATCTCAACTTCCGATAGTGTTTATCGATTGTCATAATATTTGTCAGTGACAATCTGTCTACGCTTGACCGCGTTTGATACTTTGACAGTCATTCGCAAAGAAAGTGAAAACGATCAATCGTGGCATAATGATATTGCATAATCTCCAGAATGAATGGCACGAATAATCCAAGAATGGGACTTGCACTACCTACATTTACTTAACAGCGTACCCACGAGTGTTTAGGTACGAGTACATTGTTCTTCATCTGAGTGCCAATCCCGATTGTTCCAAAGTTTGCCCTTTGGAACTTAAAGCCCACTTTCCTACAACTATTATCCCCAATATTTGGTTCATTTTGGTTGAAAATCAAAAATCTGAACTAAAGCCTTGTCCAGTCAATCAACAGGTAGGTACCTATCAGCTTGCATGTGGTTGGCTCGAGCAGAGATCTTAGTGGGGCCTCGTACGCCCAACAGTGTAATAAGTACGGTAATTCTCGTACCATAACTGTCATGGTTTCCAGCTAAATAGATCTTCGGGGAAGCTGTAAGTGTCTTTAGTGTTCGTAAACGCATATTAGTTATGAGGCTTTGTTAGAATTATTTGCAGGAATACAATAGCAACTTCAAATTCTATAACATTATGAACACTATTATTCTCATTAGAGCCCATGAAATTACCAAAATTTGAGAAGAAGCATACAATTCGATGCTGTCGCTTACTTACCCACGATTGTATTAAAATGAAGTTCAAAATTTAATTTATAAATTAAACTGTCGTTTACTACGGCCTCACTAGTACTAGCCCTATTTATAAGACTTTTCCTTCAGTTTTGCCTTAAGGCGAGATGAAGTCATATAATATAATAAGATGCCCAATATATAAAAAAAGGAGGGGACCCAGAAATGGCCCTTGTCGTACTCCCCTCTTGTTCTTACTACTACTACAGAATAACTTAAAACTTTTACAAATATCACATCTTTACGATACCTATCTAAAATCGTATTCGAAAACAATAATGTACTTATATCTATTATTTAGAACAGTAACCTCAAATGCTGAAGACAACATTGCATTAAGAACACTAGGTAACAAGTTGCTGCAATCCCGCGCAGACTATAAAGTTTATGAATATTTTACACGCGTAAATAATTTCAAAGCACTAGGTGTATCGAAATGGCAATTTACTATAATTATAGCATAGTATTAACCTGCTAAATACGATCACAAACATGAATAAGATCAAAAGTGAAAACCATAGTCAAAACTTCTATGTATCTATACCGCACCCACATCTATACCTACTAGGCCTATACTTACAAGCTGAACAAGAAAAATCGTAACCCGTAAATAAAGCGTAAGTCGATGCAATGTAGTTTTATTAACGTAATATTATTGTAAAAACAAAAGCCCATGATTAGCCATTAGTGCAACAGTTAGCACAAGTAGGTATCGCGAACCAAAGCAGAAAGGAATGATGTCGCTTGCACGGAAGGAGACAAAGTAACGGTTACAAACAACGGTGAATTACAAACATTAAGTTTCATTTTCAAGTACTTACAACGCAGGTACAACGCAGGTTAGATAAGCAAACCACATTTTCAACGAACAAACGGATAAAACAACTTGATAGTATCCATAGTTATATTTTTTCCGTTTCATTATAAACTTATCGAATACTTTTTGAAATTCACTATTCTGTTTGACCTCGTTTCGGAACGGAAAAAATTAAGGACACGATGACAGATGAGCCAATGACAAACCAATGCCCGCCAAAATGAGCAGCATTTTTTTTAATTCATAACTTGACGTTGATATCATATTATTCGACTTAGCTTGAAAAGAAATTATACACGTGAAGTTCATAAAAGGTCTTCTTGATTTTTAGCGGCCCCCTTAAATTATTATAATTTTAACTGGACGCTTTTCACAAGAAAGTTAAAACGGCATCACTGTATAAACAGCTAACTGTACTTATCTGATGTCAAATTACGCTCAATTGTCGTGTACAGTAAGTCAATTTACCTGTCAGTGGCCGTGAATGGTGTGAATGTGGACAATTGTCATTCAGTTAATAAGAGAAAGACTTTCTCATGATATTATATACGAAAAACGTGAAAAAGACAATTAAGTAACTCTGCTAGATTACGAAATTTCCTACATTAGCCTCAAATATCAACGTCGTATAATATTATAGTTAAACAGAACGGAAATATTAAATTAGGTCGAGTTGTGTTTCGCAGCCAAGACCGAGAAACTCCTATTTCTATGAGACATTAGCAAGAATGTGTGCTGGATATTTATAAACACGCAACTCTATTGTCTGTGGTGACCCACATTGCCAACTCGCACGCTTGCCTTGCCATTACGCCTCAATAGGATAATCTTGATTTGTGCTGTGCCCATCGATTGGTACGCGTCATCGATTTAATAACATTTTGACGTCATAGGGAAGTAAACATGAAAATTCTTGATGATTATACAATCTACTTGATGAAATCAGTTCATAAACGGGGGCAACATCGGAGAGCATACATTTTTTCAAAAGATTCCGAAGAACTTTCCTCCTTTTAAATTTGGAATTCGATTAAAAAAGGCAGCATTCCCATGTTTGTGGTCGCAAAATTCAAAAAGTAGTTGATGGATTGATTTGATTTGCATCGTGCTGAGGTGCTGAGGGGTCTCTACTGTACAGTACAATGTTATAGACCAAAATCAGTATGTTTTACACTGAAAACTACTTTGTGCAGTACAAGACCGCTTATAATATTGCGCTGAGGTGTACAGAGACAGACTTAGAACGGTTTCGCAAAACGCACCCTTGTTACAGTCAGTCCAATTATGGCACGTGACTAATGAGAATAAGTTTTGTATTGTATAAGTACCCTATAATATAACATACAATTAAATGAAAATGACATAATATTTCACTTTCAAAATTAACCTACCAGAAAACCTACCTTTTTCAATATTATTACGTTTACTACGTTCCTATGTAGCTCAGTTGCTCAGAGCATTACCCGTGCTAATCGCGGGTTCAAATCCCGTTTTGGTCATTAAATTTACTTTTTCAATCTAAATGGATACTAAGGTAAATAATAATAAAGACATAAGTAAAATTAACAGTGATAGGATCCCGGTCACAAATTCCCACATGGGGAGTCCCAAAAATACATTTTTTAATCTAAAACTGATATCTATTCACTTTGAAACATTAATAATCTCACAGTAAATATTGACAGATAGTGGAATTCACTGGGCAGGCATTACGGCACGGCGGCGTATTAGAACTAAAGAATGCCTTTATGCATTTGACTTCCGAGAATTGACAGCAGGAGGAGGTCCCGTGAGAATATTAAACCATTACCGGCCGACTGTAGGTACCGAAATAATAAACAATCGTAAATTAAATGCAATATAATTAAGGTGAAGTAGGTAAAGATATTTACAATTTCAGTACCTGTCTTCTTAAAATTACACAATAACATGATATTATTACTCTATAATGGACAGTATTCAGTACAGTAAAAAAAATAGAAAAGCGGACCCCGGGGTCAGTTGAAAGCCATGAACACTAGCAATCTAGGAATTTTGGATATTAAAGACGCTTGGAATGCAATTAATATATTATGGCTCGTGAGTTGTGACACGTATCTTGGACCTAAGTAAGTCGCAAGACAAACAAGGCCCTAGTGCACGCGGATTGTTTTGTAAAAATCTATGCTTGGACTAGTATATATATATTAATCTATGGTTTTGAGCTCGCCCATCGCAATAGCACTCAAAAGACACCCAAAAAACGTGTATTGCGTGTAATAGAGCACATTTTAGGTCCATGATGTATGTCCCGAGTGATACATACGGAGGTCTGACCCAATTATTAGATAAATCTGCTTACAGACAACTACAGAATGTAGACGAAGAAAATCGAAAGGATCGCAATCGATGTTAAAAATAACAATGTAAGATCTAAACCAATTAACTTATTAAGTAACTAGCTAATTCCCAGCAAGCATCGCAATTATCTCTTTCAACAATGAATCACTTCACACAAGTGCCAATAACAAATGTATAGTTTCACCACAATCGAATGAACAGAATGAGATATCTAACGGGAGAAAGGAAACAAAGTCAAACAAATTTTTTCCCTAAACTTTTTGCTCTCTTTTTTTGCCCTGATTTCGAAGTTTTGTATTTTTCGATGCTGTCAAAGCAAATAGAAACGGTAATTATAAACTCAACTAAAAGCCATTGGTGTTTTATAGAACTTAAATAATAAGTAAATTATGTGATAAGAGGAACTCGAAAATTGTATAAAAATAATCATGCCACGATCAGTGACGTAAGATTACAAGATACGTCAAATTACAAGAAGCGGCTTTCAAAAATGACGCAAACACTAAAAAATTATAGTTATAAGTCAATGTTATTAATTTATATTAATTATATTATTATTTATATCAAAAATATCTTTTTTATTACGAATTTATTATTAACTAAGTTTTTTTGGTAGCGCACCAATTAGGGTGCATAAAATGATGACCAAAAGTCATCATATTTTTGTCGCCAATTTAGAGTGTGGATAACATATCTAGGTTTTTTAATATATCATTGACTACGATACATTGAATAACCTTCGACGTAAAACCGCGGAAGTTTACTTAAATAATTTCATCAGTACTTATAGAGGAAAATTAAAACGGTGTGACAAAACATAGTGTACCAATACCGAGCAGTAATGACATCAACCAGCGCTTTTTGAGCAACACTGCCGACAAGAGAGAAAGCGTTTTTCTTGGAAACAATAAAACAAGAAGCGCTTTATCGCTGTAGATTCTTTAGTTCTTTTCAAAAACGTATAAACTTGAACTTGGATTTTAATGAATAATGTACAGTCGTATAATGTAGATTTTAACATAAATCTTTATGATAATTAATTGAGATGTATAAGGACTTGTTTACGGTCTCGATGTTAGTTTGACATTTTAATATAGATGATAGATACAATGTTTATAATAAAATTGACTTCAAAGTATTGTGGACTTAGTAATTTGCATCGATGTGGTCTACTGATCTCGTTTGCTTAATCTAGTCGTACCTACAACAATTGTTTACAACAATTTGCAATCATAAGCAATTTAATTTTTCTAAGAATGGTTGGAATTTATTTTCAGTAGGTTGACAAATTTAATATACAAAGATTTAGTTTTATTTCAGGTTAGGAGGGTAAGAGTGCGGTTAGAAATAAATAGGGTGGCTAGGACGGTCTGGATGCGGAAGGCGAAGGATCGGCAAACGTGGCGCATATTGGAAGAGACCTATGTCCAGCAGTGGACCGCAATAGGCAGGAATAAATAGTGCCTATTTGACAATAGCTCGGTATGACATCACATCACATCATTCATAGAATTTACTGTTTTAACATTTTAATAAAGATTTAACTTGACAGCCAATATATTCCTATTCCGCTTGACTACGACACCGACCATACACCATCACAAAAATATTATCGTGTTTTTAATCTGTCTGATGACAACATAACCCACCTTCTTTGATCGGGGTGACACCCAAATGCTTTTACGCACATAAAAAAGGTATAATCACTTAGTCAGCCACCAGCGTAACCTTGATAAACTAAAAATATCGATCGAAAGCCAACAAAACTGAAAAAAAAAAGCCGACGAGGACATTGACTATAAAACAGGTTCTGAAACGCTGAACGATGAATGTTTGCGGTCTCCGTATGAGCACAAAACAATTCATTTTACATTATATTGTCCTACCAAGTGATGGTTATTCTCTGAAGTCGAGAGTCGAGACCCGAGCCATCATTGTCATTGTGACTTTAAGACTTCAAACACAACCGACATATTGTACGTAATTTTCCATTTAATTGCGACATAAACGAAAGGTTTATTGCACTCGGGTATATTTTCGATTGATTTGTTTGATAATAAAATGTTTATTTTGCCTAATATTGATTAAATTGCTTGATGGTAAAATTAAAGCAGTCTATTTTTACTGTTACTGGTTTGATGTACTTATATTAAAATTAAAAAATAATAAGAAGATTAAATAACAACGAATGTACCTAATTTTTATCGGTTTTTATTTTTATATCCTTTTATTAACTAATTTTGCCCATAGCTTATAGGAAACTAACTATCCTAGGTTGGATTAACTTTAAATTCTTGCAAATGGATTGCATCAATAGCATTAACCTTCGTCTGTATAAGTAGGTACCTACTGTTAAATCATCCACCTTCTGAATTCAAAAAAGTATAAACAGTTTATGTTCATTACCGGCAAAAGTTTTTTAATGGATGTTTTGTTTAATTACTTGTCTTATCTGCCAGTCTTCAACTAGTAACACACACATTATGGCATATTTAAATATTATGTAGGCAAATGAGGCAAACGAACAAAAACCCTCAATATTTTTGAGTCCATTAAAAAAATTGCCGTAGGTAGAATTAAAATTAATTTTAGTGTGCCGTCTGATCCGCTTATTATATCCGCTATTGGTACAATCTAGATACCGAGAGGAAAACCTCCACAGCTCCACCAGAGCCTTATTCATCAATCAACAAGTGCACCTGCAGGTGAGGTTGGCCCCCAAAGATGCTGATGAGGTCCAAACACTCAAGAAAGCGTCCTATAATAGTAACAAATTATCTGCTACTTTAAATTAAGAAAGGGAATGACTTCGCGAACAAGAATGTCGATAACACGGTCCCAAACACGTCTCGCTAGTTTTTTTTTTAATTGTCTATGACTCACCGTTGGACCTTAATAATTTCGAATGCAGTTGGACATGTTTCTGTACTCTTGGTGAGTGAAGGGATCGCCCTGGAATAACCCCAGGGCTAGTGACGCAATGCTATTTAATATTCCAAGCGCGTCCGATATGCGAACAGGACTCAGACAGTGGTGCTTACTATTAAAAACAAGAAAGTGTAAACAGGTTACACTCATGATAAAAAAGTATGACGTGTCCATAATTAATGGTGATTATCGATATAAGTATTCTTGTATTGATGTTTATGGCTTTCTCTAAAAGAAAATGTTTATGTTCAAGAAGTGAAAATTAAGGCTTCTTTATTGGCCTAAGCATTATTTAAAAAAGTAATCCGTAGCGAGCCGTAGCAATGCATCTTTAACTCAAGGATTTTTTTTTGCTACGAAGCTTAGCAAAAGAAAATGTTGACCATTTAAGTCCCCTTTAGGTATATTTCAATGCCCAATCTCATTTTGTTAAAAGAGTTCAATCATCATCATCATCGATCTGACTGTCCTACCTCAGCGCATGATATATAATTATGTAAAATTCTTTCGTACTTTCATAACCTAGAGACTAAATAATGAAATTACTTTACGAATAAAACTATTAATTAATGTAACAAATGTAGCCTGAATTTAATAATATTTATATTTTGTTGATAATATTATGTTTAATAAAATAATATAAGAATTATGACAATCGATTCTAAATTCAAAACCAACAAACAATTTCCACACAGCTCTATAGTTTATGGTTTCAATCAAACCACGTTATTAGAAATTCGCGCCCAATTCCATTTTTGAATGATTACGTTTTTAATTTTCGTATCTGGCATTGTTTCGTCAAGAAACATGAATGAACCAGTCGGAAAAGTTGCATCAAGGCGTGGTGGCTTTCTCTAGCCAGCCGGTCGCCCACAGCTGCGGCGCACAGGTGTGTGCTTTTCTCAGCACAGAACATGTCAAGCTAACACGTTGTCAATATAATATTGCGATAATGTTGCGATTGCGACACGTTCATTAAGTTATATGACTTTATGAGTTATGATATTATAGTGTCTATTTTGAAGTTGATAGGCATTTGGGCCAATGCAAACATGTAAATGACTATTAAAGGCTATGTAACTGCAAGATACTATCACTATTATGTGTCTGTTTGTAAAATATTTATTAGATCGAAATTAATCTCAAAATGCTATGCTATACTATGGAGACAAATAAAAATACTGCCTATCTGATCACAAGTGGTTACCTAAACTTATTGCATTGAAAACTCTAGAGGGAAGACATAATTAATGTATTGCAAATGCTATCCCGTTAAAAATGCAAGAGATGCCGTGTTGAACCGCATTGAGAGGTGCGATTTTTAGAAAGCAAATCGATGGCCCACTTTTGACTCTGCCCTATTTCCTTATTTCCTAGAAAGTCGTCTATACAATCTCTGCTTACACCTTGCACAAACAGGTAGAGATTATTACAACTGTTATCTTCAAGTCATAAGTATCATCAAACCAATAGGTACATGCCAATAAAACCAGTTCTGGTTATGTATGTGTAGGTAATGGACAGTAGTTCCTATTTCTATATTATTACACGTTATACCATCATATTAAACGTTTCTCTAAATTATATATATTATGTATCTATTTAAGTGGTAACCATTTTAATAACAACAAATGCATTTCCTTGTATTTCTCAATTACTCTTACTGTTAGCGCACAACGCCTCAAACTATGGGAATGGACCTCTGTAAGTATGTTTTTGTAAACAAATTACTAGCGCATTTCAGAATTGACAGCGCTATCTAGCAAGCAGCAATAACATTTCGTTACAAACACTAACTTCTACGTGGCTGGAGCAAAATTGCAGTCCACAAAATCTGATATTAGTTAAAAGAATTAGATCATACTTTACATGTATACTTTTGACTTCTCGTATGTGGTAGTGGGCCTTTTTAAATACATAATGCCTCTTAGTCCCATCAGAAAACCATGGCCAGATTCTTTCGGGAACTTGAGTCCTTCGAAAGATGCAAAAACAGTTATAATGTATTTACTTGGTCATACAAAGCACAATATATCAGTTATACTCACTGTTTATTGCTAAAACCAACAAGACATGGCTATAATTACACATGCTTCGAATGTTAATAGTGCATTAGTAGGTCATAGACCTGGTGCAGGTTTTTGTTTTTTCCTCTTACACCATACACTTGCGTGTGTGCAGACACTTCTAAGTTGCAAAAGTGTTCATACGTGTTTAAATTTAAAATCAATTCTAGGCGAGTTCTTAAAAAAAATATTATAGTAGGTACTTACAGCATGAGATTGATTTTGACCAGCTAAGTGCTTGCTTTCCTTATGGTCACACGTAACGATACTGTTTGGATTCTTTCAAACCGCTTCTTACTATCATAATGTAGCGGAAATTGGGTTAGGCAGAAAACGCACGAGAGTATATTTGACAAACAAGGTTAAAATTAAATCACAGTGAAATATAATTTTCTCTGTGCTGTTGACTATTAAATGTGAAGTTCGATTCGATAGCAGTGATAGATTTAGGAATACAGATTGTATAAGAAAACGGCAGTTTAGGCTTGAAAGAGAAAGTAGTGACGCATATTGGACTAAACTATCAAAATAAACGTCTGGTATTTTCACATAACATTCGCTAACATGGGCAGGCAAGAAAACTAAGGCAAAAGCTGGAGCAACGTATGCAGGAACAATACTAAGACGATGATATATGTTTATTGATCATATCATGAACAGTGTTTGAAAACCTCCTCCGCCGTGTATATTACAAACAGTAAAACCGCTATGCATATTCAGATAATTAAATTAATACAATTTCAAGCTAATTCGTCGTGGTCGCGTATATTCGATACTTAGAAGATACATAGCATCGATTGGAACTTTGACCCAGAGGTTTGACTATAGAATCTCTCAACTGTACTAAAGTGATAGGATAACAGACGAGAGGCTAGCACATTCAGAGAAAAGATATACTTAGTAGTCAATAGAGCATTTTCAACACCAAAAAAAAATTTAAAATGCGTAACAACGATTTTACGTGATTTGTGATTTCTTCTGCCAGTGATTTTAGTTTAATATCTTCTTCGGTGTCCAAGTTCAACCTCGCTGACTGAAACATTATATGAGACTCTGATATAGGCTTTGACATCGGGATTGGGGTAGGGAGTCTGTTCAGACTGTAGTCGCTTTTGAATAAGTACAACCTTTGGGTGTAACCGGCCTATCACTATGATAATGATGATGATGAATAAATTCGGAGTCACAGAACTGTCTAAGCTTCGTGCGGATGGGATTAAGCCATTTTAACTGTAATCATCAAACCTAAAAGGTAATAAAGTTTTATTGCGATCGACAAAAACCTCACATGTTGTTTTACATGTTACTGGTTCGATAAAAATGCCTCCAAAAGCATGAGGAAACGAGTATAATATGTGCCTTTAGCCAAGGCGATAAAGCCAGGGTCCAGTGAAGCACCTCTGGCAGTTCCCACGGCATCACTCCTCACACTCCACCAATTAGTTATACCATGCCTACACTAAGCTATACTTAGTTGGCAATTTATCGCCGCAAAAAAACCTCCACCCGTTCAAGTGGAATGTTTCCATTTATTTTTTAAAGGAATAAAATGTTGTTTTCGATTAAGACTGATGAATGCCGCCAATATGAATTTGAATGCAATCTGTTTTTAGCAGATATTATTGCGACCGTCGCGTCGTTGTGTTTTCGATTGCAACAACTTCATATACAATAATTTTCTGTTTTCTACCTTTATAACACTGATTTGATTGTGTGACTTTCCGGGTACGACTTTTTTATAATGTGTACTGATATACATGGCCCCGGTGGAGGTGGTTAAGTCGGACTCGAACCGTCTAAATCCACAGCCATCTGACCTCGCAATACTTACGTTTAGCAGTTGATGTTGACTTTGGCCTCAAGGAAATTGATCAGTCCCGGGACTTATCAATTTTCTTGAGGCCAAAGCTCAAGGAAATTGATCACTTCCTTTACATGGGGGCTCCTAAGTGCAAGTTTTGAATGCAACCGGGGTTAGCAAATTCAAATTCTTTATTTTTAAAATAGTGCAACACTGTTACACCTTTTTGACGTCAAATTCTCCTTTAAACCTAAGTTTACCACCGCTTCCTAGGCGCTAGTGGTAGAAGAAACTGCGCAACAAACTCCACTACGGCCTCCACTAGCATTCGAATGGTGATTAATCGCAGGTTCTATCGTTAATAAAATTCATATTCAGTGACTTGATCATCTTAATCGTACAATCACTACGTTACAATATTTTAAAGAGTAATTAAAGCAATATGTATCGCAAGAGGCCTCGCATAACCAGTACCACACAAAACATGTTTATCACCAGATTTACACAGATTACTACCTCATATCGTAGTATGACGTAGGTACATCCGAAATACAATCTACAAATAAACGTTATTGTAGTATCTGTTCATAACGTTAAAATAACAGCTTTTCTTTTTCAAATATAATATTCAGTTTTAAACTTTTGTGTTTCTGTGTCTTTCTCTTTCTTTGAATTAGGTAATCTCCAAAACGGTTGGGCTTATTTTGATGGGATTTTTACTGGTAGATAGCTAATTTCATAAAGCGTAACATATGCTACTTTTATTTCAGAAAAGAGTTAGCTGTTGCCCGGGATTTCGCCGGCGTCGAGTTTTGATCCCGTTCCTGCATCCCAATGGGAACCAATCCAAACATCCATATATCCAAACCTTTTCACAAACGTTCATATCAATTACCTTATTCCAGTCCACTGCTGGACATAAGCCCTCTTAAGGTGGATTTAGACCAAACGATAGCTAGAGCTAGAACAAGAGCATTTTTTCTAAGACTTTAGTGTAAATGAAACCTTATTTTCAGTGTAGTTACATAAGAAAGAACATCGAACGAATGTTCTGTCACTGTTTATACTAATAGAATTTGACGTAGAGGGGATAGAATGAACATTCGCTCGTTTGATGTAAATCAACCTTTATGACAAGTGGCAATTCATTGGCAGGCAAATTGACGCGTATTTTAATATTTATGACATACGTTGAGGCTGTCATCTGTCATAAACGTCAAAATACATGACAATCCTCTAAATTCATCATTCTATTCTAGAATACGTCTACGGGGGTAGATGTAAGTCCACGCGGACTTAGTCACGGCGGGCGTATCTAGTCACAAAATATATTCAAAAAGAACACCTGACTAGAATAAAATTATTTTCCTCAATAGTAGCGATTTATTGTGAAACACAGATTGTAAACAATATGGTGAGGACGTTGACTGCGCGTACGATTGTTGGTATAGATGCCGACACGGGCGCAATGATAACTAACACTGGGTAAGGCAGTGAACCCTTGTTTTGATGTGGCCCACCCACTACTACAATTTAAAGTAAAACAGTCTTCTCGAAACTTCTTTTTAACCGACTTCAAAAAAGGAGGTTCTCAATTCGTACCCAATTTTTTTTTATTTTTTTTTTTATTTTTTTGTATGTTTGTTACGCGATTGTGAAGCCAATTCTAGACGGATTTTAAAAATTCTTCTTGTGTTCGTAAGTAGATTATTCCGAAGTGGTCCCATTTAAATTTTGTAAAGATCTGATGATGGGTTTCCGAGATTAGACCAAGGAACTCTTCAAAAAGTACCAGGAAATCAGCCGTGATTGCTGCAATGGCATATTATTGCAATGTTTCTGCCATTACACATCTTAACATCACGCCTGAGTCCTTTGAAGGGGTACGCAGAAGTGTTCAGAATATTCGGCTATATTTCCGGTGTATATGCATTGATTTTAAAAATTCTTTTTGAATAATGATTTAATTTTTTTTTTGTAGCGTGGCCGGTTCGATCTGTATTGCAGCGTCAGCAGCGCATGTACAGTCAGGTCACTATACATGCGATGTACAGTCGTGAGACTGTACAAACTCACTAAAAAGAGAAAAATAAATTCATTTTTAACAAAAAAGTTTAACCTACTTCAAGAAACGAAAAAGAGGCACTGAAAAGCGAAAAATAACTTAATTTACAGACTTACTGATTTATTAGAAGTCGGTGCCAGCCAACTTTGTTTGTTGTGTGTTGTGTCTGAACTACTATGATGCAATCAATTGAAATATGGCCTCTCTTGGGCTAGGTACCGACTTCTAATAAATCAGTAAGTCTGTAAATTAAGTTATTTTTCGCTTTTCAGTGCCTCTTTTTCGTTTCTTGAAGTCGGTTAAACTTTTTTGTTAAAAATGAATTTATTATAAACATGTTTGTACAAAAAACATAACCTACCATCATATGGGGTGGAAAGAGTAAATTTTTATCAGGGTAACCAGGTCGGCAGATGACTACTTATTTTGGCAATATCCCTGAATGTTTGATACTGTTGGAAGTTTACGCGAAATACAATGATTGGTGAAATATGGGTGTTAATTACTAATTTACCATTGCCTAACCCTCCGGGGATAAAGGCGTGATTGTATGTATGTATGTATGTATGTATGTATTATAAAGTATTAAGCTATTGCATAGCTTCTATCGCGGGCCTTGAGCGTGGAGACCGAATCCAGAAATTCCGTAACGAAAAAACCTAAGCTGACACTCCGAGCTAGGCTCGATTCGTGCGAGCTCGAAGTGGGGGGATAATTGCATAAGTTGATAAAAAATGCTATGCAATAGCTTTACCGCGGCAGTCCCCGAGTGCCACACTTCTTTTTTTTATTTCAATCCCTGACTGTTCAATAGCATTTCCCTAGACTATTCAAGAGCTTTCCTCCAAATTTTTTTAGCAGGAAAAATATATCATCCTTCTTCTTAAATTAAACATTTAGTGAGCTAATTAAATTATGCCGTCCTGGAATACCTATGCATGTTTGCAAAATACAGTGTGATGTTATTTGTTTCATTTTTTGGTTTCCCGTTTCATTTATAAATTCTTCGCAGTTTAAATTTTCTGTTTTTCCTAGACAGAGCGCTGAATATAATTCCGCACATACTTATCAGGTAAATGCTTGTCTTTTCAAGAATTAAATACTCGTAATACAAGGATCTTAATCCAAACCAAAGCCGTAAGAGAAAACAGAATCCAATAAACAAATATAACAAGGCTTAATAAAACCAAAATCTATTTGCCTTTTCAGGAAATAATAAAACTAAGAATCAATACTAGGAAAAATTAAAGTATCCTAGACAATTATGTATTACTATTTATTACAAACTTCGTGTAAAACGCGATCAAACAACATTATCAGAGTTCACATCCGTAGGTGACTTAATAGGAATAACAAATGTAAATATAATTCAAATACAACAGTAAGTAAACGAGAAAGTTCTTGGTATCACGCGTTGTGCTACCAAAACGTCTATTTGCACAGCTAAACAAACCACATGGTGTTATCGGCAACCAGTCTAGGTCGACCTCCTACCCCTCCCACCCCAGACTATTAACAAAGTAACAAATGGTAATTTAGAATGTGACGAGAGCTCTTGGTACAGTGGTAGTGTTGTGTTAAGGTGTGATGACGATGAACGAAAGAAACTAAACAGTCGTCGATGTCGTTTCTACCCAAGTTTGCTTGTTTATTCTGTTCGATTACACTTGTGCTAACGTAATGCATTCATGTGATCATTTATAGCTATTACTGTTACAGCGCGTACAAATGGTCTTAAATAGAATATCTGAGTAATAGCGATTCCAAATATTGTCCATAAATGGTAGAGCGGCTAATTGTCTCCTCTAAATTGACATTATCAGCTAACATTATCGTGTAAATTTTTACACGAGTACAGATAGAACAAAAACATCACTGACACAGTGGAGATGTTCCAGTCTGTATCGGTGTTGGATCGTCGATTATTCACTAAAATGACGGATGGATCATAGTGAACCCCAGAGTGCTGTTTGTTCCGCCGGTGGATCCTAGTGGATTGAGAAGTAGCTCATCAACAGCAGTGACCGTATCGAATAATAACACTCAAAAAGTCTTAAAAAAGTAAAACAGACTTGGGACCCGTAAAAAATAGATCGCTATAAAAGGAATGAGTTGGTAATTTAATAAATTAATTTTCCTCCTTTGCAACGCGAAAAATGAAAAATAAAGCAAAATAGTAACCAGCCTGTACATAAAGTAAAAGTAAATTATGTAAATTTGAAAGGTTATGAGTCCAACCACACATATGAATGTATGACTGGATATTTGTTACCCTTTCACGCAAAAATGGTTGCGCAGATCTGGCTGAAACAGATAGATTATAATCTGAAATACCGCATAGGATACTTTATATACCGGAAATAGGCTCCAAGGTGACGGGAACGGAATCAGTATTCATCGGGAACAATGGCTCACATTGGGAGAGGCCCTAAGTCCAGCTGTGGACTGCAATAGGGTAATAAAATGATTTTATTGGACGCGAAGACCATAGTCAGTTTTCATCTTCTTCATCCTAGCTTCAATCCCAATTGCATCCGAAGCTTTCACTTCGAAGTCTGGAGTCTGCTTTACCAGTCTAACTGGGGATTTGGCTAGACTTCGATATTTTCCGTGAAGCGACTGCCATCTGATCTCCACAACCCAATAGCGATATTGGGCGATATCGAAACATTGCAGCTAGATCAATTGTTGAACTTTTTAGGACTCCAACTACCCGTAACGACTGCCATATGTTCGTTATGCAATCAATAAAGATTCTGAAAGGTGACGAACACATAATTTTCTATTTCTTATGCAGACAGTGTGGTCGGTCGGAGACACACCTCGGAAGGGCTCGACCACATTCCATGCGGTTTATACGCCGGGAATTGTAAAATTCCGTCACCTATGTTATTTGTCATAGATCATAGATCACTGACATTTACATACATTACACTCACACATGTAAATCCCCGAAGGGGTAGGCAGAGTTGTATTATCTTAATACCCACATTTTACCGAATATGATTTCGGTCCCACGTAAGTAGGCGAGGCTATTCCCGTCAATCGGCCACTTATTCATGGGCTGTATGTTTACTGTCGGCGACAGGTGCTTTTTGGCTTTATTAGAGCAACAGCTAAAAAACAATATATGTCACAGAATATGCGATACTATTTTAAGCTAGTAAGTAGTACTTTTTTTTTTTCATCGTGCGAAAAATCCCTACGGATACCTCCCCCGCCGGAACCGGAGGAGGAGGTTATGTCGGACTCGAACCGACTAAAACGCACGCCGACTGTGGGCCGTCGGTTGCCGGAGGTGAGATTGTCGTAGCCATATACCTCGCACCCCGGCCGACCCAGGTTATGTTTTATTATCTTCCT
This sequence comes from Eilema depressum, assembly GCA_914767945.1. Classification (NCBI taxonomy): domain Eukaryota; kingdom Metazoa; phylum Arthropoda; class Insecta; order Lepidoptera; family Erebidae; genus Eilema; species Eilema depressum. The sequence goes on along the minus strand of OU612023.1, from coordinate 15,927,496 downwards.
TTTCATGAAATTTCATGTCTAAATCTCATTCGAAACAGCAATCCATCGATTAATAAATATTCGATAAAACGTTCAGTCGAAGTTGCGTTTGGCGATAAAGGGTTCATTCGAAAAAGTAATATTCGATCAAACGTTCTGTCGACTTTCCATTCATCGAACTTATGACTCTCGAAGTTTAGTTACGGACCCGGGCCATATCTCTCGAACTGGCCCTCATCCGGTGTGGGGACCACGGAGTCCCCAACTCGCCCCCGAGTAGTAGTACTCGTAACGTAAGTAAGAAATACTCACTATCTTCATAATATTTATACTCGTACTTCTATACTTAGATACTTTGATGACGCACATTTATTGTGCTAATAATTGCCGTGATAACATAACATTTGTACATACAATAAATGACATTGAGGTTCATATGAGTGTATTGTTATTGTTTAAATACACCTGGTATGTCAATTGTGTAGGATAACATACTTGTTGTTTGTAGTTGAAAGATTATATTGGGCTAGTCACACCACTCACACCCCGCTATGGCCGACGAAAACAAGATAGGCATGATTTTTTACATTACAATCATATTATCAACATGTAAAATAGGATAGACAATAAAATAAAAGTAATAGATTTTTTGCTAACCAAAAACCAAATTTGCAAAAATTTGCAATTGGCTTTGGCGGTTATTGACCATCTTAGGCTGGCTATTAGCATTTTGGCATGATCGGCTGTGATCACATGGGAAATTCAATATGGCGGCTTGGCTATGGCGATGATCCAAGTAGCATCCGAGGCTTTCACCTCGCAGTATCAACTATTTAGGTAATCTGTGGTTCAGGGATCACTTTCCTATTTCATTTTTTTTTAAATAATCTACCGAAATTACTAATATTCCCCCTACTACTACTACTAATATTCTAATTAAAACCATCAGCTAAATTACTTGTCTGGAGTGGGTTCACGTTATGCCCGCTACAGACGCTCCAATTCGGTCGGGTCCAACCATCCGACAGCTTCCGCAAGCCGACAAGTGTTGCCGTTTCGGGAAAAATAAAAAAGTCAGTGTTGCCGTTTCGGGAAAAATAAACTTTACCAAAATGTCACTAGATTGTAAGGAATAAAATAAAAAATTAATTATTTATTATTATTATATTTTAATTATTTTATTCCTTACAATCTAGTGACATTTTGGTAAAGTTTATTTTTCCCGAAACGGCAACACTGACTTTTTTATTTTTTATTTTATTCCTTACAATCTAGTGACATTTTGGTAAAGTTTATTTTTCCCGAAACGGCAACACTGACTTTTTTATTTTTCCCGAAACGGCAACACTTGTCGGCTTGCGGAAGCTGTCGGATGGTTGGACCCGACCGAATTGGAGCGTCTGGTACGGGCTTTACGGTTACGCCTGTAGAGGAATGGGATCAGTATTCCACGCGAGCGAAACCACGGGCAACAACTAGTGATTTAAGATAACCTTCCATAAATATACCAAAAGGAGATTAAATGAAAAAACATTTAATATTTAAAGAACTCTAGCTACTCTACTCTCTCTACTCTACTCTAGCACCTCTGCCTACTCATTTGGGGATATAGGCGTGAGTTTATGTTATGTATATATTTTATGGAAAGCTTACGTGAATCGAGATTGGAAAGCTTACGCGAATGAATGTGAACACTTCGAGATGAAATAACCGTAGGTACCTAGTACCTATTTTATTTTTAACGGATTCCATCGCGATTTATTTGGTAAGTATTATTTTATTATGAACCCCACCCAATGATCTCTAATTTCCAATGTGACCCACGTTTCGGTTACTTTTCAGCTGCGGAAAAGTCGTGATATGTGATGAATACAGAATAAGATAAGATAAAACAAATCGCAACAGAATCCGTTAAAAATAGTTTTATCTAGATTTAAAATAATGTTAAATACATATCGTTGCGTTTGATAAGATAAGATAAGTAATTTTAGTAGGTACCTACTATAGACACGTTCAATGCATTTAGGTACGTATGCCATGTTTGGTAACTGAGGTTTTCCTTGTAAGTTTTCCTTTAACTAGACTTTCAATTCCGCCCAGTGTATGGGTTCTAGCGCGTTCGATGTCCCCCTTACTAAGTACAGTCTACTTTCTACTACAACTTAGGTATTAGCTAATGGAACAAAGCTGTATACTTATAATTGTATATTCTTTCCATTCCTACAGTAATGGTGTAATTATATTTAAAATTCAGTCCGCAGTATGTAACGATCTCATACGTAATTCACATAACATATTATTACGCAAATTAAACGTCTCAAACAACATAGAAGGCACTTTTACTTTTAATCGATCAGTATTCAGAAAGTCAACTTTCCCTCACTCGTGCTGCCGATGGCGGACTCAACGCGGAAATCTATGTTTATTAAACAAGCTTTCGTTTACTTCTTTACAATCGTTGATTAATTCAACTAACAACTCGGAATTGAATATCACAGTTAAAAATACGAACGCAAACCTAAATGAAGTTATAAATAAGTCATTTATAAAATTGTTTCAAATAGAGGATCTCACAAAAAGTTGGGTCATAATTCCGAAGGAAACGAACAACAACAATAAATATACAATAACAACTGTTAAAGTTAACGAAACACGTTGGAGAGCGGCGCCCGCGTCGGCAAGCTTCTAAACTTACGAGTGCTCACAACAAATAAGTGGCTGACACACAGACACACACAAAAGCAGGATCGTGTTCGCCCGCGGCGACGAGCCTGCGCAGCCTGGGACACAGGTTTACTCAATGAACTGTACGCCACAGGGCTGGGGCAGGTCGATAAACGATTTATCGACTACTATTATACCATTTGTCTTGTAATGTCACTCAAAATTTTTTCTTCGAGCCTTTATCTCAACTAGGTTGGGGTCGGCAGTCAAAGGTGTTTCAGTTACAATATTATACGTGAAGCGACTGCTATCGGTCCTTCACAAAATTTGGCTATATCGAAGTTTTATAGTTAGAGTGTCAGTCAAATACTTAAGTGTATCACTAATTACTACTCAATTGTTATGTACTACACTAGTTTAGGTAATTTTATCTCTATTATTCCTAGTAGAAAGCGAGGTTATAAATATATCGTCCGTTGTGTTAGACAAGTAAGTATTTCGGTAGGTGCGTCATCTGTTCGTAATGTGGTCGCGACGAAACAACAGACAAGTTCATTTACGATCACTCTAACTAATGTCACTCAATTTTAATTTATCGGTGGACCGCGTCACCGACAGAAATATATCGAAAAATATTTTTAATCTTGATTGATTCATAGTCTTCATGTCAGAAAGTGTTATAGATGTCAAATCGTAAAATATGATATGACGAATGACTGAATTTATTTGGAGATATAAAGCAAGACTCCCAATTTAGTCCCAGAGCAGTCATTTTCTTCGTCATCGCTTATTTTTCTGTACAAACGGTGTAAGATTCAATGAGGAATAATTTTTGGTGCATAAATATCGGGTCTGATATCTTTGTCAATCGATGATCTACAAATCAACAGTGATTACAACACTATACCTCCGAGTAGAGTAGACGTTAAGTAGGCGAGATCGTTGCACCGACTAGCGGTGCAGTGTTCTATCTCTCTTACGCGCTGCATCTAAATCTAGCGGTGCACTTCATCTATCTCTTTCACACTCTAAAGCAAGCCTTTAGGGCTGGCTATTGAAAAACGATTGAATAAAAAAATTGTAAATCAAAGTGTTAAGAGGCTGCTAAAGAACAAGATTGGTGTCCTTCAACCAGAAAATTTATGAGCGTACCGTGCTTGTTGCTAAGCATAAAGTTAAACGCGAAGTTTGCGGACTGTGGCTACAGACCACAGAACGATTTATTTCACTGGCAACAGAAACTACAACGGGTGGTCTCGACTTGCGATTTCTTCGCCCGAGGTCTATATCTGTAATGGTGTTTCTAGTCATAAATACAGGTGCGATAAGTATCGGGCAGCTCGGCGCTGAGCGGAGCGTAGGGCGATGGGTGGTCGACGCGAAATTCGGCAGAGCGCTGCCCTGGGGACCGGTTCTGAGAAGGCTCGGCGCGTCGGCGGCGGCGGCAGCTATTGTGTCTGCCCTCTGCCACACGCGCCGCTTCATTACCGTCCCTCTAGACCTCTCCCTCCTCTCCCGACCCTCGCTCGTGTGTTACTCAACTAACACAGGCGCCAATGCCTTCTGATTACAATACATGAATGAACAAACTAGGAAGGTACTTTGTGTGTTGCTTCAATTATTATAACACCTCATTTCTTTTAATTTTTACCTTCGTTTTTTTTTATTTTATTAACTTTTTCCGTTGAAGAAATTGTTCGAAAAATGTAGGCTCAGACTAAAAGATCAGAATAAAATATTTAGAACTAGCGAGTGAAACATCCGTAGTTCTAAAGTAGTACTAAGTATCTCGTGTAGAAATATTGAAATTAAAAAAGAACAATCAGTAAGATAGATACTTATATGAATGAATGTTGTGTAATAGATCATAGTGATCCACAATATATTTTTTTATGATGCTCCTAAGAAAATACCCAACCTTCGTCACAGCTTAACAGGTGATTAAAAAAATAACACGGTAAAATGCATTTTAGACGGCAAACAGAGCTTTGCCGCACCAATAGTTTTACAATAGACAAGAAATAATATCGTTCACCTAATCTCTATTTCGTTAGAGGCGCGCCATATTTCATTCTGGCAGCCATTGTCAATAAGAACCGAGGTCAGAGGCAAATAGGAGAAAAGAACGTCCACACTTTTGTTTTCTTTTTCGAACACTCAAACAAAATAAACTCTAAGCACAGTTGCTTGAACGCGCCGCCTTTTAAAATTCAAATTCTAATATCTTTTTTCCATCCCATCTTTTCATTATTATATTACATTGGACGCTAGCTGTCAATTCAGTTTTTTAGTTGAGTTTCGACTTTATACCTGGGACAAAGTGATGTCTACCACTTCACGATGCGCGATGCGCGATGGGAGCTTATTGCGGTGTCGGCGATGTCTTGTAGAATGATGTTGAAATAAGTTTTAACGGATTCTTTCGCGATTTATTTAGCGCGATCAACACTGAGGATTTGGTTGTTTTTCTCCAGATAGCTGTCACGGAAAACTGAAAAGCTACCGAAACGTTAGGATCAGTATACTCGTAAATACTATAATAATAGTAACGCCCAGTAAATCGCGATAAAACCGTTAAAATAGCTTAAGTATTTCAATTTGTAACATTCGCGTTTGTAAACTTCCGACGGTATAATGACGTAAAAGGTAAAAAACGTTGGTTTTGAGTGTAATTACTAATCTTAAAATTTTTATATAATAAACATTAGTAGTATGAGTAATAGAATTCAAATGTATGAATGAAGTCATGAATAAAAATATGACTAGAGTAAATACTGCTGATTGTACCTAATTACCTATTTAATTAAGATAACTATAAACCGAAAACTTGCTTTGCAGTTATGCAACTGATTTTTATTGTTAAGATAGATAGATATAAAAAAAAGCCTACTTAATGTGTTTTATTGAATGTGAGATGTTTTATTTCATGATGCAAAATAAAATAGGAATTCTGAGAACTACTAAAGGCAAAAAAAAATGAGCCAAAGATGTATAACCATTTCAGAAAACACATTTTGACTGCACTACACACATATCATATACAATATCATCTTATTCGAAAGGAATCCAAGCCTCTAATTAACACATTTAAAATGTGCAACTAAATATACGAAATGAATGAATGATATGAAGCGTGAACATCTCCGTACATGAACATAGATCTCTCTATAAACGGTTAGACACTTACGAGTACAATCTCAAAGGAAATTGGCAATTGACCTCCTGCTTGAACTTTAAATTGACGCCAGACTGGCATTATTTTGTGTAGTAATCACTGATGTATTTTAACTATGTTCGTACGATTAGATAAAATGATATCACTATCATCACTTCACTACATATAGTACATATTATAAAGCAAAGTCGCTGTCGCTATCTGTCCGTCCCTATGTATGCTTAAATCTTCAAAATTACGTAACGGATTTTGAAGCGGTTTTAATAGATTTTTTAATAGATAGAGTGATTCAAGAGGAAGGTTTATATGTATAAACATGCATAATATTGTAGAGAAACACTGATAAATTTAGAGAATACCACGCGGGCGGAAAATATGGCGGTACTAAGTTCGCCGGGTCAGCTAGTTATGTATAATACAACATATTATTCTCCAACCGACAGCTCGCAAAATAAGCAAAAGTGGTAGTGGGCTGATGGCCGTACGAGTCCTAGAGTGGAGACCGCGAGAAGGAAACCGGAAGCACAGGCGGAAGGTAGGACGCCCCATAACGAGATGGACTGACGATCTGAAAAGGTGGCTAGGACGGAATGGAGGATCGGCAGACGTGGCGCACATTGGGAGAGACCTAAGTCCAGCCAGCACTTTGAGCAGTGGACGGCAATAGGCTAAGTGATTGGTTGATGAATACAAGATATTATTGTTTAGGTTTTATTATCTGGGTTAAGGAAACAAACAACAAAAGATTTATAAAATGACATTAGTATTCATGTAAAACTATAATTATTTTGCATATTTGTAAAGAGTGTTGAACCTCCAAAGCAAGATAAAAATATACAATGTAATGTAGATGTAGATATTGCCAAAAACTCAAGTCTAATGAACTCGAAAAAATTGGCACAATATCTAAAATTTTGCATTTCCTTAATTAAATTTTTAATTATTCATGTACATAATTGATTAAAGATTATCCATTTACGAATTCAAATTTATTTATCTAAAAATACATAAGATAATCTCAAAGTAAAATTTACAACATTAACATCAATACCTAAAAAATAACCGTATTTCCTTCATTAACGAAAACTAGGTCCGCTAATTGTATAACATATTGTAATGTAACTCATAGAAATATTACTGAAAATGTGTGTACATGCATTCAATTTGAATGACTCTTGTTCTCACGATAGGCGCAACCCACTTTTGTTGTATTATGTCATACAATTGTAGCGAGACGAAACGAAACGAAAAATTCACAACAGTTTTGTTATGTTACGTAGAAGTTGTTATAATCTATAAATTATTCTTAACTAATTATGTGTTGTTACAATTTGCAATTTTCTGACGTTTGTTTTGGTTAATGATCTTGACCAAAACAAACGTAAAAGAGATAAAAGTTTGTGATGTTTTTCTTGTTTAATATCTGCTAGCCTAGACAAGGCACAATAATAAGTCAATGTGTGAGATTGACAATGTTTACGACTTGTGATAAATATATCAATCCCATACTAGTAACTATTTAGTAATCTGTGCCCATACAATGGTTATTCTTTTCTATTCTATTCTACTAACGATTGTGCCGCTTGTCAGGAATAATTCCAATGATATTCTATTACCGCCGTGTTGGTTCCCGGTGGAGTAGATATTAGATATACAGGTGTAAAATAAAAAGTTAAGATTTTATGGACTTCCTTTCATTTAATTCACCATGCTTGTTAGAGAGATTTGATCCTTATGATTAACACTATCGATTGATTTCATAAAAATACAGGACGTAACTTTTTCGAATTTTAGTCTGTTCGATTACCGGTGGCAAGATCGACTTTTTCTTTTCTTTTCTTTAAGGAGCAACTACAGTAAACACACTTCTTCGTCGACCTCCATTTTCAATCTGACGTTATCCCGTACGAAAATCGCATACTTAATAACCGCCGGTGTCTGAATAGCATCACAATTATGCAGTTTCAAACCGCGCGATCCGTAAACGCGCGGTTCCCGCAAGTCTGAACTAGCGCTAAAAATAAAGGAATATCTCCTTTAAGTAAAATGAGCCAACTTAAGGATTTAAGCACGCACAAGCAATACGAGTATAAATCCTATCAAGCTAGTCACGTGTCGATGACATAAATCATCTGTTTGTGAGCAGTAGTGAGTGAACAGGGTCAGCCGTCGTGATCACGACTTGTGTCAGTCGCCACTGACAACCGACTATCAGGTTGCTCAATTGTCTATTAAGTAATTACAAGTTGGAACAAAGGTGAACGTGGTATTTATACGCAGATATGATTCGGATCAAGATAATTGAAGTAGATATTATATACCTATATAGTATCAGCCATCGTATATTGTGGTAATTTACGAAAAACACAATATTTCGGAGTATTTGTGCTAATAGACGATCTCGATTTTTTGAGGACAGATAGATATAGGCAATCTGTCAAATCTTTCAATTTGTTGAGTGTCGTTGTAGAATACGGGGCTTTAGTGTTCCGTCCCGTTCCAAATTCCAAATCCAAAAGTGAGACGGGAATTAGTTTCACCCTGAGGTCCTACCTAAAAAAACCTAAAAGAAAAAAACAGCAACAGCCAAGGCTATGATAATCACTAGTTTAAAATAATCGTGATGTCAATACGACGGCACATTAAGATTGGAGTGAGGTCAGTGTAGCTGATAGGACGACGGTGCAACGAACTATTTGGAGCGGTGCGACATTTAATTCCACGAAACGCGACTCGGCCGTCAGCCAGCCACATGCCGAACGCTGAAGAGGATAGAAAGCGCCAAAATGACATCTTTGTAAGACGACTGCTTGAAGATAACTTCAAAATGTAGATAGTAACAACGATTAAAAAAAATAAGGAAGTGAAAATTCTAGATGTGTGTAATGAAAACTTTACAACAAAGACAACAGTTCCACAAGTCAACTTATGAATGTCAAACTAAATATTTGAACCGAGTGCGAATCAAATCCGCAGTTGACCACTCAAAGGTTAAATTCCATAACTGCATTGAACTTTATGAATTTTATTGTGTGAAACGTTAAACGTGAAAACGTTCGTGAAGATATTTGTTACTAAATCACGCTTAAACGACTGAACGGATCTGGCTGAAATTTGGTACAACGATAGATTATGGTCTGGAATGACACACAGACCACTTTTTATCCCTGAAATAGGTTCTTATGAGCTGCGGGGACGAGAACAGAATCCCCAAGAGCCAATGGGCAACAAGCAACAACTAATATGATGATAAATATATCCTTTGCAGTGTAACTAGTGAGTATATCGCTGAGTCGTGCTACGTATCAACACCAACTAAACGGCAGTTTTATCGCCACGGTACAGTTATTATCGTCACTATTGTTTCAAACATCTCATTTGGTTCGCCTTGCACGAGCTGGTGACAACAGCCAACTGTTGACCGATGTGAATTTCTATTAGCGCCGCTACGTTGACTTACAGCGGGGGCACACGATGCGTTGCGGCGCGGCACCGCAGAAATTTCGGCCAATCGGCGGCCACAGAAGCGGTTCGGGGCCGCTCGTATGACCGCCGATTGGCCGAAATTTCTGCGGTGCGGCGTCGCAACGCACCGTGTGCCCCACTTACTGTTTGAAGTGGAGTATACTATCGTCATCAGAGTGTCAGTCAAAGCTTGTACTTTGTAGCTCCAGGTTCGCTCTTCCACGTCGGAGGTCGCTCAACGACTTACATCTTCCATGAGCGCAAGCCTGGGGATGACAGGTGAAGAAGTGCTGGATGGCGCCGCGTCATAGAAGATGCCATGCGTGCCAATGGTGTCACGTGCATGCCTAAGACCATGTCAAGTGAACCAAAAGCTAGAAAACAGATTCCGGACTCCGAGGTGACACCTCATATCCGACCAGGACCAACGCTAAGATGGTAATGAACATCTAGTGTATACAAAAATAAATAAAAAAGGTATTTGAAACCATCGGAAACTAGTCCAAAAATTGAAAATGGTGAGAAAAATAGCTGTCGCAAAGAAACCGTTACGCGGAAAACACGTGATTTTGTATCGTTTAACCTAATGAATTTTGATACGTCTGATCATAACGACCGGTCGTATTTAGCACAGGTGACGTAATCCTAGACGCAATGCTTTGTTAGCGATATCGTAACACGTATGGCGTTTATAGATTAGACGGATAAATCAAGAACGTCAACGACTCGAGGTACCAGTAACGTTATTTTTCAAAAGCAAGTTATGATATCCTCAAAAGTGCCCGGAGTCCTCCTACTTGCTCCTTCATAGAGCACAGAAAAAGTTAACCGTATAAACTAAATCACTAGCAGGCTCCCAGTGATTTAGTTTATACGGTTTTTAAGGGAGCGAGTGCCGTCTGTCTCCTAAACCCCGAGGGGAAAGCCTTCGCCAGAGCAAACAGCAGGTGTACCACTTTGCAGGTGAAGTGGCCTTGGTCTCAAAGTTCTTAATGGAGCCCTATGTCTACACTATTTTCATATTTTCAGGCTTAACCATATTGATGTACAAATTATACAAAGTCTCCTCCATCGTACTAGGTACTTAAATAATTTGCTTAACATTATCTTAAAATATTTTTTTTTTGTTAGTAGATAATAAACATAGCATTAAATTAATTCGGTATATTGTTGTTGCCAAATTAACATAGGATCTTTAGAATCCGTGTTCGGTTTTAATACTTGCGTTCTAAATATTATGTTTCTCACTTCAAGGACGTCTTAATTCTTGAACGATTTTTATTATCATCACTGTCGCTGCTATTTTATCATTTATCAAATTAGGATTATGACTTACAATATGTAAGTATGTTATTGTTGTTCGTTAATCTTTTGTTTGCATTCTTGGCATTAGCGTAACTGTCGAACCACGTGGCCACGGCCAATGTGTAAATATTTAGATAATTACGGTTGAATTTCCGTTGGAACAATGAAACTATCCTTTTAAACCAAGTTGGTATTGATATTAATGCCTATCGAACGACACTATGGCGTCACAATTTTCCAAATATGTTCGAATTCAAGTAGTCATCTTTATGTCGGTAGTTCAAAAATCCAAATAAAGAAATTGTCGACGTTCAGCCGAACTCGCAGTTAGACTAGCAAAAGCGGACCCCAGACTCCCGAGGTGAAAGCATCGCATGTGACTGGGATTAACTGTAGGATGAAGAAGATACTGTCTACAACCGACTTCAAGCAATTTAACTGTCTACTCAAGACATTACAGAACAGTTCTTATATAAAATCAATTACTAATTAAAGGACGAAACAGATGCGCCGTGATTGCAACTCACAGATGCGCACGAGTTGGATTTATTTCTGTTCAGTCTTGCATTAATATCGGTAATTGATGCGTTTCGCGGCCAGATAATATATGGTGAACTTGACATATTGCCAACAAAAAATATACCTACTATGAGACTGCATCTATTGAGCTTCGATATAACAGAAATTGCCGGTCAGACAGTCGATTATCGATTACCGGTATTCGAAATTATTTCCTAGAATTATTATCATCGGTTTTTCCATCTCCCCCATTGATTTGACTTCTATTAATAATAGGCATAATTTGTGGATAATTAAAGTAATTTGTACGATCAGAAAGGAAGTCCAAATCAGGATTTCATCTAAAACTATCAACTTTTTGTGCAAATAAACATTTATCAGGATATAGAACAAGTTAAAAGCAACTATCAAAAGGCAATTTCACGCAAGATGAAAGAGGCGTTCTTGAGTTACCAATAGTCGGATGCGATTGTCGGTGAGGCAAATAACAGGTCCCAGTGATCGTCTAACGAGCACCCGCCTCCACGCGAAACTAAAACCGAAGCGAGACGGTTATTCTCGACAAAATTAAAATGGCGGCGCAGTCAACAAAGGTCAGTATAGTCAGTAATTTATGTTATATCGCTGCACCAGATACAGCAGGATACATCAAGCGACAATAATTGCACACGATAGCTAAAGCTATACTATTATAATTAAACATAAAGTTGAGTAGTTCTAATTATGAACAGCCATGATAGCGTGCTGGTGGGTTAGAAACATCTCGTTTGTTTTTTGTACACGCAAAACCGGGTTAACGGCTATTTCATTTGCCTCTACGTGTGCTAAAATCTATGTCGACGCAAATGATGCGGTGCGGTACACGTCTTATTCTCAAAATTTTAATTAATTGAAATTCAACTTGATTCTGATCTTCTGGATATATTGAGCTGCTCAAGCATGTCGTAGTGCGCTCTGCTCGGTCGCTTCTGGTACGATACAACACAAGCCGTCACAAAACACTGCGTCAGGTAAATGTGAATGCAACCATATAAAATGCATTAAACTGATACCTTTCTGATGCGTCACAACACGACACGTCAACAAAAATATAAATATGGTTTCATTCAACTGCCTCAATGCTAGCACGGGTGCAAAAGAACATGCACTAATCAATATGTGCAAACGACAAGATAGTATGAATTCTGTCTTCTGATAACATAATATCTACTACACAAGATCACTGTTGTTCAAGTTATATCCATAAAAGTACAAGATAAAATCAATCGATACACCGAGACGAAGTGATATGGGAATGACAAGATTTAACCATTCATTTTTCAATGGTTTAATATAAACACCATGCAAATTGCCTATTGTGAAATATGAACCGCGAGGGTGCCGTACACAAACAACAATGGGATCGTGGGAAACAATATCAGAGGTCAGACTGACCATTTATTTTTTACGATAACACTTAGCTTAAGATAAGGTATAAATAATAACGAATAGAGGTGAAACGGTGACGAATCTCACCGGGGAAGCACCGTTGAAATTGGTACGGACTCAAGCGTAAGCGAAGGAAATAAAGCGCGATTGAAATACCATTTGTTAGTTAATGTAACGCGAGATTTTGCCGCGAGACCATCTGCCTCGTAAAAGTGATATTAAAAATGAAGAAGTACTCTTTACTGGGGAATAACTTGAAGATGGAAATGGTGCTGAACGAGAATCGTTTGAAGATAATAGGAAATAATAATTATATCAAGATAAATAGAAATATGGGAATTGTTATCATGATCGGTAGTGAGTGCAGCATTGATGTTTTGGAAAACTATGGCTGTATAGAAGTGGTTGGTGGCAGCTCTGCAGTTAAAATATCGTCTTTTGCAAGTGTTAATATCGTCGCAAATAGTGTAAACGAAGAAATTACTGACAATACTATAGTTTTAAAGAAAAATTGCACGAGTGAACGCGTAGAGAAACATTCCAAAATGTGGGAAAAACTTAAGCAAATTATAAACGATAATAAAACGTTTCGTTCTAAAAAAGGTTGCTTTGGTCTTTTATAAAGTTTTTTAGTCAAGTGAGTGCGTTTATTAAATTATAATATTTAAACGACTTTGATTTGGAGTGGAAAATCCTTATCATAATATATGGTGTTGAATTTCATTGAACTGACTATGATATGTTACGTACAGTCATTCGAGGGGAAGTACTTGTGACGTAGACTCACCTATACCTCGCACAACAGACCTACATTATAATATGTGGTTATTTATAAATTTATAATACATAGGTATAGGTAATATGCACACAGTCATATCTGTGGCGGTAGTGTTCAACTGCTAAATTTATCAGAGGCCGCGGGTTCGATTCCAGCTTAGTTAAAAAAATATTTATGAAAATGTGTTTTTCATTGATCTGGGAGTTTTTATTTATGCTTAATATGTTTTTGGTAAGAAAATATATATCTAAGTATATTTAGATATTGCAGTTTATTGCTGTGTCATGTAAAGGTACGACTACAGCTCAAGTTTTTCGCAACATTTTCACTAGCACAAGATAACAAACATGAAAGTCTTTACAACTCTGGTTTTTCACAACTTTTTTATGACGTTTGGCACTTCAGAGAGAGTATTCCTTCTTCAAAGTGCGTGGAGTGAGGAGTAAGAATATATTTTCTCTAAAGTGCCAAATATCATAAAAAAAATTGTGAAACACATAGAGATGTAAAGATTTTCATAAGAGATTGCCATGCTTTATTGCTTTATGTGCTGGTGAAAATGTTACAAAAAATATGAGCTGTGGCGGACGAGTTGTAACCGTAACCCTAGTATTGTAACTTGTAACCCATGTTAATCCGTGCACACTTTGGGGCTAGTTTGTCGATGTATTCTTGTTTGATTAAGGGTGTGATAACGTCAACCCTTACTTTCGAGCATTATCACAAGTAACACTCGTATTCTGGGGACAGTAATCGATATAATGTATTTGGCGACAAATCTATCATATCTGTCACGATTATAGACACATACCATGTTACAATGGTGGCACTCAGCGTGAGGGCCTAATCAGATGCTTTTTCACGCCCCGCTTGAAGGACCCAGGACTGCAGGAAGGGGCGGGACTGTTGGACCATTTTAAGTACCAACATTTGACGGCAAATCTATTATTTTGAGTACCTACCAAAATATGTATATTAACCACAGTAGGTACTAATTATTATTAATTCTGTGGTTAGGTGGTTGCTCCAAGCTTTTTCCTCTTTTCCGTTTATAATTACAATCATTTCTGTTCATATCCTTATTGTACACTAATCAATTTCTCAGAACATATGTATAGTTATATCTTGAACTTAAAATGTGCGCAAAATGTGTTCTATAGGCGCAGTACACGTTTCTTGGGTGTCTTTTGAGGGTAGCACGGGGTGCTACTGCGGTGAACGGGCTCAAATTCTCCAAGCATAGATTATACTTATACAAAACAATCCACGCACACCAGGGCCTCGTTTGGTTGCCGATTTAGCGCCTTCGCTCCGTTAAGCGGGTGCGGGTCGCGGATGCGCGCGCAGTGCGTCCGCCTCACGCAGCGCTGCCTTGAAATAACATGAAACAAGCACGCGAAGCGGACGTCCGCGCCGCGCCGTGCGCCCGCTAAACAAAGCGAAGGCGCTAAGGTCCAAGATACGTGTCCTGAGATACGACTCATATGAACTGAGCAGTATGGTGTGTATTACCTATAGTGTAGTATATTAGTAAGTATAATAATACTGTAAGTTCATAATTGTGTATGCTATAAAATATTCTGTTGCCAATACATAAATTAGGTAATTTACATATTGTATTTAATGTCATTTAGTACCGAGGTTAAGAAATACATAAATAATACAAATATTTTTATAATTTTCCTTCTTTATCATATAGAGGTCTTTATCATATCAGTGACTTTTTAAACAACCATTCTGCACAGAGTATACTACTGACGTTCAGAAACGAGAAACCGACCGCATACTGCAACTGCCGACGCATGCAGCAGTGATACACGTACCCATTACTGTTGGAGTGGTCATTTTCAAATAAATTATGGTACCTATGAATTCTCAAAATTCTAGTCATACAATCAAAAAGTATTATCAGTATTTCCGTACAAAAGAGCAATATGATTCCATGGTAGTGATAAAAACAGTGCGAAGCACGTTACCGTAATTAAATAATTACTTAATTTACTATGCGAGGTTACGAGTTCAAACACACATCCTACGTAAATCTCTAACACTAGCATATGCCTGAGTTCAAGGTGATAAGAATAAACATTTTACAATTAGGATTAACAACAGAGGGATTAAAAAGATGAAAATTCAGTCCACATGTGGTCCGAATGGGGGGGGGGAGTCACAGGGCACATGACCCTCCCACCCCCCCACCAAATCGTGCACGCCTAATTGAAAAGTCTTCTAAAAAGGTATTTTCTGAAGGAATTTCCGCACTTAAAAAAAGTTTGAGACTGCGGCCGCACCTGATTCAGTCTCTACATCCAGATCCAATACTCGTAATACAAAAATATTCATTAATTTAATGTTACAAATGATCACGATGTTGACAGTACCAAGTAGTAAGTAGGTATCTTGATGTATTTATTACATTTTCTATGTCGTTTTTATATTCGTAAGGAATGTATAATATGTAAATTTAATTACTAAATGATGATTAAGAAAGTAAAAAATAGCAATCATTATGTAACAATATTACATAAAAAAATTGATAGAAATTTCAGATGATACAAGATAAATATTGATAGCCTAAATTGAAATAAAATAATACATAACGATGATATAATTCTTTTATCTATAAACATAATATGTACCTATGTTATATATTATACATACACACAAAAATAAAATTGTGCCAAGTGTCTGTTTATAATTTTTAAATAACAGCCAATGAACGAAGGTATCATGAACTTCAACTTACTTTGGATCAAATGGCGCTGTTTAATACGTCCTAGAATATTTATTTATGTTCACATATACTTACGCCTGTAAATTCCTTATGGGGTAGGCAGAGGTGTATTATCTAATCACCCATATTTCGCCAACTATGAAAATTGAAAGAATTGACTATTAGGCGGTACGAAGCTCGCGGGGTCAGCTAATTTGCAATAAGATAGTATGCATTTGACAGTGACAACCGTAGTTCCTATTTGCGCCATTTCACATTCACAGTATCGTTGGTTTTACCACAGTATATACAGTAGGTGGATAATTCTTTTTATACATACTATAGTTTTAGTGTTTAAAATTAGAACATAGTGAATTAATTGCACATACGTCACCCTTACCTTAGGTACATGTCGCCTTGACTCGATAAACACTGAAAATGTTGATGATGTAACAGAAATATATTTTTAACACACAACAGACATTAACCCAACAAAACAAAATGTTTCATAGAATGCGATTAGCGTCTTTAACTATGACGACTGACGACTTTCAAAGTATTATATGTTTGGCAGTCCGCCATATTGCTTCGATAATATAATTTACTTCGTCATCATCGTTTTAGCTGTTGCATCTAGAATGCTTAGGTATTAAGTCCGTTTACACCCCTCGTTTAGTTTATATAGCCTTACAACAAGAGAGAAGGTACGCCAAAGCCTCGATCAGCAGGTGTACTTATTAACTTGCCATTCATCAGTTAGAATGTTAGATTATCGGATGTATGTTACCTTAAAGGTCTTGGTGGGGTCCCTGAAACCAGATAATTTACACAGTCGTTGGAAGTTCTGCATACCTACCCATATTAGGAGTACAATACAATAATAATAATTATAGAATGTATAACTGGTAATCAATTAAACCAGAGTGACAGCAAGATGCAAACGTCACTTCGACAAAGTGTTATAAACGAAATAGATTTATTACATTTCTGTAAAATATTTTAGCACCGGTTTCTGAACGCATCTGTCATCGAGGTGACGTAACTGGAAGAACAAATGACTGTTGGATAATTGCCATAAATTATTGGGCGGGTATGTGTTTTTATAGATGGCTAGTTAACGCCCGGCATGCGTGCAATGATCTTTTTTTTTTCTATTTTTTATGTTAGGAACCTTCACGGGCATATGCACAACAACGTGCACAAAGTTCATGGCTATCAGATAAATAATATAAATTTTATATTAATAGGTGCGATTTTTTAAAATAAATAAATTAATTGTCTTGTACTTCTTAATTCAATATTTATTTAGTTAAACAAATTAAACGAAGCAATAGTCTAAACTAAATAGGTATCTAATAGTACCTAATAAATAACTATAATCATGGCTCCTTTTGCAAAAAAAAAAAGTTCACCCGCACAAAATGTCCACAGGTAAGACTCGGGTAATAAATTAATTATATCAAGATGAATGTAATAAATGTAGTAATACAGACAGTATGCAGTCGGAGTTGACCTTGATATTTGCACGATAATGTCAGTAGATAATAATATTATTATCGTTGGAAACGGAAATTCCACTCGATAACTGTACGGTATCTTAGAGAACTCGTAAGGGATAACAAAGCAACTACTGACTCAACTGCGGAATGTTATTTTAAAGATAAAACCTCGTTGTTCAAAGACGAAGTCGTACTATTTTTTTTTATTATGTTGAAATGGCTGTATGGACGATACCTTTGCTTTTACTTGATCATCATAAAAACATAAAAAAAGTTTTAATGTCGTAATGTTTACAAAAGCGTGTAGTATTTTGTTCTCATGTTTTATGAATTACACTTCGCTTGTTATTACGTTGTAGTTATAAATATTTAGAGCAAATCCGATTAAACTGCGTTATCATGTTTGCATAAATTTTATTGACTAAAACGTTATTTTAACTCATGAAAGCCGACTTTAGTACCTTTAAAATGATAGGAATTGTTGCAGCAATTAATAACATGAGTATAGCTGTGGCCATTTATCAGAATATTCGTGCACTACCGGAAAAAATATCTACCTATCCATACTTAGTCAAGGAATAAAGCAGAACAGCATCGATTCTACTCTGAAATTGCTTTCATCAATCCGAATACGATTGTACGCGGAAACGCCTTTCCAATGGTCTCATTATTTCTAAATTTATCGATTAAAATTCTACACGGAACAGCCAAATACATATACTTACTGCAATCGGAAGTTAAACCAAGTCAAGTTCACAAAACTAACTATCTACCGGATATAGAGTCTTCATGTCTTTTTTACTAGGTATTGGTTAACCCGGTTAAGGTTGAGCTACTAATTTTGATGATACTGTGACCTAGGCGTACGTAAGTATGTCAATCAGATCGAGGACGTTTTAAGGATGTGCTAGGTCAAGACAACTGGCAACCAACGTGCATAAATATACGTTTTAGAAGAAGAAAATCTTATAACAAATTTTAGACCAACCGAACCTCAACATAACAAACCTCAGTTTTACTTGATATATATAACCGATATAACGAATATATTTACTTGTTCCCTTCCGATTTGTTATATTGAGTTTATACTGTATAATGTATGCATGCGAAGAGTGAAAAGCGGATATATTTTATTAGACGTAAGCTAGTATAGATGTAAGCTTTTAGTGCCAAAATGCCCAAATGCCATGTCTCTAAAACTTATAAATTTAATTCTAAAATCAATTTAAAATTCTAGACTCTGTGAAGCGGAGTGATTAAATAATTTAAATTTCGAGTTGACACCATTATCAGTAATACATAATCGGCCGTCGCAAACTTGCTATCAAAATTAGATAACTGCTAAAGACTTTCACTGACCGGCTGATTTCACTCGGCGCGACCAACAACTTTGTAGACTCATAACAGGGTTGCTACCGAAAAATATGCCTAAATATTCCTATGTGTCCTATTCAAAAAAATAAATTGGCGGGTTTTTGTCTCTGTCCATTGAAAACTGATGTAAGTATATTTTGGAGATTCTAAAATTAAAAAGTCAAAAGCTTTATAGCACTTTTTTTTCATATCATTTATTTCAGGAACAGCGCCTAGTGAATTTAGTCATTCTGTTACTCGTAATACAAGGAAATCGTTTTAAAATAGGTACACCTGTTTTTTTTTAAGTCTGTTAACAGCATGCCCCGAACACGAAAAATATTCATGCTCGATGCAGAGAACAAGATAAGTACCTATTTCAATAAAATTTTCTTGTCTCTCATATTTTCTTTCTGAATTCAAAGAATCAAAATCTCTAAATTGCCAACCCTAATAGCTAATGAGCTGATCCCATACTTGCGCAACAATGCCGCTTGCTAAGGTGCCTCCCATACACCCATCAGATCAAGCAGTCATGTCATACATCATCGAGTCGAAACTGTCTGGGAATTTGATTAATGCCTAATAACTGATGTCTTCTCATTGGATAACAATTTGCTACAATTTGATTGGCAAATTAAACCCTTCAATAATTACTTTAGCAGATTATTATTATTAATTACATTATTTATAGGTTTATTATCGTGTATCTTTTAAATAAACAAGCAATGAGTTCATAGGTAGATGAATGAATTTTGTATAAGTCACGTCAATAACCTTGTTTTATGGTAAGCTAAAGGTGAAGTCAGGATTCAGTCATCATAATTTTTTTAAACCACACGTAGCAGATAAGCATACGGTCCACCTGATGGAAAGTGGTTACCGTGGCCTATGGACGTATGCAACACCAGAGGCGTTACCCTCGTGCTGCAGACCCTGAAGAAACCTTTTATGCCCTTGTTGAAGAACCCCATATTGTGGTCGTTTGGGAAATAATTATAGACTGGTAAATAAAAACATGCGAATAGATATCCTCTTCCTTTTTAGAAGTCAGTTAAATACCAGCTTCAAATGCTACAATGCAAGTCTTGGATGCAACCGAGATTGGCATTCAGATGATGGCAAAAATGTGTAGATAAAGACAAAAAAAAAATCTTCTTACACACTGAAATTGCCGCCACCAACAACAGCCTGCTATTATTTCTAAAAACAATAGAAATAATTAGCCATTATTAAATATTTGATCTACAAATAAAATTGCTGTATCGTCATTCCATTTATTTTACAATCTACTGAAATGATCTCATGTTCGATGACATAAACATATTTATTTTTAGAATAATTTCATCTGAGAATCGAGCATACCGGGCTAATGAACCAATTTGGGTATTCCTCGAGACACGTATCTTGAACCTAAATCGTGAAACAAATGAGGTCCTGGCGCGCGCGATTATTATCTGTGCTTGGTGAATTTGAGCTCGTCCACAGCAGTAGTACCTACCCCGTGCTATCCTCAAAAGACACCAAAGAAACGTGTACTGCGCGTATAGATTACGTAGTAACTATTTATTAATCTGTGGTATATAGCACATTTTAGGTCCAAGATAAATGTCCCGAGCAATACACTACAGTTGACAGATGCTTAAATTGCACATAGTTATTTCACGAGCGAAATCTGAAGGCCAATTCTCTTAACAAAAAGTTGTTCAAAATCCAGTCTCGATTTAATCTCAAACCCCCAAATGTCAAAAACGATCACGATTTCAATGAAAAGACTAAAGAGGGCTAATTCTCATAATACTAAAGATTTAATTCAAAATTAATTCGCGATCCTTCTCGGTGTACCCAATTATAAAAACGGTCGTGATTCGTGATGTCAATGATGAAAATATTGTTTTGAAATATCATTTCATTTCATTCTTTTTATACTATTTGGTCGCAGACAAGCACACCGCCCACCTGATGGAAAGTAGTTACCGTAGCCTGTGGACGAGTGCTACACCAGAGGAGTCACACTCATGGTTTTGAAAGATTGAGACTGTATTCTAAATATTTGATATAGGAATTGACCTTCTGGCCTTCTTCTCTACAAGTCTGGCAATCTCAATATATTTCAATTTCGGGAGGACAGAGTAGGTACTCTCACAAGACAATAAAATAAGACATGACATATTACCTTTAAATTCTTTCAAGCTTGGTAAAACTGCGACTAACGACTAACCATACATCAAAGCCACGACGTAACAAGATAACACACTCTATTGGCACCAATTCACACATACAGCAAAAACTCATTCTCGTGCGCCTAACATTAATTTTTTTAAACGGAGTTATTTCCGTGGCTTGCTAATAAAGCGGATATTTTGCAATACTAACCAGATGATTTTTTAATTTTTTTGCCTTCGCGCGGTAGGTATGAACACCACATTTACACTGATAATTGTATGTCAGACATCGTCTCGAGTTTTCTAGAAATACTCCGCAATTAGTTTGATTCGAATATGACTTCATTGGAAAAGTAGCGCATGGTGTAATAAATTCTCAATTCATTTAATTCAAGGAACGCTCAATAATCATTTGCGTTTTGCGTCATTGTTTTGGTTTCCTGTGCCTAAATTAACATTATTAAAAAAAAACTCCAATAACGTATTAAATTACTGCATTATCAAAGTTCATTTTCCTACTTGCACCTGCACTCGCATCATCCTAAATTCCTAAGGTAACTTTGTACTGGTAGGTAATACCTCTGGCATTAAGTCTATCTTTGTTCATTTTTCTGTTTTTATGATAAATAGCTGACCCCGCGAACTTCGTACCGCCTAACAGTCGATTCCTTACTTTTTTTAATTTTTCTCTCCGTAAGAACCATCCCCGTACTTCAAGGAATATTCTAAAAAAAGAATTAGCGAAATCGGTTCAGCCGTTCTGCGCTTAGCAACACATTTAGGGATTCATTTTTATATTATAGATAAAAATATTTAAACAATTAGGAACTTGTTTAAAAGAATTTCTTTTTTCCCTCAACAGTGCTATCTCATCGGGGGTAAGTGGTATAGCGGATGTATGTAAATCGAACCGACGCGACGCCCTTGTTAGTTGTTACTACTGGCGTAGCTAGTAATAAACAATACGGGTAAAAATTAGACTGATACTGGTAGAAAGACCGGTAGTAACATATAGCAACGAAGGACTAGGGCATGCATGAAATCTACAGAAAAGGCATAATGCACGAAGCATAATCAAAGTAAAATCGTACGTATCGATGCGATTTTGCTCTGTGATCGCGTCGATACGTGCGATTTTGCTCTGATTATGCCTTATTCCTAAGGCTCTTTCCACGCTGTGTTCCGTCAGGGGAACTCGAAGGCTCGAAATACCAAGGACTACGGCTAAATACGCCTTAGAACGGCAGTCTTCAAGAACCCTGACAGACATGAACCACCAATCCTATGCCTAACTACGCTAGCCAATCGCCATTCACCTCATACTACTTTTTTATTAGTCGATCAAATAATTCCATGGATACAGCGCATAGATATCTGGATAATAGAGTTCAGTGATACAGCGAAATTACTCCCAAGTGTTACCACCCGAAATTATTTAAAAAAGAAACTCCATAATTACTTACTTAGTTGTACCTCTTTAACAGACTCAACGTGCGAAGTATTTCAAGGTACAGAACTTTTAAAATTACTTACATTTACAGAAGAACATTTATTGAATGTAAGTGACATGTAGCAGCCGGTAAGTGATAATTTGAAAAATAGAACGAGACTAGGTTCTATATAGAAATTATTATAATAAGCAGAAGTGAAACAGGAATCCGATAATGAGTTCATTTGTAGGATAATGAACATAAAAAAAGGTTTAAGCGACATCGACGCGCGACGATTGAAATTAACCGACTGAGGTGCAAAATTGAATGAAATTTTAAAGTAATTAGTGTGTGTTTATGGCGTGTTCTTGTAGCTCAGTTGATCAGAGTATTCCTCCTGTAAGGGACTGGTAGCGAGTTCAAGTGCCGTCTTCTTCTTCATCATCATCTAAATCGGTGAGGTGCAAGAGTTGTAATATGACTCTCCGATGATGCAATGGTTGAAAAGTTGATATCTAATATGTCTGTACCTAGTACAATAACTATCCCACGGAACATAGTCATGGTTTATGGTTTTGGCTTTTAAATATCGACTTTTTTCTTGTTTGATTGAATTATCTCACCACTTTTATTATAATAATACATAGTCACGACTCACATTTCACACCAAGACGTTGCTTTCGTATACCCCAGTGGTTTCCCTTTTGGGTATACGAAACGTCTTTTCACTTGCTACGATCCTGGTAGTTATATGTCATTTGCTTCTTTTACTTTAGTTACCGATTGAAGTTACTCTTGATTCTTCATCATATTACACAATCTGCCTGATTGTACCGCCTCTACCACGGCGTGTGTTCTGCTAAACACAGCTTCAGCTATTTCCTGAGGAGCTATTTCAACTGATCCTACCTTCTCTCTTCCTATCCAGAACAACTCGTGCTGGCCTGCCCCATATACGGTGGAATCCCTACCATACTCTATTGCAGCACTATATTTCAGGTCCAAAATTTGTATATGCTGACCTTCGCACAAGTGTAAGCAATAACATGACAAAGTTTTATCGCAATCGGATGATCGAACGACAGCCTAAAAAACACGAACAAATAAACATTGATCTTTGATATTAGATATTTCAATAACGTGACCTTTAAGAGATTTAAATTAGACTATTATGAGATCGCAATTGAAATTAAAAATTTAATTAAGAAAATTGTAATGCCGATCGACAATGTACCTAATGCTCTTTCTAAATTCTATAATTATGTACTTAATCACAACAATTACTTATATTCACGGTAAATTCCACAAGGTACCTTTTACTTTCAGGATTTCGAATCCTTTGCTTGTCTTTGTGCCTACGTTGCTTCCTATGTCATGCATCATCATCACAGATCACAGATCACAGCATAAGACCCGGTTGCATCTAAAGCTTGCACTTAGAAGCACACTACACGCTCTCCCGTTAGGATAGTTTACGAGGGCGACTGCTGTGTGATCCTCTTCCCTCTAGAGAGGGAAGCCTTTTCACCAGAGCCTCATCCGTTAATCTGCTAAAAGGTGAGATTTGTATGGATTTCAAAGATCTTTAGATATACAAGGCTCCATGTGCACAGCTTCCTATCTTATCATCATAAAAAAATATCTATACTTACGTAAAAATAGCATAGACAACTTTAGTATCCATTTAAAAAAAGTAAAATCATTTAGACAAACTAAACGTTGAGAAATTGCTCGTACTTATTTATCTTTCACGGTCAATGGGGAAACGTCAATCGAGACTTGTGGCGTGCGGCTCGCGATTCTTTCGCCCTACATTTAGTTTTTTACTTTGCAACACAGACACGAAGCGCATTTTCAAGATTTCCAATCAGACTACACCACTACACAAACCTAGTGAGTGCTGCCCGCGGTCCGCATCCGGTATGAGAGCCGTGGTCACGATATCTCTTTACCGGATTTTGTTTAGTATTTCGACACCGATAGTGTGACTAATGCCGACGCAATATATTCAAACATCGAATTTAATTACTATTCGTTACACAAAAACGTCATTCATTTCTAATCTAGGTATTCCGACGCCATATTTACGTATGCAAATTTTCTGCTGCCAATGCTGAAATATGAGGGTTTGCGCATAATTTACGTATAACAGACTGATTTAATACCTATAATAATATACTTACCTACTTAGGTAAAATTAATGTTTGTTTGGTCGTATTTTATGTGTTGTTGTATCAATCATTGGATTGTGGCAAATTTTTATCAACTTCGGTATTATTTGCACTTGCGCGAAAGATATTATAGGCGAACTAGCAATTGCCAGCTCCACCCGCATGGATCTTGGTTATCGCAACCTAACACAGCCTATTTTCTTTTCCAAGGTGTAATCTACCTTTACTGGTTTAGGCGTCAAGTGTAACAGACAGACAGACGAAGTTACTTGTTGGGGCAATGAAGTATAGTACCTACTACTACAATAGGGAAGACAATATCACAAATTTTTCTCGTATGAATTTCGGACGGGTTCAGCTAGCTATAAATATCTTCCTAGCGTAAGCCCGCCACATACTAAGCTATTACAAAACATTAACTAATACAAAAATAATGGCCGAAAAAGTGCAACCAAAAGAAAATCAGTTGCGCACGCGCTACGCAGGCAGCAAAGGTGTAGGGCCAATGAACGTTGACAGGTGCCGCGCGACCAATCCCGACACAGACTCACATTTTACGCGACTCGCTTCAAATCACGAAATTATGTCTATATCCTTCTCAGTTGCATTTAAATCTTGTTGAGTGGAAGCGAGACATAAAGCCCAAGGACCTCTCACCTAAACCAGGTTTTCGCAGCATAGCCTTTGTTTACGGATCAATCGAAAGATTGTTCACATGCTCAGGTATTATTTAAATATTTATTTTCATTAGCACGCATAATTTAAACAACAATTCAATAAGTACACGATTACAATATAAGTGCTATATTACAAAAGCATCTTTATAAGTTGTGATTTTGTGATCAATAGGGTTACAAAATCCTTTGTTATCTGAAAAGTTCAAGTAGACCATTATTTATGTAAGTGTAAGTGGGCTGCAATGCAATCCGGAGTTGACCTTGCAGAACATTTTATAGTAATCAAATTGATGATTTATTAAAGAAGAAAAGGGTTTAGTCTCCAAAAGTTCGGTGATGTACTTAATAGAAAAAGACAGGTTAAAGGGTTTAGTCTCAAAATAACTACATAGTCAAAATAACTACATACATACCTAGTTATTTTGAGACTAAACGCTTTTAACCTGTCTATGATCGTTTTATCAAATCTCATAAGATCCAAATCACAAAACTTTTGAGTCGCAAAATATACATGTCAAATTGTTCAAATTTGCAAAATACTTAAACAAGCAAATTTCTTTAAGTTTCATTGCTAAAACTTTGACGGTAGAAATGGACACTGCGTGCGCTCCGACTGAAAGGCTTAAAGGACATTATGAGAAAGGACATTTCGAGAAAAGGACATTATAAGAAAGGACATTTCGAGAAAAGGACATTATAAGAAAGGACATTTCGCGAAAAGGACATTATGTGATGAGACCAATGACAATAGAGGAAGCTCGTGCAGAACAGAAGTAAATGGTGGGATGCTGTCCCTGCCAACCCAAGAGGTAGAAAAACGTGAGTATATGTAATAATTATCTAAGGATAGAATATTGTCATTCTCGTGATATCGCCCCACGCATTCCAGGAGGTCGTTACTGTGCGGTCTAATGTCAGTCATTCATTAAGGTGAGTGC
This sequence comes from Eilema depressum, assembly GCA_914767945.1. Lineage (NCBI taxonomy): Eukaryota > Metazoa > Arthropoda > Insecta > Lepidoptera > Erebidae > Eilema > Eilema depressum. The sequence continues at coordinate 15,901,237 of OU612023.1, read as the reverse complement.
ATTCCCTGGCATACAAATGTCCTTCCTGTCGCTTCTGGCCGAGAGCGACGTCGAGGCTCCGTAACAAAATTTCTAACATTAAATCATGCGCAACCATCACAATGTAAGTAGATATTTAAAGAGGTATTTATATTTAAAAAAACATTCATGAGATTCAAATTAGCAAAAGAAGATACCTACATAAAAGACTTAAATGATAGAAGCTAAATAATTTTGAGAGTTGAAATATTGCTTTTATACAGTCTCCTTAGTGGAGATGTTTACACTTTACAATATAGAAGACCCCCACCTAAAGTAATTAGGTGAACTGTGGTCGTGTTTAAGTGCTTACATAAAGTAGTAAAATCTAATGATTTCGTCGTCTGAAACAAAAAAATTTGCTCAAAATTTCAGAGCAGTTAACTCTGTCATTAGTCTGTGTGTCAGTAGACAGATAGACGGTATCTCTACTCAGACATAATTCATTTTCCTATCTAGGCTATATTTATTTAAATTATGGTTACTACTATCATGGTGGTTCATACGGTGCACGGCGAGGCGGCACCAAGGCGCCGATATCGCTTGTTTTATTTACATCTCTGGCAAAAAATTGGCATTACTCCAAATCCTAAACGAGATGGCGTCCATAATTATATCTGTGTATTTCGAAATCCTAATCTCGATATAAACAGGTTTATGGTTACAAGAAATTAAATGTGCAAGAAAAAAAAAAAGAGAATTCGCGGAACAGGTCCCTCCCAGTGTACCGATTCTTGAAAACGTTAGTTGAGTTTTCGCATATCGGATTCGTGTTATTGTATTTAGAAGGTAATTTAATCATATCGATACTATTATTTTGTAACGGTTTATTTTGACGTCGATATTCACACAGATAATTATAAACTAGGTGAGAAAAACTGCATTTCAATAAAGATAACGGTGAAGTTATGAAGGGATGGTCCAATATTTATTAGAGCATAGAGAAGTAACAATGATTTGAATATAAACACAACTGAAAGTAAGTGAACTTTAAAAGAATTCAATCTCAATAAATTAAATATTTGACTAACCAACAGTATTTTGGTAAACTAAATCGGTTGATAGGTACCTAAAATTATGCAGCCTGGTATCTGTGCTGGTATCGCCTCCTGCTGACCCGTCTTCTATACCTATTATACAATACAGCGTATATTATACACAACACATGTCATGATACCCATATTACTAAGGTCTATTAAAAAATGTGTTGCTGTCAATTATTTAGCTTCAGGTACAATGGAGTTATCGTACATATGAGCAAAAGCTCCTTGAACTTTAGAATAAAAAAGAACATCAAAACATAATTCAACAAGTTTGTGTGACTGGTTACTTAAATTATCTTGATGTGTTACAAAGAAACGCATATGAGTAATATGTCATACACTAAACCCACTAACATCAAATGAATTAGTTTCAAGAGAATGGGTATGCGACTGAAAGTATGATTCCGAAGGTGACAACGACAACTGCAGAGTGCAGACGCACGCAGCAGATATGCGTAATTCATTGCGGTTTCTCAATGGTTCCTTATATCCGTATCGGAGTTTAACAAGTAATGGGGTACGCTGTATCTGATGCATGTGTCTACAGTTGTCGTATGCGGTCGACTTCGGAATCATACCTTAAAGCACGACTAAAGTGTCTTATCTAATAGTGAGGTGATAGACCGTAATTGTCGTAAACTAAGCTTCGGTAAAATGACTCTATAATATACAATACAATTGTACCTAATAAAGAAGACAGGTTTCTTTGGTTCAGTCACGTATTAATGAGACTGATAACTGATATATTTGTTTCAGAACACTGTTCTATCTTCAGTTGTTTCTATAAATCTAAATGGATATCTACAATGACTAACTATGTAGATATATAACTAGAGAAGTTGTTCTGTTTGGAACAAAAATGATGTCGTTCCTGGGCAGTGAAACAGAAGCTGGTAAATACTGGTAAATACTCTTTGAAGTTATGGTGAGGTGGTGGTTGAATTTTGAATTTGGTACAGGACGCAGAAACTAGATTTATGAGTTAAAGAGTTTTGTTTTAAAATTTGTTATCTATTTCTGTAGACATAGCACACCTAAGGCCCCGGCTACATCTCTACGGCACGGCACCGTCCGCCGTCGCCGTCGACGGCGACGGCGCCGCGCCGTAGAAATTCACGGCGCCGTGCTACGGCGCCGTGGAAAGTGTGACGTAGGGGAGGGCAATTCCCCAAACGGTAACCTGAAAACGAAACTTTACGAACCTTTACGAAGCTTGAACATAAAAATTCTGAAGTAAACATTTATTATTTTATCCCTTTCACACTAGTCGCGAGCTTGACGGATGACGTCCCGGTTTGATTGAAATGGCGATATTATTTTAGAGAAAAATTCAGTGTGGCGTACCATATGAAAATTTTCCCTAAATAATTATTGTTAAATTACATCTGAAATGTCTTTCACGATTAATTCTTTTTCGGATAAAATAACGCAAATGTGAGGCGAAAGTGAAGCTATACCAAAAATAAGGATAAGAATAAAAACTAAATTGCAATTTGAACTTAAATTAGAATAAATAACGATTTGTGGCGGATTCTATTGTTATTTCTATTTTTATGTAAATATTGTAAATAGATCTTGACCATGGCTCCGCTTGTATGAAATAATAGAGATCCTGTTTCCTCTACCCCCAAGAATCTAATTTCGGGATAGGTACCTAAATTGTATTATTTCAAATTAAGAAGGTGTTACATACCTCCAAAGGCCACGGTAACCACTTCCCATCAAGTGGACCGTGTGCTTGTCTGCCACCTAAATCGTATAGAAAAAAGATCTATCTCCCTGCCTAGCGATTATGTCCTTTTTTATGGGTATCTGAGAGTATTTTTCGCTCAACAGAAAGGACAGATTTATAGTTTGGATGACAATATAGGCTACATTTTTATCCCTGTATAGTTCCTCTAGATAGTTTTTATAATGATTATCGCATTGAGATTAAAAAACCCGACCGCAAGCTACTTTCGACCTTAATGACATTTCTTAAAAAATATGTTTTATGACATCTATAGATGACGCTGATCTCGAATATGAAAAAAAAACTGGGTATTAGTTGCCGTCGATAAGGTCGAAAATGGCTTGCACATATTTTTGGACTCTCTGGGTTATAGTCAATCTAAAAAATAGGTGCAAGCCATTTTCGACCTTATCGACGGCAACTAATACCCAGTTTTTTTTTCATATTCGAGATCAGCGTCATCTATACATGTCAAAAAACGTATTTTTTAAGAAATGTCATTAAGGTCGAAAGTAGCTTGCAGTCGGGTTTATTAATCTCAATGCGATAGTCATTATAAAAACTATCTAGAGGAACCTATACAGGGATAAAATGTAGCCTATAATGTCATCCAAACTATAAATCTGTTATTTCTTTATCGTGTGGGTATCCCTTCGGATGCCCACAAAAAGGACATAACAGTACAGCAGGATGGCTGGTACCTTATATACTTGAAATGCTTAAAAGTGTACGCCAACGCGCATCTTAAATCTTCAGATAACTAAAATATGTAATATGATTTAAATTATACATAATTATTATTACTGTCTAAAGTTCATTTTTGATATTAACAAAGAAGTTCACCTCATTAATTAAAATCTTCCAAATGCATGGGAAAACTAATTTTTATTTGTATTGACAATCCTAAATTTGACATAGTTTGTAATTTTTATAATATGTTTCGTAATCTTATTTCAAGAAATGTAAATATAGAAAAAAAAAAGTTAAGCGTGAAATGTAGTTCCGTTTGTTCTTTGATATTTGAGGCTGAAAAACGCACTCTTTCATCATATATTTAATACGTTTGTTGTCTCACTGTCACTTCTTGGTTGACGTATCATCAGTCTTTGAAAGACGCGATTCGAAACATAGGACCGTGATCCTATGTTGTGTTGGGGCGGATTTTCGCGTCAATTGCGTATCTAGTTACTAATCAGAATCGCGACAATGCGCCACCCACAAAAAATATGTTTTTAATAATGAATTCGTAATTTTATGAAATATTATTAATATATTACTGAAATATTAAAGTAAAATGTTGTAATATAAATAATAATATAATTCATGTAAATTAATAACATTGACGTATTTTTAGTAAGACACTATATGTCATTGCGCGCTCGCCAACTGAGAAATTTCGATTGAGAATCGCCCCCTGCAACACACCGTCCACTTTTTGTAGCCATTATGTTGCACGGCGCCGTGAATTTCTACGGCGCGGCGCCGTCGCCGTCGACGGCGACGGCGGACGGCGCCGTGCCGTGGAGTTGTGGCCGGGGCCTAATTTATAATATGATTGCAAAATTTTTCAGATTGTTGACCCGTCATTTGTGGTCTGTGGTCCTAATTTTTTTAGTGCGTACATCCGTACAATCAGTAATATTTATGTATATGTGGAAGTGATTTATCTACTGATTGGTTAGTGATTGGTTTTCCCAAGCGACTACAATATGGGGTTCTTCAAGAAGGGCATTAGAAGGTTTCTTCAGGGTCGGCAGCACGAGTGTGACGCCCCTGGTGTTGCATACGTCCATAGGCCACGGTAGCCACTTTCCATCAGGTGGGCCGTGTGCTTGTCTGCCACCTAAGTGGTAAAAAAAAACTACGGATATTTGTCGTCAAAAATGCAGTGGCTACTAGTACTGTAGACTTTTGCTATGTCGAGCAGAATCGATTAACCTACTTCGAAGCATAGGTGGTAACTTTACCGTCTGGATATAGTCTGGCCTCGACACCGTGGTTTAGTTATGAACCGTTGGCTGGGACCTAATTACGTAAACCAGGTACCTGTAGTAGATCTATGATAGGAAGCGGATGAGGAACCAGCCTCACTGAGTCACTTGCCGAACCGGTCATAGTAACGGCTATCTGTTCGTTTCTAGAATTCTAACATTTAGAAATTTTATTTCAACCTAAACGTGGACAGCTACATTCTCATGACGATAAATATGCAAACAATTCATTGTTTATCTTGTTTTTTTTAATCGTATTTTTGATACCAGCATCTAGACTGCTTGTCAGATTTGAATAATGAGATTATGGCTACCTAAATCGAAATATTTAATGGTTTTCTTACGAATCTGGAAATTGTATATCTTTTTTTAAGAAAGATAAAAGCTCTTTGAAAGGAAAATGTTTACAGAGATGATTTATACCTAGATTATAAATCAGTTTGATCTCATGATTAATCTTCAACCTTCATTCATTTTAATATTTTTGTATAACTTTCACGATAGTATTGTTGGAGACCTATTATTATTATCGACAGACTTTTTCTTACTTAAATAGGTCAATTATGTAAAAGCAGACCATAAGCACAGATTATAATTTCTATAAGGAAAATAAAATGTCAGACAGGTAATAAGTTAGACTGCCGGCGTCAGCCAAATATCTATAATCTACACAATTAACCACCCCGTTGCAAATTTTTCTGTCTAGACGGTACGGATAAACTCAAATTCACCGAAGGAAACAAAGCCACAACAAAGCTTTAAAATGGCATAACCATTAAAGCATTTTGTGAAGTTGCAAGTACCTACATAGATAAGCACAATTGCCAAGATAGCAGTGCACATAGTTTTGACGTGACTTCACAATGAGGTAACGTCAAAAGTAGTGAACATTCAATGAGTCGACTTTTATCGTCATAGGACGTGATCGGACACGCCGATACCGATGCTGATAAAGAAACCATAACTTTTCTTCAGGAGCCCAATTCAGAAAAAATACGCATTCATAGGTTTTGAAATTCCTTGTGTTAGTTTTAAACTTTACTAAAATTAAAATTTCAAATTCTAATTGAAAACTCAATTTCAACTTAATGATTCTGAAGGTTAAGTGTAATGTTTGATGGCAATTGTTTTCACTGGCGAAATTCGACCTTAATCATATATTTCTAGAAATTACTTGAGATCTAGAAAACTACTAAATATAGTACGTATAGAAAATATAGATCTCTTTTTGTTTTGTTGATTTTTTTCTGCCGGTTAATTCACAGATAAGAGTTCATGAAGAATTTAAAAAAGTAATGATAAGAACAAGGTAAAACTCATTTTCTTGCACGAGCTTCTGATAAAACTGACGCAGATTCTTAGACACGAATTATACAGAAAAGGCATGAATCGTAAGGCAAGAGGCATAAGGTGTAAGGCATAACCAAAACAAAATCATACGTATAAATCGATACGATTTTACTCAGTGAACGCATCGACACAAGTACCTACAATTTTTGCTTTGATTATGCCTTACACCTTATGCTTCTAGTTTTTTCTGTATAATTTATAGTAAGTACGAATTTCATAACTCACATCACTAGGATTGTAAAAACATTTTTTGTTTAAAGAATGACATACCTGTGTGAACTGTGAAGATATCTTGGTGTGATCCTCCTGATACACCTTGCGAGACTTCCGTCGTTCAGTCATGAGGCTGGTCAGCCTGTCGAGTGCCTTCGACTCCAGGGCTTCAGCGTTCGCCTTGATCAGGCGGCTAATGTTCTCCCACTCTTCGGTCATGGCGCGCCAGGCTGACGCTATTACTGACCCTGGAACAATATCAGCTATGTATCAAGACTGATGATGATGATCAAGACTTAAGAACGTTAGAATTTTATTATAATTTTAGAATGTTACTCATCACAGTCATCACCCTCATAGTAATTTCCACGTTGTGTTTCTTACACTTTGGAGGCCGTGTGGCCCGGAGTCCGCTTCTTATTTTTATTTGGTTTATGAGCTTTTATGTAGGCGACTGCCACCTGACCTCTCAACCTGAAAGGAAAGCCTACGACAGGGCCTTGTCCGTTTTAGATCTATCAGGTTTTATTACTTGACTGGTCCGGTGGTCAACTCCGTGTACTGATTTAACAGTCTATACTAGTAGAATATTATCATAACTACTACTACCTATTACCACAGTATGACGAGTCTTCCTTGAAAGAGTGAAAAATGGAAAAGTTCATAAAAGAAAGAAGAGTTCCTGAAAGTGTTCGTTAGACTGTGCTATTGCTATTACTGTTGTAATTCGAATTGTGCGCAAATGGATTTATGAAATTAGAAGAACTATGCAGAAATCGGTGTCTGCCTTTATCTACAAGAACCTTGAAACTGGCAGACGGCGGGTCACCAATTATAATTAATCATAATTATGAGAAATGTTAAGTTGTGTAATTGGTTGATAACTGAAACGTCACCAACTATAATTCTAGAGTGGAGACTGCGAGTTGGAAGGTGGGGTGATCCTTAACCAGATGGACGGACGACCTAAAAAGGGTAGACTGGATGTGGAGCGGAGGGTGGAGAACTGTATGTTATGGGGAGTGGGAGCAGCCTAAATCGTACTCAAACTAAAATCGCAGTGTTGTCTGTGTTTTAGTCACTTCAGACTGTGGTACCAAGGAATCTGGTGTGCCCTAGGCGGTGTTCCACGCACTCTTGCTGCCGACCATGGCTAATACTAAATTGTTAGGCTAATACCGAGGCTTCCCGCTCTGACGGGACACAGCTCCGCTCTATCCACGGTGGGTACTATGCCAGTGTGTGAAGCAGGATATTCATGAAGCAGCCACGTCAGTAGAGGTATTCGGGCGTCGGCTCCTGGCCTATACAGTGCAGGAATTCATCCAAACAGCAATGTTCAGTGAGCACCTGCGTTATCCAGTAGGAGGAGCTGCCATAGCATATTTCCAGCGTTTCCTCCATGATGGGATGGGTCCTACCGCCAGAATAGTGCAGTCGCGATTCCCCCCCGTTCATGATTCCCCACGAAATTTTTTGATAATAAAATAGAGAGATAAAATGTCATTTTAAAATCGAAAATTTATCGATGGAATCGCAACTAACCCACCTTAACTAGATATCGCTTTATGCTTTTACATTTATAATGTTTAATTACAGATGGAATCAATTAATTGCAGTTGCTGCAACAAGAAATGTGGTGACATGACGACAATGAACGCACCCACACTGCACCTAATTGTGACGAAAATTGTCCGTAACCGCTAATTACAACGCGTTGGCTAATTCCTAATTGTTGCCAAAATGTTTTCTGTTGCTCCATTACTAAATCCATTCCAATTGAGTTGCCAATTTCGAACACTTCTCTTTTCAAGTCCCAGGCAGTCTAGTACTATAGTACCTACCTACTAACAAATTTATAATCTGAAAAGATGACGCCGGCGGCGCCGCTATCCCTTTTTTTAACAACTCAGCAATATTGTCAAATCATGCCAAATTGATTTTGATGTGCAATAAAACAGTGCATTGTTATATTTGATAGTGACAAGCGAAGTTTCGATTTTGGCCATTTCACAGATTCGTTGCGTTTCATAGCATCATGTGCAAGTAGCAAAATGTGCACTAGTGCAAGTCGTAAAATGTGCAGGTGGTACTATACATCCAAGAAATAGAACGGAAATGTCAAAGTGACGTGATACTTCATGTCACGTGCTTCATGTGAATGGACTTAATATTATAGAAATAGACCAAAATGCAATTAAAAATGGTGGGGTAGGAGAAGTGAAACATTTTTTACGACCTATAAAATATAATATTTACCAAAAAAAATCTATCAAATATACAAAGAAAATGCTCAAGCTGTTGCCAAGGAGTATCACGGCAATCACCGTGACGGGAGATGTTTATATACTTATTTGATTAATTAGATGATAAGATGTTAAAAAGATACATGATAACATGTAGTAAAAAAGATTTCCACTTACAATTACTCTGTCGGAAAAGATAAATCATAAAGCGGAAGTCAGTAGACTTTTGATAACCTGCTGATAATCATCACCTTATTACATCAGTACAAGTAACACTGACGTGATAACACTGACGTGATAACATCAGTTGATTTGATCAACGGGATATTGATTACCTCACTGTAGATAAAAAATTGCTTATAGGTAGCTAGGTACTTCTAGCACACAGCTTCTCTGTTTCGAACAAAAATTATGTCGCAGTTCCTAAGTGAAGCGGAAGTGAATTTTGAATGTATTGTAATGTTATAGCACAAAATAGACAGAAAGACACACGCCTTTGACCTAGTCGCAAGACAAACGAGACCCTGGCGCTCTCGGATTGTTTTGTAATTAATCTATGTTTGGTGAATTTGAGCTCTTCCACTTCCACCGCAGTAGCAAGAAATGCTATCTTCAAAAGACACCCAAGAAGTCGCGTGTACAGTACATTTTAGGTCCAACATAATATATTATGACCTCCGAAAGACGGTATTAGTTTGAAGAAGCTGTCTGTGATTTTTCCCTTTTTTAAGCGTTAACATTGTTAAAATCTTACCTCTAGTCCTCTTTCGTCTATAGTTACCCGTTTAAATCACCGCTAGGGGCGCCACTGTTTCCAGTCGCACATCTTTATGTCAATCATAGATCATAGCGTTTTGTGATTTTACCGCGTAAAGGTGAAAAAATTTTCAAGTCAAGAAAAAAGTTATTAAATAACTAATTAAATAGTAATTACATTGTTTTTACCGTATGTATGTGTACAGTGCAACATAAATAAGTACGAGGTATCTTATTTAGTGAAGTTTCTTTCCATGAGCTTCGGTAAGTAGATTGTACCATACTAATTAATAAATACCGCTGAGGAATCGTTGCTCCCGAGGGAGAGCGAAGAGCGAAGCACTAATAAGTCCCAGAATAGTTCTCATCTTCGGAAGATTAGAACGACTTTGCCTCGCCATCCTCGAATAAATAAGCGGTTTAACCAAGTCATTTCGAAATGTGTTTGAGAGTTCGGTCTCACGCTCGGAACTCATTCCGCAATATGTTAAGGTTTTTACAAAAATGAACCTGATAGAATTATTTAATAATCATTTACATTCGTTAGTTACTGATGTAGGTACTTTAATTTTTTTTATTGGAAAATATAAAATTATTATATTTGTTACGAAAACAATAAGATCGTTCCTTGGAAACCTGGAGAGGTACTTGATTTATGGACTATTATAATGAGTGTAGTGTCACTTGGATTTACCGGCCCAATAAAAATAAATAAGTTATAAATGATGTATCACCTTAATAAAAGGTATGATTATGTTGCCAGCACTGAACGGTCGATGGCGTACTTGTATACATTGTATTGCAGGGTCAGGAACTTCTAAAAACTGGCTTACAAAATAGCAATATTATAACATTCTAAGTCTTATTCCAAGTTGAATTCTTGAGGGTGTCCTAGTTGGCGTGATATTCATACGTTAAAACAAGAATATCTATAACAATACTAATTATATTGTAAGAAAGTAGTAGGCATAAATGCATGTCATCTTAGGATGCAAAGAATTTAACATTTTTTTATAACTACTAATTTACACATACCTACATTAATATTTAAAAAATAATTAAATTAAATGTTGAGGAACAGCTCCTTCCTGTTCATAAACGTCTTTAATAAAAGGTCAGATGGGACATTATCCCCCTTTTTAAACTTAAAAGCCTAAATTAACATGTTTGAACTTAACATGTCAGTTGAAATTCCAATTATTTGGGATTCAGTTCTTACAACAGGTAGATTGGATGACAAGACTTGCACCAGGCATTTCTTCATCTATGCATAAAGTAATTTCACAGGAGGCTCTTGCGAGTAACACCTAATATGGAAAAGAAATTGTCTCAGAGCCCACTCTTTCAGTCTCATCTTCACCTTATACCATTGTAACTGCGACTAATTGGATTGCGGAAATCCTTTGGAAACAAGTCATGGTCATGGTTCATTTGCTAAACAATTCCTTCATAATTTTTGTTTTGGGGCTTTGGTTAATACCCACTTAACGATGCCATAATAATGTTTTTATCCGTGAACATAATATATCTAAAGTATAACATATAGTCACATTATTAGAGTTGGATCGGTAGGTAAATTCCAACCAATTCACCTAGAGTCACTTGAAACACAGATTTCAACTTGATGCCTTTGCCCACAAAGTAACTAAAATAGCTACTTAATTGGTATATTTACCAAAAATTTGCAGAACTATGACTTGCCTCCAAGCGATACAGTCAACATCAAAAGTCCATAAAAACATTTTTTTTTAATGAAAAAAAAAAAAAAAAAAAACTGCATTACATTGCTTAATAATGTGTCAATTAAGTTGATGTTTAAGTAGTTGTATTAAACAAAGTAACTACATAGTACTACTAATTAATCTACTTTTGTCGTTGACTGTACTATAGTTGCAAGACACTTGAAGTTAACCTGACGACTAGGATGATCAATTTCATTGTCTCAGGATGCAATTTTATTTTTGCTTGCTTCAAACAAGGTAGACTAAGAGAAAGATGGGCTCTGCATCCCCTAGTGAGGTGCAAATTACAGTGGCGGCTCAGGAATGGGAACCACAGTGCACAAGTGATACACAGGTAAAATGTGACTCACTTTCTCACTACAGAACGCGGCGGACGCGGGCTGGGGACTGAAGTTGAACAACTTTATGTTGTCAAGCAAATGGAGTTAGAGCCTACAAAAAACGGCATTCCAATGTGAGGGAGTTGTTTGCAGTGCATGCAGCATTATTGCTTATGTACAAAATGCACTACTGGTTCAGTCGGACAGCCAACTGAAATGATGGGTGCACTTGCCCCTTAACCCCTCTAGAGCTGACCAATCAACCGAGCAGTTCAATATAATACTGACGGTTATCTCCCTGAGAAGTTAAACGGATTCTTTGACCTCGTCTCAAGAGGCTGATTCGTTCATAAATGTGAACTTCTGCTAGGAGTCGCAATGGCCTCGATCAAAGATCAGGACATATGCAATATCAACCCTTTCACATCAAAGGGACTCACCCGTCGTTCCCCAGTGCATGACGCGGGACTCAAAGGTGGTTCAGTGACCATATGTAAGGCTTTCAGTTAAACTGGAACTACATCATACCTATCAGTACTTTAGGCTGATTGATCTCAGATTGACAGCCCTAACGGCCCTGACTAATAAAGGATCTGCGGAAGATCCTAATAGATCAGTTAGGATGGAGGTTTTTTTCCCCCACCTATTTTAATAATTCTAAATATAGCCACATAGTGGGATCAGTACTTTGGGCTGATTAATCTTAGATTGACAGCCCTAACGGCCCCTGACAAATAAAGGATCTGCGGAAGATCCTAATAAATCAGTTGGGAATTGGGATGGATGTTTTCTCCCACCTATTTTAATACTTCAGTGGCTGGCCCTTCTATACAATGCCAAGGGAACACAAATTCTAAATATAGTCCCATAGTGGGATCAGTACTTTGGGCTGATTGAGAGCCCTAATCGACCCCTTGCCGATAAAAGATCTCCGGGAGATCCTAATTGACCCCTCAGCAGAGAGTTGCTATCCTCCTTAAAAAAGGGGGGGGGGGAGAGGAAAACTGGAGTTATCAAGTTGTAGTTAGCGGATAACCACTCTTGATCAATGCTTTGACTATACACTGTATTGACAAAGTATCAGTTGCATGTCAAATTTGCATATTATGAGATTATAGTATATCTCAAACTTGTTCCAAAGTAGTAGCTATCTTTTACGTCGTGACGGTAATGTCCATTTACTGGGTCTGTATAGATTGTGTATAGTCTACGTGTACGGGATACCTACCCATACAACTATGGGTTACATATTGCATATTCAATGGCAATCTTTTATGTCATACGGCAGGAATGTATTTTGCATATCCCCATTTTAAACATAATTTTATTTTGAGCTTACATTTCAATTGATTTAATAATTAACATCTGCAGGGCCTGCAGATCTATACGATCTGCAGTGTTTCCGTACTGTGCTACAAATGTAGACAGTTTTTCTACGGAAAGCCCAGGCCATTAATTATCCTGAATGGGATACATACATTCGCGCCTGTGAACCCCTCCATGGGTCAGAGGTGTAATATTCGACACCCACATTTGGCCAGATAGTTATGAGTTCACATGACGGGGGCCAGACCTATTGCAGTCAGATAAACGCTTTGTCATGAGTCATGACTAATCACTAATGTCTACTGTCGGATGGGGAATAGCCCAATTCCTTGGTAACCCATACCACGAGAAGTGATGGGATACCCAAATAATATCTAACTGACTATTTTCAGTACCATATAACAGTTTATTTTAGACATTTCTAGAAGAGTTGCCATTATTCTGTCTCTAGCTACAGACAGGTGAGTACATGACTTCACGTATTAGATCAATTTCGCAGTATCGCAGCTTCATTGTTTTATCTCATTGAAAAATTGTACGCTACCCTATCATCTCTTTTGCTTCTATCCATCCAAAGGTTGCCTGGAAGAAATCGCTGTTAGCGATAAGGCCGCCCATTGTGCATTTATAAGTCGAAGATAAATTAAGTGAAAGCCAGAATACATTATAATATTCTAAAACTGATTGTAGCTAGCATAGGCAGTCGGTGCTAATGTCAAACACCAAAATGCCTAGTTGTGTAATTCAGTACACTCAACCTTGCGGTCTATGTTACTGATGTAACTAGTTGATTTATCTCAATTAGAGCAGCTACCACGACACTTCTAGGAGAATGGATAAGATCTATTTTTATGCAGTACATATTGATGCGGCTCAAGGTAGCTTCAGATCTTCAGTTACCTTCAAAGGTTGACATGTATGCCCATGGCATAGGTTTTATGTTGAGGAAATTGGAAGTCTCAATTTGGTAATAAATTTTAATTAATGTTTGATGTTATGAATATGATATACATCTTGGTTGCATGTTTTGTATAAACATTCTATTATGATTAATGCATCATTTTAATTCATATGCTAAATAATACTGTTTTCTATATTATCACATAGCGTTGTTATAGTTACCATCACCAGCAGAAACCAAACAGGTCTTCAAACTAATACCGTCTTTCGGAGGTCATAATAGAGCTGTTTTACATAGAATAAAACAGTTATTATGGCCGAAAGAAAGACGGTATTAGAGCAAGGTCCTTGCTGGCGAGAAGACACTATGATCTATGATTGACATAAAGATGTGCGACTGGAAACAGTGGCGCCCCTAGCGGTGATTTAAACGGGTAACTATAGACGAAAGAGGACTAGAGGTAAGATTTTAACAATGTTAACGCTTAAAAAAGGGAAAAATCACAGACAGCTTCTTCAAACTAATACCGTCTTTCTTTCGGCCATAATAACTGTTTTATTCTATGTAAAACAGCTCTATTATTATGTTCCGAGCAATAGCGTCATTGTAGTGATGTCACCTACCTATATGACAGCTACAAAAAGTTAGTGGTCGGGTTGTTGTGGTCTTAAATTTAAATTCTGAACAGTCAGTTTATTAGTGTTATTGGTACTTAGATGTTTATATATTTTTTCAATTACCTAATTTTAACTTTATTCAACGTAAATATTTCCTAATAGACCTTGTACGACTTTATTTTGAAATCTTCCAATATTCAAATTTAATGAAAGCAACAAAACAATTTTTTTACAATGCCAGTTTATATCGTTATCAAGCAACCCGTCCCAGTTTCGCACGGATGCTCTTTCCCGTTCTTCAAAACATAATTTAGGGTTAATTTATTAATATTTATTTTATTAAACTGAAGATCAAAAAATATTCTAATTCTTTCTATCAAATTTTTTATTTGATATTCTAAATTTTGCATTTGATAGTGACAAGCAAAGTTTTGATTTATTACAACTGAAGATTAAAAAATTATGTAAAGTAGAAATGACGGCTTTATTCAGATCTGGTTTTTTACTGATATTTCGATCAATAACGAATTCATTAGAACCAATTACTAGTATCGTTCAAATCGTTTGATTTACTCTAAAACAAAAATCTAATTTGTTGATCCGTTTTTTCTGTTTTTAAAGAATATTAGTAAACGATTTTTTTGTTGAAATAACTAAAACCTAGGTACTCCCTTCATTCCCCTGTGCATGTTTCACGTGATAATGATGTGATAGGTAATGTAATAGCCAGGATTCGAACCCAGGCACAAGACCTCTCCTTAACCACTAAGCTAGCGAAGTTATCAGTTGGCGATTGGCAAGGCAGGGCTAGATTAGGCCCTAGGGGAAAAGTCTGGACAATTGCTCAGAAAATCTAATTGGAAAGAGAAGCCAGCGTTGCATTTAATAATTAATACGATGACATCCAAAATTTAAATCTAAAGACACAAAATCCGTTATAATTTAAATCTACCTATAGATTTTGAATTAATTGGGGCTGTTAATTAATGTCATGTCAGATTTTGATTCCAAATTTAAATTTACAACGGTAGAAAATCTTCGATCAAGGATCTACTAAATTATCGGCCAATGCAACTTTATCGTGCTAATTCTTGTTGAGTAACAGTAAAAGTAACATGGACTGCGGTGTTAGAAGACCGCTTGCTAGTGCTAATAGGGATAATTCTTGTTAAGTGGCGCTATTTACCGTTAAGTTCTTCACATTTGTCCATCTTCTGGCCTTGCGCGGCTGCAGCAGACAGCGCTAAAGCGTACTCGCGGTCGCTTTTCATTTTAGCTTGGAGGGACCTCTTCATAGTCTCCATGAGCCTGAGCTCAGCATCCTGGCGCGCCAGCAGCGCCTCGTGCGCCGCTCGCCCGGCACCACTCGATGCGTACCCCATTGTAAACAAATCCCGTCTACACTATACCGCACATCACAAACATAAACACAACACTATTCACATCATTTTCCGTTATCACCGGCACAAAGTTTATACGTCACCTCGTAACAAAATTCAATTTATTGGCAAGCACAACCGATTCGTTAGAAAGGAGACCGACTTTGCTTTCGAAAAGGGAGCTTTAATTTTTTGTTAGTGCTAACACTCGTACTCATACAAAGAGTGAAGACTTCAAAAAAAAAATTAAGAGATAACTTTCGATAGAAACATTTGTATCGAACGAGGTGAGCGCGTTCGGAATATCAAACGTGCGTCCGTACGACAACGTCGCCCGACTTGAATGCCATCTATCGCGGCTACAATATCGTTCGTGAGCACACTTCTTGCTTGCGTCTTGCCTCCGAGCCCGTACCGGTGCGTGGTGCGAGCGGTGTGGCCGTTGCGAGCGCTCCGTCACCCGCACCATCATTCAGTTCTTGAATTCTGTCATTGTCCGTCAACAAGGAATCGCTCGAAACAAGATTCAATTATTTATAAAACATTTTATGTGCAACTGCAACGAACAACTAATAGGTACCAAGTTACTGAAAAGAGCTAATATTGATCACAGTGAAGATACCGATATCTTGATGGCGTATTAAGATCTATGGTATAGGTTTCCTTTGTTCGCTACTTGTAATACTTTACTGTGGGTACCTACATTATTACTCTTTGTCTGTGCATGTTATCAGTTAAATCTGTTTCAGGGGAACCTACAGGATACCTAATTTGTTCTATGGTACCTACCCACATAATCTATTTGATCTATTCCAACCCAATACCACATTTCTAACACAGAGTACTTTTTTACCATTCATTCATATCTCAGACTAAAAGAATTATTCATATACAGGGCGTCCCACGGCGATGCCACATGGAGGGCAAGTACCTTAAATCCTTAAGTTGGCGCATTTTACTTAAAGGAGACATCATTTTATTTTTAAAAAGAAACAAAACTGCATTCAAAGATTTTTAAAAATTCGCTTGCCACACCAGGTAATCGAACCGACTAAAATCCGAAAAAGTAACATCCTGTATTTTTATGGCATCAATCGATAGAGTCAATCAAAAGGATCAAATCTCTCTAAGAAACATGGTAAATTAAATGAAAGGAAGTCCTTGAAACCTAAACTTATGAATTCAATTTGGCAAAATAACACTAACTCAAAGTTCATCCATCCATCTGATACCATATTAACAATGAAATTCCATATTTAAATCACTTTTCTTTTTTTATCGTGTGGAGACCGCTGCTGGTCAGCAGTAGTATTTAGGTATGTCGAACTCAAACCGACTAAAACCGCACGCCGCGCCGCCTCAATTGACAGGTTATAAGTTGATCCAATAGGGCAATTCACTCGCCATCTTCGTTGCCCAGGGTACACCGCGTGCAGGTTTCTAATCAAGCACCTAAAAATTACTACCTACCCTACCTACATAACCTCATGCAGTTAACCAATAAAGTTACATTCTAAACAGGTAACAAAGTTCATTCATTCAGTATGTACTTATTTTACTAAATAAATTTCATCAAAGATATCTCTAGTGTTGACCTTATAAGATACCTTATCTGATGGTTTCTGGAGTAAAAGTGCTGTGTCTGTTTGCATTGATTTATAAGTTAAGATTTTGTGAACTTCCTTTCATTTAATTTACCATGTTTTTTAGAGAGATTTGATCCTTTTGATTCACACTATCGATTGATGCAGCGGTCTCCACACGATAAAAAAGAAAAGTGATTTAAATATGGAATTTCATTGTTAATATGGTATCAGATGGATGGATGAACTTTGAGTTAAAGTGTTTTATTTTGCCAAAATGAATTTATAAGTTTAGGTTTCAAGGACTTCCTTTCATTTAATTTACCATGTTTCTTAGAGAGATTTGATCCTTTTGATTGACACTATCGATTGGTGCCATAAAAATACAGGATGTTACTTTTTCGGATTTTAGTCGGTTAAATCTTTGAATGCAGTTTTGTTTCTTTTTAAAAAAAAATGATGTCTCCTTTAAGTAAAATGAGCCAACTTAAGGATTTAAGGTACTTGCCCTCCATGTGGCATCGCCGTGGGTAGGGTTGCCAACCATACTGTTTAAAACAGTATTATACTGTTTTACACCCAATTATACTGTTTACTGTTCAAAAAACAAACAGTATCCAAAATACTGTTTTCAGAATCAAAATGCATAACACTACAAAAATGTGCAGCAATTGATGCAATTTTAATTAATTGGGCACCAATTTGCAATTATTTTATAAGTGTAGGTGTTGATTGTCCCATGATAATCCAAAATTTATTAATGATAAATCATAATATATAGAAAATAATATAGTTCACAGCTATCTTCTATTTGCCAGCCATATCAAATCTTTTAATTTATCCACCGGTGGCACACACCAATGACTTTTCGATGCTTTTCGAAGTTGTGTGTATTTATCGCAGGTTTATAAGTACCCGGTTAATGGCAATAGGCTCGCCACCTATTACATTGGGACCTAAACATAAACGGCGAAATGTGGGTGCTAGCACCTCTGCCTACCCCTTCGGGGATATAGGCGTGAGTTTATGATATGTTATGTTCAATTTATCCATAAAAAAATTGATGGGAACCATATTACCATTTTAGATGTTTACGAAACCATGCTTTCTTTTATGACAGACAGACCTAAGGGGGCAAAATAGGTGACGAACCCTTGTATGTAAAACCGTATTTTGTGAAACGGATTTTTATGATCTTTGTTTATACTGGAGATTGATGGCACTTGGTGGAACTTGCTACACATATTGAATAAATTGCTTGCTACACATTATGATAATGCCGTAAGGTGAAACCGGTAAGGTTCAAATAAATAAATAATTGTGGAAAAGTACAAGTGATTTATTCAATATTTATGATCTTTGTTTTGTTGGAGAGAGAAAGTTGGTTCAGGGAGCCAGAATCGGATGACAGGATCAAGGGAGTCAGGATTGGATAACAGGATCTAGGGAAATCCTCAAAATGATAGCAAAACACTGTTTCTGCGGTTTTAACATAATTTAATTTCAGTATTTGCATTTAAAAATTATCTGCTCGTGATTTTAAGCTGCTGATGATAGGAACCTAAGCAAAGGATGGACGATGGATCGATTATAACTCACTAAAAAGAGAAAAATAAATTAACAGCCTCTCGGGCTAGGCACCGCAGTTATTTTTAGCTTTTTAGTGCCTCTTTTTCGTTTCTTGAAGTCGGTTAAACTTTTTTGTTAAAATTAATTTATGTAATTGTAAAATACTGTTCTATTTTCTAGAATACTGTTCAATTTTCTTCTCAGACCTAAATATACTTTTTTTCTCGAAAAAAGAGTTGGCAACCCTAGCCGTGGGACGCCCTGTATACCTACTCACGTTTTTTTCCCCGGTGGGTTTAATATATTAATTCACCTCTGCTTAGCAGAGGTGAATTAATTTATAGAATGAGAATTAACACGCACATTTTACCAATCAATGCGTTCGGTCCCACGCGACGTAATAGGGGGTGAGCCTATTGCCGTATTCCGGGCACTATTTTTCTAAAGAATATTAGTACCTAACCGAAATCACTAACATTCCCGTTAACCCCGCCAGCTCAGCTAAATTATTTGTGTTAAGAGTGTAGGGCATTGGTTCCTAACCTAGGGGTAATTACCCCCGCGGGGGTAAAACTAGTGTTTCGCGGGGGTAATAATGAGCGGGGCAGGTTCAAGTCTCGAACGCCAAATTTCAAAATGACAATCTGAGTACAGTGTGTCTAGCGTGTGAGCAACTGGAAAAGGATACAGCTGACAAGATTACGTTAGAAGATTTTTCATTCATCATCAGTAATAAGCTCACTGCAACAATATTTCCCGGACATGGATAACCGTCAGTCCAACTCTTGGGTATAGACTGTGGTATTGAGACCATTTTTGAGTGATGATAATATTTTTAAGGATGAAGATGTGTCAGATAAAGTAAGATTTCTTGGACTACGTGAGAATTGCACTTTAAAAGTCGAATTCCAAAATTGTGACCTATGTACATTTTGGAAAAAAGTCGGTGCTGAATATCCCATCATAGCACTCATAGCAGACAGAGCTTTAAAACTGTTGTTGGTACCATTTGCTACTACGTACAAGTGTGAGAGTGGTTTCTTAACTTTGGTAACACTGAAAACAAAGGGCAGAAATCGTTTCTTTTAATTATGCAATTGTTTCAATGTTTAATAATGTCTATCTAGGTACCTAAATGTATTAACACGTATTGTTTAAGTTCATTGTTAGGAGGGAGGGGAGGGGGGGGGGGGTCAAAAAAGTGACCCGAGTTGGGGGTAACGGACCTAAAAAGGTTAAGAACCACTGGTGTAGGATAATGGCCAGGATTCGAACCGGCAACCTTAACCACTAAGCTACCGAGGCTTACCTAGTAAGCTGACACGAGCCATGCATCTGAGGCTGAGTATGGGCCACAGTATGTATATTATTTATTCTGTATCAGGGCTATATAATATATCTGTCTGATGTTTAACCCTTTGCTTTCCCTATGGGAAGAGATGGGGTGGCACAAAGTCTACTCTGCCGGGAACCATGCGGCTGGTAAATACATATGGTATTGTTTGCGTTCTAGTTCAACTAAACTGGATTCTCAATTAAATTAATTGAGTGGAACGTAATAACGCAGATTAGTTCCTTTCATTTAGTGAACGTGAGAACCCAGTTTAGCTGAAATCAAAAGTAATAAATTTCACTGGTGAAATTCGGCCTAAATTATCTTCATCCCAGTCGGATCCGAAGCTTTCACCTCGGAGTCTAGGGGACCCCAGACTTTACCAGTCTAACTATGGATTTAGCTGGACTTCGATATTTTTCGTGAAGTGACTACCATCTGACCTCCACAACCCAATAACGATATTGAGCGACATCAAAGCATTGCAGCTAGACCAGTTTTTAGACTTTTTAGGGCTCCAACTACCCGTAACGACTGCCATAGACGTTAGTATAGGAACCGGGACAGACGTGCTCTCCGAGGCACGACCAGACCAATGCAAATACACATATTCATGCATGCAAATATTTGCACTGATGCATAATCCAAATGTCAATCCCGGTTACATCTATAAAGCTTGTACTTGAGGCCCGGGATATTAGGTACATTCTTCCATACTTCCATTTACTTGACTTTTATGAGATCAACTATAGTGTGCCGAAAATGGTATGGCCTTTTTTCTATCGTTATAAATTAATTCTACACTACACTATCTAGACCCAAAGCATAGATTCACTAGCTTGTGTTATGGGATCTAGAATGCGGATAAACATACTTCAATACGGGGTCGGACTCGTGGTTACCTACCTCATTTTGTTACCCCAGGGTGATCACGAGGATTTTTTTTACTCGTGGTTACCCTACTATGGAAAGGAATAGTGAAGTGCCCGATTGATAACTATAGGTCGATATATAGTACTTTCAATTTATACATCTGTTTTATAAATACGAACATAAGTATTATACATAAAAACATTAAGACCAATAGCTGACCCGGTGAACTTCGTACCGCCATATTTTCCGCCCGCGTGGTATTATCTCTAAATTTATCAGTGTTTCTCTACAATATTATGCATGTATCATACATATAAACCTTCCTCTTGAATCACTCTGTCTATAAAAAAAAACCGCTTCAAAATCCGATGCGTATAGTTTTGAAGATTTAAGCATACATAGGGACGGACAGACAGCGACAGCGACTTTATTTTATAATATGTAGTGATGATGATAGTGATAATGATGATGATGATGCATACAAAACAAATATTTGTACTGAACCGTACCCGCGCCCCCTGTGTCACATCTCAGCGTTGTTGCTAAAATAGTCATGCGGCTAGACACAAGTGCGTTGTGGATCCAACTTTTTCTTCTAGCTTTGATTTGACTTATGGGCCTACCACACACACACAAGCTTCACCACAGTTTTGCCTGCGCAGCCAGGCCAGTTTGCACACGGAACACCGTGCGTATCAGTTTTACCAACACTACACGCACGGAGTTCCGTGTACAAAGTACAAACCGGCCTGCGCAGGCAAAACTGTGGTGAAACTTGTGTGGTAGGCCCATTATATTAGCAACCTACATAATACTATTCACCACTCCCTCTATCAAATCTCGCTGAAATAAAGATCAGTAACAGCTTAGTGGCTAAGCCATCAAATAGATTACGATCGAGAGGTAGCAGGTTTGAACCCCAGCATTAAACTGCCGACGTGCGTAAAGAATAGGCCCACCATGAAAGATCTGCGATTGCGGATATAAGTTTCAGGCAATCGGTTTCATGGGACACATTTATTAATTATCGCGAAATCGGATCCGAAGACGGTACGTGACAATTCACTTCGGCTTGATGACTTAAAACCCTACCGTAAGAAAAGTGAAGTGATTTCATAGTATGGTAGGTACTTGCATGGCTAAATGGTCCTAACGTTAACGGTTTCAGTTAAAACCATTCAAAAAACAGTGTTAGACATGCCTTCTCACTGAGGCTGCTTTTTTTTTATTCTTTATAGGTGTGTAATCTTTTTTTTTTAACGTCTTGTTCTCAGTTGATTTGCTCTGTGCTAGTCTATTCTGGTGGTGAGCGATCCGGTCTTTGTATGACTGGGTAGTTTTGATTATCTCCTCCTTTATTACGGGAATATGTAGGTATTTGTGCAATTCATCAATTCTAGTGAACCATGGAGCATTAGCAATAGACTTGAGCACTGTATTTTGAAATCTTTGAAGAATTTCAATGTTTGATGTTTTTGCCTTACCCTAAAGTTGGATGCCATGCCATACCTACGTCCGTTGGTTTCAATATTGCTTTGTAGATTAGCAGTTTATTTTCTACAGATAGCCGTGATCCTCTGCCTAGGAGCCATTCCAATGACCTAAGCCTGTAATTGAGTTTATCCCATTTTTCTTGGATGTGTGCGTTCTAGGTTTGCTTTCTGCCAAGGTGAAATCCGAGTTACTTTACAGTTGTACCGTGAGGCAGCTCTTCTAGACCTATTTTTACAGAGGGACAGTTTTTATTCCGTAGGCTAAATGTAATATGGTTGGATTTAGTTGCCGTGATGCAGTCATGATTTTCCATGACTGCATCCAGAGATGAACTTTGTCTAAATGCTCCTGTAGCTTATCTGGATCTTTATCAGTTGAAAGTACCGCGGTGTCATCTGCAAATGTGACCATAATCACGTTATCAGATTCTGATACATCAGCCGTGAATAGCAGATAGAGTGAAGGTCCTAATATCGATCCCTGAGGGACGCCAGCTTAATAGTTTTTTATTATTTCTGTAGGACACGCATCTATTACCTGTCTATCATCTATACTTCTTATCCTTCATATATCTACATATTACAATATAATCAGTGATAATATGAAGGATATAGATATTTAACTTTAATAACTTAATTTAACTTTGAAACATAATATGCGGCGCGTGCATTTCATTATTTTGAATTGCGCGCCACGCAGCAGCCATTTTTTTGTACGGTTAACTAGAGATGCGCATGCGTTTGCCGCTTCGCCGTAAGTATTTACTTTTCTTACTAAGATAATTCGATTACCGGTTCATTCGGTTCGGGAATCTGGAGCTTAATCTGAAGTGTTAAAGATTCGATTATGATTCGATTGGCTGTCAAAATCAAATTAAGAGTCAAAAACGATAAAGATTTTAATGAAAAGGTGCAATTCTCGTAATAAACATTTTGTTCATTAACTTTGCTTCGATCTAATGGTAAAAACGGTCACATTGTCAATGTTCTGTCTTATAAATGGTATTTGATAAAGGGATATAATAAACCGTGCGACAAAAATAATAAATGGACGACTGATAATGAGTTACTTTAAATACTGAGTGGGCAACTAAAATACTGAGTGACCCGTGATACAGAATGATGATGTGTTGCTAAATTGTGAAGTTATAAGGATTCGAGTATAGCGCGCCCCAACTTGGATGAGCGAAGCTCCCACTTCCGGATTCGAACCTCGATCGTAAGGTCGACTATTTAATCATTAAGTTATTGACTATTTACTTGATTAGTATAATTTAACCCATAATGTTTTCTTATCCGCTTACTTTATCTCCATCTTTCGATTCGATTTAACTTGGCCATCCCATGGCTATTATGAGAATCACAGCAGTCTTACTTACCTCTCAACTCCGTGAGGAAAGCCTTCGTCAGGGCCTCATCCATTAATCAGGACGTATATCAAATAGCAGGTGAAGATGCCTTGGGCCCAAAGTACGTGAAATGACCCATAAAATAACAATAATAATGAAGTCAAGAAATATGAATATTTCTTGTATTTATCTAATTTATTATAATATTACTTGGCAGAAGTGCTTAGTAAAGAAAAAAAACATCAGTACATAACTTAATTATTTTCTAAATTAATTTCTATTTGATTAAAAAGTGTTAAATTATGGCGCATTTATTTGTCATCATTACATAACTATCGTTAAATACAAAATATAAGGATCGATCAATAGTCGATTACGCTATGTAACGTCACTATTGTTTGTATTTGCTTTGCGCCCACAGGGCCACAGGCAGCACAAGCACATGTTATTTTAGTTTAGTTTCAGTTTGTGGACCAAGTGCAAAGCATCTCTTAGTTGTCTGTGCCGGAACGTTTCACTCATCAGTCAGTGGCAACACTGACCCCAGCCTTATAATATGGCCGCTACAGGTTAGTTCTAGTAATTTTGTCACGTGAAAAAATATCTGGTTTTTGCTTTATTTTAATATTTATTCTCATATTTTCATACATAATTTAGTCCGCACTTGAATCAGTTTTCAAATTTGTCCATTTTGGAACCTGTACAATGTTATCTAATAATGCTAACGTGTCATCATTTCACCTTTGCGGACATTTGGATTTACCGCGTGGCCACATTTCTCAACATTCTCAATTATTTTATTATTCGTATTACTCGTTATAACGTTGTAATTGTCATTTTCGGTAACTTCTAAAAAGGTGAGAAAAATTAACTTGAACAGATGTGTTACAAAATGCTAATTGTCCTTTCATATGGCCGCGGATAACCGCTTTCCAAAATCGGAGTAGGTCGTTCACTTACTATGCGTCATCATTTATCATCAAGTTGTCCTTTAAATAGTTAAGATTTTGTCCAGCCAGCACTTGAGATTCAATGTTCAACTTTTTTTCTAGCAGGCAAGAAATCAAAGAAAGCAAAATGGATCAAAGCCAATATCACAGACATTATTGCAGAACCCACGACTATATCTACCACTAACAACTGGGCTGACTCTGTAGAAGAGGAACGTAAGTAATTATTTCATTACATTTTCATTACTTTCTTTTTGTGAGAAATACATTCAACCCAGTGATGATATAAAGGGTAATGGCAGGTCAATGTTAATCTCGTACTTGGGGCGCACACACAGAACGCTTGTCGCTCGCTTCGCCTCGGGAAGGTCTGAGTAAAGGTCTTTGTGTTTAAAAATACATTCTAGCCGGATGCTTCCCTCACAAGGAAGGCGGGGGAACCAGAAATTACAGTGTAGTGTTTAGTCAGGGATGCCAGGCCTGTGGGGCTAGGCTAAGATGTGAATGTTACAACTGTTGGAAACCCCTGTGACCAGCTTTTTTAGTTCAATTTACGAGATGACCACGGTCACAACTCAATTCAGACTAGTCTTTCATTGACTTGCTCCCTATTGTTCTGAGGGTTCCTAAGTTTTTATATAAACAAAAATCATACCTGATACTTAAAAGAATTACATTCTTATGAAATTCATTTTGAATGTATTTATTGTTTAAATTCCTACAATATTGAATCATTTATATCATTTTTTGTCATATAATTGATAAAATAATGTGAAGTACTAGAAATTATCATTATACAAATAGGTATACATATAATGATAATTGGTTTTATTGATACCGTAATTAATTTGTTAGTTCGTAAATAAATTAATATTTCAAATGAGGCAAATATTAAAAAGGGACCAACTATATCTAAATGAAATAGGATGATAAAATAATCTACTATAATAATATTTTGTTTGACTAGCGGAACCCGGATATGGAGGCTATGGAAATCGCTCACGTGCAGTGGTCACACTGCCATCTGCATCGCGGGCAGCACGCGGTGGGCTGGCAGTCGACGATGAATCTATTCCACGCAGACCACCCTTCACTGCGCACATCTCAAATTTACCTTACGATGTTGACGAGAGTGCTATTACAGAGTTATTTACGGGTCTCAAGGTACAGATATGTAAAATTTCAAACTTGTTTTTGTCACATAGGCTGCTGATGTTGTTATGATGCAATTCTACGTCTCTGACCACTGTTGCCAAGGCTTAGGCAAGTGATTGATATATTGCCTCACAGTTTGTGATCATTATCATTATAGTCAATGAATTTCTAATTATGAACACACATCTACAAATCTATTAGCGCTTTCGCTGCGTTTAGCGGGCGCACGGCGCGGACGTCCGCTTCGTGTGCTTGTTTCATGTTATTTCAAGAACAGCGCTGCGTGAGGCGGATACGCGACGGACAGGCGGACGCATTGCGCGCGCATCCGCAACCCGCACCCGCTGAACGCAGCGAAGGCGCTTAGATTTCAGAAAACCTGATATGCTACTAACTATTGCATCAATAGAAAGGCCTAATGCATGCAAGTTTTGTTATAGTTCCTGATTAATTGCTTTCCATTCTATCATTATTAAGTTATAGATAATTTGTGAATTACCATATATGGGGGTGTATTGGCCTAAAATCTTTGGGGCTCAAGCTTCTTTTAATTGATGGAGCACTGGAACAGGCTTTCCTCTCAGGAGGTGGGTAGATCACAGTTGCTCTTGTTACAGTTGTATAAACCAAATCAAGAGTTATTCGCAAACCCTAGGCTCCAAGGATACTGGATACAATGATATTGAGTTTTGAAACTAATATACCAACACAAAACAGTATTTGTCATGTTTTTATTTTTATTTTGAATCAATCTGAATTCCAAATGGCGGTATTGATCTCATTTCAGAGACTAACACTTTAATTTTGTTATGGATTTCTGAAACTAACATAAATACTAACATTAAACAGTGTATTTTGTCAAGTTTTTTATTTTGAATCAATCTGAAATTCAAATGATGGTAAAAATACTATTTCAGACACTAACACTTAAAATTCAAGGCTTTTCCATCATATTGTTGTCTGCAAAAGATCATTCTCCATCTGCAACTAGTTTTGAATAAATGTTTATTATTCAATCTCGATAAGCTTGTTGTTAAGAATACCGCGGCAAAATAATTCGTGGCATAGGTGACAAAAGACATATATATTATTATTTATTAATTTTATTTTAAAAGAACATTAGCAACCGAAATTACTAATATTCCCGTTAACCCCTCCAACTAAGCTAAATTGCTTGTGCTAGGAGTGGGTTTACGTCGGTAGTGTAATGGCCAGGATTCGAACCCAGGTATAGGCATACTAGCTTTTGCCCGCGGCTCCGCCCGCGTGGATGTCGGTTATCGCGACCAAACATAGCCTATGTCCTTTCTCAAGGTCTAATCTACCCCTATACCAAATTTCATCAAAATCGGTTCAGTGGTTTAGGCGTGAAAGCGAGACAGACAGACAGACAGACAGACCGACAGACAGACAGACAGAGTTACTTTCACATTTATAATATTAGTAGGGATTTACTGAAACTCCTTATTTACTTAACTTTTGCTTATTTTCTCCCATTTTTGCAAAATTATATGCTCAGCATAAAGTTTATTGTTTATGTATGTAAAATGTATTGCTAACAAAGTTATTTTTTAACAGATTACCAACCTGAGACTGCCACGTGAAGGCGACCGGCTCAAGGGGTTTGGTTGCGTGGACTTTGAAGAAAGAGAAGGCCTTATAAATGCTATGAATATGCCTGATCTCGTAAGTAACATGATTATTTGTATAATAAACTACAAGGTTACATATTAAAATTCCGAAGTTCATAATACCGATGGACGAAAGACCGAAATCCAAAATCGCGAAAGTTCAGTTAAACGAAAGTTTAAAATTTTTAGAATTTTCTTTGAAAACACTTTGGTATTTTGACATGTAACTTAGCACAAGTTACGTAATTTTTTTTTTGGTAAATGTATTAGCTCAATGTAAATTTATCCAACTGAGAAAATAATTAGTAAGATAAATCTTGTCCCATGTGTATTAGCAGTTCCATATTTATCAATATTTGAAAGCAGAAGCAAGGGACAACAAATTTTTGATCATTAATTTCCTTTACTACTTCAAATCTTTATGTACTAGTTTTACAAAATCTAGATTTTAAGACAGAGGCTACAATATTGATAAATTGACAAACTGCTAAAACTTTTCCAACTTTAAAATTTGGATAAGTTTCATTTTGAAACAAAAAAGTACACCTTGCAAAAATGTGAAAGACAGTAATCCTACATACACAATAGCATTGTCAAACAGATGCGTTCAAACCCTCTTTTTTTGTAACAGTCCTATCTCCAGAATGCATATTTGAACCTTTTTTTTTATCTCACGGCTCCAACCCGAATTTTATGAAAAGAGCATTGTGCATCGATTGTTATACTTTTTTTTGTATTTTAGACAATAGGCGGCAGAAGAATCAGAATAGAAGTATCTACTCAGGATAACGACCGCCGGATGGGAAGGGGCAACCGTTCCGACAGAGAGAGGTAAAAACTTATTGCCACGCCACAAATATGGACTTTTAACTTAGAAATTTTTGCTAATTGTATCTGCATAAATTATCAAGAAAACTATTGTCAAAAAGGGACGTGAAGGGTCCCAGGTATTGGAAATTGCACTGTTGAGTTTGGGCTTGCAATTTTGCAAAATAAAGGATGGCAACTCGGACAAACAAAAAAATTGTTTTTGTCGATCTTAGGATGATAAATGTACTTTCAAATCATCACGTTCTTTTATGTGCATGAAAAAAAAATGCGCACTTTACATACAGTGCCCCGAGCACAAAAAATATTTGAATTCGTATCGTAAATGTTTCTGGATAATGAAGTATTGCGATTGGTCGCCTGCCTACACTGTAAACCTGCGTGTGTGAAGCCGACCAATCGCAATGCTCCGTTCTATCGACACGTTTACGTTACGAATTCGAATGTTTTTCGCGCTCATATTGTTCTGGTAGATTATATTCCTGAAGGTCTTCTTACTTTCCTTTCTGAAGACCTTACTTTTTGTTTTGTTATACTACATATTATAAACATTCGCTCATAAAACGTAAAATATTAATTACCTACAAATTATTATACTTATCCTTGAATAATGTTTCATGTAAAAATGTGTATGTTTCAATATATCCTAATTTTAGACTAACACGGTCATGGTCACATTACGACCAGGCTTACTGCTATTGACATATTATTTCTTGATTTATGGTGAATATCCCGATAAAAGTAATCCTAGCTATTACATATACATTTCATTTGATAAACATTCATCATATTTATCTATATTACTATGATATTGTGTAGTACATTATATCAACTTTTCATTCAATTATTACATTACTCGTCACCTATTTTTATCGATGTTTTACTGGTTGTTTTTAAGTTCTATTTATCTATCTATATACTAGCTGTTGCCCGCGGTTCTGCCCGCGTGGTAGTCGGCTATCGCGGCTAAACATAGCCTATGTCTTATCTACCCCTGTACCAAATTTTATTAAAATCGGTTTAGTGGTTTAGGCGTGAAAGCGTAACAAACAGACAGGAAGTTTTACTTTCGCATTTATAATATTAGTATGAATATAATTATCCCGAGAGAGTTATGTAGAGCTGAATATTCCACCTATCACTGCACTCTGTCTCATGTAATAGGTTGTAAAGGTGAGCCTATTGCCGTATTCCGGGCAGTCTTAACTTGTATCTAAATTTTGATATGTTTCATTCACAATTATTGTAATATTTAGGGATTATGATCCTGAACGCACAATGGGTGACTGGCGGTCGGGCCCGCGCGCCATGCCGGACTCGTCGAGACCGCGCCCCGAGCGAGAAAGGGACCGCGATATTACGCGCGAGCGAGACCGGGAGCGGGACTGTAAGTGCCACCTTTTTTTTGTATTTTTTTTTTTAAAACACCTCTAGTAACCGTCGTTTTAGGTTAAAATATTCCTGCAGATGTATACCACGTGTTCTATTTTGTGTATGAATAAAAGTCAATTTTTTGAATAAACTCAGGATTTTAGTTGTTGGGAAAGAAATTAACAATTCAATTGTAATATTACTAATTTTGCTATGATGATAAGAGTTTCAAAGTTGGAGCCAACTCTAATGTCACATTTGGGGCGCACAGACTGAGTATGAGATCACCTAGTTGTATCTAAAAGTTAATTCATGCTTTTATTAGAAACTTCACCCACGTGGCGTATTTTTTTTCCCGCGTCCTATCCGAAAAAAAAATAGCCGAAGTTTTCGAGCTGTTCTCGAGGCTTGCGCTTAGCAACATCCCAACATTTATAAGAAGATTAGGTAACTTGATTACATCGAAATTAATCCTAATTGTACCAAAGATTACCCTGAAACTTTTTAAGGGCATCAATTGACGTATTTTTGGTTCGACTATGGTATCTCAATTACTCCTTTCGCCTCGGGAAGGTCTGAGTAAAGGTCGCGAGTGCGTTGTCGGTACTCAACCGTCTAGCGGGCGGTATCGCTCATAGCGATAGCAGGGACACCAGAAATTCGGGCTCTATAGCTTTGTCTAGGACTCCTGTGGACGAGACTCCGCTTTTGAGCCCTTGGAAGTTCTGTGACCGGCAGTTTTAGTTCAATCTGTGACGTGGCATCGCTATAACTCAATTCAGACTAGTCTTTGGTTGGTTCCTGCTTGTTACTTCTTAACTGAGTACCGTATATCATATTTTAGTAATTATCGTGGTGGTATTTCAGTAGTTAATAATGTCATTTTACATTTGTATAGCAAGCGCAGACAATCGTCCAGGTGGTTGGCGCGATGGCGACCGTCCGGCGCCTCCAGAACCAGCGAGAACTCCATACGGTGGACGAGATTCTTTCGGACGTGACAGAGGATTTGGTGGAGAGTATGTATTTATTAATACTATTTGTTAATCATAGTTCCTTCTGCATAGAAATTTGGTATAGTCTGGAAGGGTGAAAATCATTAAAAGCGAAGTCGGTGAAAAATAACTTAACTTGCTCTAGTTCATTCACAACGCGACCCATTGTGAAGCTGGCAGGTATAGGGATCCCTCGCCGGTGATGGGGACCTATTCTAGAATAATAAAATAGGGAAACAAAAAATCTACCTTTCTTAATTATTAAGTGCTATGGTTCAATCCCAGTAGCCAGGAACCCAGACCCCCAGGTGAAACCTTCGGAAGCTTACAACTGGGAGTTTGGGGTCCGCTTTTCCCAAACTATTTCCGCGTATGGTTGATTTGATTTTCCGTGAAGCGACTGCCAATCTGACCTCCACAACCCGTTGGTTTGTCTACCCACAACCACAAATCCCTTATTTATAGACGGGGAGCAGGTTTACAACTGTTTGTCTGTTTGTTTTAGGGGCAGGGAACGTGGTGGTGGCGGCTTTGGTGCCCGTGACACTGAACGCAGCGGCTATGGCGGTCGCGATGGATTCCGGACTGCAGAGCGCGAGGGTGGTGGTGGATTCAGGTAAATAATCACAAACAATAAGGTTGCCTGTAAGAAATTGCCACATAGCGATAAGGCCGCCATTTGTACTTACCACATAACTCAGATCTCTATGTTGTATTGTTTCATATGGTGTACAATAAATACGTTTTTATTTACTTACTTACTCACCAATTTCTTAGCTAACTAACTTCCTGATTCAAAAATTCTTTTTTAACCATTAACAGCCGGTTTCTGAAAAGCCTGTCAAATCATTGATCAACTAACACTGCTGTTAATTTAACATGGATGTCAAATCAATTTGAGCAGCCTTTCGGAAACTGGGCGTAAGAGATGACAGTATAAGAAATCGATGAGAAGTTACGGCTTGGTTGTTCAAGCCATTCTTTTTTGTTTATATTTAGGTCTTTGAATTGACTGCACCCCACCTGATTGTAAATTAGGGTACAGTCCAGAGAGACAATGTCTAGGAAATGTAATTGCTTCACTAGGATCTTCTAAACGAGGTGTGATATTGAAATAGGTCTATAAGTTATATAAGACAAGTCAAATCATTCTAACTCAACATAGAGGAATCAGTAGTTATCCTTGTTAGCAATTCGGGGAATAGCATGAACAAGTAATATTATCCTTGTACAAACCCAAATTGTTTAGTAGGTAGAAATAATATTTCCTTACCGTTTCCTTCTCCACATACTGCTAGTTTTTTCTGTGTTAGTTGTTCCAGTGAATAACTTCGTCTCCAACTGATACCTATGCACATTTATTTATGACTAGTGAGATATCATTACTATTGATATTTGCTGTATACATGTGCTAGAATGAAATTGGTTAACTAGACACCGGCTCGTGCCTTTATGCTAGACTTGGTCGCTCTATACCTACATTTATTCATTTCTATATGAAACTTTGTATGATTGAATATATTTACGGGTCAAACATGTACAGTTTAGGGTCTGTACTAGTCTCTGGATCGGCAGCACGTGACGAGACGCCCATAGTGTATGCAACACCAGAGGCGTCTCGGCTTTTCTGCAAGTATGAATTACTAGCTGTTGCCCGCAGACTCCGCACGCGTGGATGTTGGTTATCGCGTCCAAACATAGCCTATATGTCCTTACTTCATCCAAGGTTACTCTCTGTCTGTACCAAATTTCATTAAAATCGTTTCAGTGATTTAGGCGTGAATTCGTAAAGTGGGTGACAGACGTGCGAGTAAGTACGCGGACTTATGGCTCGGCGACCTTACTCGCACGTCTGTCATCATAAGTTCGCGTACTTTAAAACCGCCGAGTAAGTTCGTTGGCGATCTAGCAAGTTTGAAATTTAGCTCGTAACTAGAGGTTTGCACCGGTGCGGAATTTCGTGAACCGGTGAAAAACACCGGTGTTTTAGCAAGCTCTTAGAGCGGAAACACGATGCGTTGCGGCGTCGCACCGCAGAAATTTCGCCGCAGTAGCGGGCACACGAGCGGTGCGACGCCGCTGCGTTGTTATGACGCAGCGGCGCCGCGTGCGCCCCAGCTGCGTTGTAATGGTTGTAATGTCTGTTAATAATAGTGCAAGCGCTAGAGGTGCTTAGTTGAGTGTGCAAAATCCGAGTGACGGCAACTATGACCGGATTCTTATACCTGATCCTCTAAATAATGACAAAGAAATCTTGCCGCCGGGTATGATGGTCCCTTCCCGCTCCCTTCACATCCCCTCTGCGCCCTTAAAGTAAGCATAGCGCGCGTATGCGTTTAGTGTGTTTCTACATCTATTGACGTAAAGAAGTTGCTTTATTAAGTCGTGTTTTTGTATCCATTTTTATTTTATACTACTTAGGTGGCAAACAAGCACACGGCCCATCTGATGGGAAGTGGTCACCGTGGCCTATGGACGTGCTGCCGACTGCCAACCCTGAATCCATATTTCCATACTAATATTATAAATGCGAAAGTAACTGTCTGTCTGTCAGTCACGCTTTCACGCCATAGCCACTGAACCGATTTTGATGAAATTTAGTATAGGGGTAGATTAGACCTTGAGAAAGGACATAGGCTATGTTTGGTCGTGATAACCGACATCCACGCGGGCGGAGCCGCGGGCAAAAGCTAATATAATATATATCGATGATAAATATAATAACATTTTGCTGACAACATTAGTATCATTAATGCTACAAAATATAGGTAGGTACCTACCTAGGCATATATAAAAGTACACTTTTACGAAAAGCTCAACAGTGACTTACGTCCACGACAAAATGACTATACAAGCCGTCTTTACCAGAGTTATTAATTCCCCCATGTAAATGAACTGTAAATTGTCGCACAAGGTCTTGTAATTGCAATAAATCTGAATTGGTTTGTATTTCATTATGTAAATGCATCAATAACAAATGTCAAAATTAAAAATAAGTATTTTTTACCTACTTTAAGAAAATTTATGCTTGAATTCGCTGGTTGTTCGAGTAACATTTTTTTTTAATATTACTTTTATTTTCGTTTTTTTTTTATTAAGTACCTATTTAAGAATACATCCTCACTTTTACCATTAGAACAAACTATAAATTATAACGGAAATATTCATTAAAATGATTTTATATCATGTACCTACTCAATATATTTCCTTTACGAATAAGACAAGAGGGAGTAAAAAAAATGGACCAGAAAATAGACCGGCAAGATCCACATTATCATTCTTGGACCTTTTCTTCACTTAAATCCGTTGGTGAAATTCAGTACTCACATTTTGCATACTCACACCTCTAGCGCCCGGTCTATAAATCATAAACAACTAGCGCGCGGCGGTGCGGCGCGCGCCGGAGCGGTGCCGCTCCGGCGTCGCAACGCATTCACCCCTCCCCGCCTCGTCTCGGTGGTTGCAAGTCCGGTGCGGCGACGCAGCGCATCGTGTGACATGCTACAGATATTTCTATGTAAAACGACGCAGCGACACCGCTCCGGCGTCGCGCCGCCGCCGCAACGCATCGTGTGTTTCCGCTCTTAGAAAAATATGACATGATAGAATTCCTAGATAGCACAAAGCCTCTTCTCTCGACGACATTGCAATACAGTGTGAGAAAGCTTGACGTCTGTCACCGACGGCGAGCCGAGTAAGTTCGCGAACTTAAAAACCGCGTGCTTAAAGTACGTACGTCTATCACCCACTTTACAGACATACAGAGTTACTATCGCATTTATAATGGATAAGTTACTTACATATTTAGATATCTCCTCCCTTACACATCAGCTCCATTCAGCATTCCATCTTTAGCTCCTTATTACATGGATCCAATAATATAGCATCTGCCATATTCAATATAATTTTTATTTACTTTACTAGCCGTAGAGAAGATAGCAGAGGATTCGGTGGCAGAGGTTTTGGCGACCGCGACCGTGATCGCGAACGTGATGCAGCTCCCAGAGAAGGTATGTGTTACACAATGTACCATATCAAGGAAAATTTAATTAATGATCTTCGTAGTTTTTTCGTGTTATTATAACTTCATGTGTGTAAATTCATCATCAATTGATTTGCTGTCAATAGTAACCTGACCAATTTTGATATTGTTTCAATTTACTAAACAAACTAAAAGTAAGTAGCCTAGGCCGGCTTCAGTGCTCCACCGACCGTCGATGCGTACGTCAGTCGCCATTAACATTTATATAAAAATTCATAAATCGTAGGTGGTCTGATCCTTAGTGGTTAAAGGGTTCGAATTCTGTCCAATACAATACCGACGTAAACCTACTCCTAACACAAGCATAAATTAAATTGCTTGTGTTAGGAGTAGGTTAATATTCTTTTATAATATTTAAAAACACATTTCAATATTATAATATTCATGAGGCACAATATTAAATCACAAGAAAAATAGTTTGAACACTGTTATAATCATTTCTATCTTCTTCATCCTAGCGTTAATTCCTAGTCGCATCCGAAGCTTTTTCAGCTCGGAGTCTGGGGTCCGCTTTACCAGTCTTAACTACGGATTTGGCTAGACCTATAATCATTTCTTCTATACCCAGATGCGAAGCCGCGCGAACGCCCAAAGCTAAACTTACTGCCGCGCACTGTACCGCGCGACGCCGAGGTGCCGACCAAGCCGGCAGATGGCGCCGCACTCGACGACAAGGCAGCTGACAAACAGACTGATAAGCAAGCACCCAAACCCGTCTCCGCTGAGAAGGTATTCGGAGCTGCCAAACCCGTTGACACTGCCGCCAAGTGAGTTACTTACCACATTATAATAAACGACCCATTTTCACCTTGGAGTATTTTCCAGTGTGCACGTTTTTAGATTCGCGCTATAAGCTGACGATGTTTAAGGACCAAAGTGATGCCCAAACCACAAAAAAAATAGTTCAAGAACTGCTCATAAATGTGTAAGCGACACGAGCACAGGGGCCCTAGACAATGTGACATTCTATTGGCGAAAACGCCAGTGGAATCGCTAATTGTAGTATGAAATTGACATAAATCATTAACATAATTATATTTTTTTTATGAAATTTGTGTCTTTTTAACTCGAAATACATTTTTTCACATATCATTATTACTATAACCACCGTAATGTCACGTAAACCACTGTTAAACATTAAAAACGGTTCGCTTCAAAGCGATTCCATCAATAGAATGTCACTTTGTCTAAGGCCACAGAACAAGAACCATTGGCATCAAATAACTTGCAAATTATGATTACCAAATATCTCGACTTATCTATTGAATAAAGATTATCATTATTCTTCTTCATTCTAGCGTTAATTCCCAGTCGCATCCAAAGCTTTCACCTCTGAATCAGAGGACCCCTTTACCCTGCAGATTTGGCTGAACCTTGATATTTTCCGTGAAGCGACTGCCATCTGACTTCCGTGACATTCAGCGATATCGAAGCATTGCAGCTAGACCGTTGTTGTTGGACTTTTTAAGGCTCCAACTACCCGTAACGACCGCCATAGATGTTCGTATGGCAACCGGGACCGATGGCTTAACGTGCTCCGAGGCACGACCAGACCAATGCAAATATCCATATTCAAGCAAATCCCCGTCTTAATGAGCCTTAAGATATACTGCAAAAATAATAAAGTCATCTTCAGTGTACTTATGATAAACAAGCTATCTTGTTTAGCAATAAACAATGGTCTCTTTAACAGGAGATCACTTTATTGCTATCATCACTTTCAAGGTATACATTATATACAGATTAGTAATGATTGTTCTAGCAAATATGTAACTACTTAGAACTGATCAAGTGGCTTATGCACATGTATCTATAACTAGCGAGATATCATTACCATTGATATTTGCTGTATACATGTGCTAGACTGAAATTGGTTAACTAGACACCGGCTCATGCCTTTATGCTAGACTTGGTCGCTCTATACCTACATTTATTCATTTTGCAAGTATAAAATGAACTCAAGTATACCAATACTGTTCATTTTATATTTGCAAAATAATCGTTAGCAGAAGATACGACATCGTAATAAAATAGTTATGGCACATTTCTTTGATAGAAATAATTTATAATTTTGTCATTTTCAAGGGAGCGTGAAATTGAAGAGCGACTTCGTAAACAAGAAGAAGAAGCGAGACGTGGAGGTGAAGAGAAGGAACGCTGGGGAAGACGGGTCAGTTGATGTCACTTGGAAATTTTCATTGTGTATGTCTGTATGATGTTTGGAAGCAGGCAATAATTTCAAATTTTACTTTCACAGAATGACCACTCAGGCGATCGTCGCCCGGCCGCATCCAAACGTGGTATGTACGCAAAAAAGAGCTTTTTAAATATTCACCGCTCTATTATCGCTTTTATATTATAACTAGCTGACCCGGCGAACTTCGTACCGCCCTATTGTCTGATCCCTTTCCCGCTACATATCTCTAAGTTTATCAGTGTTTCTCTACAATATTATGCATGTATTATACATATAAACCTTCCTCTTGAATCACTCTATCTATTAAAAAAACCGCTTCAAAATACGTTGCGTAGTTTTGAAGATTTAAGCATGCATAGGGACGGACAGACAGCGACAGCGACTTTGTTTTATAATATGTTGATACATGAATTATTTCCAGATGACCGCGGCAGAGATGGACCGAGATCTTACAACAGGGACCGACGCGATTATTCAAAGGACGACAAAGACAGACGCGACTACAGAGACGACAGGGACCGCCGCGACCGCGACGATAGGGACGCGCGTAGCGACCGCGACCGCCGCGACTACAAGGACGAGCGCGACAGACGCGACAACTCCGGCGAGCGACGGGACTGGCGCCCGCGAGCCTCGCCTGACAGGCGCGAGCGACGCGACTCGCCCGACAGACGCGAACGACGTGACAACTCCGGCGAAAGGCGCGAGCGACGTGACGTCTCTGGCGAAAGACGCGAGCGTACCAGCCGTTCAGGCGAGCGACGAGACTCGCGCGATGATAGAGACAACAGGGACGGCTCGCGGGAGCGTCGCCCGCATTCGAGGGACGGCTCGCGCGAGCGACGCGTCGAATCGCCCGAAGAGCGTTTGGCGCCGCGCGACGAACGCGTGCCCGCTAAGGACCTCGAGCGGAACGGACGGGCGCGCCGCAGTCGCAGCCCCGAGCGAGATGACGACGTCGCCGACGAGAAGCCCATGCCTAAGATGAAGGAACAAGAGAAACCGGTATGTACTATTATATGTTATATGTAGACTGTCCGCACTCGAAACTCGACAAAAATAAGGACTGTTGTCATCATTTTACTTATTATAGTAATCTTATTCATATAAGTAATAACATAATTCACATAAATCTAAAGTCAATAATAATGAGAATGGCGTATTATTTCTTCACGCCTATAATTTTTTTATACTTACTATTTGCGCTATGTTCCTGCATAGCGTGTCTATATAATAATACGTCATTGCGTATGTATATAAACTTCAATGTGTAGGGATATTTTGTGTATTGTGTTCTTTAGAAACTGTTGTTAATAATGCTCCTTTTCTTTTGCAGAATTTTGTTGGATCTAATAAATTCAGCTTCTTAGAAGACGCCGACGACGGCGCATCTGATTAACACGAGCGTAACGTCGGTGTGCGCTATTTGTTAGTGTCCGTTTTACTGTTGACTCGAGTGTAAAGTGTAAATTTACGAGTATCAAAGTGTCTAACGTGTAGAAGGACTCGATAGAGCACTGAGACAATCTTAAATTGTGCTATGTAACAGAACTCGATTGTTAGTCACTAGTGCGGTGTGGAAATACGTGTATATTGATAGGGTTGCTATATGCTCACACAGCTTCGAGGCCGGCCCCAGTCTTTACTGTGGCTTCTGTGGTAATTTATTTGTAGTCCTTTCCCCGGGACGCCTGCCTGATGTTTGAACTGAACTGCTGAGATGCCACAGTGAAGACTGGGGCTATCTGTGACCATGTACTGATTTGTGTAAATTTTTCTATGGGTTTGTTACGATATAATATTAATGTGAATGGTTGCAAACTGGCTGGCGAAACTACCAATTATTCCATTAAATTCTGATAAGCGCTGGTTGTAGGTCAGGTGCTGCACCTTTTTTGTGAATAATGATATTTCTTAATTTTATATTATAGCAATATTGAAATCCTTTTTGAAGGAGTTTTACTGCAAATGATTGCAAGCCTCCATAGGGAATCTTATTTCTTTATTTTAGAATATGTCTTTTATGTTAAATATTTAGTCGATTTAGAGCTCGTTCACACTAGCGTTTATACAGCGTAGGCAATCGGTGAATGTACTATGCGCCGCGCAGACGCCGTGACTTGAAGCGTCAGTAGCTTATTGGTTAAGAAGTCGGCCTCACGATCGAGCGGTTCCGGGTTCGAATCCTGGCCATTACACTACCGACGTGAACCCACTCCTAGCACAAACAATTTTGCTTAGTTGGAGGGGTTAAAGGGAATACTAGTGATTTCAGTTGCTAATATTCTTTAAAAACGTTGTGGGTCAGAATGTCAACTTCCCAAAATGTCCCCTGGTACCAAAATGTCAACTTCCCTTATTGTCCCTCGTTAAATCATGTTTATTTACGTAATTAAGTTGAACTCAAAATGTGAAAAGCATATTAACTACATATTTGAAGCTATAGCGGAGCGGAAAATTCTTGTTTAGGTGGTTATAAATAAATAACCACGAAGGCTAATGCGGGAGCTCGGCTCCCGCCCTATCCGAGTCGGGGTGGGCAGTGTCCATTTTTGGGAAAGGGGCATTATGGGAAGTTGACATTTTGGTACCAGGGGACATTTTTGGAAGTTGACATTCTGAGCCACAACCTTAAAAAAAGAAGAAAAAATAAATGATGCGTGCGTCACGTTGTCGCAGCATTTCCTCTGAAGTTAGTGAAACCTGAAACAGAATTGTAAGTGACACCGCAGTGAAGGTACGAGTTCGTAGCCGACAGCATACAGCATGCATCAGATACAGCGTATCGTGCAATAGACTTGAATTTGTTAATATTGTTTGTTTTCATTGCGGCTTCTCAATGGTGGCGTTTACCCCTATCAAAGTTGAACAAGTAATGTATGTGAAAATATGTCGTTCTAGATCAATGAACGGATTACTCTTATTTCTATGGGCCGGATGAGGTGTTGTCTCTTCACATACATTACTTTTTAAATTTTGAAACATGTAAATGGCACCATTGAGAAGCCACATTGAATTAAAACAATATTTTCTATTTCACGGTACGCTGTGTCGACTGCGAATTCGTATCTTAACGCTATATAGAGTGTACTTGTGTGCTGTAGTAGAATACAAGTCTCGGCGTCTGCACTACGTATACGTTAATCGAACGTGCGCGCTGAACAAACGCTAATGAGTAGGAGCTCTTAGGTTATTAGAGCGTTAATAATAATTGTATTATTTATCTTTACACTCAAAATTTGTTAAAATAATATTTAAGAAGCAAAAATCCTATAATTTGCAAGTTATGCATATCTTGTGCCTGCCTTGGTCGTAATGAATTCGATGTAGCTGATAATGAAAATGTACCTAATTAATGCGATTAGGGCTCGGTCACAATATAATTTAATGGTCAAATATAACAAACGGTTAATTTGTAACATTAAACAATTTTCGTTTGGTATACACTATGTAATTGTGAATTATAAATAAATTACCCTTTTTACAATAGCACGTATTTTATTGTCGTTACAACTGATGTCACATTACTATGACTGCACTTGTCCTGAGTGTTTTGATACTTTACTATACTTCAGACGTAGTCAGAAAGACGTCTCGTGTTATTAGAGAAAAGAATAAAGGTCGCGGCATACGTAACGGGATTAAACCCCGGACGGGACGTGGACGTGATCGGCACGTGGCTGCCCCGTTGACAACGGGGACGTGGTGTTATGCATACGAACCGGGGCAGTGACGGTGATCTAACGTGTTATTAGTGTTGGCACGTTGGATCACCGTCCAACGTCGTTGGATTCCTCTAGACTAGTCTAGACCAAGGCCGCCCAACCTTTTTAGCTGGCGGGCCAAACTTACGATTTGGATATTTTTGGCAGGCCAGTACATCTTTTTACTACATCGGCTGATCTCTTGCCCAATTCCTTCGAGCTGGCTCTCTTCGGGTATGGGGGCCACCGCGTCCCCATCTAGCCCCCTGAGAATGGGGAGGTATAAGCAGCTCCACCCGTCACCACCCTCGGGCCCATGCTCATGAGGGACAGAGGCCTGTTCTGCACCTCCGACGCCATCGTCCCCTACGCTCGTCACGGGCTGTGCGGGCTGCGAATCTCCTCCGTTCCTACACCGCCGTCTCCTTTTGGAGTATCACTTGCTCACAGAAGGAGGGGCGGCAGCCCACGCACTCGCGCAGCGTACTATCGCCGTGAGCAAGGTGGCAAGCGAGAGAACTCTCACTCCTAAGGTGATGGCGTCTCCCGCGTCATAACGATGGCATTCAGTGGTTGGCTCTTACCGGATCCGACGCAGAAAATCCCCGAAGCATCCGTGCCCGGTGATAACCTGCAGGATGAAGGAGAGGCTACATGGCGGCCTCTCTAGCTTTCCCCCATGATGGGTCTTATCGCCGCTACTACGGTGTGTCCTTCACGGCTCGGGTTCGTGTCCCTGTTCCCGCGCCTTTTTTCGGTAACGATATGGCACCGAAAGAACTTTTTTATGTATATGGGACACGTCAATTTGACTTCACCTCGCCTGATGGTAAGCTGAAGGCAGTCTCGGAAAAGAGAGTCCCCATTATAGACACGTAGTTATCGTGTTACAATGGTGGCACTCGGCTTGTCGGCCTCATCAGATGGTTTTTCGCGCCCCGCTTAAAGGATCCGGGACTGTAGGAAGAGGGAAACTGGTAAGGAATTCCAGGAGTTAACGGTACGGCAGAGGAAGGAGTCGCCGAATATTTTGCACCGTATGCGGGTGACATTTTATGTCCTGCACGCGTTGTTCTGTGTAGGAAAGGATAGGGTGTGATTAATTGGAAAAGCTCATCAGAACATTCACCATAGCAGAGACGGTAAAATACTGCCAAGGATGCACAACTATAAGCATCTGCAGAGGCTCGAGGGTGTTCGTGATCTCAGGATTCCCAATAATGCGGACCGCACGACACTGGAACAAAGTCAAAGTCAAAGTCAAAGTCTTTATTTCTCAAAATAGTGCAACATTGTTACAGCTTTTTGACGTCAAAAACTCCTTAAAACTAAGTTTACCACCGCTTCCTAAGCGCTAATGGAGAAGAAACGGCGCAACAAACTCCACTGCGGCATTTTAAGGACGTCAGTTTACAAAAAATAAAAGGGTTTCTTAAGACTAAATATGAACGTATGTACATTTGTCTCGCGTCTAGTAGGTATATAAAAAATAAAAATAAAACCTTATATAAAATAAAAATAAGACAACTTCAAGAGGGGCCTGCACCATGCTCAAGCCATACATTTTTGTCTTTAATATAATCGTCTGTCCTATAGTATGCTTTTTTGCATAGGGTGGTCTTTACATGATTTTTAAATTGGTTTTCAGGCATACCAAGGACCGATTCAGGCAACTTATTATAAAATCGTATACCTTCCCCTTTAAAAGAATCACTAACTTTGCTAAGCCGATAGCATGGAAGGAGCAGTTTATTTTTATTGCGCAGATTTCTGTCTGTAATGTCACTTACTTTTGTAAATTTAGTAATGTTTTTCCTGACATATAGTATGTTTTCAAATATATATTGGGAAGCTACAGTTAAAATATTAATGTCCTTGAATCGTTCCCTAAGAGAATCTCTCTTGCCTAAACAATAAATGGCTCGTACTGCCCTTTTTTGTAATATAAAGATAGTCTCTAAATCTGCCGCATTCCCCCAAAGTAGTATTCCATAGGACATCAAGCTATGAAAATAACTAAAGTACACCAGCCTAGCGGTAGCTACGTCTGTCAACTGCCTTATCCGTCTGACAGCATAAGCAGCAGAGCTGAGTTTATTGGCCAAAATAGTGATATGGTCACCCCATTGTAACTTCGAATCTATGGTAATTCCTAGGAAGGTAGTGCTTCTTACAAATTCCAATCTTTGTCCCTCCAGCACGACATCAACGTGAGCTTGCCTTACATTAGGCAGTGTGAACCTAATGCATTTGGTCTTTTCTGCATTCAACAGTAGATTGTTTACAGAAAACCAATTTGAAATAGAGTTTAAAATATTATTAACAATAGTCACA
The DNA here is from genome assembly GCA_914767945.1 of Eilema depressum. NCBI lineage: Eukaryota > Metazoa > Arthropoda > Insecta > Lepidoptera > Erebidae > Eilema > Eilema depressum. The sequence goes on along the minus strand of OU612023.1, from coordinate 15,858,196 downwards.
TCTGTATTACGCCGATCCACTTTGAATATTAGCGATGTATCATCTGCAAACAATACTATGCCCGCTTGTGTCTCGATCATATATGGCAGGTCATTAACGTAAACCAAAAAAAGAAAAGGTCCCAGGATTGATCCTTGGGGTACGCCTATTTTGACGTTTGATCCGTTTGACTTTACGTTATTCACATCAACAGTCTGAAGCCTATCTGTCAAGTAAGATTCTAATAGTTTTGTGGATTTCTTGTCAAAACCGTAGCGACGTAACTTGAGCAAAAGTGTCTGATGGTCAACACAATCAAATGCCTTAGAAAGATCGCAGAATACCCCAATAGCATCCTGCGATCCCTCCCACGCGTCGTAAATTAGATCAACTAGGCTAACTCCCGCATCGGTGGTAGATTTCCCGCCAGTAAAGCCATATTGTTGGCTGTGGAAAAGATTATTGGTCTTGAAGTGTTGTTGCATCTGACTGAGCATCACTCTCTCAAACACCTTACTCAGAGTTGGCAAAATAGAGATGGGACGGTAGTTCCCAAGTTCTGACTTAGATCCCTTCTTAAATAATGGAATTATTTTACTATGTTTCATTAAGTTGGGAAACATGCCTTCATCTATACATTCATTAAATATAAGTGCCAAATCAGGTGCAATGATATTAATTACATGACTAATTAAACTAACTGATATGCCCCAGTAATCTATAGACTTTTTCATTTTCAGATTTTTAAATGCTTTTAAGATGTCATTGGGATCAATATGTTTGAAGCTAAATTTATAAGAACTAATATTACTTTCAAGAAGGGCCACAGCACTGTGAGCGTTAGAATTAATAGAGGAAGTGAGTTTAATCGGAATATTGGTAAAATAATCTTCAAAAGCATTGACAATATCTTTTGAAGAGGTAATATCCTTGTTTTCTAATTTAATTTTAGTTACACTATCCCTCATTCTACATTTACCAGACTCTTTGTGAATAACTTTCCAAGTTTCCTTCATTTTGTTAGGGGCCTCAGTAATTTTTCTTTTAATGTGAATGGCCTTTGCTTGTCTACATACTTTTTTGAACACCTTGGAGTAATTTTTAACATGTTCAATGAAACTACTGTCAAATCTGTACTGTTTTTGGGCGTATAAATCGAATAGCGTTCGTCTGCTTTTATAAATGCCTACAGTAGCCCATTCACAGAATTTAGATTTAGTACTATGCTTTTGACATTTTTGTTTGAATATGTGCGAAAAAGCATCAGTTAATGTACTGAATAAACTATTGTAATGAATCTCAGGATTATTACCTAAGTAAGCTATAGAATTGAGTTTATTCTCTAACAAGTCCTTAAATTCTTTAATCTTATTAGAAGTTATGGGTCTACACATTATTTTCTCTTTAGGTTCACTATTATTACCCTTACAAAAGGATACTATTTGACCACAGTGATCTGAGGGCAGCTTGCTTATTACAGACTTGTTTATGTAAACGCTATCACTAAAAAAATTATCCAGACAACTGGCAGTGGTAGCAGTGATTCTAGTTGGTTCACAGAAAATATTTTCAAGATTATAGCTCTTGAATATGTTTAGAAATTGAGTACTTTTCCTACACTGTTCTAAGATGTTTATATTAAAGTCACCGCACACAATTAGACTCTTCCTTTTATTTGATGCTATCCCAAGGACTTGGTCCATGACCCCTACAAAAGTTCCAAAATCACTACTGGGTGGACTATATACGCATACTACTATACAACTATCAAGCTCGGCACAGGCCACCTCAGCACATCGCTCAACAGAAAGTCTAACAATGTCACTCCGCTCTTTGCTGCGGAGACAATTTTTAACTAAGACCATGGAGCCACCTCTTTCAGCAGACTTTCTGTTAAAGCAACTTACAATATTGTAATTGTCTATACTAAACATCATCTCACTCTCCTTGAGCCAATGTTCAGTCAAACACAAAATATCCACATTTAATTGCTCTAGGAATAATTCAATAACTAATTCCTTGCTAGGAAGACCTTGTATGTTTTGATGAGCTATCTTTAGCTCTGGCATTCCTATTGTCTTGACACTTAGTTTAAATCAATACTACCATTTGAGCATATAGAAGTGTTACTACAAGTACCTAGCAAATCTATAGGTATCAGGTTATTACTTTGTTTACAATGTAAACTTGTCCAAAAATTAATATTATGTGCTACTAATGTAGCAATTTTATATTTGTCATACTTTGTAAGATAAATACTATCTTTGGTCTTAAAACAATAATTACTAATAAAATTATTAGTGTCAAAAAAAGTAAAAGTGTCATTATGATGACATGTCAGAGTATGAATAATATTATTCAAATAATGTATCTTATTATTATATGATGGGGACTGGCAACGCACATATGGGAATGCACATAATATTATTTTAAATACTCCTAGTTTGCTTAGGCGTTCTATACAATACAATAATTCCCTCTTGCCCACTTTGTTGCTCTCACCTACCAGTAATACAATAGTGGAATTACTATTACACTTAGAAGACACAATTTTATCTATAATTTGATTGTAAGTTGCATTGGGCAGGGAATAATGAATACAGTTCTTTAAATATTTCCTAAACATATAACCCATATTGCGAACCTGTCGAGTGATCAAGTACTGTACTTTGCGAAGCCATCCCAGAGATGCGAGCAGTATTCCACGCAGGAGACAGAAGACACCGCTGCTCTGGCGTGTTAAAACATCTCACTTTGTTCGTTCAGGACTCCGAGTTTATGCGAGGCTGTTTTGATGATACTCTCAATAGGGATGCACGTTACGATGCGATTTTTGTGAAGATCGATTCAAGGGAATACGATCTAGCGATTTTTTGAATCGATTCACGTCAATACGATCTTCATTCGAATCGATTCAAAAGTATAGTGAATCGAATCCTTTGGATCGTATTACCGACAATGTATTACTGTGAAGATTTATTATTTTTAATAAACAAAGTTCGATTACAAAGTAATGCCGACACCTTAAATTTATTTATGTTTCGCCATTCGTTTGCAATCTATCTTAATCATCATAGTCTGCAATGTTTATTTTATGACGGTACGAAGCGAAGCAAGCAAGTCGATAGGCAAAATCATGAAATATGATGAAGGCAGTTCAGAAAAGTCATCGTTGATTTTATTTTGCTTTGGTCATGGTCATTTGTGCCGTACTAATTACCACGTATCACCGTAATATTTGTGCTATTGTGCTTTACCGATAGCTCCACCTATCAAATCCAGTGGTCTAATGACTTGTTGTGGTTACAATTCCAACCTGACTTAACCCAGCACTGTTATCATTGTCGAAAAAAAAAAAATTTGAGATTTAGTTGAAAAATTGTACAAATTGGGTGTGCCAGTTAGTATTTTTGATAAGAAATACATATTTTTGTTTTATACATCATAAATACGCTGTATGAATCGCATTTTTGGTGTGAATTCGATAAAAAAGGTCTTCTCATTTTGTGTGATTTTATAGTTTTTTTTTGGGATGGGACGGGACATGTTTAGTTAATCAGTTGGTTTTTTTTTGCACAACATTTATTTTTCTGTTATGCATTCAGTTAATTAGAGGAATTGCCTAGCGCGCTGAAAAAATATTCCTATTAAGTGCATTTAAATAGGTATATACCTTATTCTATGTTTAAAAAAGTAAAATTTTGATTTTGTTTCTTTTTTAGACTTCATTAAAGTTTAAATTTGTGTAAAATAATGTTTTATTTGATAAATATGTATAATGCAAATTTTGATTCGATTTTTGAATCGATTTTCATGAAATCGATTCAAGACAATACGATCCGATCCACGAATCGATTCAAAGGCTTACGATCCATTACGATCCAAAAAATCGATTCAAAGAGAAAAATCGTGCATCCCTAACTCTCAATATAATTTTTGTTGTTCAGTAGGCAGCGAACATCCATACCGAGAATACTGAGATTGTCCCGCAGTGACAGTGCGGCTGCCCAAATTCAAAACCCAGTAAGTGTTTTTTAACAAATTTTACAGGAGAGCGTAAAAACATAAAATGGGCAAGCCTTTCAAAAGTATTGGGGTTAGAGTATTAAAGTGATATTTTTTGGATAGAGTACTAACCACTGACTACATAATGAGTAAAATATTTCGATAATAATGTATATTGCACGTTTTATACCCTTACTAACTTTGAAAATGGAAATCTCAAATTTTTCCTCTGTCCTGACCCGTTTCAAAACCTAGTATATGCATGTTTCGTAGAGGTAAAATAAAAAAATATGAATTTCTGCATCAATCAAGTATTTTTATTGTTTAAATTAACATACAATTAGTTAGAAAAGTAAGAATTTAATAGTGTGCGGGCGGCGGCGGTTGTAGGCGGTAAATGCGGTAATCCGCTCCAATTTCTCGCGTCGCGCCCAAGTTCAAAAACCTAGTAAGCCACATTCCCAAAAACAGTAAGTGCATGTGACTTGCTGAGTTTTGAAGTTGTAAATGCGAGTTGCTAGGTTTTTGATCTTGTTTTCTGAGAGTGAAAATGCACTTACTAGGTTTCATGGTGTCAAAATATCTGTTATTTTGTAAGATTTTAAAGCAGGTGTCTTCACAAGTCGATGCGGTTCCCTATGAAAGTTCGAAATATGGAAAAAAACTGTTTTCGTAAAAAATGTCCCTTACTGGGTTTTGAATTTGGGCAGCCGAGTGCCCACGCCACAGATCACAGATGGAAGGAAAAAAGATACCTCCATAGTCTTGTTGGCATTGAACTCGACTAGGTTCTCAGAGCCCTATTGGGAAATATGATTCAGAATCAGGTCGACCTATTTGACAAGAAGCTGCTTTTTTTCTCGCGATATCAGACTGCTCGGCCGCAGTAGGTATGCCCATGATAACTCCCGTGTAAGATGCTATCGTCTGCATAGCAATGAATGCCGGTGCCGGTACTGCCGGTGGTCAGAATATCGTTGATATGTAGAAGAGAGAGAATGGGTGATAAGACAGACCACTGCGGCACGCCAGCATTACTTGCCGCGTCATAGGATATCGTGCGGTAACCCCTGATGGCCTTGATGGCATCGTCTGTTGCGGTGCACGCGGTAGGTGCACGTGCCTAGACTTCAGGGCATCCGCTCACACAGGGCATACGACGTTTTACAACACACTTGCGAGTAAAATAACACTACAAATACTAAATAAACAATACTACAAATGAATTGGTTTTCCTATGCGCGCGCATCTAACAATGGCGATCGGCCATATTTAAAAAAAAATGAGGTTTGACCAATGATATTTTCATAACATAGATATGTCATTATGCTTACAAATCAACGTAGAAATAGCAATAACATATCTATTTATTATTTACTATTATAACTCAAATTAAAAAAAAAATTCTCTAAGTACAGAAAAAAAAACAGTAAAAAAAAGTTAAAGTCAAACTCAATGATATTATATATAAATAGATGTGTTATTGCTATTTCTACGTTGATTTCTAAGCATATGACATATCTATGTTATGAAATATCATTGGTCAAACCTCATTCTTTTAAATAAGGCCGATCGCCATTGTTAGATGCGCGCGCATAGGAAAACCAATTCATTTGTAGTATTGTTTATTTAGTATTTGTAGTGTTATTTTATTCGCAAGTGTGTTGTAAAACGTATGCCACGTGTGAGCATGATGATTACCGTCCTCGGCTCTCTTAAGACCCTCGCCTGATGGCTCGGGTCTCAATAGCGCCTCGGCGGTAATCACCAACTTTGCTCACTTGTACCATAATGTACTATTATACTGTTGCCTACAAATGAAGTACCAACCTTATGAAGCCTGAGTATTGGCCAATTGGCACTGCTCTGCTAGTTTATCTTTATTTCTCGTATTATAATCATGTGTGTCCGAGGTTTTTTTTAAAGATTTAAGTTCTTCCGTATGTATAAAATATTATCAGATCCGTTCCACGCCAGTGACAGCTCCTATTTTACTACATTTTTACGCGTTTATATGAAAACTCAATGATATGGAATATAACTACAAAAATTAGTATAATTATTAACAAAGTGCACTAGTACAATATTAAGTTTATTATTAAACCAAACTATAAATACAATCAAAATCATAAAAAGAAAATAAAAAATAAATTATTTTAAACTTTTTAGTTATGATATTGAAGAGATATCATTTTGACAGCCTCCGTGGCGTAGCGGTAGTGAACGCGGCCGCTACGCAGGAGGCGCGGGTTCGATCCCCGCTCAGTGCAAATATTTGTGTGCATTAAATATGAGTATTTGCATTGGTCTGGTCGTGCCTCGTAGAGCACGTTAAGCCGTCGGTCCCGGTTGCCATAAGAACATCTATGGCAGTCGTTACGGGTAGTTGGTGCCCTAAAAAGTCCAAAAACAACGGTCTAGCTGCAAAGATTCGATATCGCCTAATGTTAACATTGGGTCGTGGAGGTCAGATGGCAATCGCTTCACGGAAAATATCGAGGTCTAGCCAAATCTCTAGCTATGACTGGTAAAAGCGGACCCCAGACTCCGAGCTGAAAGCTTCGGATGCGACTGGGAATTAACGCTAGGAGGATTGATTGTATTGAAGAGATATCATTTTGATGGATACTCGATAGATTTGAGTGAAAAGAAAAAATAGACACCCTTGCTCTAGACCAGGGGGTGGCGAACCTTTATGCATCAACGTGCCATAATTCTAAAAAAAAGTTAATTGAAGTCATTGACGTGCCGTCGGGGGAAGGGGGGGGGGGGGGGATAGTTGCAGTTGTTCTTTATAGAAAACTGGGTATGCCCATGGTTTTCACTTCGTGATTATATTGGTTAGGAATTAGGATAATCCACCAGCGACTTGCTCTGAAATACAACCTTGTGGAAGTGCCGTACTATAGGTATGTTCCTGAGCCGGTTCTAGAAAATAATCATATCACATTGTACTGGGATCGATCTATCATCACTGATAGGACTGTTATAGCCAACAAGCCTGACATTGTGGTGATAGACCGATCCGAACGCCGAGCTTTGATTGCTGATGTTACCATTCCTCATGACGAGAATCTCGTGAAAGCTGAGAAAGATAAACAGGTTAAGTACTTGGACTTGGTCTACGAGATTGTCGACATGTGGAATGTTGACTCAGCAATCATTGTACCGATAGTCGTGTCAGTGAACGGTTTAATAGCAAAGGGCCTCGACCAACACCCGAAGAGGCTCGGGTTAGACGGTTGAGTCAAGGGCCAGATGCAGAAGACTGTACTTCTTGATACGGCGCGCATCGTGAGGAAGTTCCTGTCTCTGGAGGCCTAACCACCGCGGCACCGGTAGCTTGGTCCCTGTACCCGATACCGGTGGAGCACTGTTTTTTTAATTTTTAAATAGATGTATGTTTTTGTATGTATTTAAAAATATAATTTATAAGTTTATGTATAGTAATAAAGAGAATAATAATAATAATAAATTTATTGTTCTATAGGTACTGATCAAAATAACGTGTGAAAGAACAAGTGTAAAATTATCCATACAAACAGTTAATTTGGAAGACAATGGAGATCAGTGCGCCACTGTGATGCCTTTAACATTGTCAAATTTTATTTGCCTTTGATAAAATAAAATGATGTCTGTCTGTTTTTTATATTTTTAAATAGTTAGATGTATGTATTTAAAAATATAATTTATAAGTTTATGTACCTATAGTAATAAAGAGAATAATAATAATAAATTTATTGTTCTATACTGATCAAAATAACGTGTGAAAGAACAAGTGTAAAATTATCCATACAAACAGTTAATTTGGTAGACAATGGAGATCAGCAGGGCTATTGCGTATCTCCATTGACAGCTCGAGTGCTCAGCACTTTGTCAAAGTGCTCAACTCGTAGCTGTCAAACAGCTAATTTGGTATTGTCTATTTAACAGTGCCTAAACAATGACCGACTAAGATGACGTCATGAGGCCGATTAACACTGAAGGTTACGGTTAAAAAGTTTTTCGGTTCTATATTGTAAACATTGCGATTGCGTAAGCATAGTGGACAAAGATGTTATATATAAAAAGAAGTAGATATGTTATTGCGCGAAAATCGTGAAGATCCGAAAACGAGTCAATTGGAACGTTTGCCTCTAGTACCGCGTGCCGAGCGGGGCCGGTCGGACGTTGAGCGGAAGCATCAGTGACTTAAAAAAGTAACAAAAATGCCATCGTATGTTTATAGACACTGCACGAACTATTACTCTAAAGTTAATACACCAAAAGTGTAGATGAATTAAAAATGTGTGTGTGTGAGTTCGGCACATTTTTCTACGTTGATTTGTAAGCATATGACATGTCTATGTTATGAAATGTCATTGATAGTGGACAATGAAAATGAAAGCCACTCTATTTATTATGAAACACTACTCATGAGTAGTGTTTTACGTGGAAATTAAATAAATTAAATGATTTGTTTGTGCTGTTAATTGTAATTTGTGTTTGTACAGTGTTTTATGTGTGAAATACACTCTATAAATATTAAAAAAATGCCCAAATATAGAAAAAGCGAGAAATATCATGGCTCGACTCCACGACATTTTACACTAAGCTAAGAGAGATAATGAACCTTTATTGTGCGGAAATTGGATATTTCCGGATGCGTCGGACTCGAACCGACTAAAACCGCACGCCATTTCGGATATTTTTATAGTGAACCCCCCGCACCAACTTGCGATTATTTTGAATTCGAACCGACTAAAACCGCACGTCATCTTGGGTTGCCAAGTGTTACCGGTGTACATATAAAGTGTAAAATAAATGAAATAAATAAAGCACCCTGCGAGATTATTCAATTTTTTTTCTACTATCATTCATTACCTAAACACACATTCTAATCTCATTGTAACAAAACAAAAATTTCGACCTTTGATTCGACTATTTAGTTTCCATACACTTAAAGAGGAATGAAATATGATCCCCATGAACTTTGCCTCCCGTTTCACAAATCATGGCCAGTATAAGCCGCACACAATGAAAAGTAGTATAAAATCTACTAAAGTATCGGTTAGACAGCATTACTTAATTTAGTCGTATAATAGCTGATAAGAAATTAGAGGTGCTAACATCTATGGTTAAAGAACATTATAGACACGGTGACGCCATGGCGACTCAATGTGATACGTAATACCAAAATTAGAATAAGTCACCGGTGACTCTTGAAGCAGTGAAGGTCACAAGGTGAACAACGCGAAAGATAGCCAATACGCCTGCAGTGCGCCACTGTGATGCCTTTAAAATTGTCAAATTTTATTTGCCTTTGATAAAATAAAATGATGTCTGTCTGTTTTTTATATTTTTAAATAGTTAGATGTATGCAATGATGTATTATAAACTATAGATATGTTGTCCACACTCAAAAATGGCGACAAAAAAATGATGACTTTTGGTCATCATTTTTATGCACCAATCAGAATCACGGCAATGCGCCACCGAAAAAAACGTCTTTAATACTAAATTCGTAATAATCAAATATTATTGTTATAAATATTAATATAATTCATATAAATTAATAACATTGACGTATTTTTAGTAAGCAGTTATATTTTTATTATATTTAGTGTTTGCGCCATTTTTGAATGCCGCCATCTTCTTGTATGACGTATCTATAAATTTAATACATCATTGGATGTATGTATTTAAAAATATAATATATAAGTTCATGTATAGTAATAAAGAGAATAATAATAATAAATTTATTGTTCTATACTGATCAAAATAACGTGTGAAAGAACAAGTGTAAAATTATCCATACAAACTCTTATAAGTTTATGCATGGTTTATGCGACTAACCCATAAACTTATAAGATAAGACTAAAGCCCGTACCAGACGCTCCGATGTGTGTAGAGCGGTTGGCCCAACATAATTATTATTAATATCGGTCGGACGTGGTTGGATGGCCAACGCATCCGACAGCCGACAAGTGTTGCCGTTTCGGGAAAAATAAAAAAGTCAGTGTTGCCGTTTCGGGAAAAATAAACTTTACCAAAATGTCACTAGATTGTAAGGAATAAAATAAAAAAATTAAAATTTAAAAAACCCCCGACCCAAAAAAACCTATAAAAAGTAAAATAATAACTATTACATTATAACCTACCCAAGGTATTAACCCTTTTGTCATTTGTCTCATCAGGGGATCGCTAAGTACCTTGGTGTGCCCTATTACCCCCGAGCGACGGTCAGACGGCGGTCCCCCGACGAGACAAATTAAAGAAGGGTTAATACCTTGGGTAGGTCATAATGTAATAGTTAATAATATATTTTAGTTAGTAATATATTTTACATTTTATAGGTTCTTTTTGGGTCGGGGGCTTTTTAAATTTAATTTTTTTTATTTTATGCTTTTTATAGGTAACCGCTTACCCGATTTCCATAAAACCTACTGTATAGTAATGTATAAATTATGGCCTTTCATTTGATACCCAACACGGGTTTATTTGGAAATATTAGATTTTGCAGTGCCACTTTCACTCCTCATATCAGGTTAGAACTGCGACCAACAATGCACGAGTGAAAAACAAATTAAATAATAATAACAACTTGTATATAATTTGCCTCAAATAAAAAAAGCATCCTTGTAAATAAATTTCTTCAAAATTTGATCGAAGGCTCAGGATTGCAGCTTTCCAAATTTTTTTTTTTCGAAATATTAAGGTATGATTCCGCAGCCAACCGCATACGACAACTGCCGACGCATGCCGTTACCATTACTTGTCAAACTCCGGTACGGATAAAGGCCACCATTGAGAAGCCGCAATGAATTACGCGCATGTGCTGCGTGCGTCGGCAGTTGTCGTATGCGGTCGGCTACGGAATCACAGCTTTCCGCAAACTAAAACATTCGCTACTTGAAAGTTGGCATTTTGAAAAGTGTCATTCTAAAAGGAAGACCAAAGGTAAAATTGGCAACTGTGAGGTTGGGTAATAAAAACAAAATTATATTACAAGTTGGCAAATGATTATTATGCGAAATAAAATTCTGCGAAACGTTAGTTGGCAAGTGATAATCGGCCAAACAAGTTTCGGCGAAAAGGCAGAGATCCATTTTATTATATTATTAATTTCTGTTTAGTGGAAAATCCACTAAGTTGGCAACACTGACGACGGTTGGATGGCCGCTTTGAGTATGGAAGTATATGGAGATGAAATACCTACGAAAAAAAACTGTATACCTAAACTTGGATGAGAACGGAAAATGGCGTCTATAATAGGGAAGCCCAGTAAACTGTCGATAACCACCTTATCGATATAAAAGAAGCACAGACTAAAAATGTAAACAAGGGTTTAAACTATTAATCTATCTTCTATCTATCTATACTATTATATAATTGTAAATTGAAAATGTTTGTCCGCGATGGACGCAAAAACTACTAAATGGATTTTGATGCAGTTTTTTTGTTAGAAAGGCCTTGTTGGAATTTAAAATCTTACGTCTGTTTTACTGCAATCGGTTGAGTAGAACCGAAGATAAGAGATCCACGTGGGCGGAGCCGCGGGCGAAAGGCTAGTATTTAGCATATATTTGCTAAATATAATAGTTTGAACCATTGTAAACCTTTGAGAATGCCGTAAGGCAAAACCGGTTAGGCAACAAAAAATAAAACAATTGTGGAAGAGTACAAGTTTAGTGCTTTATTTAATATGTCCTTTATATTAATATATATCCATCAACAAAGGAGAACGGGCAGTTCGTTACATAATATTGTAATACTTTTTACCTATATTGAATTTTAGAAAAATACAACGTAATTAGTGATTTAAATTGTGATTTTTACAAGCTCGTATGCTTTACAGACAGACAAAACGAACTATTGATGTCGTAGGTCAACAAATAACAAAATTAACTCAATGAAAAGAGTACGTACCTATGTAGTGTTATTTTTGGCTTATTCCTTGCATATGATGATTTACATCCAACAATTGAGCAGGTAGGCATCTTCGTCACACGTATTCCTTCGCTGCTATCACGATTTACACACCACAATCACTAGTTATCACGTATAATCACAAGAAAATCGTAGTACACAAGCCTCGAATGACGTCTATAATAGAGAAGCCCAGTAAACTGTCGATAGGATGAAGAAGAAATAAATATACTTCGTTTATGGTATATAAACGATACTAACCATAAAAAATTCCCTCCTACAGTCCCGGGTCCTTTAAGCGGGGCATAAAAAGCATCTGATGAGGCCTTCTTAGTTCTTAGATATTAAATTTTATTATCAACTAGCTTTTGCCCGCGGCTCCGCCTGCGTGGATGTCGGTTATCGCGACCAAACATAGCCTATGTCCTTTCTCGAGGTCTAATCTACCCCTATACCAAATTTCATCAAAATCGGTACAGTGGTTTGGGTGTGACAGACAGACAGACAGACAGAGTTACTTTCACATTTATAATATTAGTAAGGATCATATTTAGAAATAATCATTTATTTTATTGTCGCTTTATCTCACATAAACCATAAAATTATCATTATCATTTATCATAATATCATGAGCTTAGCATTTTTCCGCTCTCTTTTGGTTAATACACATTAGATGACAGGATAGATACATATCGACAAATATTACGATAATAGAATACATGATACATCCCTAACATAGTAACTGTCTACAATCTAAGTCTATGGTCTACACACGTTCATTCATGAAAATAGAAGTATGTGAGAACGAAAGATGGCGATTTGGCGTCAAGCTTGATTCGATTTTATGAATGAAATCGTAGTTGTTGCTACTCTTTAATACTCTAAGGATGGCCGACCGTCGGAACGTTTGTTTCTATCTCGCCCACTCCACAGCAATTTGCTTAAAATCTCCCTCTGGGAGATGGTGAACTACGGTTGGATGGCCGACCGTCGGGACGTCTGGAAGCAATAGTGGTTGGTTGCTTCGTCGGCTGTCGGATGGTTGGACCCGACCGAATTGGAGCGTCTGGTACGGGCTTAACCTAACACCTTCCTCGTACGGTTGTCAACACAGACCACAGACTAATAAGCATCTAATAAGAGATAGTTGTCAACTTGTTACTGTCAGCTCTGCTCTATGACATTTCCATAGATTAATATTATAAAACGTTTCACTTATTATTATTAAGGTTTCAATCAAATCACTGTTTCATTATAAAACTTTGATTATATTGCGGTGTGATTTGCTGCAGAAGTAAAATAATCAAAGATTTGTTTGATGTAAAATTATGTAAGTACATCTGAGTGGCGCCTATCTCTATTTATTTATTTTTTGTGCAGAAGTTTAATTATTGACATTTTTGTTTTTGTTTATTTTCCGTTAACGAAAACCAGTAGGGTGACCATAATAATAATGTTATCATAGGAAATGAAATTTTTGCAATCCAAGTTTGCAATGATCTTTAATTTCTAATTTATTGTTCCAAGTCAAAATCCTATTTTACGATTCGGTAGGTACCGACCGATAATCGCATATATCATCATAGCAAATACGCTTCTATCTATGTAGCTGTAGACTAAAACATACAGAAACACACAACAAACTAACGATCCAGATGGCAGTCTCTTCATGAAAAATTTCGAAGTCCAGCCAAATCCGCAATTAGACTGGTAAAGTGGACTCCAGACTCCAGGGTGAAAGCTTCAGATGCGACTGGGACTAACGCTAGGATGAAGAAGATCGCAAGATGCAGTGAAGGAATAAATCTAATCCTAGTTACCTATAGTTAAATATAATTAGTACCTTTTATGAACATATGGTTTACTTGGAAACCCTGTATATTACGACTGAAAAGTCTTGATCTGTTTCATCATTTCTTATTTTTAAATTGCTTGTCACAACACATAAACTAAAGGTATAAAAATAAGTAACCACACCGAATTCAATCAAACATTTTATTCAATTACGGTAAGTAACATTAAAGAAAAATATTATTTGCAAATTAACTTTAACAAATCATGCATTATTTTGCAATTCTAGATAAGGATTAAATACATTTTTTTTTTCTTTTTTTTTTCATGCAATGTAATATTAAAGACCATTGATTATAACTAATTGAACAGAAGAATTGATAAAATACACCCTTTTAAATATAAAATAACATTCTTACAAGGCATCCATAATCAATAAATAATCATAGAATGTAAACACAACCTACAGTGTTACAACTTACATTGAAATCGTCAAAAGTGTCCCTGTCTAAGTTGTTATACACAGAAATATCTATGAAAATAGATTACTTTATCAATGACTCAAGAAACTCAAGGAGTTTTAATAGATTTAGCACAAGGCAATCTCATGATGCTGAATTCATTTCTTTAGAATAGCAGACATCAATTCATTCTTTAATGTCCTTGTCATCTCTTCTAAAACACCTACTCTAACTTTTAGCTTTTTATTTGCCTCTTCTAACTGTTCAGCTAATTCCTCCATTTGTTGCTCCTTGATTCTCCTGTTCATTCTTGATTTTTTGGATGCCTCATTATTCTTATCACGTAATTCCCTATATTTATATTCCTGTGTAGAGGTAGATGATGAATTCTCATCTACGCTGCACACAGATGAAACTGTGCTCTCCCTCCTCTTGGGAGGGCGCCCTCTTTTTGCTTTTGGCTGACTTTCTAATGCTAGAATTAAATCTTTGATAGGTACACTAGGCTTTCGTCTCTTGTACTTTCTTGGGGGCTGTTCGGAGTACGGTGTGTAGTTATCATCGGAATCATCGCTGTCCAGACGTCTTCTCTTCCTGATGTTAGACTTGCTGTCTTCACAATCCGATTCGATATGAGATTCGCTCTTAGGTGTGATGGGTTCATAGTCCACCTTGGGAGACATTTTGAACGCAGTGTAGGTCTCTGTTGATGTATTTGGTGTCTGCCATGGTTTTGGCGGATCCTGAATCAAAGAAAACAAACTATCAAACTCAGAAAATTATAAACTACTGTCACAATAATAGTAATAAAATTTCGAATGCCAATTAAATGCAGAAAACAACTAACGCAAATCAATTTTCGAATTTTTGCTGAAACTTACCAAGATCTCTGTGCATTTTTCTTTTTCTAATGAAATAACTTCATTGAGAATGACTGGCGTACTGATGTCTTGAGACCACACCGGGGCTCGAGCGGATACATCTACAGATAGGCCTTCATTTCGTTTCGGTAGGACCGGATGTTGCATTGCCCCTAAATCTGGTTTTTTATTCATGTTGTGGTCCGGAGGAAGTAGGTCGATAAACTCTACCTCTCCGGGAAAGACAGTCCCCAACGCTAGATCGACAGAGTCATCACCGTTGTTGAAGGGTACTGTGTTGAATGTGTCAATGAAGTTGAAGTGAGTGTCAGTTGTATTGGGCCACTCTACTGGTTCCACTTCTTGCCACGAACTCATATTGCTGACAATTTCTGACGTTGAATCTCCGAATGCCATTGGTAGGCTACTAAAGTTTAAGAAATTCTCTGTAGTGAGAGTGAGAGTGATAGGAGTGTCCTCAGAGATATTGAATGAATCGCTCTGTCGGAAGTTGTCGTTAGGTGACAACTGATCTCTAGGCGTGCTGTTGTAAAAATCTGCCTGAAGCTGAGGAGAGTTCACGTCGAATTGTTCCCAAGCTTGCGGAGAGAATGGGATGTGTGGTGTGTCAATGTTGACTGCCGTTTCTTCAGTTTTCTTTAACAAATCTGTAGAAAAGTGTTTTTTTATTAATTAATTGTTTCGGCCGTTTGTTATAAATCTTAATGGGTTTCAAATCGATTTTAATGGATGCTTGACTTTGAAAATTTGTTTTTATACTGTTATATAAAAAATAATATCTTACCAATGGTCTGTACTACTTCTTCCTTTTCGGGAGCGTAACACAACGGACCCAGTTCTTGGAAGGACTCGAAGCCCGAATCGTGAAACATTGCGCTGCCGTACGACTCCGATTTCAAGGATACCTGAAAGTAGATTTGTACTATGTTAGCATGTTTCTTGTATTATGAGGCCAATACTAAAATAATCTTATCTAAAACAATATATCATTAATTAAATGTTATGTACTCACGGTTTTCGGCACGTTACTTACCTCTGTGAAGCTGGTGGGGGCCAGTGACGAAGACGGTGCGCTGTTTGAATATCCGTCGATACTCGAGGCCGCTCTGGTTGAACCGACTTCCTGCTTGTTCTTCTTGCTCTTTAAATGATCTAGTTTTACCACTTTCAAAACAGTTTGAGCCTTGCGACTCGTTTGCGAAAGAATCATGTCTTTCGGCGTTTGGTTTGTCGAATTGATATCCGAAATCGTCGCTCCGACTCGGACTGGTGCTCTTTTGAGGTACCATTTTGTATAGAACTACAAACAGAAATGATACGACGTAACACAATGTGCATACTTATAAGAAGCAGGGGTGTAGGAGATAGCGGATATTGAGGGTTGCGAACGGAATTGCAAAATATAAATAATAATGATCGAATTCTTGAAGTACCACGTGAATGTCGTACTTCGATTCAATAGAAAAATGTAATAGTTATAACGAGTTTGATGAAGTATACATAATTATATATGGAAATGCGATTGCCTCTAATCAGACACGCCGTGTCTACATAAGTTAAGGACAGCCATGACGAGGAGGCTGGAACCTTAAGACCAAAACGCCAATGAATTATTTATTGGATAATAAAAATGTACATAATATGTATCATATATGGAAGTCATAAATATGATTTTAAGGAAAAGATGATTGCATAAATATGTAAATAGGTAGAATAAATATTATAGAAAAAGGTCATACGTTTATGACAGTCGCTATCTGTTATGCAATCAACAATGTCACCTGCCCTTTAATTAGTCGGTATGGACACTGAATGTAACTGAATGGTAAAAGAAAGTGGTCTCTACACCTGTGGAATGAAATACGCTGCTGTCTGGAACTGCCAAATAAATGGCTTTTGTAATTTCTTCATGTACCTGTATTAGTAGTACTCAGTATCCACTACTCAAGTACATGACTTACGATAAAAGTTAGTTAAAGCTTAGCTTATCTTAGACTGGAATCACTGGAGAGATCTATTCTAGTAAAACTTATCAAGTTATTGTATACTAGTAAAATAATGACTAGAATAATTAACTGTAATTAACTAAGTGTGTCTTATGTCTAACTTAAAAATACCAAAGTAAAAAGACTATTTCTAAAACAACAGCGTAATAAAATAAAAATCGATAAGCGATGACGAGCACATTAATGTCCTTGTAGCTCGCCACGCTATCGCTGTACCTACTGTTCATGTACCTACGTTTACATGATTGTTCCAAGTGCCTAGATTTCGCTAGTGGGCTGGATTCTATCGCAGTAGAACTAATATTAAGAGCAGGGGACGTTTAGGGTAGAACATGGCTTGGAAAAAGTAAGAGGTCATGGATGAACTCATGAGGCATGGCATGTTATTAAGGAAAATTTGAACGCGATTTAAACTGTAGTCATAACTATGCACATAATTATTCAAAAATTATTATCAATTCAGGTCAATAATAAGTTAATATTAGACCAAATCAACTATCATTAATTTATTGTTTGTATTTTTTATACTTTTGATTCTAATGAACTTTTCTTTGCAAAAATATTACTCAATTTAAACGATCAAAATTCTGAAAAAAATTATTAATAGGGGAGAGAATTGCTTGTCTTCGAGAAACACTCGTTTTTCCACAAGATGTACGTGTGCTTCCTCGATCAGTGCCTGTGAACATAAGAGGGTAATTTGGGGAGGAGAGTGAACGCTATTACTTACTTGTTTGAACTCTTCTTGAGCTCCTAATGAAATCTTAACTCTTTAGGCTCCCAAACAAATAATGTTGCCCAAGGAATGCCTGTAACAATGGAAACATTTATCAGTAAAACGATAGCGTTGAATGATTTATCTACGGGATCAACGATAGTGGAAAATTCCTAGCACTAAAAACTGAAACAAAATCGACGGCGTAGTTCTAGATAGGTAATAGATTATTTTTAGATCTTACACCTACACCGTGTACTTATCTGTTATGGTACGTGAACGTCTACGTAAATATTGACACGTTTCAACATGGTCGTATGAAACAAAGTACGGAAAACCCTAATTATGCCCTCTTTTAAGAGTTAAAATATCAGGAATTGGCAATTTCCCAATTGTTTCTTCTCAAGCAACATGATATGAGAAATTTATGAAGAATTCGTTATAAATTGAATATTTATAGTCTGCTATCTACTTAATAAAAACATAAAAATCATATTTAGCTATGAGTTTTCATGAGCAAATTTTCGATTAAATTTTCAGCAAAATTTAATTTTAACTAAAATAAATGGCCAAGTACGTCTTGTGAAGCTAATGAAAAAGATAAAGTCATCCATATATAATATGCTATCGCAATATCAGTAAGTCATTCGTATCTGTAAGTAT
The DNA here is from genome assembly GCA_914767945.1 of Eilema depressum. NCBI lineage: Eukaryota > Metazoa > Arthropoda > Insecta > Lepidoptera > Erebidae > Eilema > Eilema depressum. The sequence continues at coordinate 15,839,787 of OU612023.1, read as the reverse complement.
ATACCTACCTACTGTAATTAAGTTCTAAAATACCAGAGATATCGGAGTAGATAGTCATACATTATAACACAAGTCACCGAATGGAAAGTTTTAACATAAGTATGTGCCTACTTAGTTGAACATTATAAAGATAAGTTTTTGTTTAGAAAAGTTCGTTAGACTGATTCACTAGCTCAACACCACCGCGTAATTTCTAGAAGCTTTATAATTATGTTGCGGTGTATCAGATAGACTAGCGCCAAGGCAACGTGACTCGTGTTCAAGTCTGGACATGTCGAAACATGCACGCGAGAACGCGCTTCTCCCCTTCGCTGAGTCACATTTTTGGGAATCGCAATAATCATTGTTCCGTTAATAACGATAAATGAATAAGAGATATTTTCAATATTGGAAGAGCAAATGCATAAGTTTCAACAATTCTGAATTATTTATATCGAAAATAGGCCGCACCTATGTTATTGCACAATATTTAATTTAGTTACAAATAACTTTCTTAAAGAAACATGGCAAATGTTCCTGCATATTAAAAGTGTCATTAATAATATTTGATGATCATATTCATTCATTTATTAATGTGACGCACAAAATAATGTAAATGTACACTTTATAAAACGTGACACTAAATTAATATAAAAACAAAAACTCACCTCGATACGAACATGCAATTTAATGCCTCCAATTGATGAATTAATCGCTATTCTCACAACAAATGAAGAGAAATAAGCGACAAGTATAGAAGTAAATTGATTATACACGCGTCTCACTCGTCTTTTTATGAACTTATTATATTGGAATCGCAACTAACTTCACGTGCACTCCGAGCAAGCTCAGAAAATATTGTGCAATGTAGAGCTCTTCGACCGGCTCACAATTTTCTAGATCCCCACTCTACACATTTGCGTTCTAAAAATATCCTTCACCGATGCGCTATTGGTCGTTTCAAATGACGTCAACGGTTCAACCAATGGAATCAGTCGATTTCGACAATCACGAGACCGAAGCGTTTCACTGTAGTGGTAAACTGTTACTGTTGTATTACAAATGTATATGTATGTATGTTGTGTTGGGGAAACACACCGTTCAACGCAACAAGGAATATTTTTCTTATGCGTGACTCATACCCAGAACGCGATATATAAACTAAATTTCTGTAAAATGGAACTAAAGTTAAGAATGTTGTGTTTGTTCGAGACAGTTGCCAATTACATATCTCATTAACAAAGAACACAAATATTTTTATCTCACAAAGCTCCTCATTTACATACATTTTACAGTTGCTCCTGGCCGCTAAGATCAAGGTCACCTTGATTTATTTATTCATTCTAAGTCCTGGTGACCCTGGGTCTGCCTTGTACGGCTATCATTCCTTGATTGTTATTTACACTAAGAGAGGGACAACAGGAAGTAGCAGCTAACTAGAATATTGATCATTAGGTACATAAAAAATCAATGAATTAATGGCAGCTAGCGGTACTTATTTCATAGCAGTAGGTAAATCAAAAGAAAACACCATAATAAACCCATGCCCTCAATCTTACAAAAGAAAAATGGCAGACACCACCTTTGCTGTCTTTGCAATCCTAAAAAGAAGTCAAAGCCCTTGACTTTTGTAACCGGTTGGCGGCTATCGTGTCAATCATGCTTGTGCGGCGTATGAACGTGACTATTTATTTATAGACTCTAAATGTGACCATGGCTTAAAAAATTGATTTAGTGCACCTAAATAAAAATTCGTGGCCTTTTTTTATGTTCACTTTAGATATCAATTGTTCTTGCTAGACAAACATAAAACATCAATAATATACTTACCTAGATCATAATCAATTTTATAAACAATTTTTATTATGAAATTCGAGTCCCGTGTTTAATTTCTCCAGACGGATATCTAAAAACAGGACAGTCCCGTTCATAACAAGACGTATGGTCCCAATAATGATAAATTAAAATAATCTATGGCTACCTATTTGGCTATGGAATGAACAATTCAGGATCAAAAACCTACGTTTATGTACCTTTGTAGTTATTATACTTTACTAATTAGGTACTTAACACTTAACTTTGGTTATGAGTTTATGACATGCGAGTCATCTCTATATTTGATAGCGTCCTAATAAAAAAAAAACAAAATATATAAGTATAGCAGATACCTAACTACCTACCTAATACTACCTATCTACTCACGTCCGTAGGTACTCTAGGTACTAGGCACACACTACCTTGGTACTTTCTCGTAAAATGTACCTAAAGGTAGGTACTTAACACTTAACTTTGGTTATGAGTTTATGACATGCGAGTCATCTCTATATTTGATAGCGTCCTAATAAAAAAAAAACAAAATATATAAGTATAGCAGATACCTAACTACCTACCTAATACTACCTATCTACTCACGTCCGTAGGTACTCTAGGTACTAGGCACACACTACCTTGGTACTTTCTCGTAAAATGTACCTAGTAGAGTTAAAAAAAATAAACCTAAGTATGTAGGTACCTACCTATATAAACAGTAGCAACAAAATAAACCAATTCTTTGGACAGACTTCGTTATAAAAAGGGGTAGGGGTAGGTAGGTTAGATCAGATCACCAAGGTGTTCCTCGGGAACTTTTTCGTACTAGTTCACCTGGGTGTTCCGTGATAATTTTGTTGGCCCCGTACCTAGTTCACTTTGGTGTCCCCCGGTATAGTATTTTTATGTAAGCAGATACCTACTTACCTACCTATTTATTGCGCGTTGGAAAATTAGTGAATCATTTTCATATGATAGGTACCTATTTATGACATTGAACTAAGTTGAATAACCTTTTATTTACATCATCAGGACTACTGACAGACTATAATACCTATTTATCTACTCATATAGTGTACTTAATCATTCGAATTTCTTGCCTCATTATCATGTCATTGATCAGCTATAAACTACCTAGGTACCTACTAATTAGGAAGATACCTAGGATAAAGACTAGATCCAAATCCTAGTCTGTTGAGTTAAGAAATCGAAACTTTTTTCAACCCTTTCAACGCCAACGTTACAACAAACTTAGCAAAGAAAGATGAGAAATCACCTGTCGTTGTCAACCAATCTTTGTCCACCGCGCCTTGGCATTCAAAGAGAGAATCAACAACATAATTAATTACCTAGGTACAAGCTATAGATACAATATGAAACGAGGCCACAAAATAAAACATTTTGGCTTACAAGAAATCGTCCAAGTTACGGTCGGCATAACGTAGAAATCGATATAATGCTATGTATGTAGATATATAGTATAATGTAACTATGACGAATACGTGACGACGACCGCCAGAAAGTTCACCCAATGGGGCCTCGTCGTCGCGTCGCCGCTGTATTAGATAAACGTGATAAAAACATTGACTTTATCTTCTATCTACGGAATAGCAATGATTGGCAATTTTCTTATGTAGGCAGGTACTTGCACATCATTCGAGTTTTTGCACCTAGCTATATATTTCTACGTTACCTTATGCCGACAAGTCATAACCTGTCTTTATGCCTGCCTACGAAATAAGAAACAAGTTTAAACTTGTTAGTGTCGACTACCTCGACTGCCATGGTTGTTATGTTATGAGAACAAAATAAGATGCAAAGAGAATACTAGACGATTTAGCTGTCTTTAAGAAAGTTATTTCTGCACAGATGATTTTAAACGCCGCCGTGTCTAGGTTACACCAGTCTTTTTAAATAGGTTCATCAAGAATTTTGAAAAAAGGGTAAGAGGTCAGTGAGAAGTACTCGAAATCGGCAGGCTTGCATGAAAGGATTAGTGACAGTAGAGGAAGCTCGTGAAGTGTGTAAGGATATAGTCAAAAGGCGGGCTGTTGTCTCTGCCTACCCTGAAGGGAAATAGGCGTGAGCGTATAGATGGATGGATCAAGAATTATACAATCAAAGTATCAAGACTTTTATTTCTGAGACAGTCCGCAGGGACTAACATTAGACCCATGAATTAGATAGTCAATATTCCAAATAATTAGTCAACATTCGCAAATATTGCTATACTTAGTATAGCAATATTTGCGATCCCGACATTTAATACAAAATGTGCAATGCAAAATGCAAATCGTGACTGTATTGACATCCCGATATTTATTAGTCTTATCCCTGCCTCACCGATCTCATCAAACCAAATAACCCCTAAAAAATGTAGGGTCATTTTCGCTACCTTATTGAATAACACTGAAATATCTTCGAACATTCAGACAGCTGGCCAACTAGAGAGAGTTTTTGCCAAAATTTTCCTGTTCCGCAATCTTGTTTATTTTAGTGGAAACCGGTACAAACATTTCGAAATACCTATTGCGAACTGTGTTTCCAAGAATATCCACTTTCACGGATGAACGACTGGATGTCTCTGGAAGTTTACTAAATTGTTGTGCCTCTCTATTTTCTTAAACGATTTCAAAAGAGATTAAGTAACGTTCTTATGATCATTTACTTAGGCTGGAGCCTGGACCACGACAATTTTAAATACAACTCTAAATACAAAAAAAACTAGGTACTTACATAATAATTTTATTATACTCAGACTAAAAGAATACTTTTAGTCTGAGTAATTATAATATAACTTTAAATATTTTTGTTTTGTTTGAACAGTTAATTTAGTGGAATTTCATTTCAGAAGTATTATGTAGTTGTATTTGACTAGTTGCGTTGCGAATTATGTTGAACTTCTTTACAGCATCATATCATGACTCAAGTCACATGACACGCAAGCGATAGCTGCGGGGTATTTCCTCATTATATCGCGAGTGCATACCTATCTATAAATACCGTAATAACACAGTACAGTAATTATATATATAAATAAGTGCACTGGAGATACCTTTCTTTTTTTTTTTTATCGTGCGCAAAATCCCCACGGATACCTCCCCCACCGTAGCCGGAGGAGGAGGTTATGTCGGACTCGAACCGACTAAAACGCACGCCGTCTGTGGGCCGTCAGTTGCCATTAAAGTACACCTAGTCATTCTGACTGTACGACCTCAATTTCACGCTTGCGGTTTGGTTAACAATGGCACTGCTTCAAAACACTTTGTGATCCGTAATGTGAATGACATCATTGTTTACTAGAATATAGATATATTATTTAGCATGAGTTCGTGAGTTCACGGACTTACCCAAAAGGAAGATTTTGTTTATGGGATAACTACACGTAGGCTCTATCCTCTATTTGTTTAGGATAATGGGGCCTCTGTAACTATCATTGCCAACAGTAGTGTTATTCTGTAGTATATACGAGTAGATCCCATGTCCAGTCTCACTCATACGAGGGAGCTTATTTTGTATAATGTGTCCGGTTCGGCAAGCTATTGACTGAAAAATTAGACCTTGTCATATTGTCGAAAGTCACGTAAAGTTAAAGTCGAAGACATTGGATACCATGTCATTGTTTTGATCTAAAAAGAAGCTATTAAAAAGCCCTAATTTCAATATAGAAAATGGTTGAAATACCTACTTTGGAGGATGCTTTGGATCCACTTTTACATTTATTCAAATCCAAGAAATAGCCCAACAGCAACTTCAAGGCACCTTAAGCTCGTTCTGCTCTTTGCAAAACAAATAAAACGACGACGGGACCCTCGGGATAAGGATCACAAAAAACAATATAAACACTTCAATAAAGAAGCAAGTGATAATAGTTTTGGAAATATTTTGGGAACAGAAGCCGTTAGAAATCTTAAAGTATGAATACTTCGCACTGCTAGGAACATCATTATGTTACAAAAGACGCTAGAACGGCTAGTAGTGTTCGAAATGTTTAAGGTCGGACAGTGAAAGGAGAAAGTCGAAAGCTAAAACGTGACTGATGTAAAGATATAAAAAACTAAATTAATTATGTAACGCATTCGAAACAAGGAAACACATTGAATGCAAATAAGGGCATTAGGTCAAGGTAGACCACGATAATGTCTAAAGTCAGGATAACTAAACTTACAACATGCATATAACATAAGAAATTATATAAAAAGTTATCGGGATAAATAATTTGGAAATAGTTACAACAAAAATTACAAGTCTCAAGTCTAAATGGGCGTGGTATACAATATTTTGGCACAGTGATGCCAGTGCGTGTTGCACTTGCACAGCGACGCAGTCGGGATTTCCCCGGCCAAGAATGCTATCCGCTATTCACTATGCCTACGCCCGAAGGCGAAGGCGAAGTAAGAATAGTGGGGTATTCTTTTTTTAAAGCAGTGGTATAGGTAGGAGATAGTTGCTCAGTTTACGTTGCATTTTCTATGAACACAGCAACAGCGAGTCAGAAACATGCATCAGCCTATGGTAAGCAGTCACCAAATTGACATAAGTAAGCAAACGGTTACATCACTCGCGACTCGCGACGCGAGTTACTTCACAGATTGCTACGCTACAGGAAAAACATCTCTATTGAAGGTACAACTGTACAATGTACAAATACCTATGAAAACCAGATAAAAACAAGTTTTCGAACTCAGTCTCAGACTCTTTTAGTCTGAGTTTTATTTTCAAAGAGATGACGTCATCTCTTTGAAAATGGAATTGGTGGGTTGGTCTTGGTAGGTACGTACTGTACACGCGTACCTACCAAGACCAACCAATCGACATCGACATGAATTAGGTGAAGTCAATGATCTTTCATAACATAGTCAATTAAAAATACAGATTCTATAGAGTTTTCAGAACATCTAGAAACCAGTTTTGCCACAATGACCACCTCACAGGCTCTCGTTAATGGATCAACAGTACCTATTATGTACCTACCGAGATTTGAAATAATGAAGCGAATAATAGTACCAAGCTTTATATCTAAGTAGGTTGTTAGGTACCGAGTGAATCAGCGGATCTGGTTAGTCATCCTATTTTTGCTTACACGTCACATAGGAATTTGTTTTGCTTCACACACACAACAGCTGCTTTTATTTATAAAGATATGATTCCGAAGCCCACTGCATACGACAAGTACGACAACTGCAGATGCATGCAGCAGGCAGATACAGCGTACAATTAAGTGTGTGTTCGCGCAGCGGAATGTTGTTGAATTTAAAGATTTTAATTATGCAGATATTTAGCACATGACGTCGTAAATTGTAGACGGATATTTCATTAGAGAAGTACCCACCTACTTGTTAATTGAAGATTTATTTTTATCGTAGATAGTGGCGTTATTAATAAAAAAATATTTTTCATTCAAGAAATGCAATTTATTGTTTTATTTTTCCTAACGCTTGTGTACGCAACTGTACCATATTAATGAATACTATACTGGAAGGTTAAGAACGTTACTTAGATATATGGTACGGCCGCTTTTTTGTAGCCATCCGAACTTGGTCGGGTTATGTAGGGTTTCGATGCTTTGTCAGTATTTTCATTGTTTATCTTTAATTACTGAATATAATGAGATGAAATTTTGCATGTGAATAGTTGAATCAGTAAGCTAATTATTGGAATATATTTTACTATACAATTCCTTTAGAACGTCGTGATATTTGACTGCTTTGTAAACAGTGGTCTATACATGGTAAATTGTCCTATTGCTCTTTAATTACTAGCGGAACATCATTGATACTTGGCAACATGTTGCAGACACTTACAAGGTTTGTATAAACGTAAAAATCTAGACCCCAAAGTGCATACTTTACGAACTAAGACCTAATAAGCGTATTTTACGTTTATATTTTTATCTGTTAAACCCTTCGATTTTTTCTAAATCTTTTTATTAAACAAATATAAGCAAATTCAAAACAACGTATGTAAAAATCTACAGCTCTCTATATAAGCGCTTTATATGAAAACTAGCTAATGGCCAAACGTTCGCGTGGCGGAAACTTGAATTTCTCCGAAGTTTATGCATTCATTAATTTTATTCATACATACACAATTACACGCAAATACACGCTAATTTTTGGACACATTTTTTTTCTTCTAAGTCCATGAATTCAAAAAAGTGCCGCCAGGACAACGTACGCCCAGCGGAATCTGTTTTTAGCGAATTTCTCTACAATGGCTGCATGCACAAATTTTTTTTTACCATAAGCATTTACACGACGTCATGTGCTAAATATCTGCATAATTAAAATCTTTAAATTCAACAACATTCCGCTGCGCGAACACACACTACAATTAACCCTATACTTGGTAAACTCCGATACGAGGACCATTGAGAAGCCGAAATGAATTACGCGTATCTGCTGCGTGCGTCTGCAGTTCTCGTATGCGGTCGCGTTCGGAATCATACCTTTAGTCCAATGAAAATGTATTATAATAAGGTAATAGATAATGCTATGTATCATCAATATCATCAATACTGTAGCGATGTCAAACAAAAGTGAACCACGTTGTATGACGGAAACGGAAGTCGTACCTATTATGTTCTCGTTAATCATACTAATCATTCAATCATTCATTAGTGATAGTGCATGTCCTCAACATCCTGGCATCCTGTCCTGTTGCACTGTAATTCTTTTTATTTTTATTATTTACTAACTTTGATGAACATTAGATTTTTTTATACCACTAAGGTGGCAGACAAGTACACGGCCCACCTGATGGTAAAAGCTTACGGTGGTATATGGTCTATGGACGTGTGCATCACCAGGGGAGTCACACTCGTGCTGCCGAACCTACTTCTTGGAACGACGAAAGAGATGTGAACCTGTAGTAGTAGGCAAAATGTAACGGTAGCTTAGTGGTTAGAGAGTCGGCATTACCATCGAGAGGTCCCTGGTTCTAATCCTGGCTATTACACTACCGACGACTACCTACGACTCCTAACACAAGCAATCCAGCTTAACTGGAGAGGTTAGGAGGAATATTAGTCATTTCTGTTACTAACATTCTTTTTTAAATTATTTAAATTACAATTAGTAGAAGCAGAAGTAATAATAATAACTTGGGTAATATATAATTATGTATGTATAAGTAGGTACCGAGTAAAACGAGGTGAATATGGATCGAGGGTTGAATAGAGATAAAATGGTGATTAGCATTTTTTAAATAATTTCTTTTACATTGTAAGTACATTACTAGATATGTTTTACAATTCTGTTATAAGTACATGGAACTAGTCAGTTTCATTTGAAAGAAAACAACACTGCAGAATTTAGCTGACCATTTTTTTTTCTATTCGCCCTTTGAACCCTATTCACCCCGATTCACGTTATACCTTGTAGATGAATGAATAAAAACGAATGAATGATTGTAAACATTGTTGTCATTGATGTGTGACGTCACAATTTATTCAAACATTGCCGGAACCGGGAAATTTAAATTGATATAAAAAATTCACATGAAATTCATGGAATTAATTAAATATTAAGAAGATATTATAAATAAGTACTTACATCATTACGTGTCTTCTATGAGAAACTGGCTTGAACTTCTTAACTCTGTCTGTTCTTGTAGAACACCAATTAATATGTCGCAATGTGATATTCTTAATATTATAATAATTGTATTGGGATCCCTGATAAATCGTATTGAGATTGTTTGATGATTGGAAATACGCGTCGCTCATGTTAAAATTACTGCGTCTCTTCGCCCTTATAGGTAGTGGACTTCTGAATAATTTGATTCAACAAATAAATTCAGAGAACGGTCTTATGAAAGACCAAAAAGAAAAACTACAGATAGTTTTTAAAATATTCACTGTAGTGAAAACAATAAGTACTTGAACGTTATCTTAATTGAGATAATTTACTAACGAATAATGATAAGATACAAATCGCGATACGTGCACTTTGCTTGAGAGTATAATAGTAGTAGGTGGTAGTAGGTAAAGGTAAAATGTAAATCGCTGGCGCCAACACAAAATCTCCAATCTGCGAGCTTCTGAACTTGTCTGACGCAATAATTACGTTTCGTTTCACGTCGATTCTGTCGAACTCACCAGAATCCAGCCAAAATATTAAGTAAATCTCAATCTTCTTGTAGAATCTAAAGCAAATCAAATCAATTTAGTATCATTTTGTAATATTCAATTTCATATTTTAAAAATATAACATTTTAATTCGTTATTATGAATTTAATTTATGATATTTCTGAGTGAAACGGGTAGTGTAATTCGCATAACACTATCAAATCTGCTATCTTTGTCGTCATGCGCAGAAAATGTATGTCCCTCTCTTTCTACGACAAGGTTAAATAAATTAAGTTCTATTCTGTTTTTCCAATTTATCGCGACACGACGATATCATAATCACCTATGTTGAATGTGTAATTGTATCTAGACAACCTATTTACTTTTACTCTTAGCAAATTTACCAAAATCGTTTTGATAACCTTTGGTAAAGATGATGCAATCTTAATAGAGATTACACGAGCTTCTATTATTCTGTTGTGTGTGTGGTTCCCGGTGGAGTAAAATAGGCCACCCCATTTCTTCCTGTGGGTGTCGTAGAAGGCAATTAAGAGATAGGGCTCTTCTCCATCCGACAGTAAACATATAGTACAGCCCATGACTATGTGCCCGATTGACGGCAATAGGCTCGAACCCTATTACGTGGGTGGGAGTTCCACCGTGGGACCGAAAATCATAGTTGGCGAAATGTGGGTGTTAATACGCCTCTGCCTACCCCTTCGAGATTTTTTAGGCGTAAGTATATGTATGTATGTATTCCAGAAAGTAGAAAGATCGAACTTGTATTTATTAGCTAAGTAGGTAGGTACCTGTTTTGGATAGTTTTTACCCGTTTATTGCGTACTCAGTTAAAAAGTAACAATAAAATTACCTGTCTAATCGAGAGGTTTTCTCGTCCAGCTTCCAACACCACAATGAATACTTAGGGTATTAATTGTGGTGTTGGAAGCTGGACCAGAAAACCTCTCGGCTACAACCAAGTTACAACGCATTTTCTTGTCTTTAGAGGAGGTGCTGAGTGAAGGTGAGTGGCTCACGTTTATGATTATTCAATTTCTCATAATTGAGTAGCAAAGGGCACATCGAGATCCTCCTCCTCACCCTTGGTGTTGCACACGATCAAACGTAGGCCACGGTCCGGTAAACACCTCTCATGGTGGTGGATCTCGTGTGTTTTCCTGCCGCATAAATGATAAAGTTTGGTATACTAAAGTTATTGTTTTATATTGAATTAAGAAGTAAATTTCTACCTGATTGGTAACTACTCCATAACCTTAGTACCAAAAGAACAATGTCACAGCGCAGTAGGTATGTATACCCTAATGGTAAAATATTAAAAATATAAAAAATTACAAACAGAAGAGACCGAGAATAGTTCCTTGTGGCACACCCAAACTAACATGGATCTAGCTAGATGAGCTAATTCAATGGATATCAAAGCGCTATACTCTTGCCCTGAGGTAGAAGAATTCAGATACGCTGAACCTACCAGCCATCTCACTGTTTCAATGTGCCGGCAACGCCACATGAAGAAAGATGATGTTAGATTGAGGCTCGCAATGTAGTAGGTATGATAGTGGCCATGCGCTGTTCAACTAGCGGCCTGATTGATATTCAGCCATTTGATCAAACAGCTAGGCAAATGACATGAATCTGTCGCAGCTAACTGGCTTAATCAGCCGTTCAATTAACAGACTAGCCTGTTTACTAAACAGCGCCGTTCAACTAGCGTGCTGAATGATATCCAGCCGAAGCGTTGGATAAAACATTTAATAAATTGGCTAGTTAATACTTAGGTAGGCATTCGTACGATTGTCCACACAACACATTAGCTTCCTTCTAACTAAAGTATTGTATAAATTTATACTGAAAACCCTTTAAATACTGTTTTGGTTAATTGGAGAACTAACTAAATACAATTATTTTATTAGTCATCGTTATCATCATTCGATTGCCAGTTCCGGTTATATCCAAAGCTTGTACTTTGGAGCCCGGGATCCACTCTCGTATTTCTCCTAGTGGTTTATCTTGACTTTTAGGGGAATGAATGCTGTCTGGTGGCGCCTTATCCCCGATAGGGAAGCGTTTTTCGAGAACAGAATTCCCTTTGCACCCTTGCAGCTTTGTTTTAATTATTTAACAATAATATTCAATAATACTCAAAGCCTCATCCTTTCATGAGAAATTTGAATTGAACTCAATTAAAATGACTCATCCTTTATAAGGCGCAGGTTCGGCCCCAAATGGAGTAATGCTGTCACCTTTTTGCTGGAGCGCCTGCTTGCCAGCTTGACCCCTTCGACTCGGTACAAAGACGGGCGTTCAGGCTCGTCGGCAATCCCATACTCGCAGGCGATGTGGAACCTCTCAGTCTCAGAAGAGACTTTGCCTCACTGTGTGTGTTTTACCGTCTATACAATGGTTTGTGCTCAGAAGTACTATTTGACATGATGCCAACAGCTACATTCTATCATCGCACCTCTCGCCACAGGCAGGGAATTCATCCTCACACATTGCGTCCAGAAATGGTGCGCACTGTGCGGTTTGAAAGGCACTTCATCCCACGCACACTCAAGCTGTGGAATGAACTCCTTGCGGTGGTTTTCCCTAGCGACTACAATATGGGGTTCTTCAAGAAGGGCATTAGAAGGTTTCTTCAAGGTCGGAAGCGCGAGTGTGACGCCCCTGGTGTTGCATACGTCCATAGGCCACGGTGACCGCTTCCCATCAGGTGGGCCGTGTGCTTGTCTGCCAACTAAGTGATATAAAAAAAAAAAGCCTTGAAAAGTTAGATATTGAACTATTGCTTATGTCCTTCTTTTCATTTTATCGATTAAAATCACCTAAAATAATCGATTACAGAGGACGTTTAGTCATTATACCATACTAAAATTTCTGACAGATTACTAACCTTGAAACATGGTATATTTTTCGTTTATAATCTGTTGAACAAATTTTCCTCAATTTTGTGTTCTTGATTCTTGTGTCGTCTAATATCGGGATAAAAAATAAAACAGTTCTTTGCTAAGTTGAAAACAGACAATATATTTCTATCAAATAGGTAGTGAAATGAACGAGAACAGTTCTAGTGGTTCAAATAAACACTTCTATTGGTGAATGCAATAAGTTTGAGTGCAGTATTCGCTATTGTCGAGATGATAAATTACCACGAAGTTAATAAGTCGCAATTATTGTAAATATTTGCTAATTCAGCTGTTGGCGGTGTACGGCGCTTCAAGTGAACGAGGTAAAGATATTGTTTTTGTAAAATAACTGACCTTGAATCTTCCTGAATCTATATTATTGAGGATTATGTGGTGTCTGTAAAAACTAGTCATACTTATTATATTATCTAACGCAGTCTCAGCCTACATAGTCCGTAGTTAGATATCTAGGAAATGGTATAGTTCGGTTAAGAGCATACACATTCAATGTAGAATATCAAGAAATTTTATGTCAGGTTTCTAAGAATGTGTAAACACTGCATATAAGTTTATTATGGAATAGAAAGTTCTACTTTTACTAATTATTAAGCAGAAATAGCTTCAGTATAAACTTGTTTCACATCACCAGATTACACTAGAAAGAAGCTAATATAACCTGTAACAATGTAATACAAGCAGGATGTAGAAATAATGTTAAATGCTTTTTCATGGAGGTATAGATCTGATTCTGGCATTGACTCTGATGATTGCTATTGAGTTGCATGGTATTTTGAACTCCATACTTACTACTATTTATGTAATGAGCATATTAAAGAAAATTCAAACATATTCTGTATATTATTGTGAGTTATAAGCGGCAGGTTCTCTTGTGAATAAGTACTTAGGTTACTTACTAACACTACTAATTACTCGAAGACTTTCTTACCTTAGTAATGATCCCTGTTGCATGTGAGGCACACCTTATTGATGAACAGGTTTTTCTCTAGGGATTGGGGTGTCAGCTGCAGTTGCCCGTCAGAGTGATCTTCAACCAAATCTTAAGAGGAAAGAGAGTGGGTACTGAGCTCCAAAGTATAAGCTTAGGATGCAACCAGGATTACTGCGATAACTCTATTCTATGTATTAGGTACTTAGCAAAAGGTAAACAATCTTGTACATACTTTTTATAAAAACTCATATTTAACAAATAAACTAGGCTAACCGTGTACCTAGTGGTTAAATTTCAGGTTTTATTCTTCAAAATAAGTTATTAATCTAAAAAATATTAATAAACCGAGTTTTCAAATAGAACATTATATTGAATTGACACATCAAGATTGTTTAGCTTCAATTAAGGGCCTAACCGTATGGGGTATAAATAATGATGATGGGAATATTTCATTACGTGGATGACTGTAGATTGTGACAAGAAATCGAAACCTTTTGCCAAAGAAATGATTTACAAGAACCTCCCTTGTTCAGTGAAAAGTAATGTGAGCGTAGTTTTCCAAGGCAACATTTTGTCCTTACGTTAACAGGAACATGCAAAGTTCAGATGACCTCGTAAACTAGTAACTGCATAACTTAGTCTTGTCAAGTAAAACTGGATTTATTTCTCAAGAAGTATTATTTTCATATTATAATATGAATTAAACCTTTTTATATAATTTTGTATAATTGTATTGTAGATTTTTTAAAGCATTACTTTTTACGCTGTCCCCTTAGGGATGGAGGTTCTGACGGTAGTCATCTCTGGATTTAGTGAACCTATTTTGAAAATAGAAAGCCACATTATTACTCTAAAAACTCCCTATGGCCTGCAGGAACGGTATCAGAATTCAACACAGCCAGAGCCACGGGCCACAGCTATTATTTATATGCAATAATAAAAATGTTCTAGGACATTCTACATAACGCTGTCTAGACCCAAAGTAACAATAACTTAACTAGCTTGTGTTATGGGTTCTGGAACGCGAATATACATACTTAGATACCTTTTTTTGTAAACACATACATCCAATCAATCATACATAGAAATTCATCATTCATGCGTACAAATACTTTCACTAAGCGGGAATCGAACCTGCTACCTCCGACGTAGCAGTCGAGTAGTACCGCGATGGCATTTTCGTCGTGTAGACTTAAGGCAATTAAGGCATATTGTTAATCCATCCATCCATACTAATATTATAAACGCGAAATAACTTTGTCTGCTCACGCATAAACCACTGAATCGATTTTGATGAAATTTGCTACAGAGATAGATCCGACCTTGAAAAAGGACATAGGCTATATTTGGTTGCGATAACCGACACTAATATAGTCATTTTAGAATGCCTGAATATATTTTGATCTTTTTAACCAGGTGCGTAATCCAAGATGACGATGATAGAAGGCGTGGGGGACGAGGTGGTCCAGTTTGTTGGTGTGGTGCTAGTGTTTGTGGTGGCCTCATTAGCTTGGTGGTCCACCAACGCGAGGCCTGGCAGGTACCGGACGGTCCTTGTCATGCGGTCCAGAACTCATCACCCAGTCACCTTGAGAATTGGCACAAGTAAGTTTTATTAACTTCAGTTTTTAGTTACATTTGCCATTACTGGTTTCATAAAATATTCGGATAGAAAATTCTGCAACAGTTATCTAAAATAGAGATGAATATTGCCACGCAATTCGTATGCGGTAGTTGAGTGGACCTTTTTAAACACGGTTTCTGTAGTAAATAGATCTATCACTACGAAATATTCATTATCGGATAACTAAAAATTGTCACCCGGTATACATTACAAAAAAATTCGTGGTTAATTTCGGAAAAGACGTTGTGTCCCCCCAAAATGAAAGGTTTATCCCATAAATCTGGTAATACTAAGAAGAGTGAAGTGGCTGGTTTTTAAAACTAATTCTTGTTCTTACAAATAGCTTCCAGAACTCTCACTCTTCGGATCTTCTCTAACTTCGGTTCAGAGGTTTAAATACTTGGATCACTGTGTCACTGATGAACTGAATAACAGTGTGGATATTGAGAAGGAACGCAGGATGTTGGTTATCCGCTGCAATATTCTGGCTCGCAGGTTTGCACAATGTACTGAGACTCACACTGTGAAAATCACGCTGTTTGCAGCTTATTGTCAGTTAGTTTACACGTGCTGCCTGTGGACTAAGTTTACGCAGAGGGATACAGCGATCTGCGTGTCCAGTGTAATAATGCATTCAGGGTGCTCTTGGGGTTGCTGTGGCGCTCTAGCGCGTCAGACAAGTTAGCGGTTGCACAGTTAGACGTGTTCACCGCTACAATGCGGAAACGGTGCTCGTCCATAGCGCCTGCGCACCTCCTCTAACGGCATCCTGAAGCTATTCACAGATATACGGGACTCCCCCCTTTTCCACATGTGGACCTCTATTCATATAAAATGAAGACATACTTATGTTAGATGCAGATTATTTATTTTTATTCTACTTTTGTTTTAATTTTGGATCCAGATTATTATTTTAAATGTTTCAATTATGTTTTTGATGCCAATTTTGATGTTAATACCATTGAGCTTGATTGTATTGATTTTATTGAATACTAACAAACATATTGTTACTAACAAAACTATGGATCTTGTAGTCCGATATTTTTAATTTACTTATTTATTTATATAAATATTTTGAATTGAATTGAAATTAATGGTAGATCTGTTGTCAAATAAATCGATTTATCGTCCACAGATCACGACTTCCACGCGGGACCGAGCGAAGTGCGCTCTTGGATACCTCATAGGTTAGAAGTAGAAGGCATCCCAAGTAGCCTTTGTGTTAGGTTACTAGCGATAATGTATCAAGAAATAGGTGCCCTTCACCGTGCCAATCCTCTGGTGGATTGAAATATGTGAATGGCCGGTGATTCGTCGACGTCGCGCACTAATGTCACACACTTTTAATGATGATTGTTAATAAATTTGATGATAGTATCAAAACAAACTTGTTATAATAAATACAAAGTATCCTATCTTGATACTTGAAAATATATCCCGCTGGTTTAATGTGATTTCTTATGACACTAGCTAGCCCTCCTCGGCTACGCCTGTGACATTCAACGAAGCCCCGTTCTATCCGTTTTACCTGCCCTTGCATGAAGCCCCCAATTAATAAGATATGAAAGTCATCAACATAACATAAATTTGAGGTTTTATTGAAGGCTTGCTTTCATTTTAAGACTCGAGCTTGTTTTACGGCTCTTTTGAAGACTCGAGTTCTTTTGAAGGCTCGAACTCTTTTGAAGCCTTGAGTTCTTTTGAAGGCTCAAGCTCTTTTGAATACTCGACTTCATTTGAAAGCTCGAGCTCTTTTGATTGGTTTAAGCTCTTTTGAAGCTTCGAGGAATGACTCAAAGAAGTCGCGGCTCGGCTAGGCTCGGGACCCCGGGCTTACCAAGCTCACTGAGTCTTGCCATTCCACCTCGAGGCTTCAGAAATAACACTCGATGCCTCGAGGCTTGTAAATCACTAGTCTGGGCTGTATAAATATGTCTGATGTTAAATAGCCTTGTAGGACACCGCATGGGAAGAGATGGGGTGGCCCAAATTCTACTCTGCCAGAAACCACGCGGCGGAGATAATATTCTTTAGCTATTTAATAGATAGGTAGTACCTATAGATTGTTTTTACATTATTTGGCGACAGATCTCCTATTTTGCTGATAAACCCTATTATTTAGGAAATTCAAACTTAATTTAATTATTGATAGCTTAAATGGCATAACACTAAAGACGGACCCATTACTCATGAACAGGGTACAATTGCCCTCCGAAACTGCTGAATATTAATTACAAATGTATAGAGCGCGCAATGAAAATTATCTAAGATGATTTGTTTAAATTCGAGTGTACGACAATGGGATTGAATATTAGATTAGCGAGCTGCGCCCCGAGCACAAAAAGACATTCGAATTCGGGAGTATCGAGAAAGGTCGAATCGGAAAAGTAAAGTATCGAGAGAACGGAGCATTGCCATTGGCCGGGTACACATACACACAGGTTCACAGTTGGCAGGCGGCCAATCGCAAATCTCCATTCTCTCAATACGTTTATGTTACGAATTCGAATATTTTTCTTGCTCGGGTACTGTTTCTGTAGATATATTTAACCAAACCAACTTCTGGTAACTAAGCATTATTGTTATTGCTTTTATTGGTACGGAGTAGGTGTAAGTTATGAACTTATGAATAACAGAGACTATGATATCAACGTATAGAAATAAGAGAAAGAAATAAATTGACTTTCGAGAAAGATCCGTCTGAATCGATAGGAATCCTTCTGTGTCCGAACGAAAAAAACTGCAAGAAAAGGTTATTACGGTCGCCCACCACGTTGTATCAATGATTTTTTCATGAAAAACATACGATTGCAATATTTTCATTCATTGTCCTGTAATTTAAAGCTGATAGAAAATATATGAAGATAAATCGATGAATGGAAAAAGTACACACATGTTGCGCCGATTTCCAATAAATATGGAATAAGGGCAGGACATAAGGTGATGACAATGATACGCAGTTCAGTTGGTAGAGTTCACTCTGGAAAAGGGACTTCCCCAAGATCATGTACCATCCTAGTATTTTTTTCCAATGACCAGGATCAAGTACCATCCTGGTCATTTTTCCCAATTTAAATCCAGAAAACTGTTCGGTTTTAATAAAACTTCTGTCCACAGGGTCCAATTTAATGCTGTCAAGTACACAAACTAGTGGCTCGACTCAAGGACCCACTACGGAGACGACAGGTATGTCAACTGTTGGGACAATTTTTATGCAGTAATAATTTTAATCTTTATAACATTCTGCTTGTTTCCAAGCTCTACGAAAACATATAATGCTTGTTTAAATAAATTATATTAATTTATCTAAATGCTGACCAATACTGATACACTAAAGATATCTAATACTAAAAATAAATGCTTTTAACGTTAATATAATATTCGAATCCCAGTGCTAATATACATACCAATCCATTTCAAATCAATTTTAAAATTTTCTTTGCACGCTTGACATCATACCACATTCAGTCGCTAGTGCACGATTCTATGGTAATGCCTTAAGGTCTCTGTATACGTAACGGGCTTTTTCACGGACGGGACGGGGACGTGAAGTTTTGGAAATATCGTTTCATACAAAATGTATGCGCCAATGCATATGTCACGGGGCCACGGACGGGACGGGACGGAATGGGCCGCATACATTTTACTTCACGTCCCGTCCCGTCCGTGAAAAAACCCGTTACGTATTCAGGGACCTTTATCCTTATATGTTGATGCTAAAGCCAAATTTTAAATTTGGTATCTAGTACTAAACTACGTCTATAATAATGTAGCAACTAGTAACTGACTTTTGAAATAAAAAAATATTCAGTGCTTCCTTAAAAACATTCATCTAAACGAATTATTGAAGAGAAAGTCACCGGCAGAAATCCTATTGTACGTAATAATGTTATTAAGACAGGCAAACAATATCCACACGACCACTCGTCAAAGTATCTTATTTATTAGCCAAGGTCATCATTAACTTAAAATTTATTCATAACTGTGTTTTTTTTTGTTACTTATCTAGACCACGGACTGAAAACTTGGTCAATTACGATTTTTTTAAAATTAAATATCACGATGTTTACCTGTTGCTATTTTGATGTTCCGATTTCAGAGTCCCGGACTCTGAAATCACAGAAGTAAGCCGCTAATAACCTTGGGAAAAGACATAGGCTATATTTGGCCGCGATAACCGACATCCACGCGGGCGGAGCCGCGGGCAAAAGCTAGTAGGTACATATATAAAAGCGAAATACTACTCACTGAATAGCGATGTGATTAATCAGGAAATCTCAGAAACTATAACACCTACAAACATGAAATTTGGCAGGTAGAATAAAACGAACTCCACGCGTACGAAGTCGCGAACGGCCACTCTAGTTATTAATTAATTTATAAAAAAAAGCAATATTTTTTAATGTTGAATATTATGTTGTAATATTTATTATACTGCGTAATTAAATATCGATTATAAAATTAATTTTTAATATCGACTGTCATCAAATTAATGAATTTATAACACAGTAATATAATTCTTATCTTGTATAATTAGATAATTTATCACAATAGGAATCTGATAACATTTAAACTAAGTATATAGCATCTCCGTCTCCTTTTCAATCGGATGTAGAGGGCCTTGCCAACATACTTGAAGTCCAAACTCATCTCCTAAATAACGGACGAGGCTCTGACGCAGGCTGTCCTCTCAGATGAAAGCTTGATTGGTAATCAAACACAATGAGTGGGCCACGGCCACTTTTTTTTTTGGCAGACAAGCACACGGCCCACGTGGCGAAGTGGTTACCCTGGCCTATGGACGAGTGCAACAACACTCGTCAGCAGCAATCTTAAAAACAGAGAGATTCTGTGCCGTCAGTGCAGTAGACAAAGTGGGACAAGCCGTTGGTCTTCTTACTGACAGCACAAAAGCTTTTCAATGAGCTCTGACTACCTTACTCACCAGCGAAGGCGGAGTTTTTTTTTACTTCCGCAGTCCAACCACTGTGATGATGAGCGTCCCCTTCTCAAAACATATATTGATTAATTCAAATGTTTTGTTCAGGTACGAGTCCATCTACTACGGAAGCTGTCGAAGACACCACCGCGAGTGTGATACCTTTACAAGAGATGGACAGCATAGTAGACGCCGATATGGCCATGCTGGATAATAACAGACTACACTTTTATAGAAGAGTAGGATGTAAGTATGTCTTCCTGTATTTTTTTTAATTAGATTTTTAATATCTATGTTACTGTAAAAGCTCGAACTACGGTGAATCCTAAGATTTAAGAGTAAGTCTTAGGATTTTGTCTTTATTTTTGATAAAGTGTCATAAAAAAAAAGAATACCACTATTCAAATACATTTTTCTAATTAATCATGTCATTATCATTATATCGGCGAACCTTTATAACAAACCGAATACATAGAATTTTTAATTAAAATTTATCTATAAGTATAACGTGATGAATGCAAATATATATTCAATTCAAAGATAAAATACCTTTTAAGACACTAAAGGTGCATAACATGTTATAAAACAATATTATATAACATGTTTCAGTAATGTACTACACTGAAGTTAGTACAATGTTGCAAAGTTATAAAACAATGTTAGATAATGTGGACGTGTTATAAAACATAAGTTATACAACATGTTACATAATCTGTACGCACCTTTAGGCGTTTATAGATAAGAAATTATTGAACATAAAAATAATTGTATCTCATCCAGACAAACAACTATTTAAATTTTGGCGTCATGGCTTTCATGGCTTTATTCTTTAGCATATTTTCGACTAGCTGATGCCAGCAGCTCCGCCCGCGTGGAATTCTGATCCCGTTCATCGCAGATGTGTTATTCTGATGTATCCATACTAATATTATAAATGCGAAAGAAACTCTGTCTGTTACGCTTTCACGCCTAAACCGCTGAACCGATTTTGATGTAATTTGGTATAGGGGTAGTTTAGACCTTGGACATAGGCTATGTTTGGTCGCGATAACCGACATCCACGCGAGCGAAGCCGCGGGCAAACGGGTAAGCTATATTATTGTAAAGTATCATTGAAATCCATTCAGTATTTTTTACGTGAAAGAGTAACAAACATCCATTCTTACAAACTTTCGCGTTTATAATATTAGTAGGATGTAACGATCTCTATCAGTTGTTTTTTTTACCGACGAAGCTATTACGCGAGACCAAACTGCAACAAACGGTGTCTCCGACATTAGCATTTTCTTTCTAGCAACTCCGAAGAGCCACTGTTCTTACCCGTTTTAGTAACGGAAATCACTGTTTCTGTTAACCCCTCCAGCTAAACTAAATTGCTTGTGCTAGGAGTGGGTTTACGTCAGTAGTCTAATAAATAAATAAAATATTCTATAATATTCTACACAACGCTATCTAGACCCACGATAAGCATGGCTTAACCAATAATAACATTATTTTTAATAGACTAGATCGGTTATCGATGAGATATCGTCTTTATATAATAATTCCGAATATTATCTGCCTAATTCAATTTTTTGTAGTCTACGATTTAAATATGTGAGATTTGTTGTCTGGCGCTGACCTATTGAAATATAACTATAATTCGATAATCTTGACGTGATTTGTATTTTTGAATAAATTACATTATCATATTTTTAGGGTTCCGTACCTCAAAACGAAAAAACGGAACTCTATAGGATCACTTCGTTGTCCGATGGTCTGTCTGTCAAAACCTTTTTCTCAGGACTGCTTGGAGACATTAAATTTAAATTCATACAACATACTCAGCTCTGTAACGTCTTCAAAGCCAAACTTCTAAGTCAACGCAATCAGAATATATTGCAGTTTATGTAGCACTAGCTGACCCGGCGAACTTCGTACCGCCATATTTTCCGCCCGCGTGGTACTATCTCTAAATTTATCAATGTTTCTCTACAATATTATACATGTATTATACATATAAACCTTCCTCTTGAAACACTCTATCTATTTAAAAAAAACCGCTTCAAAATCTGTTGCGTAGTTTTGATGATTTAAGCATATATAGGGACGGACAGACAGCGACAACGACTTTGTTTTATAATATGTAGTGATAATGATAAGTTCGTCCCTGAATAAATTTTGCACGGAAACCTCGGTGCGCTAGTCCGACTCGTACTTGAACGGTATTTAATTCCTCTCTACTCAATTCTCTCATTTTATATAGCTCATCTAAAATGTTTTACACCACGGTATCGGAGACCCGAGACGGTTTGCATTTTAATTAGTCGATTTGAGTTCGACATCGATGCACGAAGCTGATTTCCGTACGAAAAAAAGGAGTATGGAACTCAATTGTATTGAACAGAAGTAGATGAAAGCAAATTTAGATTGAAATAAATCAATAGATAAATGATGTATACTACATTGTTTTTGTAATCTTCAGAAGACAAATAACATTTTTGAATTCTTGTTTATTATTTTATGTAAAGTTTTTAGGTAAGGTGATCCATAACTTAGAATAAGTTAACACCACCGTTAACGACTGTACTTACATAATCAATATTTTGTCCCCGCAGCTCCAAATAACCTGCAAGGTACAACTGAACCCACAACTGATGAAAGCGAATCACAAGAGGAGGCAGAACCGGCGAGCAACGCGCAGATCAGGGAGATGGACAGCATCGTCAGCGCTATGGAAGCCGACGTTACTGCCGGCTGTGACTTCTTCACAAGGGCTAACGGTAAGATAATAATGTCTACTTTCCCCAAAAAGTTGAAAGAGGTCATATCATGTCAATGTGACGTTTCACCTTACCTGATGTTAAGTTAGTCTCAGGGATCCCTTTATAGGAAAACATTTATAGATAGATATCAATAATGCTACCATGATGACCTTGCGAACTAAATCAGTGCCTTTTTTTTGTTCTTAAACGCTTTTTAGGGTTCCATATCTCTTAAGAAAGAAAAACGGAACCCTTATAGGATAAGTGATCCTATAGATAGAATGTCCGTCTGTCTGTTTGTCAAGAACCTTCTCTCGGGAATGTGCGGAATATGTTTTTTTTTTGTTTTTTTTATTAATATAAATTCTTCCCTTAATTCAGTTTTGTACGGAACCCTCAGTGCGCGAGTCTGAGACGCATTTGTTCGGTTTTTTTTTCGTGTTAAAATTATAAAAGTTACGTTAGTGCATTTTTTTATTCCAAAAAGTTGGAATAATTACACAGTATAGTATAGATAAACTAATCTTTAAAAGGATTTCTTCGAATATTATCTGCAGAATGTAACGATTGAACTGTGTGCCCCTGCTGATAACATTTATCCGCTCCGTATTTGCTACATTGTCTTTCTTTCTATATCTATCGAAGTTCAACCGCGTCGCAGTTAGTCTGGAAAAGGCGGACCTTGGACTTCGAGGACCTCCGAATGCAACCTGCAATGCAATTCTGTAAGCGCACAACGACAACCACAACGTTGCGACAGCCTTAATATAGATTGTCATTGGTCGATGTCCAGTGACGTCACCCAGTCCGACCAATGACAGTCTATATCAAGGTGGTCGCAACGTTGTGCTCGTCGTTGTGCGCTTACAAAATTGCATTATTTTATTAACGCAAGGATAATGATGATGACGACTTGTTCCAATATCTTTAATACAACTGAGTGGAAAATAATCACTCGTCATCATCATTTTAGGGTTGTACATATGTACATACCCAGTTGCGTCTGAGTGTATCACCTTAGAGCTTGGGGTCCGCTGACACCTTTTGATTTGACTTATACGGCTTATATGGGTGCTGCAATCTGACCTCTCAAGCCTGAAAGCTTGAGCCAGATCTTTTTGTCTGCCTGACAGGTGAGATTAGCTTGGGTCCCCTAGTCTGTACACTCATGATTTTGCAAGTAACATCTCATGTAGTCATGTCAAGGGGTAAAAAGCAATTTTATTATTTATGCCCAATGCATCTGACAGTCAAACTTAGCCTTTGACCAGACAATGAAAGTACATTATTTATTTGTATACTTTTTTATTGTACAGATAGATGACTAATAGCAAGATGATGAAATTTAAATTGTATTGAATAAGAATATCTGTATTGTCATTTTATTGCCATATATTCTGATAACATAGACATATGACCGTTGGCTGCATGCATATGTATGTCATGTGCTTTTGATATATATATTATGTAATACAATCTAATTATACTGATTCATGTTGCAATAAAATACATCGTGGCCTAAGTGCAACAATATATTTATATGCCACAAACTATTATTCGTTAACGATTGAGGTTGTATAATAAAATAACTATATAATATAGGTATTACATATTAGGTATTTCTATACTGAACTCAGAAATGACTGAACGGATTTGTATGCGTTTTTTTTTGTTTAAAGCTTCTTGATCAGTATTAAAATTTTACGTTTGTTTGATCGCAAACGGTTGAGTAGAACCGGAGATATGAGCAAAAGTCACGTTAAAGTACGTCCGCGCGGGCGGAGCCGCGGGCGTAGGGATGTCTTATATAAATATATATATGTATGTAGATACCTAGATTAATGAGAGCAGTACCTCATGCGTGAACATACAAATGCGTGAACAGAATCGTTAGATTAATGTGGGTGACCTCAGTGCCGCCTACAACCACATTACAAGGTCTAATAATTACATAAATAAGTGTAAGTACCGGCATATATCTTGACCCCAGTCACGTCACAAACTGTTGCTGTGTTGATTACAGGTGGAGTAGAATACCACCCACAGAAAGAGATGGGGTGCCCTCCCCCCCCCCCCCATCTCTTTCTGTGGGCGTCGTAGAAAGCGACTAAGCGATATGTTCTCTCCTCTGATAGTGAACATTCAGCCTATGACACTTTGTTATTACCGCTTAAGGACAATAGGCTCGCCCCCTATTACGTGGGACCATAAACCATAGTTGGCGAAATGTGGGTGTTAATACACCTCTGCCTACCCCTTCGTAGATTTACAGGCGCCAGTATATGTATGTATGTATGTAAAACCAATACGCGCACCAGAATTTCGTTTCTCGCGACTTGTATACCGGGTACTATACACGCGGCACACGGCGCTAACCCCATTGAACATGTTAGGATTAAGATTATGTCTAGTAAAAAATATTCGACGCACAAAAAACCACCTTTGATTAGCCTGTCTATTAGAAGTAAAACCGACAATTTAGACATTGCATTTGTAATAAATTCATCCTTGATTTTTTTTAATCCTGTTTTGGAATAAAGTATTTCAATAATAATGCTATATTATAATGAGTTTGAATTTGTATAAGATAGAAACATGAATATTAAATTAAAGTGAATTGTGGTTTGGGTCCTTTCTGCTAAATTACATTGGATTATATATAATTTACTTTCTAAAATGGACACGGTCTAACTCTATATAAATCTGACTTTTAAATACCCAATCAAACATTTATGACAAAGTAGGTTAAATTTGAGAAAGTTTAATTTTACGTATAAGGTGTTGATAGGTGGATAGTGTTTTGTCTCTTAATTCTAATTTCTTCATAATTTTGTAGTCCATCGACATAGTCCGTGCGCCAAGCTCGAGGTCCCCTCTTCTACTTCTCCACTTCTGTTGGTTTATCTTGGATTTTACGAAAGGGACTACCGTGCCTCGAGAACCATATCTATCCATTCGAAGATCTTGATGGCGCCCCATACACCCCTTAAGTAGCTTCTTTCTGAATACTGTTATAACCGATTTAGATTGGCAAAAGTAATACCCTAACAAGGGGCATTCCTCTAACCACTGAGCTACCGATCCTCGCCTTGAGCAATTGAAATTCTCTTAACAACCACCTTGGATCAAGGATTTACATACAAAATTTGAATAGTTAGCATACTAACCACTTTGAAATATAAAAAAAAAGTTATAATTTCATTACCTCCCACCTCGTTAAATTGCTCCACTCAAGTAATTGCTAGTTCCGTACAAAAAAATAAAAAAAGACTTATCTCTGTGATCTTTTAAAATAAATTGGTCAGATAATTATGCTCTGCAATGAAATACGATGTTGTAAAATATTGTTTGTTATTTGTTGCTTATGAGTTGATCTATGTTTGCTTCATTTGTTGTTAATGAGCTGTTATCTAGTCCGGTTTAAGCATAAAAACTGTACGACGTATACTGACCAAAGTAAGTTTATCATAATTATTCGACCTGTATGTTTCAAAGTGCAAAAAGTTTAAGTACAAAACTTCCTTCGCAACAGCAATTATGCCACTAATGCTTACATAACTCTACAGGGTTTTCATCTCGACAATTTCTGAGTATTTGGATTCAAATTACTATGAAATTGCTATGTTCTTATCATTATGTCGAGTATTTTTTACGTTTCGTCTATTGTGTTCGACTTAATACGGCTTCAACGAACAGATATTACGTCATCGCCGTGAGTCCTCCTTTTATTAGAGAAACGGCAGGGGTAAAGAGCGTGAGAATATTTGCTTAACAAACATCAACCAAGATTGTAATGCAAAACAAATTACCGTTTACGTCAAGATCGAACTCGGCTAAGGATAATTTGAGCAGTTCATATTTTTGTAACGTAACAATCAAATAAAGGAATACCCTCGTTAAATTTATGAAAAGTTTAAGCGAGGGTATTCGAGCATTTATCGTATAGTTCATCTGCCATCTTACACCAGTGCCCTCTGTCCAAAAAACACCATCTTAAATCATGCCCCGCAAGTCATGGAATAGAATACACAGAAAATCTAAAGTAATTTCAAGTTACTTTAATTTTTTACTCTAAAATCCTTGGGACCCAAGGTAATCTCACCTGCAAGCCGGTACTCATGCTGATTGACTGTCAAGGCTTTGGCGCAGACTTTCCTCTTGGAGTAGGGTTGAATCGCCCAATTCATGCTAAGTCAAACATGTTTGCAGAACCATAATAATACCATGTAGACTAAAAATAGGTACGTAAGTATTTTTAGTCGCTGGAATGGCGTCATCCATTAATTCATTTAATTTACATATCTTGATTTTATCTATTTTATCGTTGGCATTTATTTTATCATTGTGCATAAGTATATAGGTATGACATTACGAATATTTTGACATTTAATTTATCACGATCTACTTCATATTTCTATTCACGGATACTACACGGACAGTATAAAATAAAAACAAATTGCGCCATAATGAGAGTTGATGTATTTTTTTATAAAATTATTGTTTCATTTAGCTTTACTAACACGATACTGAATAATGCTAATTAAAGGGAATAAAAAAATGCAAAGCGTATTTTTTATGCCAATACATAGTTTACCTAGAGTACCTGGTGCTTCGGGAACATTTCCCTAACACTCTGTATAATAAATAATATTACTTATAAACATATATAGGTAATATTAATAAATTACTTATCTTAATAAAGAAATATACTTACTGACGAAAAAATCATTATCCATTCAACCCAAGCATTGTTTTTTTTTTTTTTTTTCAGAATGCAATACGTCATCGTCGAAGCCTGTTGCAACAAACAATGATGACAATAAAGAAAATCCCCCATCAAGTACAAACGTAGAGAAACCCCCAGAAAACGTTAATACAGACAGTGTAGATACTGCTGTTGAAACTCCGATCGATTCCATCGAAGTGAACAGGAAAAAAATACTCATCAAACTGAAGTATCTCAACGATACCTTGAAAGAGGTGGAGGGCAGTCTCGACGAGCTACTGAAGGATTTTAAATGGTATGTTATATTAGCTATTACTCTTATTTCTTATTATCCCATTCCATTCTCACGACCTACACACGCCTAATTATACTCGGGAGAATAAGGAAGCCCATGTACTATTTCAGATTTAATCTATGTCTGTGCCAAATTTCATTCATATCTGTTCAGTAATTTCGTGTGATAGTGGAACGAATATCCACCCACCCATCCATCACCAACTTTTACATTTATAATATTACTCGTAGTAGGTAGTAGGACTAATTTTCTTTCCTCATATTATACGGGCCCCAATAAGGTTTCCATGTAGTTTTAGTGTATCGAAGTGTAAAGGCGATTAGAAGTAAAGAAATTCAAGCAAAAAGAGATCAACATAATACGGTTATTGTAATTATATGAAAGAAGACCTAGCATTAGTTCTACAATCACGCCACCTTGAAGATATACATTTGTAACATTTGTCACCTGTTAGACGTTATTACTAATTTATTTTATGACGCATGAATCGGTCTTATTGTAATGCGCTACCAGCGTTTGCTAGGTTCGCGTTCCGCAGAAACTGAACATGTTTTTTGGGGCAAATAGGTTATGCTATTTGTAAGCAAATAGAGTGTGGGGGATCGATATGAATTTGGAGCCCATAACCTATTTTTATGCAAATGTCCAGCAGTGGACTGCAATAGGCTAATTGATTGAGGTTCTGGCACGTTCTGGGCTCCAAAATCATATCGATCTCCCACATTCTTGCATAATGAAAGAAGGATAATATCAGACAAACAAGCATATTTCGAATTTCACGTATTTCATTTTTATCTCATCATTAAAAATTTGATTTCAGTATACTTTACTTAAACCTTTAACATTCACATCATAACAGACGTACCCAACACCATTTCGATTGAGTTTTAAGCAAACTTCGGGATAAAAAGTAGCCCATTTATTTCAATAACACATAGCTCTCTAATTCAAATTAATCCAAATGGAATCATCACACATACAAACTTCCACATCTATAATATAAAAATGAATCCCTAAATGTGTTGCTTAGCGCAAATCTCGAGAACGGCTGAACCGATTTCGCTAATTCTTTTTTTAGAATATTTCTTAAAGTACGAGGATGGTTCGTACGGAGAGAAAAATTAAAAAAAAAATAAAGAATCGACTGTTAGGCGGTACGAAGTTCGCGGGGTCAGCTTGTTTGTAATATTAATGGTATGATATGAATACTTCCATTCCACAGGCGTCACTTCTCTACCGAGTTGACGGCAGAGAGTCGCGTTCGACTGATATTCAATGGACGCGTGTTGCTCGACGACGCGGCGACACTACGGGCTTGTGGGCTACACGACAGGGCTGTGGTACACTGCCTCGTGCATCCTAAGAGGAATAATAACAATCAAGTATGTGGAGGTTCTAATAGTCGTACCTATTGAATTGGGATATAAGTATAACTCATAATCTTCTTCTTCTTTATAAATAAAAAAGAAATACAATTCTGTTGTCTCGCTAAAACTCGGGAACGGCTAAACCGATTTGGCTAATTTTAGTCTTGAAATATTAGTGAATGTCCAGGGAAGGTTTAAACGGTGAGAAAATATGGAAAAAGGATCTGAAATACACGCGGGCGGAAAAAAAAGCGGTACAAAGTTCGCCGGGTCAGCTAGTACAAGATAAAAATAGTACATAGTATATCGAGGGGAAAAAGGAACCGATTACTAATGAGGAGGTTCTCAAAATACACGATTTGAGAATCGCACTTTCTTCCGAGTGGTTCATAGTGTTTTATATTATGCCTACAAGAAAAATAAAAAGTCCCCGCTCCGGTCCACTCCAATGTAATCAGTGCAGTGGACCTGAGCAAAGCTTGCTCCGGTTGAGTTTGATTCTCAAAAATTCTTCAAAAGAGGATGACAATTCATGTTGGAAGGCAACTAACAGATAAGTCTGTTCGCGATCCAACAGTAAACACAGCCCGTGATAAAGTGCGCGCTTTGCGGCAATTAGGCTCACTCCATATTACTTGGGACCGAAAATCAGTTAGCGAAATATGGGCATTAATACACATCTGCCTACCCTTTTGCGGCAGTGAATATATGTATGTATATAAACTGATTGTGACGTATATTTCAGCAACGCGCGGTCGAAGAGAGCGGCGTCAACGCGACACACGAACTGATCACAGAGCGCGCTCAGCCTGAGCGGGCCTGGGACCTCGAGAACATACTAATGACTCTCGTGTCGGTCGCGCTCACCGTCGTCTGGTTCTTCAGGTAAGGCTACAGGGCGATAGGTGGACGTTTTCTGATGGGAAGTGACGACAGACAGACATGTCCATATTGGGGCCTACTTATGCAAAACAGCACCAATCCACACATATGCCAAAATCGAATACAAAATCTTCAAAAAAACACAGCTATCGAATCTGTAAAGAACAAAACGATCTGACAGTTTTGACAGATCGTCTGTCAAAATTGGGGTTTGGTTCCTGTTTGTATAATTAAGTTCATTTGTGCTGTAATCATGTATCCGGTAAGAAGCAATGATACATTTTGAAGCAATATATGGGTCTTATAATATATGCACTGTTTCATGCATTCATTTTACCTTCTTAATGAGTGATTTCTCTATCGTACATCGGCCTGACAATTTGAGACCTTTATAGAGTAGTTAAAACCATTTGTAAGTTTAGGTGTGATTTAAGCTGTTGCTGAATTAATAGGGTTTGTATCCTATTTTCGTACGTTAACATAAGTAATCTAACACAAAGAGATCGACGGAGGATCTAGAGTTTTGAGTACCAACATTTGGCATTAAATCTACCATTTTGAGCACCAAAAATGTATTTCCCTTTGTGTTTATTACATAGTTAAACTATGAGTTCTGTTTTACCTACTCTAAAAAGATGTCAAGCAAGAAGTTAATTAATTTCAACCCATATTATTTCCAGATGTGAATACTCAAACATGTTCACGGCGAGTGCGAGCGTGGCATTATTCGGCCTCACGGTGTTCTACAGCGTGGCGATATTCGGCCTCTACCTCTCCGACACGTTCCAAATAGACCGACGAGCGCCGCCAGTTCCCGCCAACTAGTAGCGGATGTACTGCTGGCTACGTTACATTGGCAAGTCGTTCGAAACAACTATATCATTGGCTATAGATAGAATTCGACTCAGTATTACTGACTTATATAGTGGAAACTAATAAATAATCTAATGTACAGTATTTGGCGTTTGATTTGACACGTAGGGAGGAAGAGTTAGTCTGGCTTAAATCGGTTCTGTAATGCCTTCTCTCTGTCGTACAGCACATGCTAACTTCTTAGAGTAGTTAAAACTGAAGTTAGTTTTAAAATATTTTATAAACGCAAACGGTTTTAACTACTCTATAAAAGTACCAAACTGTCAGTCTGATGTGCGACAGAGAGAACGCTCTACAGAACCAAAGTTAGACCATCTTAAACTGACACGCTCTGTTCTTCACGACATGTTGAATCAAATAGCCAGGTATTGCCACTGTCTAAATTTAACAAATACTTAAAATATCTTTATAAAGTTCAATAAGTTACATCACATAAAATTAGATCATGTATTAATTTCCACCGTTCCAATAAAATAACATTGAATAACTTTGTTATTAGGGTGCTATTTCTCCATAAAAAAATATTCAATAGAGTTGGCTTAAGGCCATTTAATCGAGATAAAAAACGATGTAAAGAAATCGACTCGGAACAGATTAAAATATCGCGTGTGAAAAAAAAGGACAAATGTATATCTAACTTTTTCTAACATTCATTCACGCGATATATCTGTCTCAGACAGATTATTTACATTGTTTTATCTCTACTCTATGTATATTCCTTTTGGTTAGATAGTTAACTAAAGGTAAACGATCTTGATGTATCTTTTAATACCTTTTATTTAAAAACTTAAAAATAAAACGCGTCTAAAAACCCAAACCGAACCACTACTTTATGCAATAATTTTGATTAATGTGTTTATGGTAAAAAGTCACCTCAAGATTTGACCTTTAATTAAATACCAAATGGAGTAAGTATAGTAATACGTATCCGAATTTAAATCTCACTATGCAAATTCAAAAATAGCCAAGTAATGACGTAATTTGTTTCCAACCGCAGCTTAAGTAGTTACATCTGAATACTTAAACCAATCGCGTATACCACGTTTCCTATTCGATCTCTCATCACACAGTTAATTTCTCGAAGATAGTGTGATAAAGTAATTCTCACTTGCTTTCACGGTGAAGGAAAACATCGTGATGAAACCAACATACCTAAGATTTCTCGATAATGTTTTCTAAGGTTTGTGAAGTCCAGAGAGGTGGACAACCAAAGCCCTCATACTAAGAGGCATTTGTCCAATAGCAGGACAAAATATATGTATAGAATTGATGTTACTATATTACTATTTTAATTTTTACTTAGATTCTACTCAAGCGCAGGATCGCAATAAATATAATATACTATTCTAGCCATTTCAAATGCTTTTCAGTAGTAATGGTCATGAGGAGTCTTAAGATGGTTGATTTTCAAAGTTAAATATATTGTTATATCACTTGAGTGAGCTCACTGTTCTGAATTCTTTCTGTCTTTCCTTTTCTTGGGTCTGAGTATGTAAATAATTTGGATCCTCTTGACCATGGCTGTTGAAGTAGCCGAAACGTTGAGAATAGTGGCGATATAAAAAAACAATATATTATAATTAATTTGAAACATACTATACAAATACTGAAATTGGTTTTCAAAAATTGTATTGAAGAGGTACTCCTGTCCAGGATCTCTTGATTTAATACAGAAGTACTTTTCTTGGCTCTGTATCGTACTTAAATATTACTGAGTTACTGAGAGAAAAATATATATTAAATCTTGAAGCAAGGATTTTAATCTTTTATGAAATGACTACAATGTAAAAATATACAGTTCTAGAATATCTAAAAGCGACTTTCCACGGTACGTGATTTAGCAGATTTATTTAACACATGGCAGACGATCACAGATCACCGCGCATATTTTCTTTGCGTGTCGGTCTGTTCCGCAGCCGCGTATTCGACGCACCGCTTCGAATTTTTTAGTGCTTCTTTCTTATTCCCTTCACGGTGCGGTAACCGCAAACTCACGCATCGTCGAAAGCAGTTTTAAGAGTTTCATTGTCATAATGTCTAATAGCAATATTGATGCGACTTGCCAACCAAAAACGTTTAGTGCATTAGAGCCGAAAGTGAATAGATAATACCGCCTTGTGTGCTGTGTTAAAGGTAGCGTTTATTAATGCGGAATAGTTCATAGTAGCGTGGCATAGTACAGCAGTCTCAATAAGCTATTTATTTTTATTGAAACTAAAGCAACGAAAGCCTTCTCAATATTCGTGTTTTAATATACATTTTTAGGCATTTTTTAAGCCAATTTAAGCAAAAGAGATTTCATTTAGAGAGAGACAGAAGGAACTGCCATAATCGCTGCATCCTCGCTGAATTTCAGACAAATTTATTTCACGAATTCTGCCATGCTACCTAAAGCTACGTTCGGTCATATTATTGTATATAATAATTAATACCAAACGCTTATACTTTCTACTTACTATACAAACGGTAGAGCTTATAACATGGTATCGTTATAAATTTGATGAAAGGTCTGAACTATAGGCCAGTGATGTGCAATCTTCAAAGACAACTACTTAATTGAAAACAGAAGTCCAAGTGCGAGTCGAACTTGCGCACGAAGGCTTCTGAACCATTACATTTATTTCTTTTTTTTTAGCATTTATTGTTATAGCGGCAACAGAAATATATCATAATGTGAAAATTTCAACTGTCTGTCTGTTTCAATCTTTTGGGTACGGAATCCTAACAAGTATAAAAATAAGTACTCAGAAATCGAAATATTTCAATAGTGTGGTGTAATAACTCTTCACTTTCTTGACAACTGACTGACTCGCTTAACATACCTATTTATTTATAAAGTAAAAATGTTAACCGAATCCCACCCAACCATGCCCTTTTAACCCATGCCCAAATGCCCATCTCTGTATACTAAACTACTCCGAATAGCTCATTTTATAAATTCATATTTATTTGACTACTAGCTGACCCCGCGAACTTCGTACCACCTAACAGTCAATTTATTATTATTATTTTTTTAATTTTTCTCCCCGTAAGAACCATCCTCGTACTTCAAGGAATATTCTAAAAAAGAATTAGCGAAATCGGTTCAGCCGTTCTCGGGATTTGCGCTTAGCAACACACACACAAGTCTGTGCACATCACTGGTAAACTGGTTTAAATGCCAGATAGTTGACATTTTTCAAATTCGTTCAGCAATAACTAAAAATAATAAAAGATAGTCTAAATGCTTGGTTTATATGGCTATCCTAATATCTCTGTATATCGACACCTCTGGGTTCAATTGGCGTATAAACCAAAACACGACTTTTCAGGAGAGCAAAAAAACGATTTTATTTTTAGAAAAAAAATCATAACTTTTTTATTTTAGAAGCTACATAAAAAATTCCAAAGAGAAAGATTCTTAGAATTTAGGGATGAAAAAGGCTAAATCATTCGATCATATCTATCTTCTTTGGTTTGGAAGTTAGCATGGATATACGTCTTAGAAAATACCAATTTATGGTGTATACACCCCCTGAAAATTGGATGAAAAACCAAATATGGATATAAGCTGTACTTATATCCATGTTAGGTAAAATTAATTTTACATTTACTGATGTAAAAGCACGTAACTGTAGATTTTTTTGCTGTAAAAACTATTTACTATGCACATCAATAGAATTATAATTAATAAAAACAATCTCGATACTGTTAGAATGTGGCAGAATTACATTAATATTAGTCTTACTACAGAATTGTGGTCGATATATACGAAATTAAACTACCAGAAAAGAAATTAACTTAGTTTTATTAAATAAAACACATAATTATGGCACACATTATCAGTCATGATCAGATTATCAAACTAATAAAGCCAATTATTTAAATCTGTAGCTCTTCCACAGCCATCTCTCCTTCACCGCGACTTCCTCGTACAACAGATTGTCCTCAGGGTCTTTGTCTTTAATTCAGCGGCACTTGGACAGAGCCTGCGCCATTTTGGCCGTAGAACGCGCTAACTTATAGATAAGCTTTTATAAGATAAGTCCCTCAGACGATTCCAACTAGTTATATAGTGGTTGCAAGTGGTCTCGTTTGGCACTGGCTACCGCTCTCCTGGTGGCGCGTTTTGCATCTTTGTACGCGTCGCGGTCATCGAAAGATTTGGACACTTGCCACTTTTTAAAGGAGGGCTTTCTTCACCCTGATCTCTCTCTGCACTGTGTCGTTCCACCACCAAGTATCCCTGTCATACATGCGTCCACCCTTAGACGTACCGAGCACCGCCCTCCCCGCCGCTATCCTAGCTGCCTGAATCCTGTCCCAGCAAACCTGTACTGGTTCGTCTACCTACAGCATCAGCGCACTTGTCACCGATGGCTGAGACGAGACTTTGGGACTTGGCTTCACCAACACCTGATTCTGCGTTGGCCACGCTCGGCGCGTTTGTCTTTGGATTTCACGCGGAGGTCCGTGACAAGGAGACGGTGTTGGCTAGTGAGACTCTCTCCGGGTATTACCTTGCAGTTAGCCACCCTGCTGATGCTATGCCTCTTAGTGAGTAGGAAATCGATCTGGGTAGCGTGCTCTCCGCTCTTGCAGGTGACAAGAAGTTCGGCTTTCTTTTTGAAGAACCTGTTCACGACGGCATGTTCGTGCCGTACACGTTTTGAGGATGTGCTCACCCTCTGGGTTACGGCTACCGTATCCAAAACCGCCGTGGGCATGTCCAAACTCCTCACAACTGTCATCCACATGACTGTTCGTGCAGTGGTTTTACTTTAGCAGAATCGAGGGCCAGGGTCTCGATTCTGCTAAAGCAAAACCACCGTCATAACACGGACACTGTAATAATTTTTTGAATTTTTACCATTTAATTTAAGACTTTAAAGCAATCTCTGTAAAATCTTAAATGGTCTATTGTAGAGTGAACGAAAGCGTGTAGTAAAAATATTGTCATTTAATTTTGGACTTTAATTCTATAGCAACAAAGTCTAAAATTGAATACCAGTTTTTGCAATGGATATGGTTTATACGTCCATTATGTTATTTAAATGTTTGGATTTACGACCTCAATTTTAAATTACGTTTAAGAAATCTATTTATTCGTCACGGCGTAAAATCCATTTACAATCAAGGCAGATCTTACGCCCCGGGTTGGTAAAAATCTTGGTCATAACGTCTTACTAAAAATTTAAAAAAGAAAAATTTGGCTGTTACATTAACATTTTATCTTTTTTGTGGTGGGATGATCTAAATTTTTTGGGTCGTAAAAGCATTTTTTATGCGAATTTGAACATTTTAAATATACAGATCGATAGAGAAAAAAAATCTGAACTAAACGGTGTATATAACTCATTTTGGCCAAAATGGTTTATACGCCAATTGAACCCAGAGGTGTCGATATATAACTATTATAATAAATTGGCTTAGTAAACAATTTATAATGTATGTTTTATGTACGTACGTAACGTGTTTTAAATAAAAGGTTACCAAAAATTGTAAACCACAGTAGATTTTCTCAACGTATTCCCAATACTTTTAAAATTTTCAGTCAAGCTTTTGTATTTATTTATTTGAGTGATTTTGAAATTAACATTTAAATATATAATGCTAACATATAAAGTCT
Source organism: Eilema depressum (assembly GCA_914767945.1). NCBI lineage: Eukaryota > Metazoa > Arthropoda > Insecta > Lepidoptera > Erebidae > Eilema > Eilema depressum. Next base: position 15,803,000 of record OU612023.1, on the reverse strand, counting down.
AAACAAATAAATACATAAACTTCTAATACATTGACTTCAGTAAACCAATATGTTTTACAAATTAAAATAAAATATAAATGTTTAATGACAATTGTAATGCGGTGTTATGATCTACAAGTGATTATAGCATTGCATAATAGTTATTTAGATTTTTATAACATGCTATTTATAACCATTTTAACCATAGATAATCATATAAGTATATAGAGTCCTGTCACGTATGTACAGTTATGAGCAATGATTTGTATAAAATATAAACGATGTAAATTAAAGTAAGGAGCGAAAATATTCAGTAATATAATAAATAGATTAATTGAATATGGATTAGACGTCTGTAGTTATTTCAACTAATATTTATCTTACTCAATACATAGTGATGTTAATGCCTCTTCGTTTGTCTTCGACCTGTGAAATCGAAGAGATATGTCAACATCGTAACGTTTTTTTTGGTCATGCACCTTTTTTTCAGCGATTTCATTGGTCAGGGAAAAACGAAGAGATATGTCTATGACGCAATACTGAGGCAAGAAACACAGACACCAAAGATATCGTGCGTCATGAATCAAACTCCAGAACGTTTAATTATTCCTCAAAGTGTACATTTCATTGCTAATGGCTGCCTATTACAGATCTAATAAAATCATAGTTTAGAATATTTATATCGTAAAATAGCACAAAGACATTAATCAATAAATATTCGAGACCCAGTCCTGTCTGGATTTAAAACCGTCCAAAAATATCTTCAACGAATACTGTTAATAAAACTGTTGTAAATAAAAGGAGCAATAACTATTGGACTTTCTTTTTATCGGCAAGTAACAATTAAACCGCCCGAAAAATCTTTTCACAGTTAAATATTTTGAATAAATCCTATGCTTATTTATTATTAAAATAAACTGGGGCATTACCACCATCTCTTTAAAGCAATATTATTTCAATCTTACTTTACTTTCATAGTGTGAATCGGACTCGGACCGTTGTTTTCCATCGATATTCGTGTACAAGTGTAAAATTCAGCAATTCAAACAAATATGTAGTACAGTAAGAGATACTGTTTGACCCAGTCAGACCATATAACACTAGTGTGCGGATCCTGACAGAGGCTGATGTTCCTATTCATACTATGAAAGTCACAAAGTAAGATTAAGAAGAGAAGTACAGATGATAGTAGCCCCCTGTGCACTTCACACTAATCATTTCAATCTGTATTCACTCTAAAAGCACCTGTGTATAGTGAACGAAGGTTTCACATGGTCTCAGAAATGGTATATAGTGGTATAGGTGTATAAATATGTTTATATTAATTTAGGTATAAGTACCATTTTGTCATCATTTGTATCATTTTCATGTTTATAATAATATAACTTCTGCATGTCGGGAGATATTTTTATATTTTTTCATTAAAACCATTTTAGTATTCATTAAAGCTTACGAAATTCTAGTAATCATATTCGGGTACCTAATCGTTTTTTACGCTAGTAAATGTTTTATTGTTATTTACTTTTAAGAATATAGATATATAAATAAAAGTAAATTTTAATTGTAGAACATGAGTCTTTTAAAAATCCTATACCTTTTATACCATGCTCTGCCCCACCTTGCTGTGGGGTATTTCTGTTGTCCTGCTACAAAGAATCACGTTCTTTGTAGCAGGACAACAGAAATACCCATAGGAAATAGAACAGAGTTAACACTCTGTTCGTGTTCGTAATAAAATTCTGTTGAAATTCAAACTTTATCTATTGAAATAATTTTAAAGCAATTAGTATGCTAAACTAAACAAATTATTTTAAATTGGAAAAAGCGAAATCAAGCTCAGGCAGGACTCGAACCCGCGATCTTTCCCTTACAGGATTACAGGGTTCGAGTCCTACCTGAGCTTGATTTCGCTCTTTCCAATTTAAAACAAACTTGATCCACTCTAAGTCTACCCAATATCAAAACAATATTCTCATAATACGATTTTCATGAGGCGAATCGATGACATCGTGATTGTTTTTGACATTATTTGGGATTTTGAACAAATTTTTATTACGAGTATTGTCTCTCAGTTCATTTTTATCAGGCAGAAACGCCTGGTTGAATAAGTTTTAACTTATATTCTAAGAACTGTTTTCATTTAGTTAGGAGGAAATTGGAGGAGGAGGACTCATTTACTGACTCCCTAACCTATCCAAACGACGAATGCCTGAGGACCCTGAAGGAGACTTGTTCGAATCGAAGTTGTTCAAGGTGGACATAAGAACAATCTTGATCAAGACAAGACTGTCGCAACGTTGTGCTCGTCGTTTTGCGCTTACAGAATTACACTGCAGGTCTTGCCGGTTATACCCACCACCAAGTTAATAAATTATGTATGTAGATATATTCTGAAAACACTAGGGCCGAGGGCGAAATAAAAAATGGTTTAATGTTTGCATTTTTTTTTTTTGATGAAAAATGATGATGATGATTAAGAAAACTCAGTAGAGTGCAGATAGGATTCGCACTTCAATCATCGATGTACCTAATGCGTACAATAAATATTATAATACCTAGGTAGGTAAGCAAATTTAAAAATAAGTGATGCTCCATTAACTGATCACAGGTCATTATTTACTTTGGAGGCCCTCCTATCGGCAGACTTATAATATGCGACCGTTTCATATATACCAGCACTCCAGCAGCTGTGAGTAGTGACTACAATTTAGGTAGGTGCTACCTATGCAATACTAGCTGTCCCGGCGAACTTCGTACCGCCATATTTTTCCCGTTCCCGCTGCACCTATTTTCTCATCCTTTAAACCTTCCCTGGACACCCACGAATATTTCAAGACTAAAATTAGCCAAATCGGTTCAGTCGTTCTTGATTTATAAACTAACAACGAAAAGTGGCATTGATTTTTATATATTAAGAAGAAGAAGATAGGTTGCTAGATACTAAAAGCCAATTATTAAGTAATAATTTAAATCACTAAATAGAAGTACTTTTTCAGACATACAATGGGTTGAATTAGGTATACCTACCAGTTTCCGAAGAGGTCCGCGGGTGGCGAGATGTCGCCTACTAAGCTATCGTGGCTGAATGGTCGTCCGGCTGGAGTCCCTGAGTGCAGGTTAAGTGCGGGTCCCTGAGTCCCGGCTGGAGTCCCGCCGCTACGGTGTATCGCACCGTAGCGGCGCTCCAGCCGGTCATTGTCACATGGACGGAGGGACAGCACGGGATCCATTCCTTATGGCTGACTCAGATGCTCTCCGAGTACGGCGGCTGCTTCGGAAAGTATCTGTTCTCGGTAGTCATGAGGAAATCGAGTTCCGCATGCCATCAACTGTCGCTGCGGCGAGGACTCGGCGTATCACACATCTGAGACTTATCTGGCCTGCGAGGCGTAGTGACCAGACCTTGTAGCAATGGGAGTCGATCTCTAGCTGCCAGCCATCCTGTGCTCCATGACCCGCAGCGAGAGAGAAGTTTTACCGAGTCGCATCCTTCTGCAAGGAAGTCATCTCACGGAAGGAGCGGGCCAGAGAGGCAGATAGCCTCGCTGACCGGGTGGCGTGTAAGCTGTGGTGTAAGCGCATTCTTGCGCCTTAAGGTCCAACCCCACCAAACGGACGGCATCGGCCCGGATTTTACAATCTTTAAACAAAATTAAATCTTATTATCAGTGTTTGAAGTTTATATTACCAAGTCACGCACAACAGCTTGACAGCGACGTGCGGCGGCATGACGCACGTCAAGCTGTCATGCGTGACTTAGTAATATAAACTTTAAATGCTGTGATATAAGATTTATTTTGTTTAAAGACTGTAAAATCCGTTCCGATGCCGTCCGCTTGGTGGGGTTGAACCTTTAGGGTCAGCTCAGACCCTTTTTTCCGAGACTGCCTTCAGCTTACCATCAGGCGAGGTGAAGTCCAATTGTAACATGGTACGTGTCTATAATGATGACAATACTATTGTAAATTGGCAAATTATCGATAGTATCGTGAGCTGCAATACTATCGATTGTTTATTCTTCGTGAGCTACAATACTATCGATAGTATTGCCCTCATTCGATAGTATTGTCTCATTCTGAGCTATCGATAGGTCTATCGATATGATGCCGTTATTCAGATGAAAACAATCGATTTTTCGGCAACACTAGTCGGGGCTAGCCGTCCAACCGCTACAGCATAGATTAATATACATATATACTAGCGCTACAGAAGTACAGACCATCCCGCGAAGGGATGATGTCCTGGTGTCTGGACATCGCCTAATCAGAAGACGGACCCGCACCGCACCTTTGCGGGTCAGCGCTTGGGTGATCCCTCCGTCGACGAGAGCGTAGTGTTCACGTGTTAACTCACTGTCCACTAAATCGTGTCACGGCCTACTCACTAAATCGTGGCGTATGGCACATTAAAGTAATCGCTATGTAAAAAGCCCGTTTGGACATTTCAAGTCCATGAAGTTCTCAATTTTGAGAACGTAAAACAATGATATTTTTCAAACGTAGAATGACATTTTTCATTGATGGGTACCGCCCACTCCGCTCAGTGCTGTCCATAACGAGTTTTTTATACTCTCCACAGACTATTAATAAATTGGTTATGGTAAAAATAAATCGATTAAGATATTTTTTTAATTTTATCATAAAAATGTCTAAGACAAAGTTAAAGATCGTACACTTATCTGTAAAAAGACGATAGTTCAACAGACGATTTTGGCTCATCATCAGAAGAACGTGATTGAAATAAAACCATTTTTAACGGATTCTATCGCGATTAATTCTTTATTACTTTAACCCGAAGTTTCGGCTAACTTTCAGCAACCGTGGTCGCGGAGTGACTAAACATCAGCGACTATTTACGTAGAATGAGCTCGCGGTTTCGTTAAGTCTGACTGTTTTTTGCTGTTTTCTAGGTCTTTTTTAAATTTTAGGCTTGTAGACTTCAAGATTTGTAGGTTTAATTATGTCTAGAAGCCTGGAAGCCTAGAAACCTAGCCCTGGAACCCCAGAACTATTACCCAGTCTTCTTTAGTAATTTTGGCACAAGCTTCATTCAGCAATGTCATCATTTTCTTAGTGGAGAATGGCCGCTTTGTATTGTGGCGTGCTGCATATCCTTTCATTTGAGCCCAGATCAGCTCAATAGCATTGTACTGACAATGGTATGACGGCGTTCTTGTCACTTTATGTCCATGCTGAAGTGCCCATTCATCAATTTAATTTTTTAATTTTGCAGGTTTAATTTTTTTACCAGTTACAACAATTCAGCTCTTAACTATTTCGTATCAGCTTCAACGCCTGATCTTTGTATCCATGCTACTAAATCGGCCTTTTTGTTTGCTTGAGTAGGTGCTTTATTTATTTGAACTGAGTGGTCACGGTGCATTGTACACAATAATTTTATTATGCACTGTTCAGAGAGGTTTGCTAACAGGTTAGTAAACCACTCTGTGATATTATTTTGTACTTTTAGACTCAAATGCGAGCAAGGTATCATTCACAAAACCACCACTAGCTGACCCGACGACGTGGCAGATGATTAAGCGTCCACCTTTTCCTATTGGCACTTTTGAGCAAGAGGCCTTGGTATCATCTGTCCATGACTGCGGCACGGTATGATTCGAGTTCAGCCAAGTCTCATCGACAAATATGACATTATCCCAATTTGTGACTTTGTTGTGTTTGCTGTTATCTAGGTTTTTTTATTCCTAGGCTTCAAATATCATCTTAAGTCACCCCGGGACCAGGGCTGCTAGAAAGTAGCCGACGTAGGGATATAAGTAAATAGTGACAGATAAATCGCGATAGAAGCCGTTAAAAAGTGGTTTCATTTCAATAAGTGATATAAGCGTAAACTTCAGACAGTAGGTATCAAGAAAATGATTTACTAAAGATTCATTTTGATGCGATTTCTATTGGTTATTATTGAGTGAATATTATTGTAATAAAAATGTTAAATGAAAGAAAATTGACTTTTTGCAGTATTGTATTGTTTAAAAATACCTACAATATCAAAGTTTAGATTAAATTTTCTATTTAGAATTTTAAGCCAATGAACTTTACACTACAATACAATTCATATTCTAATCGATCAAATACGCATACAAACTTGAATCGATTTATCTTGAGTATCGTGTACCGAGTGGTGTGGTTACATCCCTAGTTACGTCCAAATGACAAATGTCATAGTGGGCCTCTTACGTTGAGACTACTTTAGTGTGGTGAGAGCTACGCCCAGCATACTCACTGAACAAAGCCTATAACTCTCTGGAGTTATTAGAGCAGTTTTTTCTTTTTGGGCACCATTATGAACTATTTTTTGAAGTATGAATTATGTTTGAAACGTACGCAGATTCTCAAACGGAGGTATGTTGGGCGAACCCTTCGCCCAGCATACTCATAGAACTAGTAAGTATAATAAGAGAACTATTTTTTTTTTTATAACTATTTCAGAACTATTTTTTGGCATTCATGAAATATCAAGATTCCATGGTGAGTATGCTGGGCGAAGGGACACGAGCAGGCCAGATTCGTTGGTAGTCAGATCCTGAATAGGTCTGTTTCTTAAGTGGCCGGATTAACTAAATCGAGTAAGCTTTTGTCTGCAGGCTTCTATTTTTGCTTTTCATCCTTCGTCACTGCAGCCAAATTTTGAAATATCCTTTGACCGAAGTACTTAATTTTATTTTATTGACTACCTATTTATTTAGTTAGCTAAAGGGGGTTGGGTAATGTTGGCGTCGTGTCGGAATTGAGCGGCCATCAATGAAATTGGTATAATATGAAAGTACAGTATAAAGTGATCAAAAGTTACTATGGACAAACTTCTCTAAACTATATCGGGACTTAGCTACACAGTATGGTATTTTTCAACTTTACTTAGATGGAAGTATTCTAAATACTGAAGATAGCGAATTCCACTGAAAAGAAACATTCCCTTATTTTTAAAAAGAATCAAAACTGCATTCATAGTTTTCTGAAAATGCCACACCCGGTAGTCGAACCGACTAAAATCTTCCTATAACCTTCTATTTCATAGATTTCCTTTTACTTAATTTACCAAGTTTGTTGAGAGATTTGAACCTTATGATCGACCTTATAGATTGATGTAATAAAAATACAGGGTGTTATTTTTTCGAATTGTAGTCGGTTCGATTATAAGGCGTGGTAAACGAGTTTTCAGCATTCCTTAAATGCAGTTCTGTTTTCTTTTTTAAAAACATACTAAACTGTATGCAAAGTTTTCTGAAAATGCCACACCCGGTAGTCGAACCGACTAAAATCTTCCTAAATCTTCTTAAATCTTCTATTTCATGGATTTCCTTTTATTTAATTTACCAAGTTTGTTAGAGAGATTTGATCCTTATGATCGACCCTATCGATTGATGCAATAAAAATATAGGGTGTTATTTTTTCGAATTATTCGATTATAGGGCGGGGCAAACGATTTTTCAGCATTCCTTAAATGCAGTTCTATTTCTTTTTTAAAAACATACTAAACTGTATTCAAAGTTTTCCGAAAATGCCACACCCGATAGTCGAACCGACTAAAATCTTTCTAAATCTTGTATTTCATGGATTTCCTTTTATTTAATTTACCAAGTTTTTTAAAGAGATTTGATCCTTATAATTGACCCTATCGATTGATGCAATAAAAATACAGGGTGTTATTTTTTCAAATTGTAGTCGGTTCGATTATGAGGCGTGGCAAATGATTTTTCAGCATTCCTTCAATGCAGGGCTGTTTCTTTTTCAAAAACACACTAAACTGTATTCAAAGTTTTCTGAAAATGCCACACCTAGTAGTCGAACCGAATAAAATCTTTCTAAATCTTCTATTTCATGGATTTCCTTTCATTTAATTTACCAAGTTTGTTAGAGAGATTAGATCCTTATGATCAACCCTATCGATTGATGCAATAAAAATATAGGGTGTTATTTTTTAGAATTTTAGTCGGTTCGATTACAGGGCGTGGCAAGCGATCTTTCGAAATTCCTTATATGCAGCTTTGTATTCTTTTTTAAATAAGGGAGTGTTTCCTTTGAATGAAATTAACTATCTCCGGTAGTAAGAGTAGGTACTCGTACCCGGTTCGACTACCGTGTGTGGCATTTTCAGAAAACTTTGAATACAGTTTAGTGTGTTTTTAAAAAAGAAACAGCACTGCATTTAAGGAATGCTGAAAAATCGTTTGCCACGCCTTATAATCCAACCGACTACAATTCGAAAAAATAACACCCTGTATTTTTATTACATCAATCGATAGGGCCGATCATAGGGATCAAATCTCTCTAACAAACTTGGTAAATTAAATAAAAGGAAGTCCATGAAAAAGAAGGTTTTGTAAAATATTAGTCGGTTCGACTACCGGGTGTGGCATTTTCAAAAGTCTTTGAATGCAGTTTTGTTTCTTTTAAAAAATAAGGTAAAGTTTCCCTTAAGTAAAATTCGCTATCTTTAGTATGAGGGTACTTTCCTTCAAGGTAAAGTCGAAATGTTCCACCCTGTATATCGCAGCTCCGATAATACTTACAATGAAAATAATGACATTTGTACGTGTGTTTAACACAGTACAATGAAGTGGTATCAAAATTAATTATGGCCGCTGAAAAAATTAAGAACGCCACTGTCCATACTAGATTACCCAATCCCCTTTAGGTCTGGTGTAAAAGGTAGGTAAATAAAAGAAGTAATTTTCCATTTTGTTTTTATATTAGGGTTTAACATTTTCAAGTGATTTAGATATTCCAGTGATGTAGCTTGCACCCGATGCCTAATTACGAGGTGAACAATCTGTAAAATGAGAAATTATAATTTATATTTTTCTTATATTCTGGTTGGTTAAGTTAGTAATATTGTTTACAACACACCTGCTTATAAAAGTGATATTATTTTACCGCAATTAGGCACGTAATGATACCTATTATCAAACTGTGACTTTTTCATTGCTATTATTCACAAGTGAGTTATAGATTCTTTTTTAAATTTTATAGGAAGTGTCTATAATTGTCTATGTTCTTAAAAAAGTTTTGATACAAAAAATAACGTGTTTAATAGTACGAAAAAATTAATACGCCTATTGTATGGTCATTTGATGCATTTTCGTATTTAAATAAATAATTTCAACTTGTAATACTTACTTGTATAATAAACAAAATTTTCACTCAAATTTAACTTTTTTTTTCTCTAAGTAAGTACAGAAAAAAAAACAGAGTAAAAAAAAGTTAAGTTCCAACCCTCATTTTTTTTTTAAATATGGTCGACCGCCATTGTTAAATGCGCGCGCATAGGAAAACGAATTAATTTGTAGTATTGTTTATTTAGTATTTGTAGTATTATTTTATTCGCAAGTGTGTTGTAAAACGTCGTATGGCACGTGTGAGCATGATGATTACCGTCCTCGGCTGTCTTAAGACCCTCGCCTGGCGGCTCGGGTCTCAATGGCGCCTCGGCGGTAATCACCAACGTTGCTCACTTGTACCATAATGTACTATTATCTATGCTTTATGTACTTTATTTAGTTCATAATACAAACTTAATATTCATAACTGCAATTTTCTAACTAATGCAACTACGATAAAAAAGGTGCCGCAATTTTATACTGCAACAGTAATTTTAAAAAATTGTGCCTTGTCGGATTGAGGGTTACGGAAACTTTGATTACAGTATCCTCACCTAGACAAGAATTTATTATATCCAAATTTGCATTCTCGTTAACACTAATTTCTTTAACAAGCAATCAATATGCAACTTTGGGACACATTTTCCTTAAGTTATGAAAAAATTATACTTACGAGTAAGATGGTGTGACAAGCAGTAGTGAAGTGAAACTGTAAAAAGAAAAAGATTTTGTTATGATTTTGTGTCGTATTTTAAAATGAAAATTGTGCACTTTCTTTAATGTTCAGCCATCCAAGGAAGTTTTAAATGCGTGGTAATCATGGTTGCGCATTCATTATGCATTATATCATCATTCAAATCTGTGTTCAAACTGTTATGAAGTAAATGAACATATTTTTAATAAACCAAGTTAAATACTTTGTCCTATTTGGTAATAAAGTACAAACTAAAGCAACGAGCTTAAAATTAGGCAGTACCTATATAAGAAAAAAATATTTACCTTTTCAGAAGTGACCGTTGAAAGCATGTGGTTGTTGAAATGGAAACCTGTATAATAGATAGTAATTATTAGTACTTCAAATAAAGCTCAGCAACTCATTTAAATATAAATTGAGAATGAAAATTAAGTACAATAAAATTATACTCACACTGTATTGAATATGGAATATTGGGGAGCTAAATAATAATTGTAAAACAAAATTGTGTAAATTATTATTTATTTGACACTGACTTTCTATCTGAAATTTAACAAAAGCACATAGAAAGTCAATGACATGTCCACAATGCAACAATTATCGCTTGCGATGCAGTTGCAGTGTGTTGCGTCTGATCCAGGCAGCACGACGAGAGCCTCCCTTGGTCTGCGAGAAGCGGTGACCCTTGCCAAGACCACGAGAGCTGCGGCCAGCAGATGTCAGACCACGGTTCTCACGATGCTTGTGAACAGCCTTTACGATCCAGTTGATCTTGGGATCCCGGCGAATAGCCTATAAAGAAATGACAACTTCAAGTCACATGTGCAAATAATGTACTAAATGTAATATTTATTAAATAGAAGTTCAGATTAAATGGTAGGTGAATATTCAGCAAAACCTTTCAGATTGGTGCATGACATAAGAGTTCATCATTAAAAATTATGAGCATAAAGAAGAGAAGTAGTAAAATATAAATCAATTCGTACCTTGTGTGAGGGGTCGATCAAGATAACCTCAAAGTATTTGTAAGAAGAATCCTGTGCCACCCAGTAGGAGTTAAGCACACGGAGACCACCACAACGACGACCAACACGTTCCTGAAGATAACAAAAAGGATAAGCATGAGATTCTGTGACCAAACTATCAACCTAAGGTATGGTCAAAGTGCTTCTAACAGTACAATAATTGAGAAGACTAACCTAAAATACAAAAGCATGTGAGCAGTTTTAGTGAATGACAATTTTTGACAATGACAATTTAACATGTGTTTACAAGACAACTGTTCTTACGAAGAAAGATAACTTGTGTCACTAACTAGGGATGTTAAAAAATAATCGATTTTTAAAAAAATCGATTATTTTTTTCTAATAATCGATTTTTTATTAGCGATTTTTATAGTAATATTAATCGATTTTTAAAAAATCGATTTTTTTAACTTACGCGTTTAAATCGCTTTCATAAATGCGAAATTTTCGTAACATTTATGAACACTTTGTATAATATATGACTTCTAGGTTCTCGAATCACTCACACACACAATGGTTACGCTAGTACTAAAATCTGTTCAGTTTATAGTTTTATTTAATTTATAATTTTCTAAAAAAGTTACGAAGAAGTTTGTTCATATTGTTGTGATAATGAAAATATGATACAGACAAAATTGACTTTGTTGATGTTTCTTTGACGACCAACTAACAGTTACACCGCTGCCTGTGTCATTATAACAATGACAGCGAATAGTGTGACGATTATAATTTTCTTCCCTAACCGTCACACCAGTGCCAGTGTGACACAGTGGTGTTACGGACGGTTAGTGGGTCGTCGTTTCTTTTAGTGTTGCCAGTAAAAAAAAATAGTTTTGCGGAAATCAATTTCTACATTTATAAGAAACTAGCTTTTGCCTGCGGCTCCGCCCGCGTGGATGTCGGTTATCGCGACCAAACATAGCCTATATCCGTTCTCAAGGTGTAATCTACCTCTATACCAAATTTCATCAAAATCGGTTAAGTGGTTTAGGCGTGAAAGCGTAACAGACAGACAGACAGACAGACAGAGTTACTTTCGCATTTATAATATTAGAAAGAAGAAAGAAAGGAAGAATGGATTGAAATACCTTGAAAGTTTAAAAGAACATTTTCTTTGAGATTTAGTTTTGAATTGGTTATTAATTTTATTAATCATATTATTTTATTTTATTTTTAATCTGATAATTTCGTAATGTTAGTAGGTTTATTATTAGAATACGAAAAGCATGCAGATTTTTAAAAATTAGGAAAAAAATCGATTTTTTCACAGAAATCGATTATTTATTTCTAAAAAATCGATTTTTAAAAAATCGATTTATATTGAGTAAAGAAAAAATCGATTTTTATTTAATCGATTCTTTTCCTTCAATGTCACATCCCTATCACTAACCTCAGCAATGGACTGTAGGTTGCGTGTAGGTTTCAGCTGGTTCACACCCTGGCTCTTGGGTTTGCCGTAAGTGGCACCCTTGGGCACTGGGCGTTTGCGGCCACCACGACGCACACGAATTCTGAAGACAACATAACCTACAAAACAAAATGTTGCTATAAACTTAGCAAAAGACACCTCGTGTTACATTATAAGTGTGGAATGTGTTAATCCTTACCTTGCTTGGCCCTGTATCCTAGCCTCCTTGCCTTGTCAGGTCTTGTGGGCCTAGGGGCACGATGCATACGGGTCAACTGGCGGTACTGCCATACACGGATACGCAAGAGGAACCGCATAACATCGCTCAACTTTTTTCTGTACAACTCCTGTATATATCTGTATGCACCCATCTTGGAAAGCGCCTGTGGCAGACCTAGCAACAAAATCAATACCAATTGATCAGAAGTCACATCATCGGTCTGGCCACAAAACTAGAAATTCGCCACCCATCATGTATGCCATTCTCAAATCACTGAAATATTAGAACCAAATCATAAATACACCAATGTATGTATACATTAATAGATTTATTCACAAACGTTTACTTATTACAACTTTAAACTTCGAGGATAACATTAATATTTTAGGATATAATTTTAACGTACGTCTCACGTAATCCACAGGCAAACCGGAAAAGAAAACTGAAATTTGACAAGGACTGCTAATAATGTTACCGTTGTAAAAAACTAAGTGTTGCATTGCAGAACAAATAAAATCTACTAAAAATAATGTATCCATTTTAAATCTACCATAGTCCTAAGGTTCGTCCATAGCCATAGTTCATGTATTTCGCAACATTAACACTAAAAATACAACACAATATAAGAATTGTAATAATATACATACATATCTAACGTTGGGCAACTGGCAAGTAGAGTATTAATTGGCCCATGGCCTACTGTGGATCTACTCAATCGATTATGATTGATTAAATGGGCACCCACTCATTACAGTTACAATAATTTAGTACGTTTTGGCAAGCAATTTGACAGATCCCGTAAGTTATAGAAGGTAACTTTGCACCAAGAGGGGCAGCGTGAGTCACACTCAGAACAAAGCAAAATTATGACATTTTGCAGTGACCTCTCTCTGGTGATTGTTGGGGGCTACAAATGACACCATTTGCCGAATAACGTCATTACATCGTCTAATAGCCGATTGACCAATAACATTCATGATTGACGGCATGATGGCATGTAATGGATCCCTTACGTGCCCATTACACGGTAGGTTTTGCTATCAGTATAACCACAAAATACAGAGTCGGATATCTGGGTTAACTGTGAAGCGCTGAACTTCGATATTTTCTGGGAGGCGTCTGCCACCTGACCTCCATAACCCACTGGCGATATCGAAGTTAGGTAGTTAGACCAGTTGTTGGACTTTTAGGGCCCCAACTACTCGTAACAACTGTTAGATGCTTCGCGCCAAAAAAAATAGAGATAATATATATATTATATTTTTTTCTAATTTTTTCCTGAGCAGCCACAAGTAGGTCCACCCCTATTGCCGGCTTATCCTTGAATTTTGGGACACCTGTTATTAGTTCTGGGTCCAATCCCCGGGCGGCAGCACATTTTCATACATGCAAGTTTTTGCATGGAGTTGCCATTCTTCTCCTATATATTACTATACTCTTTGGGTATCCGGGTATCCGTATATTATGGTATATTATAACAACAATTACAATTTTTGCATTATTCCAATTTTATTTATTAGAAGTTTCGAATTTTCACAATATTCTCATATTTTTTCTATTTTTTATTAGTATTTTTTTCACAAAATCGACGTTAATTTCTGAACGAAAACAACGGTTCGTCGTAATGTTACGCCGCCATCTTGAAAGCGTAATTGTTGTCATGTTTACGTTGTGTGTGAAAGGTGAAATTTACGAATTTGGGTGTAAAATCTGGTAATTCTGAACAAAATATGTCTCAAACAGTTGTTAAATGATCTGCAAACATATGCGCGTAATTTGTATGTTGTTAGTTAATATTAGTAGCCTAAAAACAAGTGCTCCAAGATTAGGCGCCAAAGTGCTCTAGTCTCTACCAATTCATTGTAATATAAACATACCATGGCCTTTTTTCGTATTCTTTTGTTATTTTGACACATTATCTATTTGGTATTAGATATTTGCATTACAAGATTAATATTTCAGCCAAGCGTTGATGTGAGTTCAAGCCGGAAGTAGTACACTATCACGATGTTTTACGGACACTTCGTGCTGGCCAAGAAGGGCCCCCTGGCCAAGATTTGGCTGGCGGCTCATTGGGACAAAAAGTTAACGAAAGCCCATGTATTTGAGACAAATATCGAGAAGTCCGTCGATGGCATCCTGAAACCCAAAGTGAAGATGGCCTTGCGTACTTCTGGCCATCTGTTGCTTGGAGTCGTGAGGATATATTCCCGAAAGGCAAAATACTTACTCCAGGATTGCAATGAAGCTTTTGTCAAAATCAAGGTATGTTTATTTTGATTAGATTCTAATGATACATTGATATCTCTTGTTTGTAAATAAAGCACCTGCAACATCATATCTGTACCTTTATTGGAATGTCTAGGTATATAATATTTTATCCAGATTTGTCACTTTACATGCAAGACAAAAATCATCAATGAGTTCATGTAAGTTTTCATAAATAGGTCATTTGCAAGAAAGATGTTTTGAACTAGTTTTAATAATTTAAAAATATGTAAGAGAAAATATAAGTTCCATGTGAAGATTTATATGTCTTTGAAATAATAATCATGGTAATGAACAGTGAAGAAAGAAAAGTATAGTAGTGAAACAATGGCTAAGACATTAGGTTTGCAATTAGGATATTGCAGGTTTAAACTCCGCCCAAATATTTCATCAATGTTAGTAATGTAATTTCTCCTAATATGCTTATAGCTAACAAGTTTTAGATTACCTGGAGAGTGAATGAAAATCTAGGAATGCTCAGTATAAATAAAGGAAGTAGTGAGAAATATGCAAAATTTTTATTAGTATTTTATGTATTTGTTTAGTTTAGATATATCTCAAGTTTCAATTTTAGTAAATTACTGTAGATATAAACGTGGGAACGCGCTGGATGCGAGCCGCTTCCAACCGGTCTTATTGGAGATCTATAGGGGAGGCCTATGTCCAGCAGTGGACTTCCTATGGCTGAAATGATGATGATGACTGTAGATATACCTGTTTTTTTATATGATACAATGGGACTGATGAATTTTTTCATTAGAGGCACATTCTTAATTTTGTAAACAGTAAATTAAAAAATATTAGTCCAAGAAGGACCATAATTTAGAGTTTTTATGTGTACAGATATTAAAGGGATAATTAAAGAGATGAGGGCTACCGCCAAGTTGTATAAAAACAAAGAATTATTACTATTATTTACACTGGGGATATCTGGTGACTGGGCAGATGACCTGCCCTTAGTGTATGAGGCCCTGTATACTAATATATTTAGATGATACCTTCATGTCCTATTTTCAGCATAAATAGTATGTAATGGTAATGAAATTCAAATGTTTCCTTGTAGATGGCCTTCAGGCCAGGGATGGTGGATTTGCCAGAGGAGCACAGAGAAGCAGCTATGAATGCAATCACTCTGCCCGAAGTGTTCCATGACTTCGACACTGCGATGCCTGAATTGAAGTAAGTTTCATTCCTCCATAGTTATATGCCAATAGGTGAGTCATCAAAGTTCAAGAACATGATAATAAGTTAATTATCTTGTATTAATAGGAAAGCATATTAAACATGATAGGGCTAAATATTTGGTATTCATGTAGTCAGGAGAGTGACTTCCTAACCTAGTAACAAACTAATGTAGTTGCACCAGCTAAGGCAATATACATATTCATGCCTTTACTACTTCCTACTACTAAGTAGTAGTGTAGCCAATGACTGTGCGTGTGATCAGCCCTTCTGAGTAGACCATTTCACCCATTTCCTCTATATAACAACTGCCATAGATGTTCATATGGCAACTGGGACCGATGGCTTAACATGCTCTTCGAGGCACAACCAGATCAATGCAAATGCATATGCATATTCATGTCTTTATCTTCTTGAAAAGATAGGCAGTGGATGTAACATACACCCACCTATGTTTTAGCTGTATTCAATCCTGACAATAGACTTCTTCACATAAGCAATTTAACTTAACTGAAAAGGTTTAAGGGAATATTAATTTGCTACTATTGAAATTAAAAACTACTAATGAAATTGCTATTGAAATAAAAAAAAAAAAAAGATTTATTTTTATGCATGTTTTGTTTAATTTCGTTCAAAAAAATCTATTAATTAAACCTTAGTGTAAAATGTGTATGACATAAATTATATTCATCAATCTTTACAGTGAGGTAGACATTGAGGTTCAGTATTCCCTGAACCAGTCCAGGGCTGAGGAGATCACAATGCGAGAGGACTATGGCTCGTTGAATCTTGTTACACATGATGATGGTTTCGGTGATATGGGATTTGACACAGACAACCCAGATATCATGCGAGAGGCTATTGGGAACGAAGGTGGATTGGAACAGGTAGGATATTCATGATACATTTATACTTACTAATATTATAAATGCGAAAGTAATGTCTGTCTGTTGAACCAATTTTGATAAAATTTGGTACATTTGATATGTTTGGTGGTTAGGGGTAGATTAGATCTTGGGAAAGGACACAGGCTATGTTTAGTCATCCACGTGAGTGGAGCCACGGGCAACAGCTAAAATAAAATAAAGAGAGTAAAAACTTTATAAACTTTATTCAGCATACTCAGCAATTTCGAAAATAATTGAGGATCTAGGGGATAAACTTACATTCATAATGTGCAATTCTTAAAACCTATATTTTCATTTTATAACAAACTTCAATTTATTTATTTTATTGATTCATTTGCTTGAATGTTTCATTATTTACCAGTATCATAGTATCATCACATCACTGATAATAAATAAATCTTGTATCATCAAGCACTTCCTATTTTTATACCATTTATTTATATCTAAATGTTCTTTTTCTATTGCAGAGTAACTTACTATTCGCCGATGGTTCTTCTTTAGAATTAGGAGGGAAAGAGAATGTAGGATCCTTGGGCGGAGTGGAGGCTCTCGGTGCGGTGTCGCGTCGTATGGAACCTGCGCCTACGCATATCGATGACGGTTTCGGAGGAAATATCGCTGATGTACCGGATTTTGGGCGTAAGTATTCATGGGACCTTTTTCTTATTCCCCGTTCCTAAGAAATTTAATGCATGCCTACATACTCATGTCCCAGTCTCCCAGACCTCTACTCAGCGGCTTCTGTGGCGTAGCGCTATTTACTTAAAAATATGGATCTTAAGTATGTTTATCCAATAACACAAGATAGTTAAACTACTTACTTTGAGTCTAGAATAACATTATGTAGAATGTCGTAAAATATTAACATTTTTACACTTTTTTTGTAATTCATCAGAGAACCTCTCCATTCTACAGTTCTCTATAATATCTATTTTTATTGATAATATATTATTATTATATTAAACGTTGCTCTACTTTGTGAAGACGCGGGCGGCCTATTCGAAGGCGACTTGTTCGGCGAGGTGACCGGTAGCAGCAGTTCAGCCGCAGCGGCCGCCGGTATGCCTGGCACTTCCGCACAACCGCAGTCTCTGCAGGTAACGTTACACACATACACATACTCTTATATAATATACCAGGGCTATTATATGATGTATTTGGTTGTTACCAAGATCTATGGAGCGGCTCAAACTCACTTTCAAGTGGTACATCTCTGACGAAGCTCTGGCGTGTGCATTCCTCTCGGTGTCGGGAGATCATACGGCAGTCGTTTTCATAAAAGCTGTAAAAGTCACACCAAAAGGAGGTGTAGGTGGACTTTAGGCTCCAAGGTCTTAGATGCAACCGGGAGCAATGTTAAAATAAACACGATGTTATTTTATTTGTGGTGAGCACTCAGAACGGATATAATTATGTGGCCCCATTAAGACCTATATAATATCTGACTGAATGCGGAGATTATTGAAATGCAGATGTTTATTCATCCTTGCCTAACCCTTCTAGGATAACAATAACTATATTGTATACAGGCAAGAGTTAATTGTACATGTGTTGTGTGAACTCTCAGGCGGAGATCGACGCGGCGGGAGTGAACGCGGGCGAGACGGGCGGCGATATGGCAGCCGCCGACGCGCCCGACTCCGACGACGATATGGGCGACCACTACGATGCGGGCAACTCGCCGCAACACAGGTATAGCTTTGAACTACACACATTATAAACAAACATCTATGGTCAAACCTTCTATACATATAATATTACTAGCTTTTGCCCGCGGCTCCGCCCGCGTGGATGTCGTTTATCGCGTGGTGTTGTAAATAGTGCTGAAAGTTGAGCGTTGAACGTTGATTAGACATTGTATTCGCCTCTCTATTCGACTCGAGGAGGTAGGTACACGACGGTATATTCGTCCCAATCGAGCAGTCCGACTGGGAAACTATCTCCGCCGTACAGAAGGCCGTGGCTTTATAACCTCGTGTTGTGTTTCCGACGGTGAGTAGGGTAGCCAGAGCTCACTGCAGAGGAGCTTGTGCTTTGTGCTGTCAGTGGAAAAACCAAAGGCTTTGTCCAACTTATCTTTTGCGCTGACGGCACAGATTCTCTAAGCTCTTACAGGGTAGGCAGCACGAGTGTGACTCCCCTAGTGTTGCACTCACGGCACAGATTCTCTAAGCTCTTACAGGGTAGGCACGCAGCACGAGTGTGACCTACCTGGTGTTGCACTCAACCATAGGCCACGATGACCACTTACCATCAGGAGGGCCGTATGCTTGTTTGCGACCTCATTACTACAGTACGACTCATGACTATAGTATGGGGTACTTCAAGAAGGACCAGTGTGACGCCCCTGGTGTTGCATACGTCCATAGGACACAGTAACCACTTTCCATCAGGTGGACTGTGTGCTTGTCTGCCACCTAAGTGGTATAAAAAAAACTTTTCACCTGCATATCTACTCGACTCTCTACTGCCCATACCTTTGCCCTTCCCGCACCCTCTCCCCTACTCTTTCCCCGTTGTACCTATCTCTTGGCTACTCCACTATATCCTTCACCACTCTCTAATCCAGGGATGGTGAACCAATGGCACGCGTGCCAGAGGTGACACGCGGCACAATTTCTTGGGCACGTCAGCAGTGCCACCACAAAGTAGGTATTTAGATGTGCACTTCATATTCCCCTAACGATAGCCACAAATAATATTGGGATACATTTTATTTGGCGACTACAATATGGGGTTCTTCAAGAAGGGCATTAGAAGGTTTCTTCAGGGTCGGCAGCACGAGTGTGACGCCCCTGGTGTTGCATACGTCCATAGGCCACGGTAACCACTTTCCATCAGGTGGGCCGTGTGCTTGTCTGCCACGTAAGTGGTATAAAAAAAAAAATTAACTTCGGGCTAAATGAAATTTTATTTAGAAAAATTGAAATAAAAACTGAATAAAAAATGCTTTATACGTCCAGTTGGAACGAAACCATAGTAAGTTCAAAACCGCGTTAACGCCATCTAGTTGCAAATGTGGAACTAAATCATAAGACAATTTTTTTTTAAATTTCATGATTAAAAACGCATTTGTTTACACAACTGTAAATGTAAATGAAAGTCTATTTATTTACATACTTGCTCGGATATAATAAGATATAAAATTTCATCCATAAGAATAAAAAGCGCCATCTATATTTCCGCTTATATTCCGTATAATATCAATATTGTTCATAACTCTGGTTCTACTTAACCGATTGCGATCAAACAAACGTAAGATTTTAAGTCTGACCAAGCCCTTTCTAACAAAAAAAACTGCATCAAAATCCGTTCAGTAGTTTTTGCGTCCATCGCGGACAAACAGACAAACAGACAGGAAATGAAAAAAATATATTTTCGTGTTCAGTATCGTTAATATAACATAACCCAAGTATTTTTTTTAAATATCTCCAATGTACAGACACGACCACTTTACAATTATATAATAGTATAGATAATATATACAGTGTAAAGGGCAATTTTGATCTACATTAAATGTACAATGTATCTAACGTATTTAGTCAGGTAAGGCTTAACACTATATTGTTAAAAATAGCTTCGAAAATGACACATATTTTTTTTTATAATTTGTAAAAGATAAAAATGGTTATTGTGAGCTACCCTTATTAGATAGACATATTATTATGCTGTCGCGGACTTTTATGTAGACCTTTTTAAGTTATACATTTCTACAGTACATTATTTTGTTCTATCTTCAATAGTTTTCGCAGCGTACGCGATGTAAGGAATTTTTTAGGTCATTTTTTTTACACCTTGGGTTACATTATTGAAGTTTTATCCAGGATCCCTATTTTTTTGAAGATTTATTATAGTCTATGTTAGTCAGTGATAGTGCAGCTTTCTAATGGTAAAAGAATTTTTGAAATCGGTTCAGTAGTTCTTGAGTTTACTCGAATACAAAAATACAAATCTAATATTAGTAAAGAATGTATGGAAATCCGCCCGATTTATTGACATTTATGCTCACTGCTCCGCTCCCTTTAGTAGTAGCGTGATGTTATATAGCCTATGTTACTTCCAGATAGTGTAGCTTTCTATAGGTGAAAGAATTATTGAAATCGGTCCAGTAGTTTCGGAGCCTATTCGTTACAAACAAAAAAACAAAAAAACAAACAAACAAACAAAAAAACAAATCTTTCCTCTTTATAATATTAGTATAGATTAGTATAGATAATTCTACTATACCTTTTTAGAGACTAGCTATCTCCGTAATTTTGTCCGCGTGAAGCGGGAGGTTGCTATTTTTCCGAAATTTATTGATTTTCGAAAAGTAATAAGGGACCCGCGTAAATAAAATACTCAAATGTAAGTCCTCGGGGACGAAGTGTCCGTAGAGCAGTAGGTATAAAATATAAATGAAGCTACTTTATTATAATCTGATGCTACATAATGACAAACAGAATCAACTCAAACGGTTGGAACTTAACAACCTGACAACATAGATGAACCTCATAGCATGAAAAGCAAGCTAAAGTGTATATTCCCTTCCAGTTGGGCGGGTTCTCCTGTCCCAGAGAGTATGGCGCCGCCCGCTCCGCCCGCCGTGGCCTCGCCTCTACCAGCCGTGCCTATGGTGAGTGATGCCAACCTATCAATAACCAACAAATATAATGTGAATTGTTCTTGGATCAATAAACAAACAAACTTCTACGAGCATGTGGAATGTATACCGGGTGATTTTATAGCAGTTTTGGAGCGAATGATTTTGGACACAGTTTCAATAGCACAATCGTCTTTCAGACATAGATTATTCTATTCACCTGTACATTATTCCCATACAAAAAAAAAATCCCTTAATTAATTGCCGATTTTGCTATGGAAATTGTGCCCAAAATCTTTCGTTCCGAAACTTTTTAATTTATTTTAATAGTTTGTGCGTAAAGACTCATTCGTCTTGTTTTTTTTTTAAATTTTTCATTACAGCATGTCAGTAGATAAAATAATAAATGGTTTGAATGAAAGGACATCATTCACGCTGCATACATTTTTAGTCCAAAATTGAAATTGCCGGCCATTAAGTAAGCATTTTGCTAACTATTCAAATCATTTAATCATTGTGGTCAGAGCATACTCCCGGTAAGGGAAAGATCGCGGGTTCGAGTCCCGCCTAAGCTATTAGCTTTTTCTATCTGAAAACGAAATGAATGATTTGAAAATGTCATTGTCTAGGACGTGGACATGGGTCCGCCAGCGTCTCCGCCTGCAGTGCCGTCGGTGGGTCCTCCCGCTAGCGAAGTGGGCGCTCCCAGTGAAGCGGGCGGCGCGTCCGAGCGGGTGGCCGACAACACCACGCTGTTACACAACGACGAGGAGTCCTTCGCACTCGCGCCTGTCGATGCCACCGTACTCAAAGGTACGAGCTGACTTCTTAATACTTTCCAACAGAGCTACTATATCTGCCCCGCTAGACAAGTGGCAATTCGTTGGCGTATTGTAGAATAGAATGACGAATGTATGGGATTTGACGTTTATGACATGCGTTGACGATGTCGACAAGGTTGTTGTTCAGGGTATCCATCATCATCAACTTAACATTGTTCTCGGTTGTTTCTGAGACTTATACTTGTGACTTTGTGACCCCGCAGCCACTTACTTCTCTAGGTTTGACTCCCAACTCTACTAGGAAAGCCTGCGCCAGAGTATAAAGTCCCTAGATCTCCATTTGCAGGGTAGTCTGGCGTGACGGTAGTGAACGCGACTGCTACGCAGGGGACCTGGGTTCGATTACCGCTCTGTGCAAATATTTGTATGCATAAATATGTCTATTTGCATTAGTCTGGGTATTTCCGTGCCTCGGAGAGCACGTTAAGCCGTTGTTGCGGGTAGTTGGAGACCTAAAAAGTCCGACTAATCTAACTACAGAATTTCGATATCATCAATTGATGGTGGGGGTCAGATGGTAGTCTAACACGGAGAATATGGAAGTTTAGCTAGCTCAGCGTCATAGTTGGACTAGAATCCCAACCCTAACTGAGTTGGGAAAAGGCCAATAATGATGATAGTAATTTTATGTTTACTTAGAATATCCCACAAAATTTTAATATCGAATCTATTCGCAGGTATAACGAAAGCGAAACGTAAGCGCAAGCTGATTGTGGACGAAGTGAAAAACATCTCTGGCGAGGAAATGAAGAACCAGCTCAGCAACACGTCTGATATCGTCACCACGTTGGATCTGGCGCCCCCTACCAGGAGACTCATGCACTGGAAGGAGACCGGCGGTGTTGAGAAACTGTTCACTTTGCCCGCTAGACCGATACCATCCAGAGTTTTGTTCAAGGTTAGTTGTTTTCCAACGTAAATCGATCTGATTCGTATAGAACTTACTTAGTTTATTTAACTTATATTTCTCATAGATTTTTTTATTTTTTGTATTTCTTACCTTGTACTGACATGTATGTATATGGTTGCAGAAATACCAGCGAAACATGACGCTCCGTAGCGAAGCAGAAGAAGCCGAAGCGGCGCGCTCGCCCGACCCCGCCGAGCCTGGAGTACCCCGCCGTGCTACGCGCAAGCGACGACACGACGAGGTACTTCTTTTCATCCTAGCTTTAGCTCCAGTCGCATCCGAAGCTTTCATCTCGGATTCTGGGGTCCGGTTCACCAGTCTAACTGCGGATTTGGCTGGACTTCGATATTTTACGTGAAGCGACTGCCGTGTGACCTCCACAACCCAATGGCGATATCGAAACATTGCAGTTAGACCAGTTGCTGGACTTTTTAGGGCTGTCGACTGCCATAGATAGGTCGTATGGCAACCGAGAGTGACGACTTAACGTACTGCTGAACAGCAAGTAACTCATTACATGATTTTTTTTTCAGACCTTACAACCACCAGAAACGCCGGCACCACCTCCAATAGCTGATTTAGAACCTCCCACGCCTGTACCTCAAGAATACGAACCTTCAGTCGGTATGTCCCACCCTTTATATACATACGCTTCTATTCTATGGGGCATGGTTTTTATCAAAATCACCCAGCATGGCCATGCTTTGGTTTGGTTTCCTTTGTTTAAAAGAACTAAGTCACATAATTTCTTATCTTACACCGATGTTTATAAAGATTTGCGGATTACAAAAAGTAATCAAAATATCATAATATTGTACAACATATATTATATTGTGGGTTGTGGGACCACCGCACATAAGTTTCATATTTCAAGGGTGGGTTCAGGAAGCTCCCTGCTATCTCTATAAGTGCCCCTTATGATTGGGCATCTACACCTGAGCTAGTGATATGCCGAATAATTAAAAATGTAAATCTGCTGATATGGATCTTAATTTTCTACAATGTGTAGAACGTATGTAGTTTTACTACTTAATAAATATATTTATACTTAATAATACTTAAATTAAATACAGAATTTCATCTATGTATGTATTTAAAAAAATTAAAAAGGTGCACCATGAAAAAGTAACGGATACGGATCTTCTCACTCGGATATCCGCGAATACAGATATCCAGCCCATAACTAGCAATGACATTCTTATAAAGAGTACAAGAAAATTTGAAAAGTTCAAGATCCGTATGAGATCCGCGAATAAGTAACGGGTACGGATCTCCCGGGATATCTGGCACATCACTACCAACAATGCCGTTATAGCGCCAGCAGCTAAATCCCCGAACAAGTCCCTATCACATCATAGTCACTCATCACAGGTCTCAGATATTTGGTGATTCCCATAATTTCATTTAAATTATTATGCTGCTTGAAACATAAATTGATTTCATAATAACCTCATGAGAAATAAAATTTATCATGAAGTAAAGTATACGATATACAAGTGTCATTTCTAAAATTTACAAAAGCAGAATCGTTATAATTTTGTCAATCTTAACATCACATTTTCATATGGCGCGTATCAGTCAATATAATATACAAGCTGTTGCCCGCGGACAAACATAGCATATGTCCTTTCCTAAGGTCTAATCTACCCCTGTACCAATTTCATCAAAATAGGTTCAGTGGTTTGAGCGTGAAAGCGTAACAGACAGAGTTACTTTCGCATTTATAATATTAGTATGGATTGCGATCCAACATCGTAGGGGCCAATCGCGTTTAATCGTGTATGGTATTCCCTATTATCGCGTGTATTTCGTATTGTATTGCACAACAATATTATATTGACTGTAAATGCACCCATAAAATCATCTATCAACATTCTTCCTATCTCATGGCTTTATTTCATGGCATATTTGTTTCTATAACTGTGTACATACGCCACCTAACCGCACATAAATTAACATAACTATAATGGTGCACGGTTAGAAATGGAACCAGCCGCTGAAAACGTCGGATATCAAACGCCTCGCCCTGAGTCAAGACTCGACATGGAACCACCGCAGACGCCGGGTACACCAGGTGACATTACTATATTATTTATTGGTGTTATTCCTAACAGTTTACAGGAAACTTTGTATTATAGTAACCGCTGTACCACGCCTTGTGTATACCTCGGGATACGTATCAGCGATCGTGAGATCCCGGGTTCGAATCCTGACGGTTTAACTTAACTGGAGGGGGTTACTAGTAATATCAGTAATTAGTTTTCTGTAAAAAAATATATGATGTATGTTGTGTAATTAAAATGTAATAAGACAAACGAAGTTTTCATGTAGATATTTTAAGTTTATCTTGAAATTTATTTTGCTCTTACTCAAAATTATTAGTCTATGTGTTGTGATTAGGAGTAAAAACCGGAAGCAACCGGGACTCAACACTAAGAGGACGATGATGATGATGATGATGAATATCTTATTGTCTACTTCGTGTTGTAATGGTGGCCCTCTTTTCAGAGACTTTGCCTTCAGCTTACCATCAGGCGAGGCGAAGTCAAATTGACGTGTCCTATATAAAAAAAAAAAAAAAAAACCACTTTTCGATATAATATAGAGAACGTGTCATAAAATTGTGTTATTCTACCAGGTATGCTAAGTTCCCTGGGAGCGCCGCTAACGCCGGGTGTGTTAGGCCCTCTCACCCCTGGCACATTGTTACAAGGTGGACTAACGCCGGGTGGACTACAACACGGCGCGATGACACCAGGTACGTGTTTTAAGCTTTGTACATCAGCAATATCATCGCCTAATGTCACTATTGGGTTGTGGAGGTCAGATAGCAGTCGCTTCACGGAAATTATTGAGGTCCAGCCGCAGATAAGACTGGTAAAGCGGGCCCCAGACTCCGAGGTGAAAGCTTCGGATGCGACTGGTAATTAACGCTAGGATGAAGAGATCAGCAATATCAGAATAAATAAATGGTATATTAGGAAAAGTTAGCATACACATTGCAAAGATGAGATTTGGATACTCCAACCGTAGGACGAATTGTGTCACTTTACACTTTAGAAATACCTAACATAATATAGGGGAGTTTATGGCGCTTAAGCCAACCTAACCTGCAAATCTGTACACACCTGCTGATTGAAGGAGGTAGAACACGTGTTTGGAAAAACAATTGGGTAACATTTCCGTGCGCGATAGAAGGACGTGCGCCTTAAATTGAACACGGATTTGGAAAGGATGTTTGTGTGACAAATTGTGCTTGTTTCAAGGTAACATTGTCACCCTATTGCATATGGAAAGGTAAATACGCAACTGAGAACACGTTCGGATGAAGAAAATTCGTAGGACAAATTATTACACTTAACAACATTACACAGCACAGTTAGAAACAGCACATGTGTTTCCTTCTTCCTACCTTCCCGGGTCCTTTAAGCGGGGCGTAGAAACTGTCTGGAAAAGACCCTCTTTTCTGAGACTTTTCCTTCACTTTACCATCAGGCGACATGTCATATTGACGTGTCCTATATAAAAGAAAACAATCATTAGTTTATCAGATGCAAGTACAAAATGAGTGGTAATACTAATGTGTACGGTAATGTTCCGCAGGTGGGTTGACGCACGGCGGCATGACGCCGGCGGGTCTACAACACGGTGACGCAGGCGACCTCGCGCTTGCGTCAGGCGGCATGACGCCCGCCGGCCTGCACCACGGCGGTGAGTCACACATGCTCATATGTATGTTCATTTCAGTATAATATACTAACCCAGGGTGCACAAGGCCCTATCAATACCCTAGAAATCCAGGTTAACCTCGCCTGCAAGTCGCTGCACGCTGCTAAAACAACGGACGAGGCTCTACATACTCATTTCAGACTTACTTGGGGTGTACAAGGCCCTTCTAACACCCTTGAAGTCCAGGTCAACCTCACCTGCAAGTCGCTGCACCTGCTAAAACAACGGACGAGGCTCTACATACTCATTTCAGACTTACTTGGGGTGTACAAGGCCCTTCTAACACCCTTGAAGTCCAGGTCAACCTCACCTGCAAGTCGCTGCACCTGCTAAAACAACGGACGAGGCTCTACATACTCATTTCAGACTTACTTGGGGTGTACAAGGCCCTTCTAACACCCTTGAAGTCCAGGTCAACCTCACCTGCAAGTCGCTGCACCTG
Organism: Eilema depressum; assembly: GCA_914767945.1. NCBI lineage: Eukaryota > Metazoa > Arthropoda > Insecta > Lepidoptera > Erebidae > Eilema > Eilema depressum. Next base: position 15,775,693 of record OU612023.1, on the reverse strand, counting down.
CTAAAACAACGGACGAGGCTCTACATACTCATTTCAGACTTACTTGGGGTGTACAAGGCCCTTCTAACACCCTTGAAGTCCAGGTCAACCTCACCTGCAAGTCGCTGCACCTGCTAAAACAACGGACGAGGCTCTACATACTCATTTCAGACTTACTTGGGGTGTACAAGGCCCTTCTAACACCCTTGAAGTCCAGGTCAACCTCACCTGCAAGTCGCTGCACCTGCTAAAACAACGGACGAGACTCTACATAATTCATTTCAGACTGACTTGGGGTGTACAAGGCCCTTTTAACACCCTTGTAGTCCAGGCCAACCTCAGCTGCTAGTCGGTCCTGCTAAACAACGGACGAGACTCTGGCGCAGGCTTTCTTTTCAGGGTTGGGAGGTAACACGGCAATCACTCCCGGAAAAGTCGACAATAAAAAACAACAGGCTCCTCTGGGCACTATACTACAAATTTCAGATACAACTGGAAAAGCGCTATGAAGATAATGATGAAGTGTCTATGCGGCCTAACCAAGATCTTTGAAGCCTAGTCTTTGCCCCCTCCTTTTTTTTAAACTGCGGAAATCTCCTCGGAAGCCCCCCAAGGGGGTTATGTCGGGCCAGAACCGACTAAAACCGCACACCATTTTAGATCTTCAGATGTCAGATTGCCTAAGACATCACTCGCAACCCGTTTTTGCCCCTAACTGGCAAAGAAACCTATACTTCGCCGCCAGACGTACACAAGTACCGTGGCCCAAGTAACATGTACCAGGAAATAATGATAGTCAAATATGTATTTTCTTTCTCCCAGGTATGACTCCAGGTCTATTAGACAGCGGTATGACGCCAGCAGGACTTGTTCACGGTGGACTTACACCTGGAGACTTACATCACGGTGGTATGACGCCAGGTTAGTACTGTGTTATTAACACTGTTATTCTTAAGCACATACAACCAAGGAAATATGTGTACATCTTTACATGTGAGTTACAGCCGAGTGGTTCCCGGCAGAGTGGAATTTGGGCCACACCATCTCTTCCCATGCGGTGTCGTACAAGGCGACTAAGGGATAGGGCTGTTTAAAATCAGATATATACAGTCCAGACTCAGCCTTTAGATACATGGCTCGAGTCAATAATAGTAACCGGCATACGGCAATAGGCTCACCCCCTATTATGTGGGACCAAATACAATGGTTTGTTAAATGTGGGTGTTAATTGACCTCGCCTAACCCTCTGGAGATAAAGACGTGATTATATGTATGTATGTACATGAAGATGTATGTATACCTATTAATTTTCATTATACAAAGCCTTCGAAACAGGCCTAGAGACGAGTTCATTGCCACAAAAAGGAAGAATTATTTATAGAATACTTATAATGTTTTACAGGTGGTTTGGACCACGGCGGTATGACACCTGCAGGGTTACAACACGGAGGCATGACTCCGGTAGGGTTACAACACGGAGGCATGACGCCGGCTGGGTTACAACACGGAGGCATGACCCCGGCAGGGTTACAACACAGTGGCATGACGCCGGCAGGGCTGCAACATGGCGGCATGACGCCTGCGGGATTACAACACGGAGGAATGACACCGTCTGGTAAGTTGAATTGTTTATTTCACATAGATTATTCAAACGAAACTTATATAGTGTGTCCCATCCTGAGACTGAAGGATAAAACTTAGCGAACTTCGGTATTCTATGTATTATGTTCTCTGCAATATTGTGCACTTGTTTCTTACCCTTTTGTTTCGTTTTTTCCTCTATCCCTCAAAGGTTTGCTGGGAGAAAACTCAATACTGAGTTAAGCTCGCCTTTGTACATCATAATGTGTTTAATGTATATTATGTAAAACTTTTTTGAGATCTATTTAGGTTTATGTAGATCTCATAGCGGGACTATGTTTGAATGCCCCTTGGAGTCAAGTTCCTAGGCTGATCTGTTTATGATTGTTGTCTAACAAATGTGTTTGCTATTGGGTAACAGGTTATCAATTGAATAAATTCATTTCTTGAAAAGTTGCTACTTATTAACTGATCACGGGTTCAAGTCCCGTCTTGGATGTAGCCTTTTTCAATCTAAATGAATACTAGCTATTGCCCACGGCTTCCAGGATTCCAGGGACAAAAACTAACCTGTGTTATTCCAGACTATAATCTACTAGCTTTTGCCCGCAGCTGCGTCCGCGTGGATGTCGATTATCGCGACCACACATAGCCTTAGTCCTTTCCCAAGATCTAAGCTATCTCTATACCAAATTTCATCAAAATCGGTTGAGTGGTTTGGGCTTGAAAGCGAGACAGACAGAGTTACTTTCGCATTTATTATATTAGTATGGATCCTTGTACCCAATTTCAGCCGTTGAGTTGCCAACAAATAGTCATATATATATCGGCCTAAAAGTAACCATCCCTATTCTCCCCCAGGTGGCCAACATGGTGCCATCCACGGTTTAGAACAGTTGCCGATGATGCCTCAACTGGGTGGAGAAGTATCGTCGTTACTGCGAGCAGCGCCGCCGAGTCAACCAGACCGCACGTCACACGACCTGCCTCATACCGTGCCTATGGAACCGCTACTGCATGGATTGGATGACCATGGGGACTACCAGGTAACCATCCTCCCATAGAGTGACTGCAGTCTGACCTCTGTGGCATGGCGGTAGTGCATTCGACTGAGACAGGGGACTCGGGTTCGATGTGCCCGTTCCGTGCAAATATTTATATGTATGAATATGCAAGCTTGGTCGGGATGTTTTCGTGTCTTCGAGAGTCGTCAGACAGTCGTTACTGATAGTTGTAGCCCTAAAAAGTCTGACAACTGGTCTAACTGCCAAACCTAGATATCGCCAATGTGGAAGTCAGATGGTTGGCTTCACGGAAAATATCAGTCGGAAGTTCAGTAACATCGCAGTTAGACTGGAAAAAGCAAACGCCAGTCTCCGAGGTAAAGGTCTCAGATGCGACCGGGATTAACGCCAGGAAAATTATGAATGATGATTGCAGTCTGATCTCCCAACCACCAGTAAAGCCTGTGCCTGATCTTCGACACCTGACTATCAAAAGACGAAGATTAGGCAACATATTCGGAGTCCAAGCTAGTACGGATACTAGTTTAGACTCCGTATTTTTGTTAAAAAACAGACAGCCGTAATACATATGCAATGTTGCGAGACTGATGTTAAGACTATAAAGTACAACTGTGTCTTTTCAGAGTGGAATGCAGATGAACTTGGGTTACGATGATCAGCACGGCCAGCATAGTCCAGCGCACGATTACGATCTACCTTTAACGCCGGACAATGTAAGTCTACCTACGTTTTATATTATTGAATTGTACTTGCCCACTGTATTTTATTTTTTTAACCTGACCGGTTTCACCTCACGACAGGACGGCGAAACCGTTTAGGTTAAAAAATAAAACATACTGTGGAAAAGTAAGTGTCATTATCTGTATACATACATACATATACTCACGCCTGTAAATCTCTGAAGGGGTAGGCAGAGGTGTACGAACACCCACATTTCGACAACTATTATTTTTGATTTCACGTAATTGGGGGCGAGCCTATTGCCGTCTAGCGGGTACTTTGCCATGGGCCGTATGTTTACTATCGAATGGAGAACAGCCCTATCCCTTAGTCGCCTTTTACGACACCCACAAGAAGAGATGGGGTTGGCCTTATTCTACTCCACCGGGAACCATCACGGCAACTTATTCTGTAGGCACATGCTGTAAGAACATTTCGAACGATTGAACGAACTCGACAGCTGATTTCCGCGATATTTCCATTCCGCATGCTGTAAATTTGATGTCGTCACGTTGTCGAGCATGATCGTGATGTATGTTTATGTGCTAGACAGCGTGACATCACTATAACAGCATGCGATATTGAAATATCGCCGCGGATTCAGTTCTCGAGTTCGTTCGTTCGAAATGTTCTTACAGCATGTGCCTACTATACTCCTTTAGATAACTATAAAAGGAAATTACAACACTTGAAGAATGTTGATAAAACCTTAAATTAATTCCATTTCAGGGTGAAGACGGCGAGCGTGAAGCGGGTGAAACGGACGAGCAGTTCGAAGAGCGCGTACTGAACCGCCGAGCCGCGCAGTTGTTCGCCGTTATGAAGCCCAAGCTCGCCGCCGGGCTACAACTCTCCTTCACAGAACTGGCGCCCAGACACAACAACAGAAAACAGGTCAGTGATTCTATCTGTCTATAACTCCGGACACATATCTTGGACCTAAATCGCAAGACAAACGAGGCTCTGGCGCCCGCGGATTGCCTTGTAATAATCTATGCTTGGTGAATTTGAGCTCGTCTACCGCAGTAGCACCCCGTGCTATCCTCTAAAGACACCCAAGAAATGTGTACTGCGCGTATAGGGCACATTTTGAGCACATTTTAGGTCCAAGATACAAGGCGCGGGTTATACCTTACGCTGTAGGGTGCTTATATAACGAAACAGTACCCCCGACAAGTTTTCATAGAGACAAAATTCGACGAATTGACATGATGGCAACCGATGGGCGATACTGGTAACCTGGCCCTCTATACAAGTGGCAATTCCTGTGCCGGCCTTTGGTATGACGTATATGACACGTCAAATCCCATACATTTGGCATTCTATTCCATCATACGCCGAGCAACGTGCGCTTTCGTCATCATCTTTCTAGCAGTTTCGTCCATTTCCACACTTTCGAGACCGTGGTTATTGTTTTTGAATGGTATGTTGGCTTTTACGGGATTTACTGCATGGACTGGTTGCTCTACCATTTGGCCACCATCGCATTTAATTAAACGTCAGTACATAAGTTTACCAAGGTTTTCTTCAGTATTGGGTAGTAGTTGGTATTGTGCTAGTTAACGACCTTATTTGGCTATTGCGAGAGTGACTGCTGTCTGACCTCCCAGCCCCAGGAAAGCCCGCGCCAGAACCTCGTCTGTTGTTTAGAATGTGCACCGACTAAGCACGTGAGCTTGCCTTGGGTCCTAAGAGTGCTCTTATTGACAAGGCCCTTCATCCAAGACTCTCTAAACTAATTGTCTATATTTTGTTGCAGGTGGCACAAAAGTTCTACAGTTTACTTGTACTCAAAAAGCATCAAGTGTTGAAAATAGAACAGCACGAAACGTACGGACCTATATCTATCTGCAGGGGTAGCCAGTTCGAAACGGAGGCGATTTAGAAACCTCCCAAGACATTATTTATAACAAAATGTAATATAAACAAAATATCAAGACTAGTTCATAAAAAAAGATTTTATGAGGATATTGAAGGTGTTTAGCTATAACGTTATGGTATTCACGGGAAACGCGTTGAGCCAAAAATATTGTGTAAGTTGAACATGGGAGTCGAATCCATGGGGACGTTTTATTTTTAAAATATTGGACCAAATAATATTACGAGTGTTGATCTCACAAAAAATCGAATTGCAATGCATGTTAATATGTGAAACAGTAGTAGTAGTTCCCAAGGATTCGATTTGCATGCGATGAACAGTTTCTATTTGGATAATTATGTTTGATAGACATGTGTAGGAAAATGCCTTATTTTGTTCTGCTGTAGGTTAAGAGATTATTGTAAAGATGTTTTACAATCATTGTTTTAAATAGTCAATCATAACATGTAATAGTATTGCTATATTGTTGAACCCTGGTCCCCTAAATAGTGTAAGGATGGTTACTGATGATGCGGCTACAAAGATTATGTTATATATTTGAAATTGTACCTCTCAAGGAAGTGTAGACATTGAATTTTGATTTAGGTAGATTGTTGTCTTTTCATTGGATTAAGGTATTGTATGATTACGGGATGTATTTAATAATTATTTAGTAGCAGACTGGAATGAATGAGAAAAACTAGAAAATAAAAAGTGATACTTGGTAACAATTGACACCAATGATGTTGTATTTATGTCTAAATATCTGTTTAGCTTCGTGTTGTAGCTGAATTTGGTTTTTACATTTCTTTGAGAATGTCTGTGTTACTGTAAAGGTTGATTTACATCAGACGAGCGAATGTTCATTCTATCCCCTCTATGTCAAATTCTATAAGTGTAAACAGTGACAGTACATACGTTCGTTATTCTTTCTTAGGTATAACCCGCGCCACGTATCTTGGACCTAAAATGTGCTCAAAATGTGCCCTATACGCGCAGTACACATTTCTTTTGAGGATAACACGGGGTGCTACTGCGGTAGACGAACTCAAATTCACCAAGCATATGGTATTACAAAGCAATCCGCGGGCGCCAGAGCCTCGTATGTCTTACGATTTAGGTCCTAGATACGTGGCGCGGGTTATAAACGCTGAAAGTAGGGTTTCATTTACACTAGAATAATAAAAAGGAATGCTATTGTTTTAGTTCTAGCTCTGTGTTCGTTTGGTCTAAATCCACCTTTACCCAAAGTGAATGCATACTGTAGTACATATCGTTCGTTTGGATTCATTTTGGCACTAATTGGCGAATATTTGTGAAATTTCTGAAAGCATTATAAATGCCTCTAACCATTTACGACATCATGTTTAATTATTTGAAATTGTTTTTTAAGAGTTTACCTCTGCTAACATCACTATACTTGACATTTTCATTTCCGGAGGTATTCACTTAGATATGTTTCGTAAAAAAAACTATTTGCAATAAATTTGTTGATATAAACGCTTATCTTTTATTGATACTCCTATATTGTACGCATGGTGTTGCCCCAAAAGTCATGTTACAGACAAGACCAATGTTAAAATGAAAAAGCACGAGCAGCGTATGAGCGTAGTGTGACGCTCTGGGCCTTACAAAATACTGCAAAATTTGAAATTTCTGTGGTCCCTTCCCACCTGAAATGTGTGCTGCTTTGATACATCGAAGTCTGACTCAGCGTTATACCCTGCGAGGTGACGTGACAGGCGCCAGTCTACTATGTAGACGTGTAGACGGTAAAACTCGTTCCGTCCATCCACAGCCACATTCAGGGCGGTTAGAAGCGCATGAACGCGTGTTGTGCAGCATTTTCCAATGTAAATATACCTGGAAAGCACTTGAGTCGTAAGGAATGAGTCCCGTGCCCCCCTACTCCGCAATGAAAATGAAATCCTGTGGAGCCTAGCTGGGACGAAAACTACTCATGACTACTCTGCTGAAGGCTTTTGGAATCGACTGCCATTGCTCACAGAAACCTGGGACCTAAGTTGCGGATGATCACGCCATATCGCCCAAAGATGAAGTAAAAAACGAACAACGAAATGTTAAAATATGTTGAGGAAATCTGACACAGTGACACGAATACGGTTAAAAATAGTGACGTTAGGCAACTATCCCCATCTATAAAAGTTCTTTGCGAGTCTGGGTGTGGTTTCATTAAAATGAGATTCCATATATACCTCTAAACTCGAACAACTTCTAGTAAGTTGTTTAAAATATTTTTCTAAGATACTGTTGATATCTCTTTGAAAGATTTTAAGAAATGGTTCCTACAAGTTGTAGCTCTATACTCCGAGTTATTTAGGTCATGGTTGGCCGAGTTTATACAATGTTCATGGAAATTAAAGCGATTGTGAAAGATCTCAACGTCACAGTTTAAATGTAAGTATGTTTAATAGAAATAAAATAATTATGAATTGTAAAACTTCTTTTAACGAACATTGTTTAAATAAATTCGATAACAGAATTGTAGATGGTAGGTATAACACACAGACTACGTAGGGATAGGCACAGCAAGTGATCATTTTAGTAGCACCTGCCTTTTATAACGGATCAATCCACTTAGAACCATAGTCTAGATCCATTTTGATTCCAACGAGACTTGTTATTTCCTTTAGAACCAAATATGGAGGTGCCGGTTCTACAGGGCACTATAAAAAGTAGCTGGACACTACGATGGCAAAGAAGCATACGGCCCGCTAATTGGTCACTGTCAACGGTAGACTTTGTGCCTTTTTTGAAGGTACGAAGCATTTTTCTCTATATTAAAACTTAGTATTAACAGTAGGTAACTAATTTCAACCAAAAGGCTCGTAAAAAAGGCCGAAGCTTCCGTGGCGTGCCAAATTAGGAATGTGTTACCAACATAAAATAATGATGCAGTGATCAATTTGTCACTGGACGACATGGACTTTGTTTATAACTACCTACAGAAAATCTGTCTATCCCACTAGTTCCATTGAGTTGTCCCATCATGGGACAACTGAGACGCGTCCCAGTAGTTCCATGGGACAAGTGAACTAATATTTTATTGTCCCAGTAGTTCCATTGCCGTCAACATAGGTACTCGAAGAGGAAAAAGCTCTTTTACAGGGTGTGTTATTATTGTGGTACCCCAATATCTGACTATAGTTTATTGATATCTACTTTCGTTCCAAGTATCCAATAAATAATCAATTACTCACCCTGAATTAAATTTAAATATAAAAATTATGTGGCCAAATCTACTTAAATCCTTAACGATAGCAATGTGGCCAGTTTATGCAAGGTAGAAAATAAGTAAAAGTTATCCATCGTCTATCCATCGAGGGTGGTTATGTATGTGGGTTATCCTCAAGTGCAGGAAGCATGATGTACCGAATCTGGTATTTTGCGCATAAAGGCCGATCGAAACCTAGAAATTGTAAGCATTACGTCGTCGCCGCGATCGTAAAGCTCTGGTTTCCTAGGATAGCGGTGCCGTCATAGAGCGGTCGTAATACAGCGGTGAATGACGTCACTAGAACGTTATCTATGTAAACAAAATGGCGCGGTTTCCTAGAGAGCGTTAACTGACACCGTAACGTCAAAAAGCGGTGCCGCCATTTGCATGACGGCCGTCTTGTCGGTGTCAGACAGTTTCGTGAACGTTTTATTGATAGCGGTGAAGCAATTTTTCATACGTATTTGTGGTCTTTGACGTACAAAATGAGTTCCAACTCATGGAGCAGCGAGGACGACGAAATTTTAATAGATTTCGTACGTAACCGAGTACGTTTCGTACAGAAAAACTCAATTGAAACAGAATTGGTGGCGTGAAATTGGAGTAATTTTAAATAAAACAGGTAGATTTGAAAACAGTCAGGCATCCTTTATAGTTGAAGCTATAGGTACATTTATGTTATTTAAGAACAGCCTAATGTTGTGTTGCATAATTAAGTTGCCACTCAATAGCCCCTGGTCCATTGAAGTAATTTTTCAATGTTTCTCGTATTTGTATAGGATTCGTTTGGGCTCGAACATTGCGATTTGCCAGAGGTATTAAATTTTCAGAAGGTAATGAAAGTGAGTCATCAACATGGTTTTGACCAGGTGCCAGTACTTTTGCTTCCCGTAATATATTATATAAAATACAAGCGCTCACTACTAGTTTGTCTGTCACAGCTGGGGCAGTAGCAATAGGTACGAAAAATAATCTGAAGTAACCACATAAAATTCCAAATGTATTTTCTGTAGTTCTTCGAGCTCGTGATAATCGGTAATTATATCGTCCATTTTCTCTCATGGATACTTTTCGTTTGACGTTTGTTTCTAAAACTGACGGTCGTGAACGTCGGTTTGGTCGTGGAACTTTCCACATGTCGACACCGTAAAGACGGCCGTCTTTTTGCGTCCGTAATATTACGACCGCTCTATGACGGCACCGCTATCCTAGGAAACCAGAGCTTTAGAGCACTTGGGGTATCTCCACGCCTGCGCTCGGAGAATCAGCACGCCCTCTGCTAGTCAAGAGGTATACGTGGCAAGTATATGATAGGGTAGAAAGCCTCTGAGCAGCCCTTGATGTAGGCGTGGACGTTTACAAAGTTCGTTTTGATGAGCGATCAGCGATCACCAATCATTTTTCCAGGGTTGTTACTGGTTGCATCCGAAGTTATCAGCCCGTTGTCATTTACTCTTCCTACCTTTGTTTTGACTTAGGTGTATGGTTTTTATGGTGTCGAACTGTCGACTGAACCCATAGAGTAAAGTAATACATCGCCCCAGATCGAGAGAAAAGTCGAGTCTCGTCCATCAATCTGTGTCAAATCAGCCGAATATTTTGATGGGGATGTATAGATATCCATGTGCGATCATCACACTCATCGAATTTCTAGATTTCTGAAGCAAAGTCCCATAGCTAAATGCAAAACCCTTTTAACTACATAAATCGAGTTCCCGCGTTTTCCGTGGTAAAGCAGTAGTACCCTGACCTTACTCGCTATCATCGGTGTGCGCCTAAATCATGAGTATCGAGTACCCAGTTGACTTGGAAGAAACTCTCACTGCCAGCAACAAAGAGAGTAACTGATTGCTTGTTACATCATGCATGAATTGGCAGTGCCTTTTCATACGATTTCCAATTACCTATGTCTAATGATTCTGGACATTCAATACATTATTGAATAGTCACTGACAAGGTAACGGTTATAATATCTGCGATATTAATAACAAAAGCGTGTACTTTGACATAGTGAATATTAGTTTATTACGTTAACAACAAACGCAGATATTGTTTTGTATCATTTAATCGCCCTAAAAATGTACATTAGAGATGCTGACATTCGCGAACAAGGATAACCATTACACTACAAAAATCGATGACAATATTCACGCAAATATACGTTTTATCACTGGCTCAACAAAATATACTGCCGCCGATTTTTGACATCAGGTCGATGTAACAACATGATTGGAAATAAACAGTCTACAATTTATCAGGAATAGAAATAACTGCAGCATCAGCTGTGTATTACGTACATTTTATTTGCAGATTTGTTTTTTTTTTATACTACATTATTAAATAAAGTGCATTCTTGATGACGCGCGCACTGGAACGTGTAACACTTATACACATCAGTCCCTGCATCACTATGAGGGTGAGGTTTCACACATTCGATTCCATGGCCGTCCACTCCAGATAGTAAACACTGAAACCTCGTCATGTGGGATGGCAGTAGTAGTGTTCTTAAAAGTAATTAGCTTAGAAAGCGAACAGCAGCAGGAACGCCATCATAAGACAGAACAGACCCATAGCCTCAGACAGGGCGAAACCCAGGATGGCGTATGAGAACAGCTGTTGTTTCAGAGAGGGGTTCCTGGCATAACCGATGATGAGGGAGCCGAATACTGTTCCGATACCAGCACCTGAAATGGCAAATTAATACATTATAACTATCATCATCATACATGTGCACATTTACAAATGATTAGTGGATCAAAAGTGAAAATAAATACCTGTAATGGATTTGTTCAATTAGAGTAAAATGGAAGATGGTAAGATGATGAGTGACAATCAAAATAGTAAATCTACATTCCATAGATGGGGTAGGGTCAGTAACAAATGATGAATTTGGGTGTTGCAAGTGTTGACTGACAGAGCACTTACCATCAGCAGCCTCAGCATGGAGGTATAGAGTATAGACATAAATAATAAATAAATAAATAAATATTAGACATGTCTCTTCACTTATCTTTGACCAATAAAGTCCAAGAGATATATGTTAACATATTGGTATTTTTTTTTCAGCTATTTCATTGGTTGTAGAGAAGCAAAGAGATATCTCGATGTAGCCAGGCTGCAGGTGGAGTGTGCTTGTTTGAAAGGAAGACAAGATAGTAAAAAAAACAATCTACTCCAGCTAACTACAAATCATGCAACAGAATCATCTCACCTGGTTTAAACTTGGTATAGTTGGTTAGTTTTAGTATCAGCTCAACATGAGTTATCAAAATTTAAAAAAAATTGTTAAAAATCATTGTAAAAGTTAAGATTATTCTTCCTTCTTCATATTATATCATAATTATACACTTTATATACATAGACCAATATACCAAAACATCGTAAATAATATAAATTTTCAAAAAGCAAACAACATCAGGAATGCAACCATCAAACAAAACAGGCCCATGGCTTCAGTTAATGCAAACCCTAGGATAGCGTACGAGAATATTTGCTGTTTCAGTGAGGGGTTGCGTGCATAGCCAATGATTAAGCATCCAAACACAACACCGATACCAATACCTGCAGATAACACAATTAGTAAGAGACATGCAGTTAGCAAGCAATATTGTTAGTGAGCGCTAATATCTACTAAGAAAATGTGGAATCCACCTATTTCACCTTATTCAGGAAGTCTAATTGTAATGTGACCTATCATTATAAGAAGATTTTTGTTAAGATTACTTCTTATTCTCTTTTAAGGACTAGAAGTATCTTCTTAAATCTTACAATCTTTAAAAACCTTCACCACTTTTCCCTTATAATGTAGCGAGTGGAAATGTTCCTGCCTATCTCAATGGGAAAGAGGTGTGACTGTATATAAAAGATTCTATTTTCCTGTTGATTCAGGTGAACATAGTTGATTTAATTTTTCATAATTGACACATCAAAAACAGTCAAATTTTCACTTTAGGGGAAAATTTTAAAGGTAACATTACAAAAATGTAATGAAACTAATTACTAGAGATAAGCAATCTTTAGATAACACTTATGTAATTCACAAACTGTTTCCATATAACTTTATTTGAGAAGATGCAGAGGTTTCTAACCTCAAAATGTCATAATTCTAACCATCCTGCCATAGTAATTGTAGATGTAGTCCACATTTCCTTAACACGTTTTGAACCTATATCCACTTATGTAAGGAAGATAGCTGTCTTCTGAAAATCAATACTGCACAACTGGTGTTATGCAATCAATCAGTTCTTAACATTTATTTTATTTACAACTTTTAAAAGGTTGAAAAGTAATTCATAGGGATATTGTTCTGTTATAAGAACTTCAAGTTATTCCAATAAGAATATGTATCAATATATCTTCAATATGTAGATATAGGTTCGAAGGTAACTTTAATTCATGCTGTGGGGAAGTTAAAAAAAAAACATAAGAACACCACTATGACTACAAAATAAGCAATATGTGATATTAGAAAATTGATAACTCACCGGAACCAGCTACTCCTACTGTGGCTGCACCAGCACCAATGAATTTGGCTGCAGAGTCAATGTCCTTCGTGACTGAGGTTGTCTGGAAGGACCGTACTGCTGAAAGTTGGGCTGGGACCACAGGTACTACCTGTGTCTGCGAGGGGACTGCAGCCAACGGCCTCAATAGGGCTGTGTTGTTGAAGATCTGCAAAGTAACACCATACAATTATACTTTATTAGTAGTCACCGGGTTACACCCCTAAAATCAATAACTTCAAAGATCTTAAAAAGGTATTTTATACACTATGGAGATGCAAGGCTTGTGTTTAGCACTTTGATTCATCCATGATCAGCACTGATAATGGTTACCTAATGTTGAAGTTGAAGATGGTTATGTAATTATCTGATATTGAAAATTTAAGTTTTTCTGTCACAAAACAGAGTAAGACTTATACTGGATTGATTATAACCTTGAATAACCTATAAGCCGGTATATAATTATGAAGTAATCAGTTCAGGACATCAAAAACAAGGTTAAGTAATAGAGGAAATTCACAGTAATCACAAGTCCTGTAGGGTAAAAGTCTGCAATTATTGATAAACGAAAATTAAAGAAGAATACTTACGGCAGACCTGGCTGCAGGGGCGATCAATCGAGCGGCAGACAGCATTTTGTGTTTTGATTAGGTGCGGCGATCGACAACTGAAAGAAACCGTACGACTTGATGAGTTACCTACTCGACACTACTTGATTCACTACTGATAGGAATACTAAAGTTAAATGATCTATGAGAAATGAGAGACTTGACAGTTTGACCGACCGTGGGTTACGTAATTTACGGCGCTACGTAACTACGATAGAGGCCGGCTCAGCTATGTTCTCCAATAAGAATTAATTATTACGCTATCGTAAGAGACATGAATTTGCGAACCAGCGGAGCGTATTTACCGCTATGGAATAAATTGGAATCCTACGGAAAATGGCCGAATCAGCGAGCTGACTTCAAGTCTACTGACAATTTAATCTTCTGCGACAACTTACGAAATCACAAATAAATATTCTCACTATCACACACTATATGCTTGTGTACGGGGTTTTCTGCACTATAATTGTAGCGATGGCTTAGAATTTTAACACTTTTCCACGATTAGTTTTTCACAAATTTCTGCCCCGCACTTACCAAAGAATACCGAGAGGAAGGAGACCGGCCTTTGGAATGTTCAATTTCTGAATGGTGAAGTGAAACAGAACACAAATGCTGCATTGCTATTGGTCGATAAACGTGCCAGTTCCGTTCAGCGCAGCCAACTGTCGATCAATATGATCGACTGACAGAAATGTTCTGTACTAATTATTAAAGAATAATTAATGCAGACAAGCCAATAGTTGTTTGTAACATTATAAATTCTTAATTATTTTTTAATAGTGATCTTGTTTTCAAGGTTTCCCCTATTATTTCATTATGTGATATGATAAAAGAAGAAACGTGAGTGAACACGGTTATGTTCTTGACTAGTACATTAACGTTAATAGCAATGGCGGTGTTCATGATAAACATCTGTAAATATAATGGCTGTGGCATAACATTTTCAAGATTAAATGATTTGATCGAACATATTGAAGATGTACATATCGGTAAGTGTTAAGAATGTATCTCTTATTACAGGCAGTATTTCTTATTTTGTGTATGTAATGTAATCCGCGACCCTCCCAATTTACGCCTTATCAACGTGCCTATGTTGTCACCACTGGAGGGTATTTTTGCGTCAAATATAAAAATATTGAGGTGCGTAATTAAAAAACATCAGTAATATTATTGTTTTATTTACATAGTGAAACAGAATATGCAGTAGGTAGTTACAGTTTTTCTGGTGTCTGTTTTGGATTCATATTGCGCGAACTGCATAAACAAACTGTTTGTTTGGATCAGCTGATTTGATTGCAGCTGACGGCTCAACAACTACTCCTCTGCCGAAGTACATAACCCTTTGATATATTTTTTTTCAGATTTGGATCCAGCAGTAGTGGAACAAAAGGAAGCTTCACAGCCAGCATGCATACCGCTGAGTTATGTTCTCAAATTTATTACGGAGGCTTCAAGGAGGGAAAACCAAAACTCTGCCCCCGTACCCGATGTTCGCCGCCGACTTCTGTCTGTGCCGAAAACGCCATCAGTCCGCAGCAGCACACCTACTGGTTATTATATCTTTATTTAGATATCTTTTTGCTTTAGTCACTACAAGATTATCAATTACCTTTGACCTATGAGCCTATGACTAACGAGGTCGCGAATTGACATAGCCATTAACACTTCTCAGGCGCAGATACAGGGTTTTGTTCGCTGAGGCAAATGCCTACAGAATTAAGGGGAATGTAAATATATCTACAGGATTGCGTTCAGAAGAGTGTAAATATATCTACAGGTGTTGTTCTGGGCGAGGGCAAATGTAGAGGTGCCGATTTTGTAGACATGGTCTCTTCAGGTAGGAATCTATTCCCTCTACAAGTAACAGTGGAGATTCGGTTATTCGGACTAATTTTGCTGTCGTGAGTCATCCGTGAAAAACTGATGAATCGAGTATTAAGACGATATTTTTCACCTACTTACGTCAACCGCGTAACTATATCTTTTAGGTCCCTATGTGCATCGTCAGAGTTTCTACAAAAGAAATGTGTAGCAGAATGTATGTGGCCCTATTAAGATCTATGGGTCTTTTTTATACCACTTAGGTAGCAGAAAAGCATACGGCCCACCTTGTGAGAAGCGGTTACCATGGCCTATGGGACCGCCAGGGACGTCACACTCGTGCTACCGACTCTACCCTTTACCCTTCTTGAAGAACCCCATATTGTAGTAGTTTGGACACAGTCCACAGCTTAAGTGTACGTGGAATGAAGTTCTTTTCGTACCTCACTGTACGCACCGTTTCCGATCGCAACGTGTGAGGTTATATTCCCTGTTGTGGCAAGCAGTGCGACAATGGAACGTAGCCGTGGGTATCATGTCGAACGATTCATCTGAATACCTACATACCATTGTACAGGTGGTAGAATATACAGTGAGGGAAAGTCTCTCCTGAGACAGAGGTTCCACACTGCCCATAAGTATGAGATTGTCGACGATTCTCAGCGCCCGCCTTTGCACAACTTTGGTCTCGAGCTAATTTCCCCTGCAACTCCTTGAAGCTGGTGTACTTGCTGTTTGACGACGGACGAGGCTCTATCACAGTCCTCTTAGATTTGGGGTCAGACGGTTGTCACTAGCCACACCTGTGGAATATACCAAATTGTCGAACGAAGAATAAGCAAGCTGAAGTGGCAGTGGGCTGGCCACATCTGACGAAGGACTGATGGCCGTTGGAGCAGACGAGTCCTAGAGTGGAGACCGCGAGAAGGAAAACGGAAGGTGGGACACCCCAGATGGATTGATGACATTGACGACGATTGACGAAAAAGATGGCTGGATGGATCGGCAGTCGTGGCGCACATTGGGAGAGGCCTATGTCCAGCAGTGGACTGCAATAGACAAATTGATTGATTGAAATTGTTCGACTGAGATGCCCTCTAGTAAATTATTACTCTGTCTGTAGGTGGTAATTAAAGTTCAGATATGTGTTAGGATTCTTTGGTCATATAAAACGCTCTTCTAAATAATACCTTGTGTACTGGTTTATAGGGAGCGAGATGGATGAAGACGAGATGCTCAGTCCGTCAGAAGATAGCAATGATTCCTGGACCACGGCTGAGGAATACAGTTCAGAGTTCATCTTGCGTTATGGCGTCAAGTAAGTCACTAGATTTGATGGAATTTGTCCCTTAGCTCTGTAATCTGTACTTAATAAGTTACGGCCGCGGTCTTGATGATAGATAATAATATAAGGTTATTTGCTGACGATTAGAAACGAGTACAGTCAGCATCAGACTAGTAAAGTACTCAAAATGACCTTAATACCTTGATATTCCCCCATTCTTGGAGACTTTGGTAGTCAAGATCGACCTGATGCTGTCTGTACCTACATTATAGGGTTGAGGATGTTAAGAAATGACAAAAAATATTCTAGATGACTGACTCCAAATTAGATCGTAAGCACTGCACCATTCTTTTCGATTTTAGAATGAACGCAAGTGCGTCATCAGGAGCTCTGGGATTAGCCGCTCAGGAGAAGCCGTTTGCATGTCCTGTGCCCGGCTGCAAGAAACGTTACAAGAATGTCAATGGCATCAAGTATCACTCAAAGAACGGCCACAAGAAAGATGGCAAGTGAGTATACTCCTCATCTTGACACTATTCTTCTTAATCTTAGCGTTAATTCCAGTCGTATCCCAAGCTTTCACTTCGGAGTCTGGGGCCGCTCTTTCCAGGCTAACTGCTTTTCCCTCATGTGTGGATATTTGTTACTCAATCATGTCAGAACGGCTGAACGAATCTAATATTTTGGCTTAGATATTGATTATAGTCTGTCCTTTTCATCACCGCAATAGGTTCCTCATCCTGTATTTTGAGAACAGAATCAGTATTCTACGCGGGTGGCACCGTGGGTAACGGCTAGTCTTCTATATCATTGGATAGTCCATTTTAAAATTCGAGTTTATAACTTTAAATTGTGGTAATTAATGTAAAAAAGACATTGCAATGCAGTCATAATTTCGTCACTTGAGCGGCTATGAATCAGTGGCACGAGACCGCGTGAGTCACGACGTTTGCAAGGCCATTATCAGCAGCGCTCGTAATGTGATATATACTGTTACCTCTTCGTTATACGTACGTACTTGTGTATGTATTAACACAAACACACCCACCGAATCCGTTCAAGTAGCTGTCTCGGTGTTATGTAAGCGGGCTTGGAGGGTAAGCGATGTTTTACCTTAGCTGCCAAAGCGAATAGGGAAGTGTAACGGGCTTTATTATATTGGTTACAAGGGAAGTTAAGTAAGTTACACCGTACAGAATAGGGCACACGCGACAATGGTTGTTTGCTATCGTAGCGCAACGTCGACCGTCTGCTCTCACTGCGCGGCACCGACTGTTTCGTCCTTCGATCGACGCGGCGCGTCGCACGCGCCATAAGTACCTTTTAGAACTGGCGTAGTCTGGTAGACGTGATGTCCGAATAAGCATCGCTTGCCATAAGTACATGTTTAGGAGTGGTGTAGCTAGTAGACGTGATGTCGGGTTACATACTCCCCCTCTAGTTCGGACAAGGCGCCCTCGCGTTCGGACTAGCACTCGATTAGCCTACGTGGCCGACCGCGTCTGCGCTTCTCCCTAACGGGTGGGTCTACGGCGCTGCCTACGTAAGGTGTCAAATGGGAGACGTGATACTTCCCTACGTACTCACCTCTCGTGATGCCTTCCACTATGTATGTCGTGGGGCTCGCCACCTCCTTAACCCGGTAAGGGCCATCCCTTCTAGGTATAAACTTGGCGGACTGGTCGGGAGCTACGTCGTTCGTGCCTTGCGTCTTCAACAAGACTAGTTCACCTACCTTATAATCAGAAGGGGTTCGTCTCCCTTCGTCCCCGTATCTCTTCTTGACACGCTGGGCCCTTTCATGGACCTTCCCAGCGTCATGGAAGTCAGCAAATATCCTTCCTCTTTCACATACAGGGACCACGAGGCAGACGGAATCGACGTCATCTACCTCGGGTGAGCACCTGCACGGTACTCCGTCGGATATCGACCGGTTTCTCCCCCTGATGGGGTCGTCGGGGCCCTCCCCCTGCATTGGAACTGCTCCGAGACAGTAACCACTACTGCCGGTCTTCGGAGAGGAAAGCCCGGTTTCATCAGTGCGCTGCAGCTTCTCTATCTCAACGCCTAGAAGCTCCGTCTTACCTCGCGACATCCGGTACGATGGGGAAGCGGTCAGCTCCTGCTTCTCATCGACTCGAATGCGTTGGGTAGCGCACGGCGTTGGGGGTCTCGCTGCGGCGAAGCGCTCGGCCTTCGACACTGCAAGCTGGTTCAGCCGCGTTCTCTGACCGGGTGGCAGCTTGAAGCCCTCGTCCTGCCTTAGCTTGAGACTGACGGTACTAATCCGCATCAGCTCTGCGTCGTTGGCGGCTTCAAGACTGTAAGACTGCACAAAGGGGAATTTCTCCTTTGGTAAATTATTAAAAGACCAACAACCCTGTTGGAGGTCGAGTAGTATACCTGCTTTCGCTATGAAGTCCTGTCCGAGTAGCGTTCTGTTGTCGGCGTCCGGTAACACCAAAAAGCTTACGGGGATAACTCGACCCTGTATAGTAACGGTGGTGTCACCTATTAAGGTTTCACGTGACTGACGCGTCCCGTCCGCCAGGCCTATGGAGCGACGCACTTCGGTAAAACTTACCCCATTGTTGGTTAAAATCTTGTAGAGTCCGGGACTCGCAAGGCTCTCGGTGGCGCCGGTGTCAAGCACGGCGACACCAGTTCGAGATGCTACTCGAATCATCACTGTTGGTCGCGTCACATCTGAATCGTTAGTGACGGCACTTTGGAAACTTACCTTATTAGTTGCGGAGGCGTCCTTACATGTCGGGCATTTAGACCGTATCACACCTTCCCGTCCGCAGCCATAGCAAGCCAGTGGCACCTTGTTGTCCGTTGTACTATCACTACTTTTTGACTTAACCTTACATTCATCTATCGTATGACCAAACCGTCTACAAAAAGCGCAGCGCGGCCTTACACGTTTCTGTGCAGAGTCGCGATCGTTATTGTTTACATTTTCGGGTTTAGCTACAACTTTGCTATCGGCGATCGCAGGGTTAACACTGCGACGCATTGTATTATTCGCGGCATTAGGGGGAGCAGTATTAGTATTTGATCGACTCACCTCACCCAGCGACTCCTCTACATACCTCGCTCGTGAAAGCAGACCGTCGTCGACACTATCAACACTATCTCTTGACACTCTTTCCCTAACCTTACGATCTAAGAGTCCGTATACAATGTCTAGCTGCACTATCTCCGGTAGATCATACGGTAATCGCGAGAGGTTTGCGCGCACTCGCGATATGTACGAATCGGCACTTTCGTCACTCTGTTCTCGGGCGAAGATCTCACGGAAGATCCGGTGCGCGGGGCGGGGTGCGCCGTACATGAAACGCAGCCGCCGTAATGCTTCGTCCCAGGTCTTCGTGGAATTTTTCACACCGTGCCACCACACGGCGGCTTCTCCAGTCAGCAGCATCGGTAGCCCCCGTAGTGCGTGCTCGTCGCTGACGTTCGCACATTCCTTATACACCTGTGTGCTTTCGAGGAACGTTTCTAGCACATCGGCGCTCCGGGTGGCCCCGTCGAATCGGGCCGTGCATCTGGTGAAGTTGCTCGTCGGTCCAGCACATTCGGCGAACGTGGGCGTCGGCGTCGGTGTCGCGACACCTCGCATCACGTTGGTCAGGAGCCTCGTAAGTTGATCTTCCGACATGGTGATCGTGCCCCTGTCGGCTGCCATCGGCGTCGTCGCGTGGTTTGCCTCGGGTTCGTCGGTTGTCGTCGGCGTCGGTGTCGCGGCGTTCTGCGCCACGTGAGCGTGACGACCAGTCTCGCTACTGCAACCGGCAGCGACGTGATCGCCGGCGCTAACCACGTACCTTATCTCGCTGTTGGCTCCGTTGTTTGCTGTCGGCGTCGCGGCGTGCAGCGCCGCGTGAGCGTGACCTTCAGTCTCGCTACTGCAACCGGCATTGTCGTGGTCGTCGGCGGTTTGTTGGCGTGTCCTTGGCATGTCTGTCGTCTATGCCTACGCTCGTTCTCGATCCGACTCGCACTCAAAACGCGGGAACTGTCCACGGATGTACGCAGGTAGGTAAATGCGGCGCGTCGGTGCCGCCTTGTTAGTATCTACTTGAGTACGGGCCACTAGTTGGGCGCAATTTGTAACGGGCTTTAGGGATGTTAAAAAATAATCGATTTTAAAAAAAATCGATTATTTTTTTCTAATAATCGATTTTTTATTAGCGATTTTTATAGTAATATTAATCGATTTTTAATAAATCGATTTTTTTAACTTAGCGTTTAAATCGATTTTCAAAAATGCGAAATTTTCGTAACATTTTATGAACACTTTGTAGTTATAATATATGACTTCTCGGTTCTCGAATCACACTATGGTTACGCTAGTACTATTATCTGTTCAGTTTATAGTTTTATTTAATTTATGATTTTCTAAAAGAGTTACGAAAAAGTTTGTTCATATTGTTGGGATAATGATATGTTGATATGGTATGATATGAAAAAGTTTGTTCATATTGTTAGGATAATGAAAATATGACAGACATAATTGACTTTGTTGACGTTTCTTTGACGACCAACTAACAGTTACACCGCTGCCTGTGTCATTATAACAATGACAGAGAATAGTGTGACGATTATTATTTTCTTCCCTAACCGTCACACCAGTGCCAGTGTGACACAGCGGTGTTAGGGGTCCATTAGACGCTACGTTTTGCCATGGTTTAACCATCAATCACGCCGTGATTGACCAATAACATAACGTCTAATAACCAATTGACCAATAACATTCATGATTGACGGCATGATGCATGACGTTTGCATAATAAGCGTGTAATGGACCCCTTACGGACGGTTAGTGGGTCGTCGTTTTTTTTAGTGTTGTCAGTAAAAAAAATAGTTTTGCGGAAATCAATTTTCTACATTTTTATGAAATTGAAATACCTTGAAAGTTTAAAAGAACATTTTTTTTAGTTTTGAATTGGTTATTATTTTTATTAATCATATTATTTTATTTTTAATCTGATAATTTCGTAACCTACTGACAGGTTTATTATTAGAATACGAAAAGCATGCAAATTTTTAAAATTAGAAAAAAAATCGATTATTTCACAAAAATCGATTATTTATTTATATAAAATCGATTTTTCATAAATCGATTTATATTGAGTAAAGAAAAAATCGATTTTTATTTAATCGATTATTTTCTTTCAATGTCACATCCCGTCGGGCTTTATTATATTGGTTACAAGGGAAGTTAAGTAAGTTACACCGTACAGAATAGGGCACACGCGACAATGGTTGTTTGCTATCGTAGCGCAACGTCGACCGTCTGCTCTCACTGCGCGGCACCGACTGTTTCGTCCTTCGATCGACGCGGCGCGTCGCACGCGCCATAAGTACCTTTTAGAACTGGCGTAGTCTGGTAGACGTGATGTCCGAATAAGCATCGCTTGCCATAAGTACATGTTTAGGAGTGGTGTAGCTAGTAGACGTGATGTCGGGTTACAGAAGTAGATATTAATTAGTCAAAATGATACGTTTTGTAAAAAAAAATACGGAAGAGTATTTGAAACGGAAAATGATTTTTAAAGAGAAGTCGAGCTCCGAAGGTCCGTTCAGGGTTTCCGCTTGGCCACGTGGTGGTCTTCATTTTGGACGTCTTGACGCCATCCTCGATGGTAAGCTAAAGGGGAACCTTCAGCTTATTATCAGGCGAGCACCCTATATAAAAAAAACATCGAATGTTTTCGTCACAGCTTCATAGGGAACATGACCAAAAGTAATCCAGTAGGTAGACTTTTAGAATTTTTCCAGCTTGTTCGAAAACAAAACTTCGTACCTATCACAATTCACAATGACAGGTTGATACTGCCATTGAATTACATAGGTACTATGATTAGTACCTATGTAATTCAATGGCAGTAGCCGATGATGCGAAGGCTAGATCTGGCAATGATTAAGCATCATGTCAGTCTTTATATCAAGCTGGATTGATATACCTACTCTTATAAAAATTATAAAATTCATCCAATAGAAAATATCCGATGCTGTCGACACCTGACCAGTACAATAAAAAGTTTATCACTGGCCCCAAGAAACGGCTCACTGCTCAGGAATATTTTTGGAAGAAATGGGTATTACCTTCTATTCAATGTAGTTCGTAATTAGAACAAATAATTTGGTAGTTAATGCCCTTTAGCAGAAGTATTGTAATTATCACATTGGAAGCATATTATGTATAAGCATATCTCAATCACATTGGATTTTATTAACGTAATGAATGACAGACATAGATCCATATCATTTAAGTAATTGATTTGACACCATTCGTATGATTAATGCTGGGTACACATCAAGCGATCGAAATCAAACGAGTTGGTTCGTCACTGTTAAGCCTGCCATCTTAATTTCGTTGTGAATTGATGAGTTCGTTGATTCCCTTTGATCTGTTCACGTATTTCGTTTGGTGTGTACTCGGCATTTTAATAAGTGTAGGTACCTATAGACGGTATTGGTCCTTTAGGTTTGGTCATTTGTGGTCTTATCATATTTATATCTTAACTTAAATTTCGATTTACATAACTGAATTTATCATTCAGTTATGTAAATCGAAATCTAAGTTATTCAATATATTATAATTTCTGCTTCAATTATTTCAGGGTAAAAAAGGCTTACAAATGCCAGTGCGGCAAAAGTTACAAAACGGCACAAGGGCTTAAGAGCCACTCGATCTCGCAGCACATCGCCACTACCTCACCTTCCACCTCCGACCACAAGCTGCATATCCCGAAGATGCCAGGTCTAGTCGTCACCAGCTCGCCTGCCCAGCGCACAATCAACCTCATCGACGCGGTCGACGGTAACAAACTAGTCCGTATCTACGACACCATTAAAACCAAGGACTTACCAGCATTCACCATCCCTAAGCACAACCTCACTAGTCTGAACATCGTGAGCGCGAGCCAAGTCCGCCACTCTGGTCTCCTGACTCCTGGCTCCACTCCAGGGTCTAGCCCCATCGAGAAGGTGAAGTTCGAGCGGTCTCCCAAAGTGACCGTCCAGACCGCACAACTACCGCACCTCACCAACATTTACGGGAACGAGGTGAACAACTAAACGTCGCAACGACGATCAAACCAAACGAATTTAAAGTCATTAGTGTAGTCTAACATGCAGTTCCTAAAAAAAAAAACGTTCATTTTCATTAGATTTATTTATTTAAGACGTTATAAAATTAGTATTTTAGTAGCTTGTGCGCGCTTTTCATTTATCATATAATTTGCACAACGACTCCATTCGCACCTTGGTTTAAGAGGTAATTGTTTCTCAGAGATTGGAGAGTTATTCGTTTTTGTTTGAGATTTTTATGTTGATTAGTTTGTATGTATAAGTTATTGAAAGCATATTTATTTTTCTTATTATTTGTGTATTGCAAAATGTAGCAAAGTCAATTTTATTTTATTGGAAAATATGTTAACGTTTGTCATCATTTAATTATTGGATGAGCTTGAGTAAGCTCAACTTCGACTCACATATATGTTATTGGATGGAATATCCAATTTTTATACAAGTGCATGCTTAGGTATATATCAATTTGTGCCCTTATTGAACTGTCAATGGTCAGTTTATATCTACTAGTCGTAAATATACTGGGTGGCGCAAAAGTAAAGACCCTATTTGGTTCGGCTATAACATTTTTTCTAAATTAGAAAACTAGATTTAGGTTTTTTTAAATGTATATTTGTACCATTAAATTTCGTACCATTAGGATTTAAAGATGATGTCTTTTAAATGGTGACCTCCAGAGTTGATACACATTTGAGCCCTATTTATGACATTTTGCATAACTTGCCGTAACACTTCCTGCGATATGTTCGTTATTTCTTGACGAATGTTTTCTTTTAGAGCTGCGAGAGTCTGTGGGTTGTTCACATACACCCGAGATTTCAAAAAACCCCAAAGAAAGAAGTCTGGACTGGTCAGATCGGGTGATCTTGCAGGCCAAGGCAAATCGCCAAAACGAGAGATAACTCGGCCTGGAAAAGCGTCCCTCACTAAGTCCATAGTGTCGCGCGCTGTGTGTGCCGTAGCGCCGTCTTGTTGAAACCAGATGTGCTCCAGCCCCAATTCGTCCAAACTGGGTATCAAAAACTCACGTAACATGGTTCTGTAGCGTTCTCCAGTGACTGTTATCGCATTGCCTCCAGCGTCTTCGAAAAAATAGGGTCCGATCACTCTGTCAACACAGATGCCACACCATACAGTAACTTTTAGTGGGTGTAGAGGTGTTTCTTGAATAATGCGCGGATTATCAGTGCCCCAGAACCGAGTATTCTGCTTATTGACATGCCCTGAGAGATGGAAATGCGCTTCGTCACTCATAACCAATTTTGAAGGAAAATCATCCTCTTCAAGGTTGAGGTTTATGACGCGCTGGCAGTAATCTAGACGAGCTCGGTGGTCAGCAGGCAGCAGCTGATGAGTCATTTGAGTTTTATACGGGAACATCTTTAAGTCTTTCACCAAAATACGCTGCAGGGTCCGTCTGGAAATGCCCAATTGCGTGGCACGTCGCCTCGTTGATGTTTCTGGACACTCTTCCACATCTTCGCGCACAGCATCGATATTTTCAGCTGAACGGCCTGTTCTTGGTCTCCCAGACTTAGGTCTATCCAATGTTGAGCCAGTTGCTTCAAGGCGTGTGGCAAAGCGTCGAATTGTGCGACCAATCGGTGCCGGACGGTGGGGAAATCGTCGACGAAATTCACGTTGTGTTCTTATCACTGATGAATTATTCTGTAAGAACATTGACACAATTATTCCACGTTCTTGGGGAGTAAAACGGTCCATGTTTATTTTCAGTGTATTTTACATTTGTTCACTACACAATTTTCAACAACAGAATGACAGAAAATGTCATATAAAAAAAATAAAAGTATTTTCTTTAGTGCCAGTACTTTTGCGCCACCCAGTATAAAGTGACCTATGACACTAAAGGCTGTGTTTCTTCAGACCTAGTGTATACGTATCTACAGGTGTTTGTCAAGTGTGTAAAGACCCTTATTCTATACTACATGCAAATTCGTGCCGTTTTGCCGTTATGGAACGCATGTCTATCGTCAAAGATTTTTGTCAAGATGTCGTAATTTTTTTTAGTCACATCATCCCCATTTTTTAAATTTTCTGTGATCTCTGTGCGTGGAAGTTTAATAGGTGTATGTATTTAATATCTTCAAGTGGTAATCGTGCTACAACCCTTTGTATCTCTTTGTGCCATTACTTCTAACATACGTGTACTTAATCGTATAATTCACACGCGAAATGCTTTATGTTCAAGTTATTTCTCGTAAGGTTATCACAATGTTAGAATTTATAATTATGAAAAAAAAAAAGAAAAACAGCGATCACCGAAGTATCGCATAGAATAAAAGATATACTCGTAAATGTGATATTTATAAAAAAAAGTAAAAAAAAAATGCGAAGCAACGTTTATTTAAATATAGTTTGTAAGGCTGATAGCTGCAGTTTAGGTTATAGTTATAAAACTTATCAAAGCAGAGGTGTTTTTTATAATATTACTGTGGAATAAGATTACTAAAGTATTTCCTGCATGTGTGTATTTTTTATTTTTCTGAACGCCTATTAGATATATTATTTAGGCTACGTTCGATTATATCAATTTTGTCGATGTTGTGTACGAGATTTTATCGAATATTTTAAAAGAAAGAAGTGTATATAGCTATTCGTCGCTGGTGTATCTTCTAAGATAGGGATTCGGTCAACCGATTATCGAGCGCCTGTCTAAGCCATCCGGTCAATCGATTACCGACCGCCTGTCTAAACCATCCGATCAACCGATTACAGACCGCCTGTCTACACCATCCGGTCATCCGATTACTGACCGCCTGTGTCAACCGATTATCGACCCCCTGTCTAAGCCATCGGGTCAACCGATTATCGACCTCCTGTAATCTATCCGGTCAATCGATTATTATATATTACATTTTAGGAAATCGGTAGCAATATTTTCAGTGGAGTTTTGGTAACAAATATTGATAAATACTGTATGGCGGTTCAATTACTATTCAGCAATACATTTCTGATAGTTAGGAACCATAGCTACAGTGATAAATGCCCAAAGTTATAAAATTGAGCTGATCTAAATAACACAATCGATGAGAGGACTATAATATTTGGTACAATAATATTGTGTTGTGAACGTAGCCCTTTTCTCACAGTGGGACAGTATTGTTTCACAAATAAAGAGCTTATCTATATAGTAACTTTGCTACAACTATGTACTTAGCTATTCATAAAAATATGTACTACAGCTCTGTTTACGGTGACGGTAGTTATCCAGAAACTGTCAACTATCATAGAACTTGCATTGATTCGTTTTCGGACTTACGGAACAAAGCTCCGCCTTAACCTTCGAACCTAACCTGTCAGACAGTTGATGTTCTTTTAACCGAAGTCTAGTTCGAGATATTTATGACTAAACTATTAAACGGACAAATAAAAATAACGTAACGTAAACCGATTAAAGAGTTGTCTGGGTAGGGCCACTAACAAATAAATATGTAATCCAGTTATATCTTTGGCCGTGTTAATATTTTGATGTGTTTTAACCGATAGGTACATCCAATCTTCCGTAGGGTGCATTGGGTATACACTGTGCCTAGCGAATAATGTGATTAGCAAGCAAGAGGAACTCTTATAATTAAACGTACATAGTTGCAGCAAACATTCATAAGACATTTAGTTAGGAACTCAAATATTCTCACAAATTAGGTAGATATTTGAACTTAAAATCGGTATTGTTAGGAAGGACCGGTGCTAATAAGTGAGATAGCACTGATAGACTGCGGAAAAGTAGGTATATGTATAACACATGTTCCAAGGGCGAAATTATTAAAGTTAGATCGAGGTGCTTCACGGGTAAAAGTGTGATATTTGAATATAAAAGTATGTTATAGTAAGACTACCAAAGAAAATGACATTTATAATATTGTTTTATCAAAGTAGTATACTGATTTTCCCGTTGAGATTCGTAATGGCACTTAAGTTTGTTTTTTTACTGTAATAACAGCATATAATCATATAGACCGTCACATGGTAAGCGGTTACCGGAAGTCTAAACATATGTAATTGCAACATATCACTTTCGAAGTATACAATAGTGGTCACATTATTACCTTTATTTGTCATTGCCATGACTGATAACTCGTTTTTTGCAAGAGTTGAAGGTTTTTTTTTAGAATGTACAGGATGAACCAGGTTTTTTTAAAAGCTATGGTGGAAATACCCTTTTCCTTGCAATGCGATCGGAAACAGTGCGCACTGTGCGGTATGAAAGAAACTTCATCCCTCGCACGCTTAAGTTGTGCAATGAACTCTGTGGTTTTCTCAAGCGACTACAGTATGTGGTTCTTCAACAAGAAGGGTATTTGAAAAATTTGTCACCCAAGTGATATAATAAAATGGTTCATACTACAGATCGTTTGTCATTTTGCGGTAATGTGTGAAAGTAACGCGGAGCGCCGTTGGTTACTTACAAAATAACTTAATATTGTAATGTTATCTACTAAGCTAGATTTAGTCCCACATGTCGTCATTATATAAGACATGTAAAACATAAAAAGGAGTAGAATTCTCGACTCGCTTGATATATTTATTGTAAAGAAATATATGTTCCCGATTTTTTAACAAAATATTAGAAAATATATACTTACAATTAAAAAATTATTTATGTTATTAAAAACCTCCCTTAGAAAGTTGAAAAAGGTTATTTTTATGTTATTCCGTCCGCTCTTAGCAAAGAAAAAGATAATTTTGTTGATATACAACCTTGGCACAGCGGCCTAGATATTATCTCTTCGACCTATGAAGTTGATGACATGAGTCTACGTCATGACGTTTTGGTCACGTGAGACCTTTTTCAGCATTTTCATTGGTCGAAGAGATTTTGTCAATGTCCATGCTAAGGTAATGGATACAAGCGTGTTATAAACTACCTACCCGTTTTAATTTATCGTTCCATTATTTAGTAATCATAGAATATTTATTTTGTAAGGATGCTTAATTAAATATGTGCTAACGCAGATGTATGAGCCGTTCAATAAAACGGTTTAGCTTGGAGGCTAATGAGCACTGGCTTTGTAGCAATCAGCTTTGTGTGGAATGCATGTACCTAACAGAGGTTAAGGGTACTCATACTACTAATTTGAGAGTGTCACGCGTTTGGTAGGTCTAGATTTCAATATATTGAAATATCTATGTGTATGTTTGTCGAGTTTTTCCGTCGCAGGAAAAGCTGCTCATTTTATATTCTAATTTTCCGTATAGGTTGATTGAACATTGTTAGTCATGTTTCATTTAAGACTGATAGTTGGTTTAGAGATGTCGCCCCTATTTATTTTGTGTGCAATTAAAAGACGTTTTATATTATGAATGTGATTGATAACCAACGTTAATAACATTTTTTTTGTGTCGTGTGACTATTCGTCAACGAAGTGTATCAAAATAGATAAATTTTACTTTTCTTTATTATTTCTGCAAATAAGATAGATTCTTCAGACTAAAAGAATAATATAGACGGTACGTATAGAACTAGCGAGTAAAGCCGCCTAAAGTAATATTAAAATAGTACCATCTCGCTCGCACTCTTTGTGTGCACGCACGAGTGCGATCGAGATGAGTACTATTGTAGTATTACTATAGGCGGCTTCACTTGCTAGTTCTACATGTTCTGTGTTTTTCTTTTAGATAGATACATTTTCATATTTAAGTGTGTACGTATGTGAAATAAACATATTGCATATACTATATTATGTAAGGGCAAATTGTCGGCACATATACGTATAACAAAAACAAAATGAGACACGCAGTGCCTCTATGTTACTTTACTTCCAGGCAAAATTTATTTTAACCCTTAATTACTATCACGTAAATCGTTCTTCTTGCAGAAAATAATAACGTTTTATACGTATTTTGTGTTGTTACGGATTTTTTATAAAATATTTATTAATATATAAGTATCACATCATGTTTTTAAACTATTTATTGTATGTTGATGAAACTCCTTATTACTTCATTTTGAATTGATATTTGCAGGGCATGAATGCATGATATTCGTAATTTTAATACGTGTGAGTAATTAAGGGTTAAAGGAAGTCTCGTAGAGGCCATTATGACATAAAATGTGTAATTTCAATGCGTGGCGTCAATTAAAGATATGACCAATTTTGACATTGTTGTTTAGACTGGATAAAAAGTTAAAAGATTTTTCTACTATTTCTTATAACACAGAGACATGCTGTGTTAAAGATATCCAATGCAAGCAGTTTTCAAAGCTCAATAAATCCCATTATTGCAATAATACCTATATATTTATCCATAAACGGTTGTGAATAACATAATGTATGAATACCAAGCATGATAATATTATCCGTGACCATAGACCTTTCATAGAATTTAATGGCACTTTATTTTGGTATGTATATTGATATAACTTCAGCCAAACTGACAAAATAATTCGACTGATGCTTTATCTGAACGCGGCATCATACTATAAGTCCTGAAACTGCTTTGAGTCTACAAAGACTTTGTCTAATCTAACGATGTTAACTTCGTAAGTTAACCCCCCTTTTCAATGTAACCTAACGTATGTGCCTAATTCTGATTCCTTTGGTAATACAATTACTATGCCAAATAATGGATATTAATATCTAAAATAAATTAATAATAACAGCAGTAATTCCGTATTCTCCTCGTTGATTATATCACTTAAGCAAAATATCACGTCTACTAAAATAAACATTTTAGGAAGCTGTATTTTCTACTTAGATACGACGAATTTAATGCCGACGTGAAATCTGGCAATTATTAACAAACAAAATGATTACTATCATAATTTATTATAAATTTGAGAGTATATTTTGAGAGTGTTAATGTTCATTATACTCTCAAAATATATTTTTGTAACAATAATTATTTATGTTCGTTATATCTACTGTTTTTATTAACCAATAAACATTGTGAAAAACTGCATAGGTGAAATAATACCATGAGAGAACACGGATACTGTATTTACCACAGATAATAAAATAACAAAATCATAAACTACCCACATGTTAGTGTCCGTGAGGATACGTTAACACATCACTTAAGCTAGAGAAATTGATAATGAAATGAACATTTTTAAGCATGAGTCGCTCTTACGACAGCATAAGGGTTAAATATCAATAGATATTTATTATAAAACTACATTAGAACAATAATTGCGTAACAGGAGAAAGATGATAGACATTCTTATCTCTTTTCCTTCAAGTACCTCAATCCTTGCGCTTCTCCAAATCCAGTACCTATAAATATAAAATATAGTATTTATATTGAAATGTCATTGAATCGAATTGTTTGTTGTCTTTGATGTTTTGTACCTAAACTCATAAGACTCATTGTTATCAGTAGGTAGTCATTTAAATACAGTATGTCGATGTTAGGACGTAAGTGCGATTTCATGTAAATGCCTACATTCATGATTGTTGTTTCCATCTTGATAATAAACTCAGTCCGCAACCATTTATGTGTTGTTTTATTTATTTCTTCTTACGGCCGTTCCCAATAACATATCTACAGATAAATGTAAAGGTAGAGATAGTTCCTTTGTCAAATCCTATTGTTATTTTGCTACTATGAATTCCGTTACTGGCGATAGATAGGTTATTGGGAACGACCGTAGAGATAATAGTATAGTTACGGCACATATTTTGACCCTAATCACGTCACAAAATGTACTCTATTAGCGCAGTACGCGTTTTTTGAGTGCAATGTCATAGAGTGAGAGTTTATATCCATCAATCAATGGGATAGAGTTGACCGTTCGAGGTGTACGCTGGGTTACAGAAGTGTAACGTCCTACCCTCTTACCTTGAAGGAGTATTTGTTGAGTTCTTAGTTTTATATCGAGTCGAGATTGGCTCACGTTTTAGGTTAGCAGAGGGTTAAGTGAAGAAATAATGCGGTAGCGGATCAGTTCGCAGCTGCCGCATTCTTTCTCATTCAATATTCACAACTCAATGCATTGCTGCATTGCATTTAAGAAATAATAATATTTTGTTAGTGCGGTATATTTATTTTTATTTTGAGATACATTTATAAATATCTTTATAGGAATGTATATACCTACCAATTATTATAAATTATTATACTTACGAGTGTTATATAGCAGTAATTTTCGATATAGCACTTTGTTAATGACTTGTAAACAAAAAACTTGTATAGATCAAGCTAAAAGCCTAAGCAATACTCTTAAAAGTATATTTACAGTAGGTATTATATAAAATTCAGTTCATTTCTTGGTGTTCAGTAGTTCTAAGAAGCCAGTTATCTTCGCGTGTTTAGTAAGCTCCACCAAAGGACATTTGTTTTGAACGAAGAGGAGTGCACTCTCGTCTTTCTGTTCGAAAGCCACCTCGGCTGCCTCTTCGTAGAAACTGGAAAGTGAAATGAATTTTTTTTTTTCAAATATACTTCGATGACCCTTCTTACCCGTTGGTACTACCGGTGGCACTACTGGTAGTACCAAGGGGATTTTTTTGCCCGTAGTACTGCTATCCTGTCTGGTAGTACCACGAGAGATCTTGCATTACCCATGGTACTACTCTATCTGGTATACATAAAACACGATGACGTAATAAGACATTCAAATGCAACTATTAAATCATGAAATAACATTGGAGCTTACTCTTGAAAAACTACGTTGACGAAACTCTTGTTAATGTGGGATTTTAAGAAAAACTGTAATTTTTTAACATTAGAGGCTTGTATCATCATCATCCTCCTGCCCATATCCCAAGTTAATTTGGTAATGTTTAGAAATTACCTACAGTAATTTTTTTCTACAGTCTTACATTGTAAAAACAAGACTATGGTGTCCTTCAGCTTGGAGACCAGATTTCGGAGATGTGACCCAAAGTCCCATCGGCCGTCGAACAAGAACCCCAAATATTTCAATTGAGGTTTGATACCGATGCGATGCAAAGCCTCCTACTATGGGGTTGGATCCCTCTGGTCCATAAAAGAACAGGGTCTAGATTTTGTGGAGAGCCAGCAGCCAGATACCTACAACCACCTACGGTTTCGGACTGACCTCTCCCCTAGCTGGTTCCCCTGGGGGGGGGGGGGGGGGGGGGGGGGGACGCAAGGATTTTCTAGTACTAGCGTCTCCACTTAGTGAGGGGAGATACTAAAACTCCTTTTTATAGTTTTCCTTTCGGTCTGAAGTCTACGACTTGGCCAAGAAGTCATGTTACCTATTTTTTTACATACAGCAGAAAACTAGAAAGCCAAGTACAGAATTGGATGTTTCAAACACTTAATTTATTAGAGGAATCGTGATCTTTTCGTCTTTTGCGAAAGACATAAATATGTTAGTTTAAAAGATTAAGCTTACCCAGCTTTCACATAATACTTGACTTTGATCTCGTCCCTGCACTTGGGCAGGTATTTGAGAGCTTCGTCGTTCATGGCGTACTTGAGGCAGGCGTCCACGAACGGCTCGTAGCCAACGGGCGATTTCTTAGATTTGGAGAACTTATCCAGCTCAGTCCAGTCGTTCTTTTCAGCCAATTTTAAAATACGGAGCCACCAATATCTGTGAATTATTTTTTTTATCATGTAAACTATTTACTTATTAGTTTCAGAGATTCAATTAAACAGGTTTGTATTCGTTTATAAATAGTGGAGAACGATGGCGCTTGATGGAACATGCTACACACATTAAATAAAGCACTTGTACTTTTTCACAACGTTGCATAAAAATGTGCAAAAGTACAAGTGCTTTATTCAATAGGTTAGTATTTATTTGTAAAATATAGTCTGTTCAAGTTTAAAGATTTAATTCATCTCCAACTAGCTGTTACCCGCGGTTTCCGCGTGAATGTGTGTTACCCCGACCAAATATAGCCTACTAGCTTTTGCCCGCGGCTCCGCCCGCGTGGATGTCGGTTATCGCGACCAAACATAGCCTATGTCCTTTCCCAAGGTCTAATCTACCTCTATACCAAATTTCATCAAAATCGGTTCAGCGGTTTAGTCGTAAAAGCGAGACAGACAGAGTTACTTTCGCATTTATAATATTTGACAGCCTCCGTGGCGTAGCGGTAGTGAACGCGGCCGCTACGCAGGAGGCGCGGGTTCGGTCCCCGCTCAGTGCAAATATTTGTGTGAATGAAATATGAGTATTTGCATTGGTCTGGTCGTGCCTCGGAGAGCACGTTAAGCCGTCGGTCCCGGTTGCCATGAGAACATCTATGGCAGTCGTTACGGGTAGTTGGAGCCCTCAAAAATCCAAAAACAACGGTCTAACTGCTAAACTTCGATATCGCCTAATGTTAACATTGGGTTGTGGAGGTCAGATGACAATCGCTTCACGGAAAATATCGAGGTCTAGTCAAATCCGTGGTTAAGACTGGTAAAAGCGGACCCCAGACTCCGAGCTGAAAGCTTCGGATGCGACTGGGAAATTAACGCTAAGAGGAAGTAAGTTATAATATTAGTAGGGATGTCCTTTCTCAGGCACTAGACTATCTTTGTACCAAATTTCATTAACATCGGTTCAGTAGTTTTGGCGTGAACGCGTAACACACAGCCAGTTACTTTCTCATTTATAATATTACAGTACCTTCTGTCAGGCATCTTATATTCTGCGCGCAGTTTGTCAGCCAATTTAACCTCCCCCTGGTCTAGTAGTTTCTCCACCGTGTCCTGCAGGGAGTGCCCCACGAAGCTGGCGCCGTACGTCTCCTGTAGCGAGGACTGTTGCTTACACAGTTTGCGGGCGTCCTCACATATTGAGACACCTAGAAACATTGCCAGTTCTCTGAATAGGAATCAATTGCTGGATTGTGCAAATAGCTGTTCTAAGAAAGTAGTAGTTTAAAAAAATTCCCGTTCCCAACCGACTACCTGAGTTAGCACGCATAAAGAATCAATTTCATTTATTCTATTTAGGCACATAAAGAGCACATATGAACGTCAAATATTACAATTATTATGTCAAGTTAAAAAAAAAAAGATATATTATTAAATAAAGTAAAATAAATCATTTGAAAATGATTCTTTCGCTGGTTCGGTAGTTGGTTCTACTGAGAAGATACCACCAAGAAACTCAGAGAACTCAATTATCCTTTTTCTTTTATTTTTTAATATAGTTTTTATACAATTTATAATGTGCGAGCAAGCAGTGATTAGGATGACCATGCATTTTTATCATTAAGATATTCATCTACTTTAAGTATCCTTTTTCCATTAAACACTTTTTCACTGTTATTTTAAACTTTTAAGTGGCATGTCAACCAAATCCTGAGGAATTTTATTGAATATTTTTATACAATTTCCTACAAACGAATTACGAACCTTATTAACCACTTTGAGCCCAATCAACCATTTTGAGTTGATTAACGTTTATTGTTTTTTTAGTGAAAATGTTATTAAATTCGTAATTGATTACTCCGAAGAACTAAAAAATAATAAAAATGTAAAAATTCACAAAAAGTCAACATTACGTGGTATTCCCAGGCGGTCACCCATCCAAGTACTAAACACGCCCGATGTTGCTTAACTTCGGTGATCGGACGAGAACCGGTGTTTTCAACATGGTATGAACGTTGACGATGTAGCGATTGAAATAAAAGAATTCGTTTGACTCATGTGACGTCTATATTTTTTAAAATTTTATCATTAAAATTACGACACAAGACACGTATGTAGTTGCCAATATACTCCGGCCCTGAGTATGAATTTTGTGGTTATTTAGATACATATAAAAAAAAACAAAATTCGTCCTATGATTCAAATTAGTTTTATTTGGAATTACCTTAGAGTATACATTATATAGGTATAGAGCGCTCACTCAGGTCTTTGGCGTCGAGTGTTAGCAGATACTTTGCGATGGTATAGCGCACCTCTAGTGACGTTTCATGCATTACCGAAAATATCAATAGATGCACTTATTAATGTAGTTTGTTGTTATGAAGTTTTTTGTTGGATTTGATATGCATGGATAAAATTAAAGCCAAAATACAAAAAAATGGCGTGATTTTGCGTTATTTTTGCGTCATTACATATTACTACAAATATACGATGTTGTATAAAATTTTGATTTAACATAATATGGAATTAAATATTATTTGCGAAGTCATTTTGATGGGTATTGTTTTGCTACTGATTGAGGTTGAGCCAGGAGCCTCGGTACTGTTCTTGCCCGTGATAGCAGTTCATACTTGTAAGGCGCGCTCTATAGCAATGTATACTCTAAGGGAATTACACTCTCAGGATTTCATGAAACAGTTAAAATAACTTAAGATCCTTACGTAAACGTTAAAATAAACTAACGGTCAGATGATGACTATAAGTTACAAATACCTTTATATTTATTTATTTTTATATCACTTAGGTGGCAGACAAGCACACGGCCCACCTGTTGGAAAGTGTTAACCGTGGCCTATGAACATCAACACCAAAATAAGTAATTGTAACTTACCTAAATCATTCTTTCCCTTCTTATAACACTCTCTGGCGGATATGAGCGACGCTTCGATACTGCCCGGGTTGGTCTGGTCTATCGCGTCGCGGATGTGGGTGGCCGCTTGACCGTGGAAGTCGTCTTCTTGTACGTACACCTGACGCAGCGCTTCCCGGTTGTGCAAAGCGCAGTATTTGATGTACAGGGCGTGCGCTAACGCAAACCCGCGGATTGTAAGCTAAAAAAAGAACACATAGAAACAGTTTTTTTTTTTCAATATTGTTGAAAAATTGATGATCTAAGACGGCGCGCGGTTTTAGTCGGTTTAAGTCTGATATAACCACCCCCACCAGCTCCGATAGGGGGGTATCCGAGAGGATTTCCGCACTACAAAAAATATGGAAGGCTACCCATGACAATACATGTTTTTTTCGCATTCGGTGCCATGAAAAATTTGTTATTCGCCAACCGAACCCGAAGGCGGGTCGTGCTATTTTCTTGGATTCAAGTCATCATTCCCTGAACCTTTTCCCAGCTTTGTTGCGGTAGACTTTCCAGTCTAGCGGTGATGCGCCTCAACTTCGATTTTCCGTGAAGCAACTACCATCTGACCAACTGGCGATATCGTGGCTCGTATTTGACTGCGTATTTGTGGCTCGGACTACCTATGGCTGCCATAGATGTCGGTATGACAACCGGGACCGACAGCTTAATGTGCTCTTCAAGCACAACCAGACCAACTGTATTCATGCAAGGTTTGCACTGAGCCGGAACCAAACCCGCGTCTCCTGCATAGCAGTACGTTCACTACCGCCACACCACAGACAGAGCTGTCTTGCTTCTCAGATTTAAGTAAATATGACTCAATAAAGAAAAGTGTTCCGATCTTTTTGATGCATGCAACCACATCATGGTAAAATGATTAAAATGTGGTAAACCTGGTTTTGAAAGCTTTAATTATGGTGATGTTTACTTACTTCAAATTCGCGTTTTCCCATTTTTTCCTTCAAATTCAGCAGGACTATGTACACTAGATCGGTGTCACCGCTCGCGGTCGCCTTCAACAACGCCGTCGGCCCTTCCCCCAGTGAGAGAAGTAAAGGCACTTGTAATTTGCTGTGAGTTTCATATTCTAAAATCTGTAAAAAAATGTACATTTTTTGTATTGAATGCTGGAATTTAACAGATAGGGTAGGCATACTTGGCTCAATTTGTTTTTGTAAAGTAATTTACTGTTTTACTGTTGTGAATTTCCTGACTGAAAATACGAAATTATATTTTCTCGAATCCAGAAATAAATAATCCTGGATCGGTAACCACACATTATTAAAAAAGGTCATATTTTCAAACGGTAATCCAATTAATGACTTTGATTATAACAACAATAAAATATAAACAATCCATACAAAAATGACCCTTTCAATTCCTTTGATTCCTGGTTCAGACAGAAAATTTATTACTCAAACATTTTTAATGTACTTCAAAATGTTTCTAAAATCAAAATTGAGTTTTCTTGCAGTAAATTTTTCTATCTATATACATTATTTAAGATACTTTTCATCCATATACCTAGTTCAGTTTTTGTTAAGTTACACTCACCTTGATAGCGAGTGCTTTTCTACCCTTTTCTGCAGCTTTCATGGCAATTGTTGTATAGGATATGCCCGGTACATTACTTAGTTTCTCGCCTATTTCACGAGCAGCGCTTTCATTGTCCAGGTGTGGTTGAGTCACCTGTGAAAACATGTAATTCTTTGTTATAAATAGGTTAATGATGTATGGATGGGGGGGGAGGTGGGGTATGATCTTTGGGACTAAACGTTACCTGCTAGTTGGTACACCAGAATAATTAATCAGCAGGTCCTGCTGATTAATTAGCAACGTTTTGGGGTAGACTTTACTCTCGGGGTTAGGAGGTAAGATGGCAGTAGCTCGCGTAGTTTTTAAGAGAAGCAAAATAACAGATAAGAGTGGAATAGGAGAATGGTGGAAGTGCCTTCAAAATAGTCGTTTGATTCAACCGGGACAAATGCTATGATGATGACGATGCTCATAGACCTTTTTGTATTTTAATAAAATAGCATAGTAGCTTGTTTATCTAAAATAAAACTATCGAAATAAAATTCATGGCGGTATTGGTACATCTCTCCACTCTCGATCGTAATAGTTTCAGTCTTTTGGATAGGGAAAAGACCCTAATAAGATGTAAAGAAGATTCAAACAGTATAACATCAGTATCAAACTTACCTTATAACAAGCCCAGTGTGACAGTACCCGAGTTCTACCGTCCTTGAGTTGTAGATATGAGGCTATGTGCCCCGCTAGACAGTGTAAGCGTCGCCATATTAGTCGGTCCAGGAATACTCGTTCGCCTAAATGTTTTATTCTGTTTAGAGTGGTTAAGGCACATTACTAGGTGACTTGCAGTAGTGGTGAATATTCCCTAGACTTTTTATGAACACGTTATCATTAAAAATATTTTTTTATTCAATATAGGAAGTGAGGTAACCAAATATTAGTACTTATTATTGCGTTTTGGGTAGTGAGTCATCATATAGTGAGAATGTTTTATTAAAAATTAGCTAGAAAAGCTCCGTAATCCTAAAAAACCGGGTTGTGTCTCAAAACGTTCAAACACAAATTATGTTAAGAAATTCATGTGGCATCCACGTAGACGATTGAAGTTGACGCAAATTCGCTTCGGTCACATACGAAACCACGTTTCGAAACCAGTTTCGAAAGAATAATAATATTTCTTCTTTCGAAACTGGTTTGCATAAAAGAATAATATTAATTTTTTCGAAACTATTACTTTTAGTCATAAACGGCTTAATTACAAAAAAAGGATACTGGTCTGAAGTCAGCGGTATGGCCACTTTGCGGTCACGCACCGCATTCAAGACCCTGAGCCACCTGCAGGTCTTCACGTACATATCCGTCAGCTCTGGGTCCATGAGGAAGCACTTGCCGAATTGAGCGGCTCGTATCAGGGTCTTTTGGACCCCGGGGTCGAATTCAAAGGACGCCGCTTCGATGCAATTTTGGACAGCAATCGGGAGGTCGGGCTTCACTAGCCTTATGTATTCGTCGGCTTTGTGGCTGCGTTTCTGTATAATAAAACATTATCATACTCTGAGACTTTTTTTTAGCCACGAAACGGCAAGCGTGAAGCGACTGCAGTGTCGATTGATTTCATAAAATAATTTCATAGAAAACTGTTTTCATAAAATAAATACCGGCCGCAACAAAGTCATAAAAGTTAGTTGTCAAATAATAATATGTTCACCAAATTCACAGGTTCAGTCGTCAACTTCCATACCATGTTGAAAACACCGGTTCTCGTCCGATCACCGAAGTTAAGCAACATCGGGCGTGGTTAGTACTTGGATGGGTGACCGCCTGGGAATACCACGTGATGTTGACTTTTTGCATTTTTTTGTGATTATTTTCGGTATTCTATCAATCTTAAAACGAATAACATATATATTTTTTATGTTTTTTTAGTGTATTCAATAAACTTACCTGAAAGTGTTTAGAAGCTTCAACTAAATAAGAGCCAGCGGCGGAACTGCTGAGTCTAAATATTTTCTCAACAACCGCCGGCACTTTCTGCATCAGCTCGTGCGTCATTTCGGAGACCACTCGAATGCAGTCCATCTCCTGTATCAGGTGGAACGGGCCGTCGTAGACGTACGTGAAGTAGTTACCCTTTGTGCCGTAAATACACATTGTATCGTCCCAATGTGCTACAATGGCTTCGGATCCACACCTGTTATAAGAGATATGTAATGGTCAAAATAGTGTCGATTCTGTTGCGGTTCTTGTTGAACTATCTCTTAATGCCCTGAATGTAGTGTTTGTGTCTATGAAATAGATACATACGCTGTCTCACGTACACTTATAGTGGGGATAGCTGTCGTTGGGTCAGTCTACGATTGACAGTACACGCGAGCGGACGTGTTCCACATATACCCGTACTATTCAGTGTAGTGGTGAGCCAGTGTCTACGTATTACACTACATTACGGGGACGGAGTATTCTACACTGAATATATTCACTAATAAGATGGGAGATTTTGGGGACTGATACACTAGAAACAGTAGATCTCAAGGATCTGAAGGTGACAGTTGGATGGAACAGAACGTAAGATTTCGCAAGGGAACAGGGTCTTGATTCTGCTAAAGCAAAACAATTTCATTTTAGACTTTGTAATGAAGTTAAAGTCTAAAATTAAATTTATAAGCTTTCTGTAGAGTTTCGATTCTTTTCATTTAATTGTGTTCTTTAAGTCTATAGCAATAAAGTCAAAAATTTATTGCCATGTTTTAGCAGAATAGAGGCCATATAGGATCGACAGAACTTTGTGATTGCCGTACATCCCACAGCCTTCTCAGTAATAAGGGAAATGGGTGAAATGGCGCACATAGAAGGGCAGATTACTCGTGCGGTCATCGGTGTCTCTGGTGAAGTAAGTAGGTGCTGAACTATCTCTAAAATGTTTTTGTTTGAATTTTGAAACCCTGTTCCATTTTGGTAATGGATACAATTTAGACTTTAAATAGATAGCATTAAAATCGTCAGTAGCTTAGTTCTTAACGTGTCGGCCTTAAAATCGAGAAGTCACGGGTTCGAATTCTGGCCATTATACTAATGACGGGAACCCACTCTTAACACTTTTTACCCGACTGCCAAGAAGGGTTATTGGTAATGTAGGACAAGAACCGACTAAAACGCACACCGTCTGTGGGTTGTAGGTTGCTGGAGGCGAGATTGGCTGAGGCATAATATATCTCTCGTGCCCCGGCAACCCACTCCTAACACTAACCATTTAGCTAGACTAGAGAGCTTAAAAAAATACTAGTAACTTTGGTTACTAATATTTGTAACGAAAAAAAGCAACTACTAAAAACTTTGCGCAATAGGTAAATTTTATAAAGGCAAATACAAACCACATTAGTTCCTTGGGTTGTTTGATGTAACCAGTATCGATTTCGGAGTACGGTTTGAACTTCAATTCTGATGAACCAATCCAAAGCATGCCGGAGTCTGTGAAGAATGCGACATGCTTGCCGTTCTGTGATGATACTATCGACAGTATCTGCGTGTAAGGGCTTGATATTTCTGGGCGCTGAAATGATATAGAAATATATTACTTTAATTATTTTATAAACATATAAATTATTAGGCATTGTATAGTATACCGGATTATACACATTGACCGTAAAATATCTAGTTGTTAAAATAAAAGCTCACCATAAGCACAGCTCTCGACTCTCCAAGCTGACACTTGTAGATTTCTTTTTCTCTACACACCAGTAAAGCTGTCACAATAACACACCAGCAAGATATTGGTTCATTTGCCCCTGAAAAATTAAGATGTCTTTTCAATACTGAGATTATCAGTATAGAATTTTTGTATACAGTATGTTGTATCTTTGTATTCAGTAAGTGAAGGGATGCGGACATGGTTCAGAGTATTGCTTTTCGGCTTTATCGCTAGAGCGGTTATCTTGTTTTTGTTATTACGAACACAATTTATATTAACTAAACTACACAAATATAGAACTATTTACTATTATAAGTGGCGAAGGGCCCGTATAATACGATTCCTACCGGCTTAACTTTATCCCCATGGACACCTCCCCCGCCGGAGCCGGGGGTGATATTATCGCAGACATGTCCCTCGCACCTCAGACAACCCAGGGCCATATCACTCGATCTGGCCCTCTTCCGGGGTAGGGACCACCAAGTCCCCAACACGCCCGAGTATGGGGAAGCGCCGCCGCCGCCGCCTACCGTCTTACCAATGGGTCGCGTGGTGTATGAAAAACTGAATCAAGGTACTTTTTTCCCCTCGCTCCTTTTCAAAGTTTTCACCCTTCGACACAATCTCTAAGTTATGCATTGTCCAGTCATCTGATATAGGATTAACCAGAATACTATAACAACTTTGGCTACTTTTCTACAGAGGATCCCCTGTAAGCCTCATTCAGCATACAGTTTTGTTAAATCTAATAAGTATATAAAATTCTCGTGTCACAAATGTGCGTAATCGAACTCCTCCGAAACGGCTTGACCGATTTTGATGAAATTTTTTGTGCTTATCCGGTATCTATGAGAATCGGCCAACATCTATTTTTCATCCCCCTAAATTTTAGGGGTAGTCCACCCCTAAATTTTTATTTTTTATTTTTTAGATAAAAAAATTAATTTCTATTTTTTTATGATACAGCATACAAAAATACATACAATCCTCAATTTTCACCCTTCCACGATCAACCCTTATTTTTTAATAGCCATTTTAGTAATTTAATCATTTTTCCTCTCCGGTCGAAAACTGATCAATCGTCATTTGAGTAGGTCTGAGAATCGGCCAACATCTATTTTTCATACCCCTAAGTGATAAGGGTGCAGCGGGAACGGGATTTGAATACCACGCGGGCCGAAAATATGGCGGTACGAAGTTCGCCGGGGCAGCTAGTCTAATATATAAAATTCTCGTGTCACAGTTTTCGTTGCCATACTCCTCCGAAACGGCTTGACCGATTTTGATGAATTTTTTTGTGCTTATCCGGTATCTATGAGAATCGGTCAACATCTATTTTTCATACCCGTAAGTGATAAGGGTGCAGCGGGAACGGGATTTGAATACCACGCGGGCCGAAAATATGGCGGTACGAAGTTCGCCGGGGCAGCTAGTTGTTACAATATAATTCTACTTACTGGGTAAATCAGGTAGAGGTCTCACTTTAGGCTCAGAGACATTGCTGACTAGAAACATTCGGTTAGTAGTTGTGATGACTGCTAAACCTATTCCAATGGGGTTCGGGAATAGCTGAGCTTTATATACCTGAGGAGAGATATATTACGTCAATTTCTGAAAATAAATATGGAATAAAAGCACATTTAATTTACTTTTGTCGCGCGACACGTGAGACTCCTGTACCACAATCTTGCGCGACACGCGCAATGTTGACAGCTGACGCGCAACATAACGCGCGGCTTATTCATTGTTCGATGAATAATACTGTGTCACCAAACGAGTTCTTGTTGTTTCCCGTTGTTGTGCAACATGGCGAGCATTAATGTTGCCTACTGCATGCTAGACATAAACCCTACAAGTACACGTAACTTTATAGTATGTAAATGTTTAGTTTGTACTTTATGCAGGGCCAAAGTTTCAGAATTAT
Source organism: Eilema depressum (assembly GCA_914767945.1). NCBI lineage: Eukaryota > Metazoa > Arthropoda > Insecta > Lepidoptera > Erebidae > Eilema > Eilema depressum. The sequence continues at coordinate 15,732,385 of OU612023.1, read as the reverse complement.
GTTTAACAGTTGCCTCCCTGGTCAGTTGTCCATAAAATTAAAAAAAAAGTTATAATATCATACCTTGGTATCCCTAACTTCTTGTCCCATATTGAAGGTCCTCTGGTAGGCTCCAAACATGTCATAGACCAGTACATCCCCACTCTCTTGCACACACAGTAGCTGCTCCCCATCAGACCAGCCCATATGGACAAGCACACCACTGTTCCACTGTAATAAAAACAAATATGAAGTTATCGGAAGAAATATCGGAAACTCCAAACAATACATGGTAAATATCCCGACAGTTCTAATAGTAATGAAGTTATGTCTTGGTTATTTATCCTTTGAAACAGATAACGCAACTGGAATAGTAGTATTGGCTTTGCCCCAGGAATAGGTTTCTGGAGTTAACAGCTAGAATGTAGATATCAAATTGGTTACTTGATTTTTTTTAAAAGAGTATTTGAACAGTTAAATGAGCGTAGAAAAAAATTCTAATATAATATGCTAAAATACTCTGCTGACCCATAATGTTTTATACCTCATAGAAGTTAGCTCTTCAAAATGTGATGATTATACAGTATCCAGTCATCAGCAACAACAGTGCCAAATCTGGTTTGTTATTTTCATTTGGTAGTTCAGTTTGTGCTTCACAACAGTGCCTAAGAATGAATACTACACATTTTATTAAAAAAAACTAGAACATTCTCCATTGCGCTATCAAGTCACAAGGTAAGCATAGCTCAACAAACTAGCCTGTGTTATGGGTTCTAAAATGCCAATAAACATACATAGATACATTGTTTTCATAAAAACAAAACATCACCACAAAATTCTCACCAATATTTTAGAAATAACATTTCCGACTCCATTATAGATTGTGATCACTGGTTTGGCATTACCCATTACTCGTACTAACTGTTTCCTATCCCTCACGACAGCAATAGGGCCACCATAAGGTGCTCCACTGACTATCATGGTATCCAAACCTTCATCCATCGACCATCTCATGGAGTATAGGTCAAACTTCCTGCAAAAAATTGAAGTGACTTTTAGTAGTTAAATATACATACATACATACATACAATCACACCTTTATCCCCAGAGGGTTAGGCAGAGGTGAATTAGCACCCACATTTCACCAATCATTTTATTAGGTCCCACGCAATAGGGGGTGAGCCTATTGCCGTATTCTGGGCACTATTGTTGACTCGAGCCATGTATCTTAGGCTGAGCCTGGGCTGTATAATTATGTCTGATGTTAAACAGCCCTATACCTTAGTCGCCTTGTACGACACTGCAAGGGAGGAGATGGGGTGGCCCAAATTCTACTCTGCTGGGAACCAAGCGGTTAAATATCAGGATTTAAATTCGCAATAATAATATTCCATAAATAGTTTAATGTTTAAAAGGCCTTTAAGGATATGGTCCATATTTGAAAATTTCGTGAAGCGTTAAGGATAAAGAGCTTTTGATTGACTGAAATAAAAACATATCAAGTGATACAGTAATAAGAAAATATCTGACCTGTAATAGGAATCCAGCTGGAACCAGTCTGCAGTTAGTAACGCCGACATTTTGTTTAAAAACCAAAACAAAGCTATTTCTAATTAAATCTAATGAGTTGTTATCATCCAATTGATATATTTTCCTCCTACAAAATCAACATTCACTGGTTATCGCCCAACATTTTATCAATAATATAATTTCAATCTAGAACAACATTTCATTGCTCTGAAAGAGCTAGATATTTTAATAGATGGTAATGGGTTGAGTTCTAAATATATTTTTTATGAAATTCATGAACAAAAACAAACCCAGAATTGCACAGAAACAAATTTTCTTGGCCTGTGCCTGTCATCAAGTAGTGATGTGATGTGATTGTTGATTATTTTATTTATCTTTTTTCTCTGTCTTACTTATGAAATTCATATTTGTTATGATGTTTCTCACATACCATCAATGTTTAAAGTATTGTCTACTGATAATTTATACACTGGAACGCAAACTGATAAGCTGATACTGATGACATTGACACTTAAAGATCCGTTCAGGAATGTTTATTTTTCACATATTTTTCACAATACAATGTTAGCAAAGCGATGTAAAGTAATAATTTCATCACGGTCATATCGCGGTCAAAACAAAAAAAAAATAGTACATTATGGTACAAGTGAGCAACGTTGGTGATTACCGCCGAGGCGCCATTGAGACCCGAGCCGCCAGGCGAGGGTCTTAAGACAGCCGAGGACGGTAATCATCATGCTCACACGTGCCATACGACGTTTTACAACACACTTGCGAATAAAATAATACTACAAATACTAAATAAACAATACTACAAATTAATTCGTTTTCCTATGCGCGCGCATTTAACAATGGCGGTCGACCATATTTAAAAAAAAATGAGGTTTGAACTTAACTTTTTTTTACTCTGTTTTTTTTTCTGTACTTAGAGAAAAAAAAAAGTTAAATTTGAGTGAAAATTTTGTTTATTACACAAGTATTACAAGTTGAAATTATTTATTTAAATACGAAAATGCATCAAATGACCATACAATAGGCGTATTAGTTTATTCGTACTATTAAACACGTTATTTTTTGTATCAAAACTTTTTTAAGAACATAGACAATTATAGATACTTCCTATAAAATTTAAAAAAGAATCTATAACTCACTTTTGTGAATAATAGCAATGAAAAAGTCACAGTTTTATAATAGGTGTCATTCCGTGCTTAATTGCGGTATAATAATATCACTTTTATGAGCAGGTGTGTTGTAAAACATTTTTTTTTTACTTTTTGGAAGCAACCTGCTCTAAAGAAAATCACTTTTTATTATTGAGTGAGGGAGTGAGCGGTCAGTGATCTATTTAAACGTTCTGAATATTTTTATTCTTTCACTAGCTGCCCCGGCGAACTTCGTACCGCCATATTTTCGGCCCGCGTGGTATTCAAATCCCGTTCCCGCTGCACCTTTATCACTTAGGGGGATAAAAAATAGATGTTGGCCGATTCTCATAGATACCGGATAAGCACAAAAAATTTCATCAAAATCGGTCGAGCCGTTTCGGAGGAGTTCGATTATGCACCCCGTGACAGAAGAATTTTATATATTAGAAAATAAAACTTTTTAATTACCAAATAAAAAATAAGGGTTGATCGTAGAGGGGTGAAAATTTAGGGTTGCATGTATTTTTGTATGATGTATCATAAAAAAAAAAAACAAAAAATTTTGTCTGAAAAATAAAAAATAAAAATTAAGGGGTGGACCACCCTTAACATTTAGGGGGATGAAAAATAGATGTTGGCCGATTCTCATAGATACCGGATAAGCACAAAAAATTTCATCAAAATCGGTCAAGCCGTTTCGGAGGAGTTCGATTACGCACATTTTGTGACACGAGAATTTTATATAATATATAAAATTCTCGTGTAAATAAATAATTCATGAGGCTCAAGCTCAATACAACCTTGACTGACGGACCAGTACACCGATTGTCTGATACAGGCTTTCCTCAAAGAGTTGGTAGGTCAGGTGACAGTTGCTCTCGTAAAAGCCAAAATCTCAGAAAAGGCTCAGAGAATGATAAATGATTTCAAATAATAATAAACGACCAAAGGAATTCAGACAAAAAGATTGACTGTCCTGAAGATCATCAAAATTCATTTCATTAGGTGGGTAGGTACATTACATAGCATTTACATTGCATTACATTTCACATCTTATAAAACATGTGGATAAGTACCTAATTTGTGTAATTAATTATGAAAAAATAAATTGTTAGCTTACCTACCCAAATGGATTAATGCCATGCGATAATTATTTAATTAAGCATAGGTATGTACCGTACATTAATACCAACTTATCTTACATTGCACGCTTGTTACTCACGGAGAAAATGTAATTTATATACTTTCCAAGTTATTAAAAGATTCTGCGTGGACCACAGCTGGACTAAGTGTAGCTGTTTTAATTAATGATAATATTGTACAACTGTTAATGATATTTTTATATTAACTATATTAAAGCAAATATTAATGAGACAAAAACTCGTAAACACGTTTACTGCCCAGGACAGGACTCACCTTATGAGTGCAAAAATATCGAGTTGGCATGCCCTACAACCCACAGGTTGAGTCCTACTAGTTCGCATGCCCTACAACCCACCGTGTGAGTCCTGAAATACGATAATCTTATCAGGGTTGTCAACACTTTTGAAATAAAACTGAATAATGCACAGTAAATTTAATATTATTAAAATATTGAACTCAAGCCCGGTAATGGTTCGACCCACTGGGACCACGGGTAATTCAAATTACCCATGGACCCGGTAATGGTTCGACCCACTGGGACCACCGGTAATTCAAATTACCCATGGACCCGGTAATGGGTCGACCCACTGGGACCACGGGTAAACACTGCTATGTATTGTATAATATGTATGTATTTACTTATGTTTATCCGCATTCTAGCTTCCATAACACAAGTTAGTTAAGCTATGCTTATTTTGGGTCTGTCTAGCTCAAAGATATTATATATAAAAAGAAGTAGATTCGTTATTGCGCGAAAATCGTGAAGATTCGAAAACGAGTCAATTGGAACGTTTGCCTCTAGTACCGCGTGCCGAGCGGCGCCGGCCGGACGTTGAGCAGAAGCATCAGTGACTTATAAAAATAACGAAAATGCCATCGTATGTTTATAGACACTGCACGAACTATTACTCTAAAGTTAATACATCAAAAGGGATTTCATATCACATGGAAATAATACATATTTCGACTGATAAAGACCAAATTTCTGACTTTCATAATATTCAAGTAAAATTATCAGCACGAAAATAAAAAGAGACAGTATGATATAATTTGGTGCGTGAGCGACAAGGACGTGTGTGATCCGAACATAGATTAAAGTACAGATGAGAATATCGTAGGCATTAAACTCACTACATACTACCTCCCAATTTTAATTTGTTGTTTTTTATAATTGCCTACTAATACTATGTGGTTCAAGTAAGTTAATAAGTGCGAAATTCACTTCACTGGCAAGTATCTACTTAGGTAAGTACCTACTTGTTAACATTTGTAGGTACTATTGGCAGCAACAAAATAATGAAATATAATAAACATACCTAGCTTTTTTATACTTAACTAGCTGCCCCGGCGAACTTCGTACCGCCATATTTTCGGCCCGCGTGGTATTCAAATCCCGTTCCCGCTACACCCTTATCACTTCACTTAGGGGTTTGAAAAATAGATGTTGGCCGATTTTCAGACCTACTCAATATGCTCACAAAATTTCATGAGAATCGGTCAAGCCGTTTCGGAGGAGTACGGGAACGAACATTGTGACACGAGAATTTTATATGTAAGAAGATACAATAACAATGACAAACAAACATCTTTGTCTAAACAAAATTACGCAATTATCTCAAACTTCACTTTACTGGCAAGTACCTACTTAGGTACTTGTTAAAATTGTACTATTGACAGCAACAAAATAATGAAATTTAAAAATTATACCTAGCTTTTTTAAAATACATTAACAAAGTTAAACAAACATCTTTGTCTAAACAAAATTAGGCAATAACCTCAATTCAGAGAGCTCTGTACCTTCTTTTTCAATAATTTTGTTAGCCTATGTCACGGACTAGCAACCGCACTGTGATTGGTACATTGTTATCATTAAAGTCCAAGTGACAAACAATAGCTTTCTTCTTCTTTTATATTGTATTTTTCATGTCCTCTCTTTTCAATCCATTGGTTATGTAGGGAAGTGTAGATGAATTAAAAATGTGCGTGTGTGAGTTCGGCACATTTTTCTACGTTGATTTGTAAGCATATGCCATGTCTATGTTATGATACGTCTTTGGTCTAGCTAGAAGATAGCGTTGTGTAAAATGTCCTACAATATTTATTATTTATTTATTTATTTAACAGAGATTTGTGACTTTAGCGGTCTCATAGTGAAATCACAGTAAGTATAACGATTAACTAGTCAAATCATTATGTGTTCATTCATACACTCACGCCTGTAAATCCCCAGAGAGGTGTAGATCACCCACATTTCACCAACTACTATAATTTTCGGTCCCACATAATAGGGGGTGAGCCTATTGCCGTCCAGTGGGCACTTATTCATGGGCTGTATGTTCACTGTCGAATGGAGAACAGCCCTATCCCTTAGTCGCCTTCTACGACTCCCACGGGAAGAGATGAGGTGGCCCTATTCTACTCCAACAGGAACCAACACGGCCCGTGGTTATTCGCTTTTTTACTTTTAGCATATATTCTAATCTACTACTGAAGTATTAAACAAAGATACTCCCTAGATGGTTATGAAGGAGAATAGTGAGTCTGCTATAACGTGCTATAACTCCGGACACGTATCTTGGACCTAAATCGCAAAACAAACGAGGCTCTGGCGCCCGCGGATTGCTTTGTAATAATCTATGCTTGGTGAATTTGAGCTCGTCCACCGCAGTAGCACCCCGTGCTATCCTCAAAAGACACCCAAGAAATGTGTACTGCGCGTATAGGGCACATTTTGAGCACATTTTAGGTCCAAGATAGGTGTCCGGAGTTATATTATAAGTAGGTACCTATTCGTTTTCCGAGCTATAAGGAGGGAAGGAGCTACACATAATAAATAGGAGATACCTCCAGCAGCTGTATTTGCGACTTCGTCCACATGAATCATAGATCTAAGTTTATTTTCTTACGCGCGGCTGCTTTTTAAAAGTAAAAGTGCCTACCCTTAACTACGTTTATTACATTATCTATTATCTATTGCTCGGGGCAATATTTTGGACCTAAATATTGAGCTCTATACGCGCAGTACCTACACGTTTCTTGGGTCTTTTGAGGACAGCACGGGGTGCTACTGTGGTGGACAAGCTCAAATTCACCAAACATACATCATTACAAAACAATCCGCACGCGCCAGAGCTTTGTTTTTCTATCGACTTAGGTCCAAGATATTTGTTCCCAGGTATACTTGCCATGCGGAAGGAGGAGGATCGGCAAACGTGGCGCATATTGGGAGAGTCGTATGTCGAGTACCTACTATATCTGTTCTGTGCCTATGTCCAGCAGTGGACTGCAATAGGCTAATTGATTGATACTTGCCAGTAAAAGTACCGAAAAATTGCCCAGCCGTTCCACAGATTACCCAAGTCAAACAGACAGACGCTGTCTAAAAAGGTTAAAATTCTATATTTATTAAAAATCAATTTTATTACTACTTTTATTTTATTGCTTTATCAGACACTTCAATTGTATTTATTTGTATAGATAGATACCTACAAATAACGCTAAAGTAGAAGTCGTTGACATTGACGCATTGGCTCTTCGCAAATAACTTGATGGGCAGCATTTTCTCACGCCTCGTCTCTGGTCCATCCGTGGACTATTAAGTAGTAAGTATCTACTGGAAGGAATTTGCATCCATAATGAATGATACCACCTGTCCCTTTCGCACTATAAGTACAAGTACCTAGTCACCTACTGAAGAGCTAGGTATTTGATTTTTGACCTGTTCATTTCAAAGTTGATGAGACTTTATTACCTATCTCTTTGCATTCCATAAGGACACAGGTTACTTCTTATTGTGGTTATAAGTTTATGTAGGTCGTGGGACTTTGTCTGGTATTCCACACGTTCAAATTCGTGGGCACAGATCAGTAAATGACGATGGTGTTCTGGTAGATTGAAAAAAAAAATGTTCTTCTTCTTCACCCTAGCGTTAATTCCCAGTCGCATCCGAAGCTTTCACCTCGGAGTCTGGGGTCCGCTTTACCAGTCTTAACTGCAGATTTGGCTAGACCTCGATATTTTCCGTGAAGCGACTTCCATCTAACCTCCACAAACCAATGGTGACATTAGGCGATATCGAAGCATTGTAGCCAGACCGTTGTTGTTGGACTTTTTAGGACTCCAATTACCAGTAACGACTGCCATAGATGTTCATATGGCAACCGAGACCGACGGCTTAACGTGCTCTTCGAGGCACGACCAGACCAATGCAAATACTTATATTCATGCATACAAATATTTGATCGAACGAATGAGAGAATGAAATGGAGAGATTTTGTACATTCAGTGGGAAGACCAAAGGCTTGTCCTGCTTTGTCATCTGCGCTGACGGTACAGAAAATCTCTGTTCTTACAGGGTCGGCAGCACGGGTGTGTGTCCCCTGGTGTTGCACACGTTCATAGGCCACGGTAACGTAACCACTTTCCATGTGCTTGTCTACCACTCAAGTAGTATAAAAAAAAAATTCGTAGATTCAGGATTTTGTAGCTGTAGATCAATAAAGAAATCGATTGAAACATCACATGGGAAACTCGTAAACTGATGCTATTGATGTCTATTGGACGATCCTTTTCATGCCTACTTACCTACTTATCTGGGTATTCAAATTTAATTTCTTTTATAAGTATAAATAAAATTTAATAGGCCTATAATATACGTTTTAATAATGTGCCTTATTCAAGATTTCTTTTCATAGCACCTTTAAAAAGTGACGGTAAAATTCTCAATCAACAACAATATGTTCACACCATCAATCTTGTATTCGATTTCTAAGAAAAAAATAGCGTCAACACTATTAAAAATAAAAGCGAAGGCGTCTAACGCACGTGCGACAGCACATCCATCACGCGGAATCTACACAATATGAAAAGAACGACTTTGATCCATAACTTGAATAAATAACTACATATTTGTTTAGAAATTACTATCTAAGTAAGTTGGTAGGTACTAATATCTGCACATGTAAGAACATTTTGTAAGTACCTGTCGTATATCTAGGGATACGTATCTTGGACCTAAATTTCGAGACAAATGAGGCCCTGGCGCCCGCGGATTGTTTTGTAATAATCTATGATTGGTGAATTTGAGGTCATCCACCGCAGTAGCACCCGAGAGAAAACACCCAAGAAACGTGTACAGCGCATATAGAGGACATTTCGAGTACATTTTAAGTATTTATATCCGCATTCTAGATTCCATAACACAAGCTAATTAAGCTTACCATGGGTCTAGATAGCGTTGTGTAGAATGTTGTAGAATATTTATTTATTTATTATTTATTATTTTAGGTCCAAGATATACCTATGGCCGGAGCTATACATGTGCCAATTGGTTGTGGAGATCAAATGGCAATCGTTTCACGGAAAATATCGAATTCAGCCGCATCACAGTTAGACTCGAAAGCCGACAAATCAGAAGGTTCAGAAAATGATGATATCGTCGTACCTACTTATCTAGTTTTTAACCGACTTCTAAAAAAGGAGAAGTTTTTCAATTCGGATGTTTATATTTTTTTTTAATATCTCCAATGTAAAGACACGACTAGTTTACAATTATGTAATAGTATAGATAATTTATTTTATTATGATACATTACGATACAGAAAATCCAAAATATTATTATCTAACGCGCTCATAATTCAGCTGTAGAAAAATATTCAGCAAAAGGAATATTTTTAGTGAAAAGAAAAGTAGATACATAATTTAACGAAGACAGAGCTCGGAATGCTTGCCTCGCAAATCGACACTAATGCGTCCAATAGGATTTAGATAAACCGATTTAACTTCAACTAAACGAATTTCCTGTTTTATTTAGCGTATTTATTTAACGTCGGACATATACTAAACGTGTAGACTTTCAATTCACCAGCTAATCACGAAATCTGTAGTGAAATGCTTTTTGTTGTTCTACCGCTTTAAACATCTCTACTAGCACGTTGGGTTCTGATTTCGTTTCCGCAACCCTATAATCTATACCAGGAATAAAAGTAACCTATGTATTACCACTACATAATAAAACAAAGTCAATGTCGCTGTTTGTCCGTCCCTATGTACCTATGCTTAAATCTTCAAAACTACGCAACGGATTTTGAAGCGGGTTTTTTTAATAGATAGAGTGATTCAAGAGGAAGGTTTATATGTAGGTATAATACATGCATAATATTGTAGAGATCTACTGATAAATCGGGTTCAGAATACCACGCGGGCGGAAAATATGGCGGTACGAAGTTCGCCGGGTCAGCTAGTTATTAATAATCAATTCTATGCCTGTACCAAATTTCAACTAGATCCGTCCAGCCGTTTGAGCGTGATCAAACATCTGTACAAACTTACACTTTCATTATATTAGTAGGTACTTAGGAGTAGGATAGCTATCGTAATTTCGGAAAACGGACAGGTATCTACGAGTACCTATCAACCTAGATAATAATCATTGATAGATGTCAAAATAATTAGATATATAGAATAGTAAAGTTAGCAGGTACTTACTACTTAGGTATAGTTAGTAATGAGCAAAGTACACGAGAAGAATAAAGTAGGCCCTCTAGGCAAATATCGATTTTTGCTTCCACTACACGTTACCTAATGGGCAATATAGTTTTGTAGTTTGCCTGTACCCCTAAATATGCGTAAACAAAATCTGAAACAGACAATTCCATTTGTCCCTGTCAGTATACGTTTAAACCCACCCACATAAATAAATCTAATCTAAGTAGTAACGATGGAATAGATCAGGCATTTGTAAATTCTTAAAGGTTTTTATTGCTTTCACAATTGTATATTCACGATCTTGACCGATGGGAAAGGCTTACCTAACCCAAATTTCGACAACTATCGATTAAGAAAAGTAAGAATTGTACCTCGTTTAGGTTCAAAATGTCCAAATCCCATTATTTGTTTCGATTGACTCCAATAGGCTCAACCCTTATTTGGAAAGTGTAAATTGCATTTCGCTTACTCAGTCGCTAATCAGCCGCCATTTTTCTGCGATGTGCATAACAAAGAATGGAATTTCTGCTACATCCATAAACGAACTGACTGTCAAGACGCCACGGCCACTCGGCTTGGAAACCTTCGGATGCTAGAAGTAGACAGGTCTGCGTCACTTGCGACATCGCCATGGCGTTTTAATGAGGTGGAGCTCTGAGACCCGTTTTCTAGAACGACACTCAGAACGACATATTGTATAGAGAGATTGACAGATTTGACAGTGTCTATATAAGCTGTTCTCAGATAAATCGAGATTCAGAACTGAGTACAATTCTGGAATACCGGTCTAAGTCGGAAAGCGGTCTCCAGGTTTCAAGATGTGAGCTTCGAATGTAAACAGAAGTCAACGCTGAGATGATGACGATGACAGCTGTAAAACATCCGCAGCAGAATATCGCACAGCTAAAGATAACGTAATCTTCTAAGACCTAACAGTTAAGTATTTAAATTAACCCCTATGGAAATGAGGGTTGTCAAGTTTACTCTATATACAAGATATGATTTCGTACGAGATTACACAACACTTGTCACAGTAAGACATGTGATTATAAGATTTATTGGCACAACCGTAATGTTCTGTGAGCAAGTTATATGCCGCTACTTTATTGCAATCGTAATCTTGTGGAAATTTGAAGGTTTATGGCCAAGGCAATGTTCTATTGTGTAGTTCTTGGTTAAGGCAATTAAAGATTTCACGTAATATCTTCAAACAATGTCTTGCATCTCTCTATACTTAGCTGTATAAGGTTAATTTAGTAGGAGTAAACAAAGGTATGGGACCTAGTGCCAACGTTGCTAGTTCAAACCTCGATCATTACACTACTGACACTCGTAACATAGTAATTGAGCATTGCTGACTGTAGGCAGTCAAGCTTAATTGCTTCTAGCAAAGTACTTTAGGTCTTTCCTTTATTGTCATTAAATCATTCATGAAAGCCTGCGGTAAAAGCGGTTTCGGGTGCTACTGACCCATTTCTGACAGCACTCAGATCGGTATAATGTTCTGTGAGGTCGACCTTGACTTGGCTACCCACTTTTTGGCTTGTACCTACTTATACGAACTTGATCTCTACATTGGTTAGTTCAGTAGTCCGTACTTGGTTGTCTTATAACAAATATAATATTATTTTTTTGTCTCTATATTGTATCGCAAGACATATCGTTCTCGACAATCTGTAATCTTCTTTTTATCAGCCAGGTTTATTCCACTCCTCTAGATTTGAATGCAAATGTTTAAGTATGTAATGTTTTAAGTTATTATTATGATTATGCAACCAAAATGCAATTTTTGTGCTCTACTTTTCACCTGTGTTAGAATTTGATTCTTCTGCATTCCTGTAGTTGTTTCTTGTAGGCATGTTTATTTTACGTCCGTTGACAGGCTATATAATATACAAAATGTTTGTAAAAAAGTCCTGTATCTGTGAGGTGCTACTAAAATAGACGTGTGAATAAAAATAACAGAAAATGTAACTTTGTGCTCGTGAATGAAAACTGTTCATTACAAAGTTATTATAACATTGTTATAGGTAATCTGAAATCTATTTTCCTTTTTTTATAATCCGGTGTCCTCCATTTCTTTCACGTAGAGTTATAAATACAGCCATACTAAATATGCAGTTCACAAGAAGAATTTTGGTTGGTTCAACAAGTAGGTACAACAACTTGACCTTCATCGCGACTTGCTCCGGCTCCAAATTCTAATTATTCATTATGAATGAAACCTTTCACTTCAAAATTTGCATCACTAAACAACCTATCAAGGCAATCCACAAACACTACAATTCCGGACAAATAGACCAACAGAACAACAACAAAAGCTAGTCATGACATCGATATGAAGTAACGAAATAACTTAGAAATGTCAAAGCCTACCGGCTGCGGGTCGTGGCGACCTCGCTCCCACTCTCGAGCAACGGTACTCACGTCTCGGCAGTCGGCGCCTGCGCTGCCACAAGCTCCGAGGTCTGTGCCCTCCTGCCGGACAACTTGTACGCGTCATTGCGTCCGCGCACAGTCCACACAACCGTTCGACTTTTAAACGAATAGTCACAAGTAAAGAACTCTTTGATGCAAACTCCCTTATCCTCATTAGTAGTCAAGCACAGGGAGCAAAGTTTGCACCGTAAACTTTTAATGTGACACATTACAGTACGCAGCCGTGTGTGAGAGAACTTTTATCAATATAGCCTTTTACAAGCTCTCAACTCTTGGCAAGTTAAATGTGATTTGTGAAATGTTGCGAATTATGGAGATTTCATGTTTTCATATCTTCATGGTGATTTCTTATCGTGTCTGAGCCTTAAGTGGAAGTTTGTGAATTATTGAAGGAGGAACACTTTGTTGGAATACCCGGCGTTAAGGTGTGAGGTGGAAATAGCGACAAAGGTGAGTTTGAACAGTTTTGAATTTAGCTGAAAAGTTTTGAGTCAGAATGATGTTAAGTAGACAGGGAAAACATTAGGGGTTCAGAAAATATTATACAAGTTGATCGCTTAACAAGACTCGCGGAGGAACACTTGAATAAATGAATACATTTAGTTGATAATGTCGGGAAAGGCCGTTACTCCGCGAGGGACAAGGGTGCTTGATTGTGCTTTAACAAAAATAAATAATTAAATTTCTAATGAGAGGAGGCTTTGTTCGAGTGTTGTAAATAAGGTTGCTGAATGTTAGCCCATGTTAATGAACAAAAGTATGCCTAGTTTCAAAGCTGCGCTGGCCTTGATTCTGTCGCGGTTTTTTTGTCGACTCTCGTTATGCTCTCGGTCAATCCGCGAGCTGTAAGTAGAGTTTTATGCTGGCATCTGACTATACAGTAAATCAACTATTTCTAAAATTAATAGGCGTAACTAGTTTTGGGATAAGTAGACCAAAGCGTATAATTGCACACTTAGATAGTTTAGGCGATATTTTCTTCACATTTTGTACTTAGTTAATGAGCTAAGTAGGTACCTATGTGACAATCGTGTTAATTTTTAAGTATTTTTATATGAGATGACCGGTATGATGTCAAGACCTTATAAATAGAACTAGACTACCTACTTACTTTACATAGATCTACAATAGTTAAATTATTAGCCTTAATGTAAAGAGTTGAAAACCTTATTAGTATGACTCTATTTTCTATATATGACTGAATGTAGCCTGTAGCCGGTGGCTTGATATTCAAATCCTGTAGAGGCATGGCCTATAGGATAGATTAGAGCTTAGGTAAGGATATACCTCTGTGCTAAATTTCACCAAAATCGATAGGTTTAGGTGTAAAAGCGTAAGAGACAAACAGATAGAGTTGCTCCCGCACTTAAAATATTAGTAACGATTAGCGAGTTTTCAATGAGCCGCTGTGTTACCGTGTGTTTTAATTTGTGCCAGAGCGATAATGTAGAAGAAAAAACAAGAGCTCAAAGTAACACTTATGATCATCAATATCAATGCTTTCCAAGGTTAAAAAGCCTGTGAGAAAAGAATCTGGCAATAGATCTCAAGGCCTCAAGGCCAGTATTTGCTAATCATCGCCCGTAATTAAGTTGATACAAAGACTGTTTACAAATTGAATAGGCTAACAATATGCTATAATTATATACCAATCTTAAATATTCGACGGCCTCCGTAGCGCAGCGGTAGTGCATTCGACTGTTACGTCAGAAGGCGCGGGTTCATTTTCACTCAATGCAAATATTTGTATGCATGAATATCTCTATTTGCATTGGTCTGTATGATAAGTGTCTATAAAACTAGCCGGTCAAGTGCGAGCCGGACTCGCGCTCCGAGGGTTCCGTAAATTGGATTCAGTAATGAACTTATACCTAATACATAAACAGCAATATATTTAGATTGCGTTGACTTAGAACTTTAATTTTTGCATAATCAACTTGTTACCTCCACGCATTCCAAAGAATAATTTCTTGACAGACAGACGGACAGACAGACGGACAACGAAGATATCCTATAAGGGTCCGTTTGGATCCTCTTGAGATACCTAAAAAAGTATCAAAGTATGTTAAAAAGCAAAAGCTAGATCCCTTAACACAAGTTAGACCCAAAGTAAGCGTAGTCTAGATAGCGCTGTGTAGAATAAGTTCTAATGCAGAATCTTGATATTATATCCATCCACTATTAGACCGCTTATTGTAATTTTAGTCGTAATAAATTACAGTATTCAATTTCCAAAGGCACTTCGAAGTAATATGTTTTACTGATAGTGCTTACGTATTACAAAGCTGAACTATTTGCTTCATTGCATCACATTAAATGCAATTTCTAGGTGTACCTATTCAACCGCAAAGTAAAAGCAATCATGGTACCTGTAAGTAATGTACTATACACTTGCGTATAGGTACGAGTACTATCGACCCCTGCCCCTCTAGACAAGTGACAATTCCTTGGCCGGCGTTGTAGAATAGAATGTCAAATGTATGGGATTTGACGTATATGACAGGCGTCAACGAATGTCAAAAACGTCAAATCCTATACATTCGTCATTCTATTCCATGATACGCCGAGCAACGAATTGCCACTTGTCTAGGGGGGCTTTCTTTATATAAACACACGTACGCTTTCGTCATCATCTTCCTAGCAGTTTCGTCCATTTCCACACTTTCGAGGCCGTGGATACATTCGTCATTCTATTCCATGTCTAGGGGGGCTGAATAATACTATTTATATTATCTATCTATAATATGTTCTACCGGCACATGGAAAATATTTTAGAGTAGGTACTTGAATAATGTATGGCGCATGGCACAGTAGGTCAAAAGTCCTCTGAAAACGGGCTATCCCGTACCCGAACCAGTTTTACTATCGTATTTTACAAAATTGAACCCTAAACGGTTCAATTTTATAAAATACGATAGTAAAACTAATTCTCTTTGAAAATTGCACATAGTTTTTGAGACTTAAATAATTTAGTTATTCAGTAAGGTTTCTCGTTTGGGTGTTTCTTACTGGTTGTGTTACCTTTAAAATGAGGAAGAGTCGTGAGGAAGGTTTTGTCTGCATCTGACTGTTAGTTCGATACCTTTATAAAGTGGTTAAAAAATAGGTAGCTGCTACTTGGCTACTTACTTGGCTTACTTACTTACTGATATGCACTGTGTGAATGAACTAAACTCTGCAAAACCGAAGTTAGCAGATATTAGCCGGATTCTCACGAGATTCTCTGCGAGGTGCCAACGCAAAAGTCAAGTTCTATAACTTTAGGCCCGCATTCCAAAACGATACTCAATCCTGAATCTCGATTTATAACTGGATCGGAGGACAGATGTAGTTTAGATGACAGTTCTAATACCACTGTGAGAGTCGATTCAAACTAAGTTGTTCTGGCATACGGACCTTAGTATTTATTCTTTCAAGTTGTATCCCTCCCTATACAAACATTTCGTATTAAGGTCGATTTGCTTAGACGAGCGAATGCTCAATCTATGCTCTCTACGTCAAATTCTATTAGTGTAAACAGTGACATAAGTTCTTTCTTATGTACACGCTGAAGACAAGGTTTCGTTTACACATAAAATATTTAGAAAGAATGCTCTTGTTCTAGCTCTAGCTCTATGCTCGTGTGGTCTAAATCCACCTTTATCATTAAAAATCAAAAGTAGCAAACACCACGATAAACATACCTAAACATTTTCCAAAAAATATTCTCTTTAAACTTCATGTATGGACTACAACTAACTTCATGTAGGATGTAAAAAAACATGTCTTTTTACATCCTGTGTCGTCCACAGGATATGAAAAAAGTAGCGTAAAAGCTAGTTATAGAATCGAGTAGATACCTATGACATAGCTCGTTTAATTATTCCTGTCTTTATGTAATGTAAAACTAGTTTCTCAGACTCAGGATATATGAAGTTCAATGTACTAACTGTTTTTGTTGGTGTGCAGCATGTATGAAAATAATGATGAATCGAATCGTAGGTAAGCATGTGGTATCTGCCTACCCCATTCGGAAAGAAGTGTGACTTTGTGTGTAAGGTTATTTTGCTAGTTTGTGTACCTATTTGTTTTGTTTAAACACCTCGGCACCAAAGACGAGGTGTTTAGTCCAATAATTGTGTCATGGTTTCGGTAGTAAAGTGGGAATGAATTTTTTTTTTATACCACTTAGGTGGCAGACAAGCACACGGCCCACCTGATGGAAAGTGGTTACCGTGGCCTATGGACGTATGCAACACCAGGGGCGTCAATTTAAGTTTTCAATTTGGAACGGGACGCAAACACTTGATAAATGAGTTAATGACCTTTGGCACCTACGAATATGATGTACCTATGAATATAGTGCGCCTTTTTGTAAAGCTGGTCATTCATGGTATCAAATGGCGATGTGGCAGATAATAGTGGAACCCTTCGAGCGCAAGCCCGACTCGCACTTGCTCGATTTTTTTTAAGCTATTGCAAAGCTTCCATCGCGGGCCTTGAGCATAGTATATGAGCGTGGAGACCGAATCCAGAAATTCCGTAACGAAAAAACCTAAGCTGACACTCCGAGCTCACACGAATCAAGCCGAGCTGCCGATTTCGGAGCAGTTCGAAGTCGGGGGATAGTTGATAAAAAATGCTATGCAATAGCTTTACCGCGGCAGTCCCCGAGTGCCACACGTCTTTTTGTAACTATGAAACATTTTTATTATTTGACTAGCTTTTGCCCGCGGCTCCGCCCGCGTGGATGTCGGTTATCGCGACCAAACATAGCCTATGTCCTTTCTCAAGGTCTAATCTACCCCTATACCAAATTTCATCAAAATCGGTTCAGTGGTTTAGGCGTGAAAGCGAGACAGACAGACAGACAGACAGACAGACAGACAGACAGAGTTACTTTCACATTTATAATATTAGTAGGGAAGTAGGGATCTACGCCTGGTTTTACCTTAATGTTTCATCCTATGTATTTAGTCAAGTTCTAAAATACAGTTTGCCGAAACATAAAAAGTAAATCAATTTATTTATCTACTTGGTCACTGACCTGTTACAGGAAAGACTCAAAAATTGATTATATTAGAACAGGTTACCTACTAGATTGAATGTAGAGGCTTGACAAAAATTTATAATTTGCAATTAAAATTTTATTAGTAAAGCAGAGCGACTGCTAATGGCGATTGTGCATGTAAATCTCGGTGTAGTAGGAGGAGCTGCCCCATATTTTCTCGTAGGTGTCGTAGAAGGCGAAATAGAGAGTGCCGCTTTGCGACAATAGGATCGCTTATTACGTGGAACCGAAAATCATAGTTGACGAAATATGGGTGTTATCATACCTCTGCCTACCCCTTCGAGGATTTATAGGTATTTTAATAAAGTGTGCATATCTAACAACATTTTTTTTTCGGTCAAGAGTACCTATCAATTAAGTTGACTTTAAAATTAAGAATTGGAATAGGATTATTCTTAGATTGAAATCAAAATTAGTTTGAAGTTAAAGGCTTAATTTAAAAATTTATTCAGTTCGTCTTAACTCTTAAGGGAACCTCTGCATGCCTTTGTATATACATAGGTACAAACACCCACTTACAATTGCATTCTTGTTACTTGTTATAGAGATTAATTGAGTGGTTATATTTTCACAAGCAATTTAAACATTTATGTTACCTGTTATAACATAATCTTTGAGATCTTGTTCCAAACTCAATGACAGTCAGCAGTTAACTGTAAGATACTGTTACACAGAATTTTGTATCATCCATTAGAAGACTGGTTAGGCAACTATTCGTACTTATCTAATTATCTTTATTATGTCCAATCCCATAATGTTTATGTTCGCATATTATTATAAACAGTTACACAAAAAAGCTATTGAATAAAATATATGTATCCTGATGTCATCGTTCGAATCGCATAAACTTGTTGGCTGACTCAATGTTAACTTTAGGAGGAAATATTTTATTAGATTTTTTATAGGTAGGTATAGAATGGTAGGAGAACAGTAATGTGTTGTTAGTTTCCATTATATAAAAATACAGGTCTATGATTTCGATGTATACCGGTTCATGCCACAAGATGCTCCACTCGGCGTATCATGGAATAGAATGACGAATGTACAGGATTTGACGTTTTTGACATTCGTTGACGCCTGTCATATACGTCAAATCCCATACATTTGGCATTCTATTCTACAAAACGCTGTTCGACTAATTGCCACTTGTCTAGAGGGGCTGTTCATCTCTATCATGCAGCTTTCAAATACTGGCAAGTTGAAATTCACTGAATCTATTTAGGTACCTACCTATAGCTTGTCTAGAGTAGATAAAACAAAAAATGTATCTAAGAATACACTGGTTAATTCTGATATTATTAGAGAACCTGGCGCATAAAGGGATTCCCTGTTCAAAGTAGAACAGTCATCTTAGCAAACTACACCTTGCAGAAAACCGCAGTACCTAAAGCGACACTATTTGCCTAATGTTGTGAGTTCGGTCGCCAGTACTCCTTGGGGAGATCATGGTCGGTAACGACACAGTGATAACTCTGGGGTGACAAACGTTTATGACGCACCGGGACTAGAGCGAACCGCCGGAACTGGAACTTTACCTTTAGCAGAAGTCATACTTAATATTATAAATGTGAAAATAACTCTGTCTGTGAGTCTGTCTGTGAGTCTGTCTGTTACGCTTTCACGCCTAAACCACTGAACCGATTATGATGAAATTTGGTACAGAGGTAGATTAGACCTTGATAAAGGACAAAGGCTATGTTTGGTCGCGATAACCGACATCCAGCCGCGGGCAAAAGCTAGTAGGTAATGAAATAAAACATCCTCTCCCCCAAACGCCTAATATACCGTCTCCGTTCCATCGTGGGTAAAAAAACATATTATAATTTAAGTTAAACTAGTAACCGAAATTACTAGTTGTCCATCCAGCTAAGCTACATGGCTTAGGGGTTGTCAGATGGTAGTTGCCTCCGGAAAAGTCCAAAAGCGGATATCGGGCTCTAAAGTGCGAACTTCGAACGAACTGGGAAATCGTTATGAGGATGATGATGATTCGGATGTCACATACTTACAAAGTTCAAAATCGATACTATTATCAGAAAAGTAAAAAGATATTACAATAAATTTGTTACCAGGCAACAAGGCAAGTTATATAACTGCTTGTAATAATAAAAATTAAAAGTTTGTAAGCGAGCAAAATCTTGAGAGTATCTAGCAAAGTAACAGCGTGTCTAATAAAACAATTTATTGGCAGAGGGCCTATTATACCGTCCGGTTATCTACCATCTATTCATGTACGCACTTAATTTATTAGATGGGTCTACGCAGATCCGCGATAAAACAAGAAAAAATTGGAAATGTCAAGGTTTCACTATAAAGAACCTCTGAAGTACTCGTACCTATTTTGCGGCCGTTTATCATAAATATTTCGTAATTATACTATAATATTTATTGTCCAATCATATCAATATGATCATCATTATAAAAATCATATTATCGATATACCTGATATTAAAAAAAAACAATCTTGTTTACTAGTTTGTAAAAAAAGATACTGATTACGTTGTTGGTCCAGTGACACAACATGATTGCATGGGATGGTTAGGCTCTCACTTTGAATCCCGATTAGAAAAAGCGTTCCCAATAACACTACAGACTTTGGAAACGTACCCAGTAGATCGGAAACATCAATAGGTTTAATATTGCGTAGTTAACAGTGCGAAACATAAATAAATCATGACATGCTTCCTAGAAACACTCTTTCGCGCTCGTAAAAAAAGATAACAAAAAAGTTCTTTCTTGAAGAGTAAGCGCTGAAAAATGACGTGTCCTCATTCCTATCTTGTCACAGTGACGGTATGGCTCGGGACATTTATCTTTAAGCTAAAATGTGCTATATACGTGCGGTACACGTTTCTTGGATGTCTTTTGAGGATAGCACGGGGGTGTTACGGTGGTCGAGCTCAAATTCACCAAGCATCTACGTCGTCTTCGTTTCTCTCGTGATTTAGGTCCAAGATACGTGTCCCGAAGTATACACGAGCTAGGCGATCAACGCATCGTCGACGTAATGTTGTTATGCTCGCCAGCTCATAAATAGGACCGATTACGGAAAGATCCGCCGCTCCTTGACGAGGGAAGTACGTGAAGCCCGAGGCTGTCATAAATATCAGTGGCTGATTAATGTACGTAGTCACTGCCCTCAAATATTGTGATAATATTGTAATATTGTTACTAGTGGAGTGGACTCGATAGATTACAAATTATGACCATTACAGAAACCAATTCAAAGACAATGAGCAGTTTTCCAGTAGGTATAATAATCAGTTGGTTTTTAAGTCATCAGGAGATGGCGCTAGCATAGCTTTTGGTAATTTCAATGTACTCTGTGGTTTGTTAGTGGTATTTTCATTGTATCAGAAAAAATGACAGAATATTTAAGTAAAGTACCTAAATCATTACAAAACCGAAAAACATTTTTTCCATAAATTACACTAGATGTGACACCACACTCTTCTTACCAAAAGTGCCGGCTGCGCCATCTAGCGCGTCTTTAGGAACCCTTTAAATACCTACTGGAAAACTGCTCATTACTTATTTAAAAGAATTGAGAGAGCCCTTGTTAGAGTTCCTAGATCCAGCTAAGCAAAAATACTTGTGTATTAGGTGGACGGTGTGGGCCAGGATTTGAGTCCGGGAGCTCTCAACCGAGTCCTAAACCACCAAACTCTTTTCCGCTTTCTAGAAGATCAGTGTCGTAAACACGTAGTTAATTTTTTTTAATATTATAAAGACAATGTGTGTAGCTCAAGTTATTATTCATATTAAATTCACAATGTGTGAACTTTGAACATATCCTAGGTACTTACCATTTAATTTTAAGTTTTTTATTCTTTATTATACATTTCAATGTAGATTTTTTAATCTATAAAGTGAACTATTAAAATTCTTAAAAGGAGCTTAGTCTCACAAGTTCGCTCCCAAGTAGACTCACCAGTTATTTTACGAGCACTTTCTTTTAAACTTCACACTGACACGTCTAGCCTCTAGACGTGACAAACGATCATATTTACGTAGTAATCTTCCACATACATCGTTTGCGTAAATGCGGTTAAAGACAATATGTCTTATGTTTCTCATGAAAGTAAGAATGTGCAATAACTTTTCTTAGTGTGTGGGGAGAGTTAGTAACTCTACCCGAGATGAAGGCGACAGGAATGAAAGTGCAGAATGTAATTTAAGATGCACATCCGATAGGTATGTACTTTCTTATGCCTAGTATTAAACCAGGTATCATAATAATTTTAATTTTCTCTGAGAACCGCATCTTTATGACAGTTTTCTCCTAGCACGTGTATACACGCACTATAATAAATATCTAGTAAAAGGGGTGAATAGGGATCAACGGGTGAATAGAGATAAAATGATCGTTAGATTTTATGAAATGATTTCTCGTATTTTACAAAATTTCAAGTATCTAATTACATATTTGATAATTCTGTTCTTTGGTGACATGGATTAATCCATAGTTACACTTAAGAGAAAATAACTGCAAAATTCTTCTGACCATTTTACTTCTATTCACCCTTTGATCCTTATTCACCCCGTTTTACCATACATACTAAATTATTGTGCTGGGATATTATTTTAGATCTACAGCTCCCCTACACAAGTGGCAAATCGTTGGCCCGGCGTATAGTAAAATAGAATTTATGAATGTATGGGATATAGCTCAAAACCCATACATTTATCATTCTATTCTAATTCTACAATACCCCGGCAACCGAATTGCCATTTGTCTAGGGGGGCTGTACAGAATACGAGTTCAAGTACAAGTTCTTTATTTGTTGAGTATGGTAGATACAAAGGCACAATGGTGAAAATAGTTCAGTAGAGGCGAGCGCTCTCTCTAATCCAGAGTGCACATCCATAGTTTGATATGTTTTGGAGTGGTTAAAAGCCAAACTTTGTTTGCGGTTGCTGTTTATCATTAAAGGTATTATTACGAAGCCGACCGCATACGACAACTGCCGACGCACGCAGCAGATACGCGTATTTAATTGCATCTTCTCAATGGTCCCCTTTATCCGTATCGGAGTTTAACAAGTAATGGATACGCTGTATGTGGTGCATGCGTCGGCAGTTGTCGTATGCGGTCGGCTTCGGAATCATACCTTAAGGTCTTCTCGCATTAAGCCGGGTACTCACTTATGAGCCGTAACCGTAACCGTTGCATGCACTGTAACCAAAAGCATAGTGTGTACGTAGTTCGCTAACCTGCAGCGAGCGGTACGCGTGCGGTTTGCAGTGAGCCGACGTTAACAACGTACCTACTCATTTCCGAACCCGTAACGTTGCACGTAACTGTAACCGTTACTGTTACCAAAAACATAGTGTGTACGCTACGCGAGCGACTCGCAAGGAGCCGAACGATTGTCGGTTTTAATCCAGCTTGTCAGTTGTCACTGTTGTCAGTGGCCTCCTCGTACACATTAGAACCTCGTTACTGTATCTGTTTGGTTACAGTTACAGCTCTCAAAATGAGTACGCTCGGTGAAGCGTTCCGGCGACGTCGCGAGCCTAAACTGTAGAGCCTAAACTACAAGCGTACACATTAGAACCTCGTACTGTATCACGCAAGTTCGGTTATGGCTCGCAAGTGAGTACCCGACTTTACTGACACAGAATGTACTGTACAGATAATGTATTGATCTTATGCGGTCGCTGTCAAGTTTCACCACAGGACCGATGCGTCACTTTCATATTGGGGTTTTACTAACACGTTTAGCAGCTAGACCAACTACTTCATTTGTCATGTAAACATCACCGATCGTTTTCACTTGTCTTAAAAAACATACAACTGCAAACTAATCACTAATTAAGGTTAAGGATTAATTAATTTGATGAAGATATGTGATGTTTTTTTAAACTTTCGGTTTATTTCTGAGCATGACTGAGTTCGTGAGTTAATGGGGTCCCATCAATATCTTGTAAGACAATCTTAAAACAAAAAGCCCGTAGGTACACTTACTGACTGACGGATGAGGCTTTGGCGGAGACTTTCCTCACAGTGTTGGAGAGTCAGCAGTCGCTCCTATAAAAGCTCGGGCTACGAGTCTGAAACGTATCTCCGACAGTCAATTCGCCGTTTGACACTTCGTCGACAGAATTTTTCATCCTCGGGCAGTTCTCCGACAGAACGTTTCGCCGACGGGCATTTCACCGACGTAATGCTTCACCGTCGGGCAGTTCACCGATATTACCTTTCACCTAATAACGTTTCGCCGACAGAACGTTTCACCCTCGGCCAATTCGTCGACAGAATCTTTCACCTACTATACTATATTAAATACACCGAAATAACTTTGTCTTTTTTATTTACTAATTTCAAAAATCACAATTATTAGGAAACGAAACGTTATTAGGTGAAAGGTAATATCGGTGAACTGCCCGACGGTGAAGCATTACGTCGGTGAAATGCCCGTCGGCGAAACGTTCTGTCGGAGAACTGCCCGAGGATGAAAAGTTCTGTCGACGAAGTGTCAAACGGCGAATTGACTGTCGGAGATACGTTTCAGACTCCGGGCTACAAAGTGACATGATCATTAGTGAGCTCGATAACGATTATAGTAGGTAATAATAATCTGGCAAGACGGAATTCCCTGCTTTTCGTGGATACACTGCAGGCCCGGTTCTAGGGGGGAAGGAAGGGTCAAGCCGGGGCTTTTATTAAAGGGCTCCTTTCCTTTCTAAAGTGATTTAAATCGTAAAGTGCATTATTCTGTAGATTTAAACTAAAATGACGTTTATGAAGGACTTATCACAAAAAAGGAAAGTCATCTAAACGTGCTAAGCTAATAGGAGCGCGCGTGATCAACCATGTTTATCTTTAGTAGATCACTACTACTAAAGATAAACCCTTTAATTACTTAAGATGATAGATAATCTTAAGTAATGAAAGGGCATAGAGAACAGTATGTTACACAATGAGTATAAAAGTAAGAAGTCGTTTTGGATATAAATTCTCTGAAAATTCTTTACTTATTGTTTACATTATATCTGAATAGCGAATAGCTGTGCTAGCGGCTAACTAAATAAAGTATGAAATAATTAACTATATCCCCTGAAGATTAAAAAGCTAACTATAAATCAATTAAATGTGCAATAGTTATGAATTTATTTTAATAATAAAAACATAATTTATTTATTCAAGTAACTTATAAGTCATTGTGATAGTTGTGTTAGTAACAATAATGGCTTATAAACTATGTTAGTGCTAAATTGTTATTTAAAATGACATAATACAGTGCTCAGCGCAGTAATGTGACAGGCGCAGCTGAAACCTTGGTGCAGTGAGACATGTAGCAGCAATCCATCCTGCTCGCTGATGAAGCAATGATAAATTATTGTACACTCATAACTCACCCACGATAAACCTCCCAGAGCGGTGAGTAGGGTAGCCAGAGCTCACTGGAGACGTTTTGTGCTGACAGTGGGAATACCAAGGGCTTGTCCTACGTATCTTCTACGCTGACGGCACAGAATCTCTCTGTTATTACAGGGTCGGCAGCACGAGTGACTCCCCTGGTGTGGCACTCGTCCATAGGTCACGGTAACCATTTTCCATCAGGTGGTGCACCGTGTGCTTATCTGCGGCTTAAGTAGTAGAAAAAAACTCTATACGGGTTTTATAGGTGTTACTTTAATTTACTCACCACTGTAATCTTAATTATATAAAAAAAAACTACTGTCGTTGACTGTACATTTGACCTGAGTCAAAATCAAAATGCATGGTCCTATACCCAACTGTACCAAAGACAAAAAATGGTTCCAAAGTGTATAATCACATGGTTTGGTTATTAGAGCGATTATCGAGATTCCACTATCTAGTCACTACCCGCATTCCGCCATCACCGGTGCGAGTACCGTTAAGAATGATTACACTCGAGTAATTACATGTGTGTTCGTTTACATATATGTATATGTATATGTTTATGTGGGTGTGAGAAAATGGGACACTTGCGTATGATTATATGTGCTGGTGTTTAAGATTGCTCGTAAGTGTAGACTAAGCAACAGAGGAAGAAAGAGAATAGAATGAAAAATATCGCTCTAGCTAGTTCATGAAGTAAACTGGGCATCAATTCTACTAAAGCAAAACCATTGTCATACTACCGAGACTGCAAATAGTGGCAATGAATTTTAGACTTTATAGTTACAGACTCAAAGTCCAAAATTAAATGAAAAAAGTTTCATTACACTGTCTCATTCGCTCTACAAAAAGGCATTTAATTTTAAACTTAAACTGCATTACTTTAAAGGCTAAAATGAAATGGAAGTTTCTTGCAGTAGTAGTGGCATGACAGTGGTTTTGTTTTAGCAGAATCGAGGGCCGGAACAAATGTCATTGGACATTGGGTATATCCTTCTACTGCTGGATTATTCAATATATTACAGTACTCTTTCTCAGTGGGGTAGGCAGAGACTATTATGTTTTCATGTGCTATGATCCTGGTAAATATCTTTCACTTTTCTCTACTTTTTTCTACTTTCATAATTGTTTTTTACATGCTCGCCGGTTTCTGTACTCTTGACATTAAATTAATAAACAATTGTGATTTTGTGACGACACAAATGTGATGTCATAGAATTATGACGTCACAATTGTTTATTTCAACGAGTTATTTTTTTATCTAAAGTTTATCGACAGGAAAGCTAACATTCTTTTAGCGTCATAAATCTCACGTGTGTAGAGACCTTCTTCAAGTTGAACAGATTTGGTTGAACACAAAGTTTTTCACGAACCATTGTCGGAGTATTAGTAGAGACGTGCCCTGCATGACGCTGTCACATTTGTGTGTGATGGCCAGGGATCGCCTTCGCTCTGCTCCCTAACAATATGTCTGAGACTTTTCCACGGTATTGTTTTTAAGAGGATACATCGGAACTGTTGGGAATTTCATTTGTGTTCTGTAAAATCGAAGTAAATTATACATAGGTATGTCATGTAAGAGGTCAGAGACTAAGCATTGCCATACAACGTGGCAATGCTGCCAATCTTTTGGGAACGTTACTACAAGAGGCATGTGATGCGGAGGAATTCCACGACGGGTTCTGATTTGTTTTTAATTTGTTCTTTTATGTTTGGATTTTATTGTTAATTTTGTATTTAAATTTATATTTTATTTGTGTTATAGAAAAACAATGTAAGAACACAAATATGTAAGATAGCAAATATGAAGTGTGGACTTGGAAATAGACGATGTATGTAATATAAAAGCACTCACGGCCCTCACGGGACATAGATTACAAAAAATATTGTAAAAGAATTTAGAATATGATTGTCGCATCCGAAGCTTTCACCTCGGAGTCTGGGGTCCGCTTTACCAGTCTAACTGCGGGTTTAGCTGATCTTGGATATTTTCGGTGAAGCGACTGCCATCTCCTCCACAACCCGTTCAGTTGAACGTTCTTATAAATCTCACGAATTGGGGCTTTAATATATCGAATCCAATACTTTACAGTTGCTCAGTGGGAAGACCAAAGGCTTGTCCTGCTTGTCTTCTGCGCTGACGGCAGAATCAATCGCCGCCAAAGACCGAAGTATAGAGGAATTTGGATTGGCTTCGTGCGGTCTCGGTGGCTTAGTGGTCAGAGCATTCCCCCTGTAAGGAAAAGATCGCGGGTTCGAGTCCCGCCCGAGGTCGATTCTCTTTTATTCTTTCTAAATCGATGAGAATCAATCTATTCTCACAGGGTCGGCAGCACGAGTGTGGAGCCTCTGGTGTTGCATTCGTCCATAGGCCATGGGTACCACTTTACCCGCCGACCTAAGTGGTAAGTTGTATATAAAAAAACACGGGTATTTTTTTAATTTACGCTGGCCTACTCCCCATTAGGAATACCATAAGCGGCTAAAACACGTCCCTTTATCTTAAATTATGCATACAAACAGCTAATTCATTTGGGTCAGTGTTTTGGCAAAGAAGCTAATTCATTT
The DNA here is from genome assembly GCA_914767945.1 of Eilema depressum. Classification (NCBI taxonomy): domain Eukaryota; kingdom Metazoa; phylum Arthropoda; class Insecta; order Lepidoptera; family Erebidae; genus Eilema; species Eilema depressum. Next base: position 15,704,676 of record OU612023.1, on the reverse strand, counting down.
GCGGAAGTCCAGACTGCCATTCGCCGCATGAAGAACCGGAAAGCTGTCGGACCCGACGAAGTCCCCATCGAGGCTTGGAAGGCAATGGGCGCCCGTGGTGTGGGCATTCTAGCAAATCTTTATAACCGCGTACTCCTCACCGGCGAGATCCCGAGCCAGTGGAGGCTGAGCATCATCACGCCAGTCTTCAAAGGCAAGGGATCGGTGCAGGAGTGTGGTAGTTACCGCGGTATAAAGATAATGTCCCACACCATGAAGCTCTATGAGCGGATAATCGACTCCCGGATCCGACAGGAAAGTACACTCTCGGAGTGCCAGTACGGGTTCCGTCCCGGGCACGGGACCATGGACCCAGTGTTCGCCCTAAGGGTTGTGGCGGGGAAATACAGGGCGAAGAACACGCCCCTGCACTGCCTATTCTTAGACATGCAGAAGGCCTTCGACTGTGTTCCTCGCGAGGTGATCTGGTGGGCACTGCGGGCCAAGGGTGTCCCAGAGACTTACATTGACACCATCCGAGACATGTACTACGATTCCGGTTCCGTGGTTCGGACTGCTGTTGGCGACTCGAAAGCCTTCCCCATCACCGTCGGGGTACACCAAGGATCCGTCCTTAGTCCTTACCTGTTCAGCGTGGTATTAGATGTTTTGTCGGACAGCATTAGAAACTCACATGAGCAGCCTCCGTGGTTGCTCATGTATGCTGATGATATTGCGCTCATGGACGCGGACAGGAGCAGATTGGTGCGACGCGTGAAAGGTTGGAAAGAAGCGCTTGAGAACGGCGGTCTGAAGCTAAATGTAGCGAAGACAGAATACTTAGCGTTAAACTCCACAGATCCCACACCCGTCCGCATAGGCGATGATTTGGTCGAGCGCACGGACCAGGTTAAGTACCTGGGATCTGTACTTCATGTGACCGGTGAGATCGACCACGACGTCAAGGCACGCATTGCTGCCGCGTGGGCCAAGTGGCGAGAAATGACTGGCGTGACCTGTGATCCTAAAATGCCAGTCAGGTTGAAGGGGCAGGTCTATAAGACGATCATTAGGCCTGTTCTCTTGTATGGTTGTGAGGCGTGGCCGCTGCTCGAGCGACACAAGCAAGAGCTGCGTGTCACGGAGATGAAAATGTTGCGGTGGATGTGCGGCGTTACGCGTAAAGATCGCGTACGGAACTCTCGCATCCGCGGCAGCCTCCATGTCCGTGACATCGCGGATAAAATGCAAGAGAGCCGCCTTCGCTGGTGCGGCCACGTCTTGCGGCAACCGCCAGGCTACGTGGGGAACAAATGCCTGGCAATGGTACCCCCGCCGGGTCCAGGTAAAAGGGGTAGGCCAAAGAAGTCCTGGCTTGACGTCGTGGAGGGTGATATGCGTGCAAATGGTCTCACTACCATGGACGCCCAAGATCGTGCGAAGTGGAGGAGGAAGAGCCGGAAGGCGGACCCTGAGCTTCGAGGTCATCTTGGCCACGGATGCAATCAGGAGAATACGTCTATATGCAGATGATGATGAGTGTTTTGGCAAAGAGCCACGCGCAGTCAACTGTTTAAATCTTTGAAGGCATTTTAAATGCTGAGTTTAAAACTTACTTCTCGACTGCGGTGTTACTTAAGACGTAGACAGTACGGTAATAATTGAAGTTGGTGTGACGAAGATGGCGACGAAGATCCATTTTATTAAAGGAGTAGCGGTTTTTTTTTCGGATGACAGGATTTTTGTGTGTGAATGACAATATAAATACGATAAAATGGCGGGCAACAAGTATTTATATAAGTACTTATCCTCAATTTGGTTAGGTACTCATCTAAAGATAAACAAACTTGTAGCTACTTTTTAAAAAACAAGAAAAAGATAAAATTGGCTAACTAATTGACTAACTACATAGTGGTACAATTTCGGTTTTTAGTCTTCCAAATAAGTTTCTAAACAGAAAAATATTTATAAACTGAGTATTTAAATAAAGTATATTGAAAAAATACATCGTAATTGTTTAGTTATGCAGGTACCTAACCGAATGGAGTATAGGTATTTGTTTTCTAAATGAGTTTACAAAAATAACACTGTATTCTAAAGTAATTAAGAAGCACACTAGCACACTATTGTCCCAAAACTTATAAATAGTACTAGCGTACCTACTATTGTACAAGGTTGTAAAATAGTCAATCAATCAATCAATTAGTATATCGCAGTCCACTGCTAGACATAGGCCTCTCCCAATGCGCCATTGCTCCCATCTTCCACCTTCCGCATCCAGTCCATCCCAGTTACCTTTTTTTAGGTTATTACTCATTAGGCAATAATAGTGATGTTGATAAATAATAAATAGTCCCACTGCAAATAACTGGTAACCGGTTTTACCAACAATGGTTTATTTTTTGAAATACCTATTAAGTAATAATGGAGTTAATCTAAATTTCAAATCTTACTGATACCGGTGATAGGATGTCGTCACTTCGAGATAATAATTGTTCATATTTCGCTATCAATGGTTTAGCAATACCTGAAAGCATTATGTGAAATGCAAATAAATAACACCGTGAAAATCGGACGTGCGTGCGAATAGTTGTTCCTTTTGCACGTACGAGCGTGCACGCAGAGTGCACTGTGTGTCGTGAAATCTCGGTCAAATGAAAATACATAAACAACGAAGTTAGTAGAAGTTAGTAGCTGTCAACTCACCGCCTTCCGCTTTTTAATTTATAATTAGTATATTTAGGTATAAGAAAGCTACACACTGTGCACTAAAAGGGGAAACTGCTAAGATAATTGTGATGCGTGTATAGGTAATTCTCATGTCCTGACTTATTCCTGCTTTCACTTCCTCTCTTTAGAACCCCCTGTCATTAAGATTTTTGTAAAAGTGTTATGATTTGAAAAATAATTTGAACGTTTATGCTAAACATAGCACAAGAATTATTATTAATGTAGGTATTAGGTACTCACGGGTGGACTGTCATCTTACCTTTCAATCCAAACATTTCTTATTTCGTTAAATACCATAAATATGCGCTACAACTATTAGACAATTTGTTTTATTAGAACGAAATTGTATTAGGGTGCCTGGACATTGAGGCGGGAATGAATTTTGAATTTTTACTAACTTCGATGGAAAAGGCAGTCGCTACAATAAAAACCAACCAAAACCATAATGGTGGGGTAAAAGATTGGTCAACGGATGCCAAAGTGCAAGTCGCTCTGAAGAAGTAAGTGAGATATCCCAGGCAGTTATCGTTTTAAAATGTATAATAGCTTACGATTTAAAATATTAAAGAGTTGTAGTTATCAAATTCATCTCATCTCTTATATAATAAACGTCCAGTCCAAAGAAGCTAAATTGCTATACTTAACGAGCACTAGTTACAGTGCGAAAGGTAGTAAGTGAGATGTATTTCAGTGAAACAATTTAATACGGCGATTTACTCGAGCATAAGTTAGAAGCTGTCGAGCGCAGTCCTTATCTTTTGCCGTAGATTTATGCAAAATAAGGTAGAAAAAAAAATCTAGCACATTGTGAACATTGTTTAAAATTTCGTAGCGATTTGAGCATATTTTGATAATCCGACGCTGACAGCTAGTATGAATTCACCATATTCATTTCATTCACTTCTCATTAAGGTAGTTTTTGTTGGTATTATTTCAATCAACAAATTAGGTTATCGGAGCCCACGGAATGACATTTGCCCTTACCAATACCAGCCAATATGAGCCATATAGGTACTTGATCTTCTGCCTTCCGTATTCAGACCAACCCAGCAATCTTTTTTTGGTTTACCGTCCGTCTGGCTGCTCCTCCTTCCGTTTGTCGATTCAGTCTCTAGTAATGGAGACTGAGGCCCGTATTCTAGAATGGCACTCAGTTCTGAAGGGCCGATTGTATGGACAATCTGTCAAATCTGTCAATCCATCTACAGATAAATCGAGATTCAAGACACTGTGTTGTTCTAGAATACGGGACTGAATCTCTAAAGATGCCTGAATATCAGATATCTATTCAAAGTATCTCTCATGGCACTTATAGAGCAGATGTTATTCATGCACCTGTTATGATTTTCGTCAATCTTTCTCGTACTTCCTAGAATAACAGTTAGGGTCAGTAGCCAAATTGTTCATGGAGTTACGTTAACCATTGAATAATCTCGACTCGGTCTAGTTCTTGTCAAGATGAGGTTATTTACACTTTCTTTGTAATGTTTATGACCCATAGTCAAGATGTAACGCCAGTGTTACATTTCATAATTATGTTAAGAAGTAATTAACCAAAAAAGAAATAATCTTGAGGGTTTATTTAATCTTGCAAGCTGCCTAAGGCTTATCATCTTGTGTGTGTAGATACACACATGCACGCACATATATGCATTGTAGTTTAACATCAGTATGTATCAGTTAGTATATAAAGCCTAGACTCAGCCTCAGATGCATGGCTTGAGTCAACAATAGTGCCCGGCCCGTAATACAACAGTAGGCTCATCCCTATTAGGTACATGGGATGAAATACATTGATTGGTGAAATGTCTAACCCTCCGTGGATAAAGGTGTGATTAAATATATGTGTGTGTGTGTGTGTGTATTATGTATACGCGTACACGCTGAATTATTTATGAATATGTGTGTGTATGAGTGCATACACACACATATTCACAAATAATTCAGCGTGTGATTCTATCCACACTTGCGTGGCTGACTGTCCCAGTGATATTTAATTTCTAATAAACAATTGAAGAATTATATTTAGTAATTTTGGCACTTGTGCTAGTAATATTTTCATTATACACCTTCTAAATATATTTTTATATAAAAATACTTTCACCGAAACAATCATAAAAGCTTTCTGTCGAATTACGCGTCACACTTTTTCTATTGTTTTTTTTAATTGAATTATTTCTGTATCACACTGGCGTATTGCTTTGCTGATGACTAAGGACGCCTTCTTTATACCTATGTATGAATTGCCGCGTGGTTCCCGGCAGAGTAGAATTTGACCCACCCCATCTCCTCCATGCGGTGTCGTACAAGGCGACTAAGGGACAGGGCTGTTTAACATCAGACAGATATATACACTAATATACAGTCCAGACTCAGCCTCAGATACATGGCCCTAGTCAGCAATAGTGCCCGGAATACAGCAATAGGCTCACACCGCATTTTGTGGGACCTAATACAATGATTGGTGAAATGTGGGTGTTGATTCACCTCTGCCTAACCCTCCGGGGATAAAGGCGTGATTGTATGTATGTATATAAATCTTTTAATTTCATCAGTTCTACAACGCAATAAGCATCTCAGATCACTATCTTGTTATAATTAGATACTTTTACATTAAATTAGAAACATGGAGAGAGTAAAATATCAAAGTGATATAATCATTTTTAACATTGAATCCATGGTGTTTTTATTATATGTTTTAGAAAGTGCTATTAACATTACATGGTGCGTTATGTATGAGTGAATATAATAGTAAGAGGTAGTAAAACTGTGTGAAAGAAACAGTTACGACGGACAAACAATGAGAGGTAACGCAATGTTAACCAAATTATCACTACTAACTATTTTATGGGTGCTTTATGTTAGTTTCGCCTAAATACTTTTGCAGCGGATTTCACTAAAGGAATAAGACGACTAAACTTTTAATTATTTTACTTGATGAATTTCATTGAAATAAAACCACTTAAATTATTCACTTAGTCAAACATAAAACAAGCAAAATACTACAGGACTTATCCAATCATTCTGCGTAAATAGTAACACCAAGAAATCAGCGTAGTTCAGCCCCCCTAGACAAGTGGCAATTCGTTACCCGGCGTATTGTGGAATAGACTGACGCATGTATGGGATTGAACGTTTATAACATGCGTAGACGACTGTCATACCTATACGTCAAATCGCATACATACTTATACTTTGAGATAGCTTGCACTTCAAACTATATGACAACTAGCATCACCATCTGACTGGTGACTAACACCCTGCGACTAGCTGATAAGTAATCTAAGCGTAAATCTATACTATTATATAATTGTAAAGTGGTCGTGTCTGTACATTGGAGATATTTAAAAAAAAAACTTGGGTTATGTTATGTTAACGATACTGAACACGAAAATATTTTTTTTGAATTTCCTGTCTGTTTGTCTGTTTGTCCGCGATGGACGCAAAAACTACTGGACGGATTTTGATGCAGTTTTTTTTGTTAGAAAGGGCTCACTCAGACTTAAAATCTTACGTTTGTTTGATCGCAATGGGTTGAGTAGAATCGAAGATATGAGCAAAGGTCGCGTTAACCGAGATGCACGCGGGCGGAGCCGCGGGCGGAAGGCTAGTAATAAAATAATATCAAAGAATATAGGCATTTAAACTTTCATGGTCGTTCACATCACATTACTAGTTCACATTACTACGATATTTCGGCGCTATTGCAAGCACCATGATCCGTGAATATCGGAAACTCCAAACAATATGTAGGTACATGGTAAATATCCCGATAGTTCTTATAGTAATATCAAAGAAATCGCGATAAAGTCCGATAAAAAGTGGTTTAATTTCAATGAGTGATTTTCACATACCTACTTCCGACTGTATCAATGAATTTTATTGAGTAAAACGAGAGAACCTAGTTTAGTAGAAAGGAGTTTAGGTTAGTTTAGGTACCTGCCTACTCAAAATTTCCACAAAATAAGTATTATTAATTAATGGTTCCCGATTTCTCATTGCCTTAAAGTAACTAGACGTCAAACAGTACCGGGGTTTACTTTATTAATGTACTAATCAAACTTTTAAAACCTTTTAAATTAATTTTCAACGATAACTTACTGAACAAACTGGATCTGACGCTGCAGGGTAGAAATATTTTGGTAGGTAATACTAAATCATTGAAATATTATCTGATATCCATCAATTGATAGGTAAAGGCGAGTTTTTCCGCATTTGTTCCACATAGTATACGTCTGTCAAACCCTTCGGGGGATTATAGGTGTAAATATATAGGTATATAATGTACCTATGTAATGAATTTAAAAAAAATTATGTTAGTGTCCGAAATTAATTGTATTTCTGTTAACTCATCCAGCTAAGTTAAATTGCTCGTGTGTGTACTCTGTGTTGTTATATACCACTCCTAACAGTGGGTTCACGTCTCGGTAGGGTCATGTCCAGGATTTAAACCCGGGATCTTTCCATCGTAACACTCAAAAGGCCTATAAAAAAGCTAGTTGTTAGACTGCATGCGCACGGCGCGACGGAGAACCGTTACATTAGGAGAAGTCTACTGCTGCTCTGGGTATGTAGGTACATACAATCGACAAGGATAAGTATACACATTTCCACCACCTATTTGAAAAGGTAAATATCCTATGTCGACAGTACCGAAGTAGGTCAGATGTAAACTGCTATCGGAACAGCTTATCTACGTGTACAGAAATTCTCAGTAATATCTAGAACTTCAAATACAACTTCCTACCGTGCTAAGGAGTATTGCATATACTGCTTTTGAACTTCGGAAATATTAGTTCAAAGCGGTATAAAGTACGTGGATTCATTCAATTTCCTCAGTGCAATTTTGAATATTCTTTCAATTTTCGCTCTCTATATTTTCAACTCACAAAGGTTATAAAATGCATAACGAAATAACTGAAATTCGGTTCACATTTTCATCTTACCGAATTATTCCTCGCAGCTCCGTCCGCATGGAATATTGATCCCGTTCCTTTGACCCACAGGAATCTATTCTCGGGATAAAACCTCACTCAACTCCCAAACGACCTACCAAATATACACAATTTTTTTCATAAGAATCGGTCAAGCCGTTTCGTAGGAGTTTGCAGACTGCGACACGATAATTTTACATATATGTGATAATTTTACATTTTTCGCAACCATTTTGATTTTAATTTGTAGTTTCACTAAAATCAAACTCCTTAAAGAGTGGGTGGATAAATGGTAGCACGTAGACTAACAAAAAATAAAATTATGTGCAAATCAAACGTCTTCCATTTTGAAATACCATTTACTTATTACCTTAGTTACTTGCGATATATTTGGTTTCTACACTGGCGACGCATTGAAGTAAAATAATTGAGTTTTCCACTCACCCATGTTAAGAGGCACTGATCATTTCGACGTCATTTGAATTTTATGAAGCAGTGGGGTGTACGTAGTTGGCTTCGTGCCATGTCTGACAAAGCGTTCTGTGCCTTTGAAACGCTACAAGGGGCTGGAATAGCAGATACCCGACTTTACTTATGTATTTTTTTCATATTTCACCACCTTTTTACTGTCCTAAAAGTTATATGAATTCCACAAAAAATGAATCAAAATGCTCTTAAAAATGCGCTCAATTCACCCACTAAGTGTATCTCTGCCCCGTTTTTAGTTGAATAGACCTATATATGTAACCTAATATATAGCAATTATGTGTTTTGTTGTAACTTATTTTTGTCCTGATTGATTGACTGATTGACTGAGTAATATTCACGAAATTATCTACTTAATAGCAAGTAACTAAGTAAATTGTGCATGTGTAATAGAATTTTTCATTTCACCCCTGAGATAAGAAAGCAGGAACTTTTGTCAGTATAATTGGTTCCCAGTTAGAAATAAATGAAGATATATATTTATATTCATATATGACAGCCTCCGTGGCGTAGCGGTAGTGAACGCGGCCGCTACGCAGGCAGGAGGCGCGGGTTCGATCCCCGCTCAGTGCAAATATTTGTGTTCATGAAATATGGGTATTTGTATTGGTCTGGTCGTGCCTCGGAGAGCACGTTAAGCCGTCGGTCCCGGTTGCCATAAGAACATCTATGGCAGTCGTTACGGGTAGTTGGAGCCCTAAAAAATCCAAAAAAAAAACAACGGTCTAGCTGCAAAGCTTCGATATCGCCTAATGTTATCATTGGGCTGTGGAGGTCAGATGGCAATCGCTTCACGAAAAAAATATCGAGGTCTAGCCAAATCTGTAGTTAAGACGGTAAAGCGGACCCCAGACTCCGAGCTGAAAAGCTTCGGATGCGACTGGGAATTAACGCTAGGATGAGAGAAGATATATATTTATAGGATTTTTTTCAAAAAGAATCATAATTACAACTCTTACAATTTTGTAATCTCGCCTAAAATATTTCTAGCAGACTATTTTGGGACTTACTCAAAGTACTTACTTTTTACTTTCTAAAACCTTATCCAAGTATTCCTGGATAAAACTAGGAGTATCGCAAAAGCTACATAACTATATGAATAAACTAAAGTGCCGTACTTCCCTTCACTAGTTCTTCACTTGTCTATAAAAAAAGCGTAAATTTTTTCCGCTTTTCCTCATTATACACGCATGAGTTGACAGCAACGTGCGTAAACAGGTATAGTTCCACTTCATCGTACACTTGACACTGTCTGAATTTTTCTTTTTAGAAAAAATATACAAGTCTTGACAATTTTAGTGGAGTGGAAGCAATTGAGGAAAGAAAGGTTTTCTCGCTCTATAAATTCGTGATTTTTATTTTTGTTGCGTAACGTTTGAAGATATTCACAGAAAAAGGAATAAAAATCGTGGAGAAGTACCCCGCAGTTATCGTTGGGGCGTCTCAATGTTGTACTGATGTTCAACATGAATCGTAAGGCTACTCGTAACTGCCCCACATTTTAAGGTTTTACCTCTGTTGAAAATTATGAGCAATGACGTCATTGATAATATGTGCGATGTGATGAACGTATGATGAGGTTGATCATAAGCTGGAATGACTTTTGAATTTAGAATTTGGAACGGGAAGCCGAAACTAGATAAGTGTCACCAATGAATTTGGTCCTAAATCAGTAAAGGTTTTTTTTTAAAGATACGCGTTGTTGTTGGTCAAGTTGTGGTCTATATTTTTTTTTCTCCATACAACCGTTCTAGTGGAATATATAGAAGTCATTGTAATATACTGAAAAAATCATAACCCTCCTTTGGTTTTGCCATAGTCGAGCACACAAGGATTACTACAAGTTTTACTCTAACAACTTAAAAGAGGAAGGATAATTCAATCACACATACAAACATACAAAACATAATAACAACTTCAAAGTAAATAATAAACCAAAGCAACATGAATTATTACCTTAAATAAACTACTTAGTTCGGAAACATAGCTGAGGGCAGTTTAACACGAAAATTGGACATTACCTCAGCTCAAACAACACAAAATCAACAACGCGAAATGCCAGGAATTTCCCAATACCAGAAACTACCAACAAGTATTCGATTTTGCACAATAATGCTCAGTTAATTTTCATTCTGGAAAATTCTGCACATTTAATATTACTCTATTAACAATTTTATTGTTCACTATGTTTATTACTAGACGAGCTTGAGAACAAAATTAGCTAGAAACGGGTGAAGCGAATTTTGAATTTGAAATGAGACGCCGAAACTAGATTAATGAGTTAATGGATTTTCAGATCTATCTGTACATTCTGTACAGGAATAGAGCGCCTTTTCGTAATGTCATATGGCAACAACAAAAAGTTGGTGGTCCATTAGTGGTATTTCACGATACCAATGTTTTTTTTTCGTATCTACAGCCATAGTAGTATACATAGTACGTAGGAAGAAACAAATTTCAATACGTAATATTTACGTGCACCATCTACAGTATCATTAAGACACTTTCCTTTAAAAACTGTCTTCAAATATGTTTAGACTACTGAATGTTCCGCACTCAATCTCTTAGCTCAGTAACAAGATAAGAGACAAATCCCTCCTCTACAAGTTACAAAATACGATCCTCTCCGCTTTTGTTCTCGCGAATTCTTTCCAAGATCTCTCTCTATCGGATAAAATGATTAAATCCCTTACCTTTGTCTCGTCTGCTTTATGTAGTCGAAAAATTTCAATTCACTACCGATATCATAGAGCCTGAATCGAATTAAGTTAAACAATAGGCCTTTGTGGAAAACTGGATGTCTCTTAATTTGAAGTTCGGTAATAGAAATTTATCATCATCATCTGCATATAGACGTATTCTCCTGATTGCATCCGTGGCGAAGATGACCTCGAAGCTCAGGGTCCGCCTTCCGGCTCTTCCTCCTCCACTTCGCACGATCTTGGGTGTCCATGGTAGTGAGTCCATTTGCACGCATGTCTCCCTCCACGACGTCAAGCCAGGACTTCTTTGGCCATAGTTACTTCTTTGGTAATAGAAATTTATATGTACCTATTTATCTATTATTTTATTCAATGACTATTAAATTATCTTATTAGTAGTGGAAAAGAATCGAAACTCATTGCAAATTTCTGTAGTCTAGCATTTACAAGCACAGGGGAGACTAGACGACCAAAAAATTATTGAAAAATGAAGGGGCTTTATTTATTTGCTCCATCATGGGGAGCTACGACCCCTTCTCTGTCTCTGGTCCAGGGGAGTTACCGGGGAAGACACGAACCCGTCGCCGGTCACCTTAGTCTTTAAAATGTAATGGCTATTCTTATAATGTCTAGAAATATTTAAGGAAAAAATAACCGGGTACAAATACAGGGACTTGACAGGGATAATAGTGGACTGTATTCGGTTGAATTTCTAGAGTTGTCGTAAGACCCAAAACAGGTTACCTAAATTCCCTTTCATGTAAAAAAGTTTTAAACTTATACGAAGACTTGTCTGTTTGTTGTTAACTTTAGGTGCTCTAAGATTTGTGACAAAAGACAAGAAGTTAGACGAAATGTTAGCGATAGGACTTACAATTGATATGTTTTAAAGTATTTGTATGACTACTAACGAACCATCCTGACTTCGCAACATTGAGATCTGATATTCCATTTCACAAAAGTTTATTCAGGATAGATTTTGAAGTACATTATATAGATCCAGAAAAAATATATATAAATGACAGGGAAAACTGTATCAAACCATCAACATGGGTACCAAATGTTTGAGCATGCAGTTTCCGCAGGGTCCCTGGTAGGTACGGTATTTTGGGTGAACCAAAATAAGTCAAATATATACATAGATATATTTACGTCTTTAAAAACCCCAAAGGGGTAGGGGTGTGGTATTAATACCCACATTTTATTAACTATGACTATGGGATCGAAAAGTAGGTAATAACGTATTACCGTTTGATCAAGTCAAATAAAGATAGACAAAGAAGAAAAGTGCGCTCCAAGAGCTTCAGATGTTTAAAAAGTGAAAAAAAAAACATGATATCTATAACTTCTACCACGAAATATAAATATGAAGGTTCAAAATCAATCTTATATTTAATACAAAATTCCCAAAGGCCTGCGGTTGAAAGAAGAATGAGATAAAAACCAGGCCACCGTTTTCACATCGGCGATAAACAATAAACCCGCCAGAATACAATATTGAATTTCACGAATGGTGTCAAAAGGTGTGCTGTATCTGATACACAATGAAACACACTTGTGAATAAAATATTGCAATATAACCCAAAGCTACTTCATCTGGTTTGAACTTTGTGAGTATACTTAGGCACTCGAAAATACTTGATGATTGAGCGGGCAGTTGGGTAATAATGGTCCAATTTTATATTCTCTGACGTCTATTATACTAATGGCTGTAATGAACAAAAATGTTGGTAGATGCTTCTAGACCACTAAGTACTTGACAAGCAATGCGTAACATTTTGTTCTTACCATAGACGTTACAAAAAGGCACGCTATACCCACGGGTCTTTAGGTAAGGAGGGATAGATTTTGATTACGAATTTGGAACGGAACACAGAAACTAGATATGAATTGTGACACCTATCTGTGTTTATACACAGATACAAAAAGTTGCACATTAGTAGTGATACAACCAGTCTACTGTAGGTACAGTCAGCATCAGATCCATGCAAGGATGCAAAGTATTCAAAATGATGTTGTTATCAAGTTATTAAGATCATTTTGAGTACTTTGCTAATTAAGATCCATCTGATGCTGTACAATAAAGAAATCATTGGTTTGTTGGCTTTAGCGATATCAAATTCTATCTTTGCGTGTATTTGAACAGTATGCACCATCTCCTTGACCTTCTGTTGTCAAGACGCTGCCAGACAGCTACACTACGATTTATCTTCTTTTCGAGATATGTACCTACTCAATCAGTCAACCCATTCAGAAGTTACAAGACCGCTAACACTGACGAAACGCTGTTTTCGTGAACGGATTTCTCATTTAAAATTCACACGAGCAAGCGTGAAGAACCTTGACATATGGCTGCCTCATTGACACTTGCTAAAGTCAAGTATCACGCTCAGCGCGGGCAAACAATGCCGGCGCTATGCAACACGGTGCAATAACATCTCTGTAATAAGCTCAGCACGTGTGACGTGAAGTACAAGTACCTATTACCACAGATGACTCTGTATTACAATACAGTGCGTTAATGTCTATGAATATTTATAAAGGTACCATTTTTTGTGGTTAATATTTTGCTAATGGAACAGGTAATTTAGGAGTAAAGGTATGATTCCGTAACCGACCACATACGACAACTGCCGACGCACGCAGCACATGCGCGTAATTCATTGCGACTTCTCAATGAACCCTTTTATCCATATCGGAGTTTAACAAGCGATGGATTGGCCCCCTAGACAAGTGGCAATTCGTTGCTCGGCGTATGATGGAATAGAATGACAAATGTATAGGATTTGACGTTTTTGACATTCGTTGACGCCTGTCATATACGTCAAATCCCATACATTTGGCAGCAATACAGCCCCTCTAGACAAGTGGCAATTCGTTGCTCGGCTTAAGATGGAATAGAATGCCAAATGTATGGGATTTGACGTATATGACAGGCGTCAACGAATGTCAAAAACGTCAAATCCTGTGTCTGTCTGTCATTGTCGTATGCTGTCGGCTTCGGAATCATACCATTATACTAACTTTCGTGTTCCATAATATGCAATAACGGCCGTGTTCACAGGTTGACTGCTGAGTCAGCCTTTGACCACGACCGGTACAGCCTCATAACGTCAGGCAATTCATGGGTATGTGTATTTTATACCATGATCGCGTTAATTCTTAAAGGAGTAATGTTTAAAGGAGTTGTGTAGAAACATTCGCTATCATAGAAGTCGAGATTAGCCAAAATAAGAGACGGGATAGAGCGGGCTTCGGGTTTAAAGTATAAGTTTGGTATAAGCACAAGCTTCGGATGAAATTGGAACTAACGTTGTGAGGATAAAAATTAAGGAATTCTTTTTATCGGACCTAGGTATCAAAAATGAAGATAGCAAATCTTTCTCGAAAACTAATTAAGGAAATGTTTCATCAGTTATCTGTAATTTGTCTATATAGAAATATTTTCCACAAATGCTGCCTTAAAACTGCCTTCAAATCAAGCCCTGGGGCCCGATTCACTAACGCCGTATACGCGTGACTTCCATCTTGATAACGTATAACGTGGTATTCAGTAAAATCTGTCAAAGTAAAACTTGGCAGAACAATAAATAATTATAGTTATTTTTTTGGTTGGGCATGCTTGTCATATGTCATATATTATACTTACGTTTTCTTCTTTACCGAAAATCCATAAAGAAAACTCATCAAAATGGTACGTTACGTTTTAGAAGTCAGGGTCACAAAACCACAAAAACTTAAACGTAAAGTTAGTGAATCGGGCCCCTGGTAGGTTAATTGGTACGTAGCATCTTATTAGTTTTTCCTCATAACAATCTGTGTGTGGAAAAACCAGGCTTAGTAAGTACATCATCTTATATAATAGGTATATGTAACGTCGCACATTGCATTTTCCTTGAGACTATAAAAAATTAACACTCGATAAACGTAAAGCAGGTTTTGGATTCGTCCACATACCGACTAACAGGAAGGAAAATCTTCAATATCGCTATAATATATTTAGTGTGTCTATCGTACTGAATTTTATACTGAGCTCACCATCAGACTATACCATATACACCATAAACGCACCAGATTACCGCAGGTTACGGACGTGTGTAACTCCGGACACGTATCTTGGACCTAAATCGCAAAACAAAGGAGGCTCTGGCGCCCGCGGATTGCTTTGTAACAATCTATGCTTGGTGAATTTGAGTTCGTCCACCGCAGTAGCACCCCGTGCTATCCTCAAAAGACACCCAAGGAATGTGTACTGCGCGTATAGAGCACATGTTGAGCACATTTTAGGTCCAAGATACGTGTCCGGTTATAGCACAAGGGGCGCCTCACTCTAGCTGCTGACTCTGTAAAAATATTCTAATTTTGAAGAATATTGTATTCGTAACGCTTGATCAAATTGACGATTGAAAAAGACAAAAGGTCATCATTATTGCTAATTTTACTAAAGGGGCTCTACATTTACTCGGGAAATGGCCATTTGTAATCTCTTGTCCTTATTTTAGCAACTTTTTTTTATACTAATTAGTTCGCAGACAAGCACACGGTGCACCTGAAGGAAAGTGATACTCGTCCTGCTTTCCCTGTAAGAACAGAGAGAGAGAGACAGAGAGAGATATAGAGCTTGCGGTGTATGCAACAAATGCTGTTTTGGTGTGTGGCACGCCTTACATCGGTTGTCAATCTTTATTCAATTTCAATTATTATATTAATTTCAATCCTGCAGGAACGCTGTATTCTAACCTAGTAGTGCCAAGGGAGATAAAATTTCCAGTGGCACTACTTGCGAAAGAGTAGTGTCACGGGAAATGCAGTTTTACCCATGGCACTACTGGTAGTGTCACGGGAAATAGAAATCTCCCGTGACACTACTAGTAGTGTCGCGCAGTAGTGTCAAGGGAAATGGACGGTTATTAGGTCGTTCCAAAAAAAAACCATCGTACTACTAATTTATAATTGTCTTTACAAACAAAACCAATCAATATCCGACCTTTCCGTGACAAAACTGAACAAATTATACACAATCGAAGGGTCCTTGGACCTCGACCTTGTCTCAAAGAAAGGAAAGGAAACCGAAGTTGTCGGGTTAACGGTCTGATAAGTTCCGGTCTTGCATAAATCTTTCTTTGGCACTATCTTTGTTCCCGGAGTCTCTTATCGCTTCTTTATATACCGGGTTTAACCATCCATTGAGTAATTATTAGCTTCTGAGAATAAAATGTGTAGTCGGATATGGGGCCCTATTAGAAAAGTTTAAGGTAGGTACGTTGTATAAAGACTATATTAAAAAATAAAATAAAAAGGATAATTGAGTTCTCTGAGTTTCTTGCTGGTATCTTCTCAGTAGAACCAACTACCGAACCAGCGAAAGAATCATTTTCAAATAATTTATTTTACTTTATTTAATAATTTTTTTTTTTTTTAACTTGACATAATAATTGTAATATTTTGACGTTCATAAATATGTGCTCTATATGTGCCTAAATTGAATAAATGAAATTGATTCTTGCTTCTTCTTTGCTCTGTGATTATTTAATATATCCTCGGGTAGGCAGTGTGGCTGTGGCGTGTTAACACCCACATTTCGTCAAATATGATTTTCGGTTTCCACGTAATATTTAATTTTACTGGATTTATGTATACTATTATGTCAATACAATACATGTACATAGCACTGATGATGACTCCCTCTGATTGGAAACCAAAGTCGTAATTTTACAATTGAAGATAGTTAACTTAATACTTTAGTTTGTACATCAAGAAAGGTCCTTTTATAGTCTAGAATACACAACACAACGATACTACACACTAAACTACCCTCCAAAAATACCACCTCCAAAAATAAGTACTTTCACCAACTCATATTTCGTATTCATTCGTACACATTCGTATTCACTAAATCCATTTTAAACTGGAGCACAAATGAGCCAGAAAACATCACTCAACCAATTCCATACGTCTGCATCAATAAACCATTCAGTGAAAGGAAATCCAATAATGTCTGAACAGAGGGAAAACTGGCAAATTATCTGGAATTTACGTACTCCTAGGGAAATTGCTTTGGGTGAGAATAAAATCATTAGTAGATACGTACATGTGTGTACGACAGACGCACAAAAAGAATGATCTCCGTCAAGTTTTACAAAGGCGAGCACATTTTGTGACGGATCTTAAACGTCCTTCACAGAAATGTGCTTTAAGAATGAAGTTGGATTTTTTAGGACTGAAGATCCATTCAACTACACTGGAATCTCACGTTTTAATCAATTCATTGAGCAAAAATGTGATACCGTCCGTCAGTCTTGAGCTCTGTTCAACAGTGATGGAACACATTGCTAACGAATAATTAATGTTTTTAGGGGGTTCGGATTTTGGTCTTGTTTTAGTCGACTCCGACATAAGCACTTTATCCTGGAGGTTTCCATACGAAAAATAATATATATCAGTCATTAAGAAAAATAAATATGTATGTAGCTGTAGTTCGCTGTTCCGCCGGCGAGTAACGTGATGATATATTGATATAGATGAGATAGTACTTTTTGAGTATATTCGTTACATACAAAAATATAAATCTTTACTCTTCATAATATCATTATAGTATAAATTAGTCTCTAAGAAATAAGCACTACCATTGTAGTATTTTTGCCACCATTTTTAACCGACTTCAAAAAAAGGAGGTTCTCAATTCGTACCCAATTTTTTTTATTTTTTTTATTTTTTTGTATGTTTGTTACGCGATTGTGAAGCCAATTCTAGACGGATTTTGAAAATTCTTTTTGTGTTCGTAAGTAGATTATTCCGAAGTGGTCCCATTTAAATTTCGTAAAGATCACATTTTGTGACGGATCTTAAACGTCCTTCACAGAAATGTGCTTTAAGAATGAAGTTGGATTTTTTAGGACTGAAGATCCATTCAACTACACTGGAATCTCACGTTTTAATCAATTCATTGAGCAAAAATGTGATACCGTCCGTCAGTCTTGAGCTCTGTTCAACAGTGATGGAACACATTGCTAACGAATAATTAATGTTTTTAGGGGGTTCGGATTTTGGTCTTGTTTTAGTCGACTCCAACATAAGCACTTTATCCTGGAGGTTTCCATACGAAAAATAATATATATCAGTCATTAAGAAAAATAAATATGTATGTAGCTGTAGTTCGCTGTTCCGCCGGCGAGTAACGTGATGATATATTGATATAGATGAGATAGTACTTTTTGAGTTTATTCGTTACATACAAAAATATAAATCTTTACTCTTCATAATATCATTATAGTATAAATTAGTCTCTAAGAAATAAGCACTACCATTGTAGTATTTTTGCCACCATTTTTAACCGACTTCAAAAAAAGGAGGTTCTCAATTCGTACCCAATTTTTTTTATTTTTTTTATTTTTTTGTATGTTTGTTACGCGATTGTGAAGCCAATTCTAGACGGATTTTGAAAATTCTTTTTGTGTTCGTAAGTAGATTATTCCGAAGTGGTCCCATTTAAATTTCGTAAAGATCTGATGATGGGTTTCCGAGATTAGACAGATTGGCAGAAATAAATTTAAAAAATATACAAAACTTAATAAATCTATTTCTAAGTCACAGAAACAGATCAGGCACCTCAAAATGGGCCTTAAAAAATATCATAGTGCCTGTAAGTCTAATTTACAATTAAGGGAGATACTAGATGTAGGTAAAACCCAGACAGACCAATATGAGTCTGATTTATATCAGCTGCAGTTGGAAATCAGGCGTTTGAATGACTGTTTAAATTCAATAACAATAAAATATGAAATTGCACAAAAGGAGATAGGCGAGTACATTGAGGCCTTAAATAGTCTAGTGGACTCATGCCACAGTAATGAAGAAAGGTTTTATTCACTAGAAAACCTGTACAGGCAAAGATGTGAATGTGAAAAATCTTTGCCATGCTCCACTCCCCCTGTCAGTGAAATCATATCAGCTCCCTCTACTTGCACCAGTACTCTGAACACTGGATGTGATTCTTCTGACAACATTGAGCCACCTAGTAATACCATGGTATTCTCTGACAGTGTGGGTCGCAATATGGGTTATATGTTTAGGAATTATTTAAAGAACTGTATTCACTATTCCCTGCCCAATGCAACTTACAATCAAATTATAGATAAAATTGTGTCTTCTAAGTGTAATAGTAATTCCACTATTGTATTACTGGTAGGTGAGAGCAACAAAGTGGGCAAGAGGGAATTATTGTATTGTATAGAACGCCTAAGTAAACTAAGAGTATTTAAAATAATATTATGTGCATTCCCATATGTGTGTTGCCAGTCCCCATCATATAATAATAAGATACATTATTTGAATAATATTATTCATACTCTGACATGTCGTCATAATGACACTTTTACTTTTTTTTGACTACTACTTTTTGATTATTACTTTTATATATTGTCAATGCTTTTGAAGATTATTTTACCAATATTCCGATTAAACTCACTTCCTCTATTAATTCTAACGCTCACAGTGCTGTGGCCCTTCTCGACAGTAATATTAGTTCTTATAAATTTAGCTTCAAACATATTGATCCCAATGACATCTTAAAAGCATTTAAAAATCTGAAAATGAAAAAGTCCATAGATTACTGGGGCATATCAGTTAGTTTAATTAGTCATGTAATTAATATCATTGCACCTGATTTGGCACTTATATTTAATGAATGTATAGATGAAGGCACGTTTCCCAACTTAATGAAACATAGTAAAATAATACCATTATTTAAGAAGGGATCTAAGTCAGAACTTGGGAACTACCGTCCCATCTCTATTTTGCCAACTCTGAGTAAGGTGTTTGAGAGAGTGATGCTCAGTCAGATGCAACAACACTTCAAGACCAATAATCTTTTCCACAGCCAACAATATGGCTTTACTGGCGGGAAATCTACCACCGATGCGGGAGTTAGCCTAGTTGACCTAATTTACGACGCTTGGGAGGGATCGCGGGATGCTATTGGGGTATTCTGCGATCTTTCTAAGGCATTTGATTGTGTTGACCATCAGACACTTTTGCTCAAGTTACGTCGCTACGGTTTTGACAAGAAATCCACAAAACTATTAGAATCTTACTTGACAGATAGGCTTCAGACTGTTGATGTGAATAACGTAAAGTCAAACGGATCAAACGTCAAAATAGGCGTACCCCAAGGATCAATCCTGGGACCTTTTCTTTTTTTGGTTTACGTTAATGACCTACCATATATGATCGAGACACAAGCGGGCATAGTATTGTTTGCAGATGATACATCGCTAATATTCAAAGTGGATCGGCGTAATACAGATGTGACTATTGTTAATAATATTTTAAACTCTATTTCAAATTGGTTTTCTGTAAACAATCTACTGTTGAATGCAGAAAAGACCAAATGCATTAGGTTCACACTGCCTAATGTAAGGCAAGCTCACGTTGATGTCGTGCTGGAGGGACAAAGATTGGAATTTGTAAGAAGCACTACTTTCCTAGGAATTACCATAGATTCGAAGTTACAATGGGGTGACCATATCACTATTTTGGCCAATAAACTCAGCTCTGCTGCTTATGCTGTCAGACGGATAAGGCAGTTGACAGACGTAGCTACCGCTAGGCTGGTGTACTTTAGTTATTTTCATAGCTTGATGTCCTATGGAATACTACTTTGGGGAAATGCGGCAGATTTAGAGACTATCTTTATATTACAAAAAAGGGCAGTACGTGCCATTTATTGTTTAGGCAAGAGAGATTCTCTTAGGGAACGATTTAAGGACATTAATATTTTAACTGTAGCTTCCCAATATATATTTGAAAACATACTATATGTCAGGAAAAATATTACTAAATTTACAAAAGTAAGTGATATTACAGACAGAAATCTGCGCAATAAAAATAAACTGCTCCTTCCATGCTATCGGCTTAGCAAAGTTAGTGATTCTTTTAAAGGGGAAGGTATACGATTTTATAATAAGTTGCCTGAATCGGTCCTTGGTATGCCTGAAAACCAATTTAAAAATCATGTAAAGACCACCCTATGCAAAAAAGCATACTATAGGACAGACGATTATATTAAAGACAAAAATGTATGGCTTGAGCATGGTGCAGGCCCCTCTTGAAGTTGTCTTATTTTTATTTTATATAAGGTTTTATTTTTATTTTTTATATACCTACTTGACGCGAGACAAATGTACATACGTTCATATTTAGTCTTAAGAAACCCTTTTATTTTTTTTTGTAAACTGACGTCCTTAAAATGCCGCAGTGGAGTTTGTTGCGCCGTTTCTTCTCCATTAGCGCTTAGGAAGCGGTGGTAAACTTAGTTTTAAGGAGTTTTTGACGTCAAAAAGCTGTAACAATGTTGCACTATTTTGAGAAATAAAGACTTTGACTTTGACTTTGACTTTGAGACCAAGGAACTCTTCAAAAAGTACCAGGAAATCAGCCGCGATTGCTGCAATGGCATATTATTGCAATGTTTCTGCCATTACACATCATAACATCACGCCTGAGTCCTTTGAAGGGGTACGCAGAAGTGTTCAGAATATTCAGCTATATTTCCGGCGTATATGCATTAATTTTAAAAATTCTTTTTGAATAATGATTTAATATTTTTTTTTTGTAGCGTGGCCGGTTCGATCTGTATTGCAGCGTCAGCAGCGCATGTACAGTCAGGTCACTATACATGCGATGTACAGTCGCGAGACTGTACAAACTCACTAAAAAGAGAAAAATAAATTCATTTTTAACAAAAAAGTTTAACCGACTTCAAGAAACGAAAAAGAGGCACTGAAAAGCGAAAAATAACTTAATTTACAGACTTACTGATTTATTAGAAGTCGGTGCCAGCCAACTTTGTTTATTGTGTCTGAACTACTATGATGCAATCAATTGAAATATGGCCTCTCTTGGGCTAGGTACCGACTTCTAATAAATCAGTAAGTCTGTAAATTAAGTTATTTTTCGCTTTTCAGTGCCTCTTTTTCGTTTCTTGAAGTCGGTTAAACTTTTTTGTTAAAAATGAATTTATTTCATGTAATTTTTTATGTACCTATGCATAAACTTTAAATAAATAAAATATGTGTAGCTGATACAAGTATTGAAGGGTTAAGTTACGGCCAATGTTTTATTAGATTAGATTTGCTGGATGCGGCAAAACTTATCTAGTAAAACTACCCAACCGCTGCTCGCGAACTACACCACTTTCTATTCAATATATTTGTTTCAGCACTCAGTGCTACTATTCTTCAACGTCTAACACTGACAAAATTCACTTTTATCTTTTATTAAAGTTAGCAATGTGATGAATATAGCTGCCTATTCTTGTCTACAGTATTTTTTCAATTGTTATTCAAAGTACGAAGTGTCTGTGTAACTTCAATAACATTTTCAATCACGTTCAGATTCGTGACTGAACCTCCTATAGTGCGAGTTTAGGAAACTCTTTGATGTAAAAGAACTTGTAGGCCAAGTTGTAAGGTCAATTTCAGCCAACTGTCACATAAACATCAGCTGTCGGATACTGTACAGACGAGCTACATGTTCGTCGTAGCGTCACATTTTGAAAATGAAGAGCGAGGTTTGTTTACTTTAATTGTGCAAGCAACATGCCGTTTAGTCGGTAGAATTTGAAATTAGTTTTTATTTTATTATTTAGAATTAAATTTGTTAAATAATAAACGTTACTTATTTAAATATACAACCGCCACCAAACTAGAAAAACCAATTGATAAACCAGACTAATGTTTAACCAGTAAATAGCTTTTCATTTAAATATGCCTGTTCCTAAGTGAGTAGGGTAGCCAGAGCTCACTGGATAGGTTTCGTGCTATCAGTGGGAAGACCAAAGGCTTGTCCTACTTATCTTTTGCGCTGACGGCATAGAATCTCTCTGTTTTTACAGGGTCGGCAGCACGAGTGTGACTCCCCTGGTGTTGCTCTCGTCCATAGGCCACGATAAACACTTTTCATCAGGTGGGCCGTGTGCTTGTCTGCGATCTAAGTAGTATATAAAAAACCTGAAATAAGCAGTCATTAGTTAAATAAGACCCAATTGAGTAGAGAAAAAGGAACGTAGGATGATTTCAAACTCGTTGAGATACCTTCAAGCATCTCGATGATTCGATATTAGTTCTAGTTGATTTTTTATAACAAGAATGAGTTAGCAGCTAGATTGTCGATAACGTTACATAAAATAAAACGTTAAATATGGATTAATTCAACATCAGAATGCAACGGCGATGTTCGCGTTAATTTCAGTTGAAACACTATAGCTTTAAAAATTTAAAAGATGCTATCACTTTATTCAGTTCAAAAGTCTCACGTATGCTCGACGTGTTAAAGTACAAATGAACGACGGTAGGCCCCCGAACTTTTCTCGCCCATATCTCAGATAATGTATGACACAGTACTAGAATATAAATTCCTTTTACATACTTACGAACGTTCAAACTACGAAGTCACATTAACGTTGATATTATTCACGTTATATGCGGATGTTATAGTAATGATATGAGATACGCGACTTTACTTTATAACGTTTAGTATGAAATGTGGCGTCGCGAGACTATTTAGTAATGAGGCATTACGTATATTGATGTTAAGGGAATAGAATACTGTCATGATAAATGGTTTCATGAGGGTGATCATAATATGAGTATCAAGTAGGGCTGCCACATTCCGGATTCGTGGACTTAGATAGATAGATAGATAGATAATTCTTTATTGTACACCAATAGATTTACAGTAGTACAAGTAGGTAGCATGTTACAGTTCAATGTACAATGGTACAATTCTGGGTACTTCCAGTTTGCCCCACCAAGCGTCTGCATTGGTGGGGCAAAGTGGAATGTTCATTTCGAAAACTTCAAAAGCACGTAGATTACTTACGTACTTTTTTTTGAAAACTTCAAAAAGATAAGTCCGGGAGGAAGGTGTAAACTTAGTATCAGATCGATGTAGACTAGTAAAGTACTCAAAGTTATCTTAATGCCTTGGTTTTGCCCCCTTTCTGTTGACAGATTGTTCTGATGTTTGGTACACACCTTTAGTTTGGACGATACAATTCAAATGAATAAAACAGTTTGATATTAACGCTGACTGTACGTGTGAGATTATTAAAATGTATTCCTTGAATCGTCAGTATTTTGCTCTTTTTATTCACTCAAGTACTTATATCTCCATGGGTTCGTCCATTTTCGTAACTGTCATTTTCATAACCAGCTACGACTATCCTACTTCTCGTCAATTATATATAAAATCAAATAAAATTATGAATGCGTAACAGTAATTGTACGTAATGTATCGCGAAAGTGTAAAAAAAACATAAAGACAAGGCAAGATTCATTTTGGTTTAAACTGATAACTACTCATGGTTAATTACTAACTACTAAATACTAACTTTTCTAGCAATTACGTAATTACACAACGGTAAATTCAGAAAACTGCATACATATACATATTTACGTAATGTCCATGCAGTGATAGATAAGTCATGAAGATTACTATAATTTTCATGAAGCTGTTACTTCCATGTTTACTAAATTAGTTGAAGTTAATGACAGGAACGGGCATCAATACGTAATCATAATCATCATCATCACAGCGTTAGATTCAGCTTATCATCAGGTGAGGTGAAGTCGAATTGACGTGACTTATACAAAAAACAGCAAATTTTCTTGGAATTTTCACTCAAAATTATCTTAGAACTTCATTCTAATATTTTATTGTACAATTGATATTAAATATTCCTTTTAAGTTAATTGCTTCAATACATTTAAATGTAATCAACTCTAATGGTGATTGAATCTGTGCAGATTTCTATTAGCTATATTTGATGAGTTTCAGAAACTAAATCGAAACTTGATGTAGGTATAATAAACTTGAACTTGATTCTTATTCGAAACTTGAACTCGTTATGTTCATCTAGGTCACAAGTAACACTTTTCATTTACATGTACTTACTTACATTCGGTACCATCACTGGTACCTACTGACTCGTCTGATGGAGACTGTACAATGTACATTGGTACCTACTGACTGGCTGAAAGCGACAGTATATCAAGCTTTATTTTACAAGTACGCGTAGCTTAAATGGCTTGTGTTATGGGATCTAGACCAATGCACATATATATAGGTACTTATTTATGCTTATACTGAAAGAGAATCGAATCCCCGCCCTCTGCGCAGCTGTCGAACGATTCACTGCTGCGCCACAGGCCGTCGTTTATTTAGCAGCTAAGTAAGCTAAATTGCAGGTATTGTAATGGATGGCCAGGTTTCGAACCCTTACGACTCCTTAACCACAGCTACCGACGACGCTTCCAAAGTTCAAAGGTTTACCATGTGTTTATTTACTTTACCATCTTGTTACCTCATCTAGCACTGCAGATCAATTAATAATACTTAAAATACAAGTATAACAGTGCCTAACAATATAAAGCTAGTTCCAGCCATTTAATATAAATAAGAAAGTTCAAATAACGCAGAGGAGAGCTTACAATTCTAATGTTTTACGACTCTGTCATACCATAATCTCATCTGGGGCAATATAAATCGTGGTTGTCAACCCTCCCGACGCTCGTAGCACCCCGCCGACGCCCTCCGAATCACCTAATGCCGTTTTTACATTCTCCTCATCAAATTAAGAGTCGGGCTTCAAAGAAATATACGACACAGCAATCTTACTAAGTATCAGTTCTTTTTTGCCCCGTTTGCTCGGAAAATCTCATATTATTTTGCTAGGAATCATCTCTTTTTTCTTCAAAAGCACGTGGTACAAAGAAGCCGAATTCCCTTTTGTGTGAGACAATAGTATAAAACCTTGATATCTGTTCAGAAGTCAGATTCATTTGGTGAGATTCAATTAATTTAAGTAAGTCGTGGCCCGCTGCTTTGCAATTGATACGGGGCTATTAAATTCTATTTTCTTCTTGTTTTATCTAAGACTTCATTAGAAATTTTGTTATGCCAACTCATAATTAAATCCTTGAAGGTGTTTGTTTGTTTACTGTATTAAATTTCATCTGTTTTGCTATACAATATTTCTGTCTTCAAGTTTATTATATTATTATGATCACATTTTAGTTCCAATATTTCTTCCTTGAGACAGTTTGGTAGCTTGTTGCTGAATATTCATGCACTAAATATTATATTAACCAAACCAATTAGTGTTATTAATTAATCTTGTATTTATTAGTGTAGAGGGTAACTTATTCCAACAAAAACCAATATTCAAACTGAAATGAGCAGTTCTTTTGTTTTATGACTTTAAATCATAATCGTATGCTTACACTATTTTTATGAAATGAAATGGAAACTTATGAATATTCGAATTATGAATACAATAATGCACTCTGCTATCCATTTTGTTTATACAATGTGCACTGTACCTACTAGTTACTACATTAATACCGATCTAAAGAATATTTTTCTGATATCATATTATTTGGCATGTTTTAGTTTGCACTTCGAATGTCATTACAATCAGTAACAAATTAAGAAATAATGCGTTTCTGGTACTAATTGATTTTTTAAGATGTTAAATTGGTATTTTCTTAGATCAAAGAAAGGCATTTCCGTTCAGCCTGACAAAGCTGTCTACGGAGTTCTGCTCTCGGCTGTCTAAGTTGACAGTGATGTGAAGCATGTCTACGACGATCAGAGTGCTCATTTGTGAATATTTTCCTTTGCGTTTTGATTAATTTAACTTTTGGTTTCTCTTTAATTTGGATTTTATAATTTAAGTACAATAAAAAAGACATAACGAAGAAAAAATCGGATGCCATTTTTTGTTCATTACTACGATTGGTTTACTCATCAGTATTTCTTAAAGTCGTTGGTTGTATGAATAAGAATTTAGAAGTACAATACCGAGATATCTCAATGTCTTCCAAATAGACACACACATTGCAACATTCTTCACAAAGGTGTCATCAATTGATACTAGAGGTATTGTAGAATAGAATGATGAATCTATGAGATTTGACGTTCATGACAATTGTATTTTGACGTTTATGACATATGTTGAGGACCGTCATGCACGGCAAATCCCATACATTCGTCGTTCTATTCTACAATATGCCAGTCAACGAATTGCCACTTGTCTAGGGGGGTAGTAAGTGGGATCCCTCCAATGGGATCCCTCCAGTGGGAATACTATCTGCATAATAATCCTTTGGCATAATGCAAATGTTAGCATAACTATCCTTTAAAATAATGTGTTTTGCCATAAGAATGAGGTGCATAAATTTTAAAGGCCACTGTCCAATCATTTGACTCGCTCATTCCTCATTCCGACTTCGAGTTTTCTTCTTCAGATTAAGTTAGAAGGCTAATGCGGGAGCGAAGCGGAGCGGAGCTCCCGCATTAGCCTTCGTGGTTACTTTTTTATAACCATGCAGAACTTTATACTATTAGTATTTATGACCTGTTGTATTATGCCAAAACATTTATGCTTAATAATATTATGCGTTATGATCATTATGCTGAATTTCGTTATGCCAATGTTATTTATGTCTATATATTTTATGCTTTTCATTAGTAAACCGTAGTAAGTATTCACCGCCTAGTAGACGATTTCCTCAAGGTTTTACTTTTGAATCTAGAGTGGTATCATAGATTCTATATTAACTATGTGTCTGTAATAGAGAGAACAGATAATACTAGAGAACTACTTGCTGATGATTTGAATTATTTAAGATTCATAAAACTATTTTCATTCTGACGAAAAGTTTAGATTACAATTCAAAATGCCGCATAAGTTCGGATTCGCAGATCACAAATTATGATTTTTACGTCATTCAAGCGATTCACAGACCGTTGTCAGACACCTTGTACCTGTGGCTGTGGCCATGTTTGTCTGTAAATTCATTAAGGTACGAAGGTGGGCGTACCGGGTGACCTCAATATAAAATCATGTCCACGTTGTAGTCAATTTTGGCTTTTGCTGTTGCGTATATTATTTTGCTGAGTCAATAACTGAGATGATTGTTGATTCAAATAGTCATTATGACGTGGGACAGTGTGAAGAAAAGGACACGTACATATCAGAACAAAAAGTAGGTAATTTATAATTTGGTTTTAAATCCTACTAATATTATAAATGTGAAAGTTTGTGAGAATGGATGTGTGGATGTGTGGATGTTTGTTACTCTTTCACGCATAAACGGCTGGACCGATTTGGTTGAAATTTGGTATGTATATAGGTTATACCCTGGATTAACATATAGGCTGCTTTTTATCAACACACCACGCGGGCGAAGCCCCGGGCGGAAGCTAGTTCTAAATATTTATGCGTATTCCTAATCCTAGCGTTAATCCCAGTCGCATCCGAAGCTTTCACCTCAGAGTCTAGAATCCGCTTTATCAGACTAACTGCGGGGATCGAACCTGTGCCTCCTACGTAGCAGCTGCGTTCACTATCGCTACGCCACAGAGGCTGTCAAACATTTATGCCTATTGGGCGAGCCTAAATATGGTCACCATCTCAGCATAAACGCAGTACCTACATGCCATTCAAAACAATATAAGTATGCATATTTCATGGCTTAAACGATTTTATTTAGGTGTAAAAAAGTAACATTAATAGATATTTAGCGCATTCTAAGTTACATACGAGTATTTATGTGAAATAGTAAAGAAGGCTAAACTTGGTAAAATATAGCTTTATCTATGTTTTGGAAACATAAATATCTTTTATTAGGTACTATAAAATCTAATTTAAAATCTACAATCATGAAAAATGTACCAAATTCACAGCATTTATTTCTTGAGAATTTGAGTTACGATCTTCATTCGACTAAAATGTTTTAATCAGACATTTGATATAATGTCTGAAACTTCAAAGAAAATTACTCGTTTAATAGATAGATGGTTATTGTTAGGGGTTATACCCTATTCTACAAATGAATTAGCTGTAATCATGCTTAAAATTAGATTTGATCATAAAAAATGTTAAATGGTTTTGAGTTACGCGTTTAAAGAAATTAAGGTTTTATATTATAGGTAGGGGATGAGGGGAGCCACCAAGATTGTTGAGGTCCAGGCCAACTTACTATTAGCAGGTATGTATATCTACTGAGTCTACGATAATCTCACCTACGGCAACCGAGGGCTACAGACGGCGTGCGTTTTAGTCGGTTCGAGTCCGACATAACCTCCTCTAAGTAAGTAGGTAAGACTTTTTCCTCGGTTTGGAGATCACATGGCCGATGGTCCCGCAAAAGACAAGATAAGTCAAATCAAGAGAGAAATGAATAGAGTTGACTCCGTTCTTCTAAGTACAAGCTTTTAATGAAATTGGGAATAGCGCTGCGATGATGACGATGAAGATTTTACACTATATATATATCTCTATATTTGATAGATTAAGTGACGTCCCCACCGGGTCCAGGTAGAAGGGGTAAGCCCAAGAAGTCTTGATGTGACGTCGTGGAGGGTGGCATGCATGCAAATGGTCTCACTGCCATGAACGCCCAAGATCGTGTAAAGTTGAGGAGGGAAAACCGGAAAGCGGACCCTGAAATCCGAGGTCACCTTGGCCTCGGATGCAATAACGAAAATACGTCTCCATGAAGATGATGATGACTTGGCAGGTCAAAATAGTAGGAGTAAATATTCTTGGATTAACATTCGCAAAGGTAAAATATCCCTGAAGTTATTCGGCCGGCCTCTTATTCAAGATGTCGC
Source organism: Eilema depressum (assembly GCA_914767945.1). Taxonomy (NCBI): domain Eukaryota; kingdom Metazoa; phylum Arthropoda; class Insecta; order Lepidoptera; family Erebidae; genus Eilema; species Eilema depressum. The sequence goes on along the minus strand of OU612023.1, from coordinate 15,675,167 downwards.
GAGTCAAGACAAACCAAATTGGCTTGTTAGAGCCGCAGGCGTTCGGAATACTTCGCGAATTACCCGCCTTTGGTATTCAAAGATTATTGGTATTTTAATTCCTAAGGGAGGTATCCAAACCAACCGCAATGATTATAAATCGCTTATCAAAGAATTTCTCCAAGTTTGCGTAGCGATATTGGAAAAGTTTCAGCGTATTCTCGCAATCTGTAAATGTCTGAGGAGATATCAGTCACAAGTGGTTTGCTAAACGACCACTCTTTACAACTTTTGGGCGACTATTGAGAGTTATCAATAGAAAAGAGTATTATAAAGTAAAGTATTGAGTATTCAGTTACATAGTGACCTGCGATCACTATGCGATCAGAATAAAACGAAGACCAAGCAAGTCCATAAATGCGAAAGTAACTCTTTCTTTCTGTTATGCTTTCACGCCTTTTTTATACCACTCAGGTGGCCTAAACCACTGAACCGATTTTGATGAAATTTGGTATAGAGATAGATTAGACCTTGGGAAAGGACATAGGCTATGTTTGGTTGCGACAACCGACATCCACGCGGGCGGAACCGCCGGGCAAAAGCTAGCATTATTATGAAGAAAAATATTGGGTATTCAATTATATAGTAACCTGCGATCACAGAATAAAGTCAACCGTAAGTCTATAAAACTTAAAGACTAATGATATACAGGGTTACTAACGGCCATTCGTTTCTAAGATGCAAAAGTAATAAGCAAAAAACACTTTTTGTCAATAGATTTTTTGTATCGATTTTAGATTGGAAAAAGCGAACGTCCAAGACGGGTCTTGAACCTGCGACCAGTCTCTTTCACTTCACGGGAATGCTCTGAGTAACTGAACTACATGGACCAAGTCTTGGACATTCGGAATTCTCCTATACCTAACCGTCTTTGGGGCGACGGTGGAGCCATTTACCGTATTATTTCAAGAGATCAAATACCGTCTTGGACGTTCACTTTCCAATCTTAAATCAATAGATTAGCATAAGAGTACTAATTGCGTTAAAATTTACCTAAGTTATTGTATATAGACAGAAATATAATGGTACGTATTAATAATTATTAATTATTGGGTTGTGGAGATCAGATGGCAGTCGCTGGACGTAAAATGTCGAAGTCCAGTCAAATCCGCAGTTAGACTGGTAAAACGGACCCCAGACTCCGAGGTGAAAGCATCGGATGCGACTGGGATTAACGCTAATATGAAGAAGTATTATAAATTATATACCTTAGCTTGCGGTTGTAAAAAAACTTTTCAAGACAGTCATGTGTGATGGTATGCGTGTTGTAAAGCGACATGCAAATATTTCAGAATCGACTACACAAGTAGTAACATCAATATTCGTTGAATTCGTTCCGCTTGCCATTATGTAGCATAACGTAATATAAATGTTAATTTGTTTCCTCATTTTTATAGCTAGACACATGTCTACTTAATCTGTTGTTACGACAACGTTCGCTTAACGTATTATTTAATGATTCGTCATAGAAGATGATAATTATTACATCTAAGAACATGAAAAACAAACATGAAGTGTCTTCACGACTTCATTCGTATTGTGACGTTAATATTTAAATCCAAAAATGAAATCTGCATTCTTCATATTATGTTTGTCATTCAGGTTTTTAAACTTTTAACTTCATTGTTCACTGCTTTGGTTGCATCAGGTCATCATCATCATCCTGGCCTTATTCCATTTTTAGTCTAGTGGAAGTCATCTCAACATTCACTTCCTTCCCATCCGTATCGTGTTTTGCATAGTCTCTTTATCGCCTCTTAATCCTTCCTCTGCTCTTGTGATACGAGATATGAAATTCAATAAAAATATAATTTATTTTTGCCAAGACATGCCCCCCCCACCCCCTCCAAAATCCAACCAGGAGTCCTGTGGCCTTACCATAAACCTTAAAACAGGTCAATAATTGAACTGCTGTCATTCTGCCAACTGCAAATGTCACTTTGTAATGTCATATAAATATATTGGATTACAAAGTGACATTTGCAGTTGGTAGAATGACAGCAGTTCAATTATTGACCTGTTTTAAGAGTTCATGGTATGGGCCCTGATCCACCATTTGTTCTAACTTTAAAAGTACAATATTTATTTATTCTTACCTTTGTTTCTCTCTATGTATAAATTCTCATTCCCATGTTAACTAGCTACATGTTTATGCTTCTATGGTCTCTGCACACCGTACAATACATACTTACGCAATTTTTATCTTGCGTGAAATATTATTCAAACTTTTCCAAACTCTTCTACATTGTGCACTAACGCAGATAATACATTATTGTATGCATGGAAGAACACATTATAAGTGTGTAAAGATGTAATAGTTAGTGTAGAACCTCATCGAGATCTTCGGAGCAGCTCTGCAGCAGGCATATGCTGTACGAAACATACATCATTATCGACTCATACTCGACAACGTGACGTCACCAAATTTACAGTTCTGTCATACCATGTCCACTGTTCAGCCATGTAATATCATCATTTATTTTTTAATGTTTCAACCAATAACACACAAACAACATCGTTCCTAAGTATTATCGCAATAGAACGAACAAATAAACAAAGAAACCATTTATTTCAACTTCATTCATATCTACTTCACTTAGCTTATTAAAACACCGACGACACAAACAGACTGAAAATTTAGCATATCCTTTATATGCAAAGCTCCAACAATTAAATAAATTAAAATGGAAGCAAGTGCGTTCTCTCCTTCTCTAGAATTTAATAACAAACGAAAATTTGCAAAATTATTTGTAACAACGTGTGCAGCAAAGCTAAATACAGGTCACAAGTGCGTCTGTAATGGAGGCTAGCTGTGCAAGTGAAGTAATGTAAAAAAAAAGGTTTTTGTAGTTATCGGCACAAAATTTAACTATTGTTCAATTTAAATAAATAAATCTTTTAAATAAATATTCTACAACATTCTACACAACGCTATCTAGACCCATGGTAAGCTTAATTAGCTTGTGTTATGGAAACTAGAATGCGGATATACATACTTAGATACTTTTTTTTTTTGTAAATACATACATATTATACATAGAAACACCCAGACCAATGCAAATATTTATATTCATGCATACAAATATTGGCACTGAGCGGGGATCGAACCCGCGCCTCCTGCGTAGCAGCCGCGTTCACTACCGCTACGCCAATTGGATACTAGGTTTACAATTATTGTATCAGAAGGGCAGGTACTGAATTCAGTTTATACAATAAAAAAAAGGTTTCTGCATTTCTGATTTGAGCATCGCCAGTTGTGGTTTTCCAAGTGACTACAATATATGGGTTTCGGTCGGTAGCACGAGTGTGCCCTGACCCTGACTGTAACCCTGACTTTGAACACGTCCGCACAGGCTGCGATAGCCGCTTCCCATCAGGTGTACCGCTCATCTGCTGCCTCATCATCTTCATAGAAAGGTGATGATGAAATGTCAAAAAAAAAAAATCCTGATTGTATACGAAGCCCAGGTGACTTCGGAGCTTATGTTCAGCCTTCCGGCTCTCCCTCCTCCACTTCGCACGATCTTGTGCGTCCACGCTAGTGAGACCATTGGCACGCATATCGCCCTCAACGACTTCAAGTCAGTACTTCTTGGGCCATGAAAGGCATCTGCTGCCTTAGTAATGTAAAAAACCACGGTGTAAATAAGTCAAAACTTCATTTTTTTTTTTAAAGAACGACTTCGCCACAGATATTCGAGATTCTTCGCCACAGATCAGCCGACTGCGCAATTCAACATTCCTAATTCTACAATTAGATGAGCAGTCACCGTGAGTAGCGACCGTTGTCAAGTTTGACGCATCGACCTTCCATTATTCTTAAATATTCATGTGAAATTAACCTCTTGCCATTGTGAAACTGAAGGTTCACAACGTTTATTTGTAGACAATGAATTACAGATATATCCTGCATGACTATCTAAATCTATGCTACACTATCCATAAGTAAGATAAGCTAGTTTTTATCCAAATATTCCCACTGGATCAGGTCTTGCGCGGCTGAAACCGCGGGGTGATGCTAGCTTTATAACAAAAGGGGTATAAAGTCACAAAGATTTTACCAACCAACCGCCACCGGGTCTGTTTAAATTATTTTTGGCTACAGCGGACATGGGTGGTGTCCGTAAATTATTCGTTTTATTTTTTGTGCTTAATCCGAGTCCGAGTTCAAAATAGCGAAATACTTACTTTATATACAGTACCCGACTTTTGATGTACGACGAAAAGACTAGCGAGAGTCGCGCACTGCTGTCTAGAGATTTTGTTTTATTTAATACTAGCCGTTGCCCGCGGCTCCGCCCGCGTGGATGTCGTTTATCGCGTGGTGTTGTAAATAGTGCTGAAAGTTGAGCGTTAAACACAGATTAGACATTTTACTCGCCATATACTCGGTATATTCGTCCCAATGGAGCAGTCGGACTGGGGAAGTATCTCCGGCCTACAGAAGGCCTACAGAAGGCCGCGGCTTAATAACCTCGTTTGTGTTTCCGACGGTGAGTAGGGTAGCCAAAGCTCACTGGAGAGTAGCTTGTGCTTTGTGCTGTCAGTGGGAAAACCAAAGGCTTTGTCAGACAGATTCTCTAAGTTCTTACAGGGCAGGCAGCACGAGTGTGACTCCCCTGGTGTTGCACTCACCCATAGGCCACGGTAACCACTCACCAACAGGTGGGCCGTGTGCTTGTCTACCACCTAAGTGGTATAAAAAAACCTTCTATCTGCATTATTTACTCGACTCTCTACTCCCCATACCTTTGCCCGTCCCCCACCCTCTCCCCTACTCCTTCCCCTTCCCCGTTGTATCTCTTGTCTACTCCACTATATCCCTCACTAAGCTCTAATCCAGGAATGGCGAACCAATAGCACGCGTGCCAAAGGTGGCACGTGGCACAATTTTTTGGGCACGCCAGCAGTGCCACCACAAAGTAGGTATTTAGATGCGCCCGTGCTATACGATAGCCACAAAAAAGGTTCACCATCCCTGCTCTTAGTTCTTACAGGGTAGGCAGCACAAGTGTGACTCCCTTGGTGTTGCACTCACCCATAGGCCACGGTAACCACTTACCATCAGGAGGGCCGCGTGCTTGTTTGGGACCTCATTACTACAGTACGACTCACGACTATAGTATGGCGTAGATACTTCAAGAAGGGTGAGTGTGACGCCCCTGGTGTTGCATACGTTCATAGGACACAGTAACCACTTTCCATCAGGTGGGTCGTGTGCTTGTCAGCCACCTAAGTGGTATAAAAAAAACCCTCTACCTGCGTATCTACTCGACTCTCTACTCCCCATACCTTTGCCCTTCCCCCACCCTCTCCCCTACTCCTTCGCTTCCCCGTTGTATCTCTTGTCTACTCCAGTACTCCACTATATCCTTCACCACGCTCTAAGTAATCTGTCTTTATGTAAAAAACGATTTTGTAACTGATCATAAGACAGTACCGACATCTATTTCATACCTGACAAATTAGAAATTGAAAAAAAAAAAAAAACTATATAAAAAAAATGCTTATATACGTCCAGTTGGAACGAAACCATAGTAAGTTCAAAACCGCGTTAACGCCATCTAGTTACGTATACGGAAATAAATTCATTGACAAAAAAATAATAATTTCATGATTAAAATCGCATTTGTTTACACAATTATAAATGTGAATTAAAGTCTATTTATTTACATACTTGCTCGGATGTAATAAGATATAAAATTTCATCCATAATAATAAAAAAGCGCCATCTATATTTCCGCTCATATTCCGTATAATATCAATATTGTTCACAACTCCGGTTCTACTCAACCGATTGCGATCAAACAAACGTAAGATTTTAAGTCTGAGTAAGCCCTTTCTAACAAAAAAAACCGCATCAAAATCCGTCCAGTAGTTTTTGCGTCCATCGCGGACAAACAGACAAACAGACAAACAGACAAACAGACAAACAGACAGGAAATGAAAAAAATATATTTTCGTGTTCAGTATCGTTAATATAACATAGCCCAAGTATTTTTTTTTAAATATCTCCAATGTACAGACACGACCACTTTACAATTTTATAATAGTATAGATTAAGCACAAACGGTTTTAACTACACTATAAAGTCAACAAAAATGTGATAATGATTTATCACTATGAAACAATAGGGTAAGTTGTTGACCGTCAACCATACAGGCTGTATTCAAGTATTACCTAACAGCGGTGAGGGATGAAAATGTTCAAAAGGGGAGCCGGTGGAAAAAAACCTAGCATGATCAAATATGTCACGCAACATGCCGACAGGAATCGGGTCATAAGGACTCTTCCCCACCGCTACCTAATAGGACTTTCTTACGATATCAGCTGCCTAACCTATTAGGCAGCTGATATCGTAAGAAAGTCTACGAATTTTAGGCACAGATTCTAACAATGTGACACAATGTAGTTATTTTAGTAGGTATATAACCTTTCGACCGGGGTCGCATGCTACGCGAAAGGTACATTTTTTGCCGAAACAAAAAGGTTTGCATCGTACATTTTCTACCTCGCTTGAAGTTTATTCGTGACAAGCATATTTCCATGGCCAGTAAAATTATGCAAACAATTTACGGAGTGACCCTATCTCGGTAATTGCTTTGGCATTATACCTACAGTAACACGTAAATGAGCATGTATTTGTGTTTCATTACCCGGTAACGTAATTTTCTCCTCACAATGGTTAGTATTTAGTTTATTAACTCAAATATTTCACTTGTTACAGGTACGTTACAGTTGGATGCTTGATCAAATGCAGTGCACTTAAAATGGTACGTTCAAATAGCGCAATGGAAATTATGTAATGAATTTGTCGGAAGTTTACGCCAATATTACTCGTTGGAATAGAACCATTTTTTTACTGATTCTATTACGATTTATTTGGTTTTATATATGTATACTATATATTCCACGACCATGGCTTCAGATCAGGTTAAATATAAACCGCGACAGAATTAGTTAAGAAATGGTTTTATATCAATTATGTAATGAAGTCAAAATTGGGCAAGTAAGTTTTCGAAGTGTACTTTTAGAAGTGCATTTGATTTTTTTATTATACTATCATCATCATTTCATTTATTATTATCAGGATCATTTGCATCTAAGACTGAGGCCTCATCTGGTCTTTCCGTTCCGTTCGCAAAGAGACTATTGGCACGCATGTCATTTTTTACGAAGACAAGCCAGCAACTTTGCTGTGAATTATAAATAATCACCTGACATAATTTGAAGTAATTGATCACATATAAAGTGGTATGTCTACACTATGTGCATTAATAAAGAAGCTCTAGGGCATTTTCAGGCGCGGATCCAGGCGCGGAAAGCGAACGCGGCGAGACGAAAATCGAACCTTATGGAGTAGGGTACAGAAATCGCAGGGGCAATGCTAGTCAGCTTCCTCGAGTCAGGGGCACAGGGCCGCTTTTTCATTAAAAGTTCCTTTAAGAAAAACCCCAACAGGAAGTGGACATGGCAACGCCGGGACTCTGCGATAAAGAACAAGATAGACTTTTTCATAACGGACAGTAAGCACATAATTATTTAGAGATGTCTTTATGATCAACAAGTTTCAAACTGGAAGCGATCACTGACTTATCCGATGCTCTCTAAATATCAACATCAAGGCTGAAAGATTCCAAATGATAAGGTCAACCGACCTACGCCGCTCCAAGTAGCTCTAGGGTCCGAAAAGTTCCAATTGGAACTTCAAAATCGTTTCGCAATGCTGGAAACCTAGCGACATTGACGGGAAGGCCGACATAGTGGTCAAAATATTGCAGGAAGTGTCTCGAAAGTTGTTACCCGGAAAACGCAAACAGCAAGAGTCCAAGCTCTCTCCTGAGACTCTCGAACTTATGAGGAAGAGGCGTGAACACTGAACAACCATACACACAGTCGTCTTCGTCAGATGGGAGAGCCTTAAACCAATAAATCAAAAAGCCGATACGACGCGACCTTAAACGCTCCAACACTCGCTCCATCCAGGAGGCAATCGAGCGATATAGGGGGTCAAAAGTGTTCGCTCAGCAGTTGGGAAGGCCCCATCTGATGAAACTTACAACTGAGCTATATGCAGCACGGATGAGTAAACCGACGACGGGACACAGCAACGAAGACCACAGAGCCCCACTCACGCGAGGAGATACCAAAATAAATGTCGAGTAGTGCGAGGTAGAGGCGGCTCTCAGGCAACTGAAGAACAACAGATGCCCTGGTGATGATGGAAATTACTACTGAGGTGCTGAAAACAGGTGGCGCTCCAATCCTGAAAGAGCTAGCGAGTCTCTTTAATTCCATCATCCGGCAAGAGCTAACACCTAGAGCACAGAGCGGTGGTACTGTTCTTCAAAAAAGGTGATAAGACTCTCTCACTCCTGAGCCATGTCTACAAGTTGTTCTCAAGAGTCGTCATAAATCACCTCGCGGATAAGCTCGACGAGTTCCAGCCACCTGAGCAAGCCGGGTTTCGAAAAGGCTATAGTACCGTGGACCACGTCTATACTGTTCGGCAGATTGTAGAAAAGTCGCAGGAGTACAATCAGCCGCTGTGTATGGCGTTTGTGGACAACGAAAAAGCCTTCGACTCTATCGAAACCTGGGCAGTGCTGGATGCCCTGCAGCAGTGTCGTGTAGATTGACGTTACATCGAGATGCTGAGATGTTTGTATGACACTGCCACAATGTCCATCCTGCTCCAAGATCAGAAGACGAAACCCATTAGCCTCCAGCGTGGATGTTATATCTCCTAAACTATTCACCAACGCATTGGAGGACGTCTTCAAGAGTCTGGATTGGACTTCGGCGGGGTACCAACATCCACGGTGAGTACATCTCGCATCTTCGGTTCGACGACGACTTCGTCATAGTTGCTTAGTCACTGGAACAACTGGACGAAATGCTGCACAGCTTTAATGGAACTTCTCTACAAGTTGGCCTGGGTGTAAACTTGGACAACACCATGATTATGTTCAACAAACATGTTGTATCGAGTCGATTTCCATCGAAGGGGTGACACTCAGAGTTGTTCAAAAAATCTCCGGGGGCAGGTTATCCAGCTCGGTAAAAACAACTTCGAGAAAGAAACAGCCAGATCCAACTGGGGTGGGCAGCATTTGGCAAACTACGTCGGGTCTTCTCCTCCCCCCTACCACAATGCCTCAAAGGTTTTCAACCAGTGCGTCCTGCCTGCTATGATCTACGGTGCTGGATGGACTGGATGTGGAAGACGGAGGATCGGCAGACGTGGCGCATTTGGTGGTGGTGTACAAAAAAGCCGCAATAATAGTGTGTAATTTCTGATATTGTAACAGTGTGTGTGAACAAATGCTGGTATATCGTCTATTGCACTATACTGTGTTCCAAATCACGCGTGATTCATGATTCATTTTGGTTTTTTTTTTTCAATAAACCATAAAAAAGTGACGTCACAGGTATATTAAGGTGGTGGGCATGCCCATATTGCCCACCCTAGTGGATCCGCGCCTGGGCATTTTACTATATTTTATATTCCATTCATACTTCAAAACTCAACACAGTCTTTCCAAGTCAAATTAGTTCTAGAGCTTTCTAGAGAAACGTACCTCTTGACTGCATGCTCCTCATGTAGGGTGTGTCATTATTTGTATGTAAATAAGCTTCTTATTAGTGGTATATTGGAAAGAGGGAAAGTCATTTATGTTAAGTAAACAAGTGGGGAATAAGAAAGGCGATTATGCGCGTCGATGTTGACGGTGTAAACAGAGGACGTCTTCAATCTTTACGGGGCAAATACGTGAGTGTGGTAATGAAAGAGGGTTTTCTTTTATGTAATTGTTTGGTTGTCACCCAACAAACTAAGTTTTAAATGATTGGTATTGGACAGCCTCTGTGGCGTAGCGGTAGTGAACGCGGCCGCTACGCAGGAGGCGTGGGTTCGATCCCCGCTCTGTGCAAATATTTGTGTGGATGAAATATGGGTATTTGCATTAGTCTGGTCATGCCTCGGAGAGTACGTTAAGCCGTCGGTCCCGGTTGCCATAAGAACATCTATGGCAATCGTTACGGGCAGTTGGTGTCCTAAAAAGACTTTAGCTGCAAAGCTTCGATATCGCCTAATGTTACCATTGGGTTGTGGAGGTCAGATGGCAATCGCTTTACGGAAAATATTGAGGTCTAACCAAATCCGTAGTTAAGACTGGTAAAGCGGACCCCAGACTACGAGCTAAAAGCTTCGGATGCGACTGGGAATTAACGCTAGGATGAAGAGATTGGATATGGACCTAAGTAGGTGAAGGTTACTTTTATAGTACCTAGTAATTTTTGTAGGTTAGTCGCAATTCCCCCCGAATTTTTTTTCGAAAACATTATTTTAAAACCGAATAGTTTTCGGGAGGAATATAAGAGACGGGGGAGGAGAGGGGGATAATTGCGTGTAACCCATTTTTGTATAACTAAATGCAATAAAATCGTTTGTGTAATTATTTACGTAGAATGGTTTCGTGGAACGAATTTTCACTGGTGCAATCAAAGCCTTATTTTCAATACTCTGGGCGCAGATAATATTACCGTGACATTACCGACAAAGTACAAGATATTGTTTGTTATTTAACTTTGTGAAAACTATCTAACTTTTGTATTTTATTTATAGTATCTTGCGAACTTCATTATAACTTCGTCTTGTAAAACTACTGCAGTTTTAGTTACTTCAGCAAAACTTGATATTTTCCATTGTTTCTTTTTTTATACCACATAGGTGGCAGACAAGCACACGGTTCATCTGATGGACAGTAACCACTGTGGCCTATGGACGTATTTCAATACCAGGATAGTCACATTCGTGCTGCCGACCCTGTCAGAACAGAGCGTTCCTGTGCCGTCAGCGCAGAAGGCAAAGCAGGACAATCCTTTGCTCATCCCAATGCCAGCAAAAAAGCTCTCAGTGAACACTGGCTACTCTATTCGTCGCTGGGAACACAACTCGAGGTTATTCTGGCCGCGGTATTCTCTTTGTTGCCGTCTTGAGGCGACTCAGGCGTCAAGGGGTAACAGGTGAAGCCGCCAGTGGACCGGCAGTGGACTGCAATAGGCTAATTGATTAATTGATTGATTATTAGTATCTTTTAAACACAGTTTTAGCTACTCCACAAATTGTCATTTCACAGGTATTACATGTTATTTTAATGCGTTTTAAATAAAATCATGGTTGCCTTCATTAAAAGTTGCCATTGCCAACGCTTAATTTTATTGAAACATAATTTACTCCACCACCCTCATCATCCCCTCATCACACATTCGACAGAAGTTTAACATTTAGTTCAAATATGGGTTCAATATAGACTGGATATAACTTTTAATGAAGGTATTTGATATTTACGGTTGACGTTAGAAGATAATTTGAAACATGGTCACGTCTAAAAATAGATTTGAATATCTGTAATTAAGTATTACTATCAAGTAAGAATGAATGACAGCCTCCGTGGCGTAGCGGTAGTGAACGCGGCCACTACGCTGGAGGCGTGGGTTCGATCCCCGCTCAGTGCAAATATTTGTGTTCATTAAATATGGGTATTTGCATTGGTCTGGTCGTGCCTCGGAGAGCACGTTAAGCCGTCGGTCCCGGTTGCCATAAGAACATCTATGGCAGTCGTTACGGGTAGTTGGAGCCCTCAAAAATCCAAAAACAGCAGTCTAGCTGCAAAGCTTCGACATCGCCTAATGTTACCATTGGGATGTGAAGGTCAGATGGCAATCGCTTCACAGAAAATATCGAGGTCTAGCCAAATCCGTAGTTAAGACTGGCAAAAAGCGGACCCCAGACTCCGAGCTGAAAGCTTCGGATGCGACTGGGAATTAACGCTAAGAGGAAGAAGATCAAGTAAGAATGAAATAGATCTTAAAGATGTTACAGTATCAATGAAAATATATATGAATGACATCTCTGATAGTTCGAACATGTCTGACATCTTTGAATTTAAGCCTTTTCCAGTTTACCGATTTATAAAGATGGTAACTGTTACCGCCAGGCTATGTGAGTAACTGGATCCCATGGGAGCCAAGAGGAACACAAAATTATCTGAGGATACCATGGGAGCCAAGAGAAATACAAAATTATCTGAGGATCCCATGGGGGCCAAGAGGAATACAAAATTATATGAGAATCCCATGGGAGTAAAAAGGTGTATAAGGTAACTGTGGGTCCCATGGGAGCGGCGTCGTGGGATCCTAGTGTCCGGAGGCTCACATGCTTGGCGCCCCCACCGGGTCTCAGCATACCGCGTGAGGAACTCTCGCATCCGCGGCAGCCTTTATGTCTGTGACATTGCAAATAAAATACAAGAGAGCCGCCTTCGCTGGTCGCACGATCTGCGACATTAAATTTGAAAAATGAAAGAGAATTGATATTTCATTGAAATCGTGATCTTCTTTGACATTTGAGAGTTTGAGATAAGATCGAGACTGAATTTTGAACACCTTTTTATTAGCAAATTGGCCTTCAGGTTAAAGGGATCCTTTTATAGTCTGAAGAAAATTGCGGTGCCTAGCTCTTCCAAGTATCCTCGCGATCACGTCTCATTGATCGGCACCGTTCATAAGAGCCGTATCAAGTAACTGATATGATATGATAGCGAGTTCCTTTATCCTCTTTTGCTAAACTGAGGTAAGATTACTAAAAGCGTATATTTCGATGTGCGTATGGTAATGTAAGCACTCCACGAAATTGAATGGGCGTGCCTCTATCATAACGGAAGTGTGTAACATAAAGGCTAAATGCTTCAAAGGTTTTACACGTTCATTTTCTACTGTTATCTCTTAGGGCTTTCGTCGCGGTAATAGTAAATGTGCTATGGTAACGGCAAATTATGCTTTAAATATCAAGGAGCGAAATGTGTTTCGATAAAATTCGTGTGCGAAACTTCGGTGCTTAGGTTCGTGGAATTAAAATGTGAAATTAACGCGCCATTTCGGTGTCTGATCGGCGCACATTCTCTTTAAGAAGGTAGACCTTATACAGGGTGTCCCACGGCAATGCCACATGAAGGGAAAGTACCTTAAATCCTTAAGTCAGCTCATTTTACTTAAAAGAGACATCATTTTGTTTTTTAAAAGAAACAAAACTGCATTCCAAGATTTTTTAAGATTCGTTTGCCACATCCGGTAATCGAACCGACTAAAATCCGAAAAAGTAACATCCTGTATTTTTATGGCATTAATCGATAGTGTCAATCATAAGGATCAAATCTCTCTAAGAAACATGGTAAATTAAATGAAAGGAAGTTCACTAAATCTTAATAATTGAAAAAGGTTTTCAGCAGGCTTTCCTCTCGAGGTTTGGAGGTCAGATGACAGTCACTTCCGAAAAGTCGAAAAACCAATCAATAAAATCTTTAGAAGCATCTGGGAAATAGCTATGAGGATGGTGATTTTCTGTATAAAAAGTATTCGCCCGACAAAGTTTCAGAATCCATTTCGCCCTTGTTTCATTTCTTATCGCCCTCTCTTCTATTATAAAACAAAAAGGTAGGCATCATTTGAATAGAATTTGTCTATTTGTTTCAGTCCTTAGAGAGGGATGATCACTCCCCAGTTCGATATAAAACTAACTTGTTTAGATTGATCATCTTTGATGCTAAACAACAGAATTTCCCTTGGCGCTGTCTTGGCGAAACTTCAGTCATAAAGATAAGGTTTTAGTTAAGAATATTGTGTGCAAAGTACCTATTTATCTAAATCTATGAGATTAATGGGTCAGTTATTAAACTAAAATTGCAGAGTTTAGAGATATATGCAGCTCCTTGACATAACCTTAATGTTTATTATCTTTTGATAATAGAGATGAATACTGTACTGTCTACAAAATTGTTAGGTTTTGTTTATTCATCAACATTGCTATTTCAAAGGAGTTTGGTTTATTTTATAGTTGCAAAATAGCAATTTACTTTATATATACGATATGGATACGACATATGTGCAAATACTGAAACCGCGAAGCATCCTGGTCCGTAGGAATAGAACCAAATTAAATTTAAACTTAAATTCCCTGATTTATAAAATCCGAAATTTTCTAACAAAATAATTATTAAAATAAATGTAGAAAATGCAACCACTTGTATAAGTCATTAAATAGTTTCATCCATTGCTTTAAAGTCATTGACTGTGTCATAAGTCATTAATAAATACGCACACACCTTCACACACACACACACACAACAATAGGCATAGTAGGTAACTTACTTGAACAGCTAAGCGGCAACATGCGATTCTACAGAGTGCTCAAAGTTGTTCAAATTCTATAAAATTAAAACTCTAGTTTCTGCCCTTAATACTGGACCAATTTTGTTCAAACTTTTCCTGCTTGAAGCTTAGGGGGTACCAAGTATATGGTTTCAATTATTGCCTATATGTCGTATCCATATTGTACCTATAACTAGCTGTTGCCCGCGATTTCATCCGCGTTAATTTCGGAATGTTGTTCATCCCCTATTTTATCCCGTTGGGGGTAGAATAAATCAAAATCCTTTCTTAGGAGATGCCTACGTCATAGTAGCTTTATGCATTCAAAGTCTCAGCCTGATTGGTTTAAAATTGACAAAGTTTTATAATACAAACTTTCATCCCCTATTTTATCCCCTTGGGGGTAGAATTAATCAAAATCCTTTCTTAGCGGATGCCTACGTCATAACATCTACCTGCATGCCAAATTTCAGCCCGATCCGTTCAGTGGTTTGGGCTGTGCGTTTATAGATCACTATGTCAGTCAGTCAGTCAGTCACCTTTGAGTTATATATATTTAGATATTTAGAAGTAACTTTGACGAAAGATGGACAAAGATGGAAAAAGATGAACGTATGGCAAATATTTTGTCAATGGTCGTGAAAGGGTTAAAGTTATTCTCATTCCTCAACAACAAAACTCCAATGTTAAGTATTCTCTTCAGTTCAATATAAACATTAGTTTACCGTTCATTTGATGTACCTACCTTTCGCACGGTCGAGAACTCTGCTCTGTGACATTGCCTAGTGGCAATCTCATCATATATCTCGTAAATGCGTGATAAAACATCTCGCATACTACGACTAGTCGTGGTCATGACCCAAGGCACACATTTTTCTCCAAAATAAAATGCTTTTGTTACCCAAGAATGTGTGTTTCTACGTGAAAATTCATACTAGTTGTTTATAGAGAAGTGTGAAGTCTTTTGTGCTGATAAATTATGAAGCTGACTTAACTTTTTTGCAACATTCTACACAGCGCAGCGCTATTTTAGCTCAAAGCAAGCATAGGCTAACTAGCTTGTGTTGCGAAATCTAGAATGCGGATAAACATACTCAGATTTTTATTTTTGTGAATGCATAGTTACATATCATACATAGAAATAACCAGACCAATGAAAATATACATACAAATACAATACAAATTATATTCATGCGTACAAACATCACCGTGTCACCTGTGTAGCAGTCGAACGTTCTACCACTACGCTATAGAGGACGTCAATTTCTTAAATAATACATATCAAGTTTCATCTTAACGTATACAGTCGACAAAAGAGTTGCGGTTGCACTTTTTCATCTGTATCTCCTTTGTCGACTGTACAATCCATATCCATACTTCTATACTAATATTTTAAATGCGAAAGTAAAGGTATGATTCCGACGCCGACCGCATACGAAAACTGCCGACGCATGCATGTACTTGTAAAACTCCGATACGAATAAAGGAGACCATTGACAAGCCATAATGAACTGCGCGCATGTGCTGCGTGCGTCGGCAGTTGTCTTATGCAGTCGGCTACGGAATCATATCTTAACTCTGTCTATATGTTACGCTTTCACGCCTAAACCGCTGAATCGATTTTGATGAAATTTGGTACAGAGATAGATTAAACCTTAGGAAAGGACTTAGGCTATATTCGGTCGTGATAACCAACATCCACGCGGGGGGAGCCGCGGGCAACAGCTCGTCGTCTATAAAATACGACGCACCACAGAATATTCTAGGTGAACAACAAAGCATACGGTTTGTAACCCACATTTTACATATTATAATGGGATCAGAGCCATCGGCTGACTCCATCGAGCACAATACATTGGCGAGGGATCCATCAATCACAGTAACTGTACCGTTCGCCCCAAATGATACATCGGTTAGCGACTGAATCTTTATTCTACTTTATTCTCTGTAGAAAGCCTTTTATAATTTTGTCTCCGTCGTGAGGAACGACTTTTATGAAGACTTGATAATATACTTATAATAGTAGACCTAATAATAGACTTAACAATATATGAATAAGTGCCGGTTTGACGACAATAGGCTCACCCCCAATTACGTAGGATCGAAAATCATAGTTGGCGAAATATGGGTAATAAATAGATACACCTCTGCTTACCTTCGGGGATTTACAGGCATGAATATATGTATGTGTATGTTAATAATAACTAGCTGTTGCCCGCAGCTCAGCCCGCGTGGATGTCGGTTATTGCGATTTTTGGTCATATCTCCGGTTGTACAAAGCTGATTGCGATCAAAATTTCGCAAGATTTTAAGTCTGACCAAAACCTTTCAAACAAAAAAACGTATCATAATCCGTTTAGCAGGTTTTGCGTCCATCGAGAATTCCAAAAAAATATTTTTGTGTTCAGAATTAATGTACCATAACTAATGTTGTACCGAGACCGATTGCCATCGAAGGGGCGACACTCGAAGTTGTTCAAAAATATATTTACCTGGGGCAAGTTATCCAGCTCGGTAAAAACAACTTCGAGAAAGAAATAGCCAGAAGGATCCAACTGGGGTGGGCAGCATTTGGCAAATTGCGTCGGGTCTTCTCCTCCCCCCTGCCGCAATGCCTCAAAACAAAGGTTTTCGACCAGTGCTTCTTGCCTGTTATGACCTACGGTGCCGAAACGTGGCCACTGACGGTGGGGTTAGTCCGTGATCTAAAAGTTGCGCAGCGGGCTATGGAGTGAGCTATGCTTGGAGTCTCTTTGAAGGATAGAATTCGCAACGAGGTTATCCGACATAGAACCAGTTACCGACAAAGCTCGCAGAATAAGTAAGCTGAAGTGGTAGTGGGCTGGCCACATCTGCCGAAGGACTGATGGCCGTTGGAGCAAACGAGTCCTAGAGTGGAGACCGCGCGTAGGAAAACGGAAGGTGGGACATCCCTTAGCCAAGTGGACCGACGACCTGCGAAAGGTGGTTGGGACGGACTGGATGCGGAAGGCGGAGGATCGGCAAACGTGGCGCACATTGGGAGAGGCCTATGTCCAGCAGTGGACTGCAGTAGGCTAATTGATTGAACTAAAGTAGGTACCTATTTTTAAAAAAATATCTTCAATTTACAGACAGACAAAAAATAATAATGTTGAACTATTAATAATATCCATTAGGGCACATGGGCACAGATTACCTCATAGTACGTGGGCGGGCGCGACGATGCGTATTTGATTGTCGATAAATTCTAACTTTTCAACGTTACACATAAAGGTATGATTCCGAGGGTGACCGCATACGACAACCGCAGACGCATGCAGCAGATACGTATAATTCATTGCGGCTTTATCCGAATCAGAGTTTAAAAAATAATGCGTCTGTAGTTGTCGTATGCGGTCGGCGACGGAATCATACCTTAACTATGTTTTGCCTCTAATAAATAAAAAAAAAGTTAATCACAATAAATAAAAATTCAATCTAAAAAAATTACGCAAAATAACGTTAAAAAGAATTAACCCTGCCAGTGGTGTAAGCATAAATGGGTGACTCATGATATGATCATTTGTTATTTATGCTGGCTATAAATTGGGGGTTATCTTCTCATAAATAAAATAAATTATTCGTGTTACCTACAATGTTCGTCCGTAACCATTATTCTGTTGTGTGAAGAAGAGAGAAGAGTGAAGAGTCCGCTTCGTTTCAACCAACTGATACTGATTTAAGCTCTTCGAAAGATACTTTTCAGGATTTAATTTAGTTTTAATTAAATTTATAATTATAAAATTAAGATAACTGGAATTTCAGTATTACTGAATACCTAAAAGTTTGCAGCTTTCGAGAAAAAGATTTGTTGGCAAATTTCCAAAACCTTTTTGTTTCTATTGGAAATTTCATTTAAGTCTATGTTCAAATTGTATTTTTGAGTTGCGCTGATAAAATATAATGTAAAAACGAAAGGGTAATTTGAGTTGGTCATACTATCCTTAGCAACTAGGACTGATTGCTGGCTCGAAACACATCAGGGCTGATGATTTCTTCTTACCTAAATCACAAATAACATAATACTTAAGTCTTAAATCTCTTATTATCTATAAAACAAGTTAGCATTTTTCTTTGTTTTCATATATTTTATCATCGAATAATTGCGTAAAGTATTACAAAAAGCGTTTTATTTAAATGAAATGCACTAGCAATAATTTACTCCAGTAACTTCCACCTTAGCATTACCTTGACTACTGTTTGATTTGCTTATTTATGAATACAGATATCTGTGATAATTATCCCTTAGAGTGCGAAGGGTTAAGTCCTCGGTTACCGTTTATGACACCCGAGGGACTCAAAGGGGAGGACTATTCGATCAATTTCGAATTCCACTCGCAACTATGATGAATTACATTTGAATAATAATCAGAGAATGATGATTATATTATTTAAATGTAATGATCAGAGAATGATGACCGGTACGCAAATAAATTAATGATTCATTTTAAAATTCTCGTATAATTATTATTTGCAAATTATTCTGTAAATTGATTGCTATTAGCCAACTTAATTGACAGCCTTTGTGTAATAAATCAATAAGTTTACTAGAATTCAAAATTTTATTTTCGTAATTTGATGCTTATTAATTGTTACTAAAATGCATATTTCTCACATGATAAGAGGAAGCATCTGGTTTTTTATATTACCATATGAATGGCCAATTATATTATATTTTATTTGACTGCCTCTGTGGCGTAGCGGTAGTGAACGCGGTTGCTACGCAGGAGGCGCGGGTTCGATCCACGCACAGTGCAAATATTTGTATGCATATTAATATGAATATTTGCATTGGTCTGGGTGTTTCTATGTATAATATGTATGTATTTACAAAAAAAAAATGTATCTAAGTATGTTTATCCGCATTCTAGAACCCATAACACAAGCTTACTTTGGGTCTAGATAGCGTTGTGTAGAATGTCCTACAATATTTATCTATCTATACTATTATAAAATTGTAAAGTGGTCGTGTCTGTACATTGGAGATATTTAAAAAAAAATACTTGGGCTATGTTATATTAACGATACTGAACACGAAAATATATTTTTTTCATTTCCTGTCTGTTTGTCTGTTTGTCTGTTTGTCTGTTTGTCTGTTTGTCCGCGATGGACGCAAAAACTACTGGACGGATTTTGATGCGGTTTTTTTTGTTAGAAAGGGCTTACTCAGACTTAAAATCTTACGTTTGTTTGATCGCAATCGGTTGAGTAGAACCGGAGTTGTGAACAATATTGATATTATACGGAATATGAGCGGAAATATAGATGGCGCTTTTTTATTATTATGGATGAAATTTTATATCTTATTACATCCGAGCAAGTATGTAAATAAATAGACTTTAATTCACATTTATAATTGTGTAAACAAATGCGATTTTAATCATGAAATTATTATTTTTTTGTCAATGAATTTATTTCCGTATACGTAACTAGATGGCGTTAACGCGGTTTTGAACTTACTATGGTTTCGTTCCAACTGGACGTATATAAGCATTTTTTTTATATAGTTTTTTTTTTTTTTTTTCAATTTCTAATTTGTCAGGTATGAAATAGATGTCGGTACTGTCTTATGATCAGTTACAAAATCGTTTTTTACATAAAGACAGATTACTTAGAGCGTGGTGAAGGATATAGTGGAGTACTGGAGTAGACAAGAGATACAACGGGGAAGCGAAGGAGTAGGGGAGAGGGTGGGGGAAGGGCAAAGGTATGGGGAGTAGAGAGTCGAGTAGATACGCAGGTAGAGGGTTTTTTTTATACCACTTAGGTGGCTGACAAGCACACGACCCACCTGATGGAAAGTGGTTACTGTGTCCTATGAACGTATGCAACACCAGGGGCGTCACACTCACCCTTCTTGAAGTATCTACGCCATACTATAGTCGTGAGTCGTACTGTAGTAATGAGGTCCCAAACAAGCACGCGGCCCTCCTGATGGTAAGTGGTTACCGTGGCCTATGGGTGAGTGCAACACCAAGGGAGTCACACTTGTGCTGCCTACCCTGTAAGAACTAAGAGCAGGGATGGTGAACCTTTTTTGTGGCTATC
Organism: Eilema depressum; assembly: GCA_914767945.1. NCBI lineage: Eukaryota > Metazoa > Arthropoda > Insecta > Lepidoptera > Erebidae > Eilema > Eilema depressum. Next base: position 15,654,848 of record OU612023.1, on the reverse strand, counting down.
GTATAGCACGGGCGCATCTAAATACCTACTTTGTGGTGGCACTGCTGGCGTGCCCAAAAAATTGTGCCACGTGCCACCTTTGGCACGCGTGCTATTGGTTCGCCATTCCTGGATTAGAGCTTAGTGAGGGATATAGTGGAGTAGACAAGAGATACAACGGGGAAGGGGAAGGAGTAGGGGAGAGGGTGGGGGACGGGCAAAGGTATGGGGAGTAGAGAGTCGAGTAAATAATGCAGATAGAAGGTTTTTTTATACCACTTAGGTGGTAGACAAGCACACGGCCCACCTGTTGGTGAGTGGTTACCGTGGCCTATGGGTGAGTGCAACACCAGGGGAGTCACACTCGTGCTGCCTGCCCTGTAAGAACTTAGAGAATCTGTCTGACAAAGCCTTTGGTTTTCCCACTGACAGCACAAAGCACAAGCTACTCTCCAGTGAGCTTTGGCTACCCTACTCACCGTCGGAAACACAAACGAGGTTATTAAGCCGCGGCCTTCTGTAGGCCTTCTGTAGGCCGGAGATACTTCCCCAGTCCGACTGCTCCATTGGGACGAATATACCGAGTATATGGCGAGTAAAATGTCTAATCTGTGTTTAACGCTCAACTTTCAGCACTATTTACAACACCACGCGATAAACGACATCCACGCGGGCGGAGCCGCGGGCAACGGCTAGTTTATTAATATTATGCGTCGAGTACCTAAATAGTTTTTCTAATTTATGAGCGGTTATTTCATGTTTATTTCATCAAATAGTGGTGGTTATATTAAAAATATTATATTCTTGTTAAAAATTATCTTTTCTTACAAAATATTTACTCTTAGGACAGATTTCCTGATAAATATTGACTTTCAATGAAGCAAAAAATAAAATACTTACTAAAGCGCTACCTGCACCATTAAATTAAAGTATATTTTCATACAGCATACGATATTAACTTCCTGTGTGGAACATGAAAATTTCATTTCATTATGAATAAATCAAACACGTCAAGAGTTCAATTTGCGGTTGGATCACGAATCCTGAAAAGATACACACGGTAACAAATTGCCAATAAAAAGCTAACAAAATACTGTGGGTAAGCATTTCGGTCAAAGCTGTAAATCCCCGGGCTCGGGCAATAAATCTGGGGGAAAAATATCGAAAGCTGTGTAATACAGTTACACTCGGATTGTGCTAGGATAAGGGCCGTAGGGAACCAACCATATTTGGGGGGAGTTGATCCCTGTATTCAGAATATAGAGCAGGGTTTGATGATTGACCCCTATTTAGTTGCCGTGTGGGTTTTACGATTATTATTTGGATTGACTGGTTATGAGGCAGTTAGGAAAGAAAGATTGAAGTTTTATTTTGTTGGCTAGTGTAAAATTGTGACCAAAGTTACTTTCGATATTTGGTAAAATGGGTAATGAAAAGCTGAAGTGAACCACAAGTTCGGTATGAACCTACAAATGCCACGTTGGTTCCCGGTGAAGTAGAATAAGGCCACCTTATCTCTTCCCGAGGTATTAAGGGATAGGGCTGTTCAATTTCCAACAGTAAACATATAGACCACTAGCTTTTGCCCACAGCTCCGCCCGCGTGGATGTCGGTTATCGCGACCAAACATATCTTATGTCCTTTCACAAGGTCTATTCTGCCCCTATACCAAATTTCAGCAAAATCGGTTCAGTGGTTTAGGCGTGAAAGCGTAACAGACAGACAGACAGACAGACAGACAGACAGAGTTACTTTCGCATTTATAATATTAGTATGGACGATGATAAAGTACCCGCTTGACGGCGATAGTCACGCCCATTACGTGTGACAGAAAATCATACCTAGTTGCCAAAATGGTTGTTAATAGACCTCTGCTTACGCCTTCGAAGATTTACAGGCGTGGACAACTAGACATACCTATATATATCAGATGTAAGAGAATTCTCTAGCATACTAGCTATAGGTAGGTATATGAATACACTCTCTGTGTCATCTGAATAGCAGGGCTGGGCAAGCAAGGTCTCGAACCGGTTTCAACGTTATGACCAATCTCAATGCCGGCGGGACCTGCCCATAATAACAGTTAGCCGAACTTTTTGTACCAAGACCAAGTGCATTCCGCTATATAATTACAGAATTACATTTATAATGTCGAATTTCTCTTCACTCATGATTTTTCTTAAATATAGGCACATTATATTTAGAATTACTTTTTGTTCGAGACATCACTCGTCTAAGACCCGTAATTCTAGAATGGTACTCAGTTGTCAATCTCGATTTATTTGAGGACAGATTTTATAGATCTGACAATCTCGATTTATACAGATCTGTCAAATCTGTCAATACTTGACAGATTTGATAGATCTGTTTAAATCGAGATTCAGCCAGATGACAAATGTATGGGATTTGACGTTTATGACATACGCTAACTGTCATATTCATTCTATTCTACAATGCGCCGGTCAACGAATTTCCACTTGTGTAAGGGGGCAGGACAGTATTGTTCTAGAATACAAGCCCACGACTTGTAACATTGTAAAATCATCTTTCATCGTAGAGAAATAGAGACGCGTTTTCCTGATTGCATCCGAGGCCAGGGTGAATTCGGAGCTCAGGGTTCGCCTTCCGGTTTTTCCTCCTCTACTTCGTAAGGTCTTGGAGGTCTGTCAGACCATTGGATCGCATGTCGACCTCTACGACGTCATGCCAGGACTACCGATTTGCGAAATATAAACCGATAGAAATTTAATGGGTACCGCCTGCTATCAATCGGATAGAAAAAAAAATCGAGTTGTTGGCCATGCATGTCAAATACGATACGACTACGACCGAGTTGCTCTTGTACTTGGAATGCTTCTTATTATATTAGGAGGTTTCAATCTCGTTTAAATTAGGTTATACAGTGTATTATAGGAATGTTTATACTGGAGATTGATGGCACTTGGTGGAACTTGCTACACATATTGAATAAATCACTTGTACTTTTCCACAATTATTGTGGAAAAGTACAAGTGATTTATTCAATATGTATTATAGGAATATTTACAATGCGATTCTCGAAAAAAAAAACGTCGCACTTATTAGTAAAAGCCAATATAGAGATCAACTGGGACATTGATAGGGCTGTCTAAAGTGTGATAATTTAATTTGTTGTAGCCAATTTCCCATACACAGTGCATTGGTACATAATCATTAAAAAAAGTCATTTTAAGTCAAGTTTTGAATTTAATAATATGGTCTTGAATATTCACAATTTGTAATTTTTGTTGTGCTCGAGGTTAATAGATTTCATTCCAAAAAAATGTGTTTTTTTTTTACAGTTACATTAAACATTATTTGTAAAAATTAAATTTCCGGTAAGAATCTGTCGTCTATTTACACTCATCAATCATGAATACGGAAGTAAATATTAAATAAATATTATTTAAGTAATAACTCTAAATGAATTCCTTATTTTTTTAGTTACCTCTCTATCGCGTGCGGAAGTCTGCGATAGCGCCTCATCCGTCGGTGGTACCGGTTTGGTTGTTTCAGTGGGGCTGCAACACCCTTTCATTCATTCGTTCATGCTGCACTTCGTTTTAATTTATATAGGTACTAACTAAAGTTTAAATGAACACTAGTGAACGTGGCCGCTACGCAGGAATCGCGGGTTCTATCCCCGCTCAGTGTAAATATTTGTATGCATGAATATGGATATTAGCATTGGTCTCGGTCGTGCCTCGGTGACCACATTAAGCCGTCGGTCCCGGTCCCGGTTGCCATATGAATATCTATGGCAGTCATTACGGTTAGTTGGAGCCCTAAAAATCCAACAACTGGTCTAGCTGCAATGGTTCGATATCGCCCAATATAGCTATTGAGTTGTGGAGGTCAGATGGCAGTCGCTTCACGGAAAATATCGAAGCCAAATCCGCAGTTAGACTGGTAAAGCGGACCCCAGACTCCGAGGTGAAAGCTTTGGGTGCGACTGGGAATAATGCTAGGTTTAGCTAGTTTAAATTTATATTGTGTGACAGCCCTAACAGCGAGTGTGGCACTCGTCTCAATAGTCGCGGTTTGAGCAATTATCGCTATCGGGCCTAGCGGTCTAACGGCCAGCCTAGCCGGTAAGCGCTGGCCCCTTGTTTGTTTAACTGTACATACTACGGCACTCCGCCTATTGCCTAATGCGTTGACTGTGAGTGTACTCAAGTGTTCCAGTTTTCAGGTTTTTAATGTTTTTATAATTATGTTGTTGGGAGTGGGTACACTTGAGTAGTAAAGTGTGAGAGTCATCAGATTGTTTGATTGGGTATATTATAGTAATGACGAAAATATCCATTTTTTAATACTCAGTACCGCATATTTGTGTATAGCTATATTTTTATAGCTTTAGCCGCGTGGTTCCCGGCAGAGTAGAATTCGGGCTAACCCATCTCCCATGCGCTGTCATACAAGGGTTTAATACTTGTATAACATCAGACAGATATATAGAGTCCAGACTCAGCCTCAAATGCGTAGTTCGAGTCAACAATAGTGCCCGGAATACGGCAATAGGCTCACCCCCTATTACGTGGGACCTAATACAATGATTGGTGAAATGTGGGTGTTAATTAACCTCTGCATAACCCTCCGGGGATAAAGGCGTGATTATATGTATGTTATAACTTTTTATGTATCCAAGGGACAAGTCTAATAATAATTGAGTAGATTTTTAGAGGAGGGTGAGGTACACCTCAAAAGTAAAAAAAACGGAACCCAAAAGAAATTTTCAAAAAAAAAAAATAAGTTGCACGTGCACCTGACTAAAACGGTTCACCAATATTTTCCCAGTTCATCCGCGACAAAAGCGGTACTAACAAAACTGACCTCGTTCACTGACTGTTTTATTTAAGGTGAATATGACCTACATTTAATTTTAACTCCCCTTGATCTGAAACCGTTAACTTAGTAAACAAAATAGTTTGTTGAATCAAATGCATAGTACTCGTATCTTTTCATGCAGGCTTTCATTCACATAAGTAAAACCTGTAGGAAGAAAACCTATAAGCAATAATAAGGCACTATGGTCTTAAGAATAAGTTCGGTTGCTTATCTTACAGGAATAGATTCTGTATGACCTTAATAATAACTGAACGATGAATCCCTATAAAGCTCCGGCGGCCGGGCTTACGATTGAGAGGTTCCAGGGTCGAATCCTAGGCAATTGTTTCATCATAATATTCCTCTTCGTTCAATTTGTGTGTATCCTTAGACCATAAATAAAACATTTTGATTTCGTGTTTAATTAAAGTTAAACATATTCAAATTTATTCATTTATTTTAGTTTTTGTAAACAGGAATAAATCTTCATAATTCTTTATTTCTTAAACAACTACAATTAATGTTTGATTTCAAGGCAGCTTCATTCCGATTCCGTAAAAGTAGATCTTAGCTATTTCAGTGCAATAACTTCCGTAATCTAATAAAATGATGAAAGTGGATCTCTGCCTTTTCGCCGAAAATTGTTTGGCCGATTATCACTTGCCAACTAACGTTTCGCAGAATTTTATTTCGCAGAATAATCATTTGCCAACTTGTCATATAATTTTGTTTTTATTACCCAACCTCACAGTTGCCAATTTAACGTTTGGTCTTCCTTTTAGAATGACACTTTTCAAAATTAAGATAATTTTAAAGCAATTAGTTTGCTAGACTAAACAAATTATACTTTTCAAAATGCCAACTTTCAAGTACCGAATGTTTTAGTTAGCGTAATATTCATGTAGTTGTTGTCAAAATTACTGAATGTGGCGTACAAAAATACTAAGTAAGCCACTATTTATGGATGGTTATAAAAAAATAACCACGAAGGCTAAAGCGGGAGCTCCGCTCCGCTCCGCTCCCGCGTTAGCCTTCTAACCTAACCTATCCAAGTCGGGGCGCGCTATAGTCGATTCGTCTAAAAGTGGTCTGGCCTAATAAATAATTTGACAAAAGATAAATGCCCCAAACGTTTTTTGTCATTACAATAATCAGCTTAACAATAATTCTACCAAATGAAACGTTGCCATACAAAAATTTGACAATCGTTAGTCGTCAAAGTGAAAAATAGGCGAAACGTTGGTTGGCAAGTGATAATCGGCCAAACAATTTTCGGCGAAAAGGCAGGATCCCGATGAAAGTAGTTAGTGAATTTAGATTTGTATAAAATCTTCATCCCCGCACCCTTAAACTGTGGAATGAACTGACTGCCGTGGGTTTTCGAAGCGATTACAGTATGGGGTTTTTCAAGAAGGGCATTAGAAGATTCTTATGGGATTGGCAGCGCGAGTGTAACGCCCCTGGTGTAGCATACGTCCATAGGCGGTTCCACTTCCCCTCGGGTGGGCTGTGTGTTTGCCTGCCACCGAAGTTGTATAAAAAAATCAATATAAGAACCTTAAGTTAACGTATAATTTTTTTCAGACAAAGTTTTAGTATGTTGATCACATCATTGGCGTATCTTTAAAGAATTAAGAACTTAAGGTGATTAATAAATTAGAATATATCAGCCACTTTTGGCGTTGACTGCACCATCTTTTAGTACACGAATCTTACCCTTTGTTGGTGACGAAATCCTTCACCTTTTCCTTAAATACCGTATCGATGTTTTGTATTGACTGACTGACTCACTGACCCACTAATAAAAAGGTTTGCGGTATTACGTAGGTACTTATCGAGTAAGTGGACTTTCAATTGTTTTTACTGTTTATCTCCGAAAAGCTATACAGTTTCAACATCCACATTATTCTCCAAATATGTTTTCCAGTCCTACGTATTCCGAGCCGAACGGCTGTACCGATTCGCATCAGACTGATATTTTTTCACGTCTGTTTATTTTCCACTAGAGATGTGCCATGCAGCTATACTACGAGCATGTAAAAGCTAAGGTTCACTATTCTAACTAACCATAATCTATTTTGGCATATGGTAATTTATTTTATTATTACAACAATATACAATTATTAATATGATGGCATCGACAGGTCTAGCCAGATCCGCAGTCAAGACTGGTAAAGCGGACCCCAGACTCTGAGGTGATAGCTTCTGATGCGACTAGGAATAATTAATACTAGGATGAAGAAGCCGCTTGCATGTGGTGCAATTTCTATTTTCTTGGGAGGATAATGTAACAGCTGATGTATTCTTTTTTAACGGAGACCATGAGGCAAACTCAACTGAACACAAAGTCATTGCAGCTTACAGTCAAACGGTTTACTTATGTGGGTCACTGCAATTGCGGTGCTCGATTTGTTTTGGTTTAAACACTAATTCGAAACGAATTTCAAATTGGATCTATTTTCTTTGCCGGTTGTTGTGGTTAGAGGGAAGTTAGAAGTTAGGACTGAACATGCAACTTGACTTTTAGCCATTATCTTTTAACAGGTATGTGTTTTAAATTAGAAGAATTTCACAGGCAGCTTCAGCTTCACCCCCTGTATATATATCTTTTAACTTACTTTATTACTAATCACTTATGGGAGTTATTTTTTCGTGTTGATTTCCGATGGTCTAGAATAGGGCTACCCCATCTCTCTCCATGGGTGTCATAGAAGGCGACTCAGGAGGGCTGTTCTATATCCGACAGTGAACGTAAAGCCCATGATAAGTGCCCGCTTGACGGCTAAAAGCTCGTCCCTTATTACGTGGGACCAAAACCTTAGTAGGCGAAATTGTGGGTATTAATACACATCTGCCTACCCCTTCGGAGATTTACAGGTGTGACTATATGGATGTATCCCTACTAATATTGTAAATGCGAAAGTAACTCTGTCTGTCTGTCTGTCTGTCTGTCTGTCTCACTTTTACGACTAAACCGCTGAACCGATTTTGATGAAATTTGGTATAGAGGTAGGTTAGACCTTGAGAAAGGACATAGGCTATGTTTGGTCGCGATAACCGACATCCACGCGGGCGGAGCCGCGGGCAAAAGCTAGTTTTTTCATAATATTATCAACAAAACAGCCTCCGTGGCGTAGCGGTAGTGAACGCGGCCGCTACGCAGGAGGCGCGGGTTCGATCCCCGCTCAGTGCAAATATTTGTGTGAATGAAATATGAGTATTTGCATTGGTCTGGTCGTGCCTCGGAGAGCACGTTAAGCCGTCGGTCCCGGTTGCCATGAGAACATCTATGGCAGTCGTTACGGGTAGTTGGAGCCCTCAAAAATCCAAAACAACGGTCAAACTGCAAAACTTCGATATCGCCTAATGTTAACATTGGGTTGTGGAGGTCAGATGACAATCGCTTCACGGAAAATATCGAGGTCTAGTCAAATCCGTGGTTAAGACTGGTTAAAGCGGACCCCAGACTTGAAAGCTTTGGATGCGACTGGGAAATAACGCTAAGAGGAAGAGATTATCAACAAAAGTGCAGCAACACGAGTAAGAGAGAACGTAGTTTTCATCAGCAATATCTCTGAATTAATTGTGTCTAGGTCTCAACACTGTTGAAGAAATGTTTATAAGTTAGTGAAGCAGGTGACTCACTGACCAAAACATTTACGATATGACGTTACTGAGTAAGCGCCTTCGCTGCGTTTAGCGGGTGCGGGTCGCGGGTGCGGGTCGCGGATGCGCGCGCAGTGCGTCCGCCTGTCCGTCGCGTATGACGGGTATCCGCCTCACGCAGCGCTGCTCTTGAAATAACATGAAACAAGCACGCGAAGCGGAAGTCCGCGCCGTGTGCCCGCTAAACGCAGCGAAGGCGCTAAGATGACTTTCGATTTTTTTACATACCTACCTCTTTATATCTTCTTTATATCTATCGCTAAGGGTTAATCCCAGTCGCATCCGAAGCTTTCACACGAACACCTATATATTCATCAGAATTTACGTACTCACAATAATGGGAGTAGGTACTGAAAATTTAACCTATACCAATTGCAATATGACCGTGAATATCGAGGTAAAAGTAAGTTGTCCCAACCTCTTTACACCTTTGTAAGAATTTGTTCGAACATTTCGTTTGCATAAGATAAATATTTACAAGTTTCTACATTTAATACTAATTGTGTACTTCGTTGTCGATAACAGGGAGTCTATGCAGCGGTGTCCGCTATGTAAATGCCCTGAATATTTAACGTCACGACGACGTCAACGATTCAATGTTGTACTTCGTAAACTGTTGACTTGAAGACTTTGAAGTATTTCGAAGTGGTTTCGACAACAAACGAAGTCAGTTCAATTACTTTTGATCCTTTGCTTACCAAGACTCGATATCAGATAGCTTTGCATTTTTATATGCTCAGCTATTTAGCTACGAAGTTGCAAGTTGGTACACTTGACGATTGATAGCCTTGATAACAGTACACTCGTAATATCTAATAACAGTGGCGAAGGGTGAAACATTCTTTTTCGAAAAGGAAGCCAATGGAAAAATATCTCACCTCTTACAGAATGACCAAAGCAACGAGTAAGTCGGTAGGAATCGGCTTACGGGACCCCGGGAAAGGTAGGGCCCTGGACTCCAGAGTAAAAGCTTGGGATGCAAACAGGATTGACGTCCGGAAGATCCAATCGGGATTGACGTCCGGAAGTTTGGGCTATGAGAAAGTTTTCAGTTAACTATCCACTCATTTCCCTTAAGACCACGAATAACAGATTTTGTTAATCTCTTGAACCACATATTTTTTAAATAAAATCTACAGTTTTATTGAAATATAAAAATATCTGGAGAAAAACCACAATGAATTTCATTATTTCATGAATACATTTAAGAAAACCATTCGTTTATCTGTATAAGCTTGCGGTAAGACCATTTCTCTATCCTTTAAGAGCAAAGAGAATAGCGAATATTTCTGGGCTACCAAATTTTAATACAGTCAGCGTAATAAACTACTAATGTTTCTTTTTATGATCTTTCTCAACTATAAAAGGAAAATGAATAGCAAATATTATTGTCTATGACTTTCGTGGGACGCAAAAAATTGCTGCATGCTGTAGTCTATGTTTTTCTTGTGTGGTAGAGGTCCGAATTCCAGAACAATACTTAGTCCTGAATCTCGATTTATAACTAATGCCGAGAACAGATTTACTTTTCGTTGACAATCTGTCAAATCTGACGATTAAAATCTAGATTTGCCTACACAAGTGGCAATTCGTTGGCCGGCGTATTGTGGAATAGAATGATGAATGTAAGGGATTTGACGTAGGTATCGGACACATATTTTGACGTTTATGACATACGTTGATGACTGTCATATACGTCAAATCCCATACATTTATCATTCTATGCCAAGGCAAGAGAACAGCAAACGCCGGCCAATGAATTGCCACTTGTCCAGGCTGAATACCGTTCCAGAATACAGGTCTTAAATTGTAGGCTTTCTGTGAGGCATCATTCTGTCTCTAATGTCAGTAATGTCACCCGATTACTAATGTCACCGTTTCACTATTGACTAAAAATTCCATCTATTCGATCTCGACAGGCATTGAATTCTTTTGAAACACAACGTTCTTAGAAGTTATATTTTATTTATTTGTTCGTTCCTGAGAATTGGTGCAGCATTATCGTCGCCGGCGACTGTTATGTGCAATGTGTGGCGGTCAGACGTGCATAACGGAGACAAATTGCTATCCACATTACATTTTCTCGCACTGTTCATACAATTTTATATTGTGTTATCGTATCTTTTGTTATATTATTTTTGTTTTAAAACTGCGATAAATAAAATGAATGTTTCTTTGTTTATAATATATGTTGTATGTCTTCTTCCTCTTAGCGTTAATTCCCAGTTGCATCCGAAGCTTTTTCAGGTCGGAGTCTGGGGTCCGCTTTATCAGTCTTAACTGCGAATTTGGCTAGACCTCGATATTTTCCGTGAAGCGATTGTCATCTGACCTCCACAACCCAATGTTAACATTAGGCGATATCGAAGCTTTGCAGTTAGACCGTTGTTTTTGGATTTTTTAGGGCTCCAACTACCCGTAACGACTGCCATAGATGTTCTTATGGCAACCAGGACCGACGGCTTAACGTGCTCTCCGAGGCACGACCAGACCAATGCAAATACCCATATTTCATGAACACAAATATTTGCACTGAGCGGAGATCGAACCCGCGCCTCCTGCGTAGCGGCCGCGTTCACTACCGCTACGCCACCGAGGCTGTCATTGTATTTGTATGTATTTGTTTATTATGATCTAGCATTACGATTGTGGTGGAACTTTCAAATGTTGTTTATCGTCGCATTTGTCGTTTTTTTTTCAGAACGCATCGTGAAATATAATGTATTTGCAAATATCATTTACAAATATCATAATTATATTTGCAGCAGTGCCAAAATATCTCTCGAAACATGATAATTTTACATCCATATAGGTATTCACGCCTGTAAATGGCTGAAGGGGTAGACAAAGGTGTATGAACACCCATTATGATAAGACGAAATTAAATTAAAACTAGAAACTGTTACGACTAAAATGAACGAAAATAAATAATATATTCTGAAGTTTACGCGAATATCACACATTGAAATAAAAACTCTTTTTAACGGGTTCTATCGCGATTTATTTGTTATTGTTTACTTTTATTTTTTTCGGCCACTTTTCAGTAGCCATGTTTGCGGGGTGACTAGAGATGGTAGCTGTCACATAATTTGAAGAATTTAGTTTTCTCAAAATACCCGAATCATGATGAATGATTGGTGTTACTATTTACACAGAATAAACTCACTGCGCTGTTTACTGGTACCAGTATACGACAAAATACAGCAAGCAGCAAGACTGATGAGTATTAAAAAACCGGAAGATGTTACAAAATAATCGTGTTACACACATACCATTAAAATGACCAAGACCTCAAACCGTAGAGATGCATGCCGTCTCAAATCTTCACTGAACGAAAAGTACCCATAAACAAACGAGTTTAATCTCCAGTGCAAGGTTAACATCAGCGATCAAGGCCAGCCAACGGAACATATCCGTAGGCACATACCAGCTTAAGTAAAAAGTATAACAAGATCAGCTGTCGTTTACTCTTTAAGCTCAAGTGGGACTGAGGACAGGTTGCACTAAGATCTTAAGCTGCATTTTTACCAGAGATGTGTGAGATAGCTGAGCGGTGCGAGGATGCATAGCGAGACTGTGGAACGGTGTGTGTTTTCACTAGAGATGTGCTAGGTAGCTCAGCGGTTTGCACCGCTTGCGGATTCGTACTGTGTAATGGTGCTAGGATGTCTAACGAGCTTGTTTCTGTTGTTCTTCTCATTCTTCGCACATATCCCTTGCAACACATGTGTAGCACATATTCTTAGCTTATATTTTTTTATTTGCATATACAAAAAACCTCGTTCCACTGAGTCGTTTCCACTAAGCACTCAACATACACATCCCTCGTTGTGTATTCTTGCACATTTCTGGTGGAAACGCAGCTTAAGTTAACGGTATTCTTAGCCATGTTTCCATATAAATTCACTGCTTCCAAGGGTCTGTCTTGTTGTAATTGATACTGTAGCAAAAAAAAACCTCGTTCATTTAGATCTGTTGATGCATCGAAGGACGTTTATGGTCCTCTTGAATTCACCGAGTAACCTGATTCAGTATACATATAATGGATAAAAAAAGAGGAGGTTTTTATGTGTAAAGCATTGAATTTCTCGATTTGAGTTACAGGAAAAGATACTTCAAAAAGTTGCTTCAAAATTTCAGGTACCTATTGTACTGATTTGATGTAAACAAACCTACGTTATTATTATTAACCAGTGTTCACGTACCTACCATAATTGACCATGACACTGTTAACACTTGTATGGCTAATCATGTAAGCAACAATAAAACTTACTAAACAAAATAGTTATATCTGTATCCCATGACAATAATGGCAATAAAAAAAACTGATCGTGAGTTTTAATTACCGGATTTTTTTCTCACAGACTTTTTGCCTGGCGAATCTGACTGTTCTTAAATGTAAATGTAGAAGCACTGTTTTTGACATTAAAGGTTTGTTCATAATCCTAAATGAATATTTTAATTTGGTTAACATTGTATGTAACAGTTACATGACCTTAACTCTGCTAACGATATACCGAATTGCATTCAAGTTTGATTATATAGAAAAAATATATAAATATATACTCAAGTTCCGAATTCAAGGTAATTACAACTACGAATAACTGAGAATTGTAACGGTAACGGTATTAAGTATTCCAAACAACAAAATTACAAATATATATTGCCCATTGTGTATACAAAGACAACATTGGGTAAGGTAGTATTGTGTAGTTAAATATTGCTTTAATTTTATGTTGATTAGCTTTGTTGCAGTGTGGAATATAGGGCACAGCGAAGTGATTATATTGGAACAGAACTACACAACTCACCATTATGTCTCTATCATCAAACTCACATTTGATACGTTTGAACGAGCCTTTATTTATTTTTTACTAATTAGAACACTTATTTAATCTTATTTACAAAATAATACATAATCATAAAATATACTTATGGGAGACACGATTTGATCTTAGAGCTGAGTGTCTAACTTATCAGCTTCTAGGAAAGTTCTAGCAACCATTACCGCAACGCTTTTTAAAGGGGGAACATAGGATTTACTCATAAGATGTGCTTTCTATAAGTACGTGAGTCAGAAGAGATTATGCATTTATTCTCATTATATCATCTTCTATCGAAACCTTATCAATAAATGATTCTACCTTAGTCTTCTTTTTTATCCGAGCGCCAATTCTGTTTGCATCCAAAGCTCGACTTTCGTTAATCAGCAGATGTGCTAGCTTACAGGTGAGTGTAACTTGTGCCAGGGGTCTAATTCTATCTTAGTCTATCATTGGATACCTATAGGTCTCACTCTCTCTCGCAGCATCATCAACGTTATTATTTTAGCGGTGTTCTCGATTGCATCCGAGCCTTTCATGGAACCTGGGGTCCGCTTACTCTTTCGCTACTTTACTTATTCTTTCGCGATAATGTTGATTCATGAAAAACATGTTTTTTTTAATCGTTGGTCCTTGTACCTGTGCGACACGCTATATGCAACGTTTATTAGTTCAGTTTCACTGAACTACACCTTATTTTCTATAAACCTGTAGTTAGATTAGTTTATGGAAATTGAAAGTCTAATACAGGACATGGATTATATGGGCCCGGATAACGTACAGCGTGGGTAAACTCTCATTTAGCTTAGAGCATTCAGGCGGGAAACTGGAAAATTCGTTTCGGACCTGCGCGCCCTACGCTTTGAATACTTCATGATCCTACGGTTTAAATTTGTGTGTGTATGTGTGTGTGGTTTGCTGATAGGAAATTTTGTTTTGTTGTCGGCTAGGTTGTGGCTGTAATAATAATAAACTGAGCAAGAGCAAGCTGGATTTATCAAAGACCTTTTTATTGCTTTCCATATCTCTAGAATGTCTATGAATTCTCTTGCCTCACAAATGTGGTGGGAATCTTGTTTTAAACAATAAATAAGCTTTCTAAATTGCGACAAACTTAAATTATTTTTATTTATTTTTTATAGCAGCTCTTTAACGTTACTTAATTATAATTAAAACAAATTAGTATTCACTTAAAGTGAACAAGTTCAAGTTCAATAGAATATTTAAATCCAAAACTAATTCAGAAACTATCTGAAATTAATACCTACTTGTGTAACTTCAAATGACCCTCTCTTTCTCTTCTTACAAAATCCGTTTTTTGAATACTAATCGAATTGAGAACTTCCACCTTTTTAATGTCGGTTAATAACAAAGATTTAGTTAAGCACCTTGATGTAACCAGTTTCGTAGGAGATCAAAGCTTCACAGTAGTCCATTATAAGTCCTCGGGGAGTAATCCTTTAGTTGCAAGTTATAACACCCTTGGTAGCACTTGAGAGCTTTCCATAAGACTGGATATTATGCTAACATTTAGCGCTGGATAATCGACAACCAATTCGTAACATAATACTCGTAATGTTGTAGTTTTTTAGTTTAAAACATTGTAAACCTTTGATAATGCCGTAAGGTGAAACCGGTAAGGTTCAAATAAATAAATAATTGTGGAAAAGTACAAGTGATTTATTCAATATGTGTAGCAAGTTCCACCAAGTGCCATCAATCTCCAGTATAAACTCGTAATGTTCTTAAGCAGTATTCAGAGAATTGCCAAAATAAAAGTGTTTGTCATCAAAATAGTATATTTGCCACCAAAATATTTTGGTGGCGTATTTACTATTTTGGTGACAAGCTGAATGTTTTCTCGAGCGACGTCGATGAGGTATTTCCGTGCGTTTGACGTCTCTGCAAGACTTCTGCTAATCACTTCTAACCTGTATCTAGCCATGTTGGGGCTCGCGGTATCATATTAGCCATATTTGGTGGTAGATTTACCAATTTGAATACCAATATTTGGTATCAGATCTACCATTTTGAGTACCAAAAATATACTTCCCGAATTCAAATAATAACTGCGCATATGACTTCGTGGGGACTTATGCAGGCTTAAATTCTTGCGCGAGTTTCTTCGGGCACCTCGGATTTTATTTTTTAATTTTGGGAGAATGTTTGGTATCTATCGGGTCGGTTTTTTAAATGTTATTTTTATCAGATATTTTGAAACGTCTATCTATTTTCCCATGTTCACATTGTTCACTGTGACTATTAAATTATAATATTTGTCTTTCTATCTTCACTGTTTAACATTTAATTACTTGTTTCGTATACCTACTTACACTTTTAAGATTGACTTGAAATATATACGTCGCATAACGAGGTTTCACAAAAAAATAAATAAACGTATTATCTAGCCTAGATGTATTCTACTATACCTTAAAAAACTTAGTCCAAGATGGAAAAACAAATATAAGTGCAGTGTTCAAAAATCGACCAATATCATTATGAAAAATTTGAGGTAAGCTTCTCAAGGAGAATAGAAGTCAATTTAGTCTTAAATCGAGTTAAAAAAAAAGAAATTCGATGCTTCTATATTTAAAAATTCAACATATCCTTTAATATTCTAAGTATGTAAATGGATTAATTCATCTCACACTCTTCTTTCAAGAGTCGCCATTGACGCAGTGAACCGTACAATTTCACAACTGTTCGTAGTTATGTATGAATGTAAGATGTCAGTGTGGGCTACCCCTATTTAATTCTCAAGTCAAACCGACCTCTAAGGATTCCCAGCTCGTATTATTAGTGAGCTCTTAACCCTAGTCCGCTGTGTGTGAAGTGCGGTGCTGAGAGGAGTATGTCTTTGATATTGACAAACGATTTCGGTCGATATTGTCGGGTATCTCATTGGAATTTCATCGTGAATAATGCGAGTGTTATGTTTTATTGATGTTTCCTACATTCGCTGTGAATGCTTCAAAATTCAAAAACTACGACTTGGTTATAAGATGGTTGTTGAAATAAACTATGACGTGTAAATATTTTGCAATATTACTCTTAATCCAATCCATTTCCTGCCGGGGTTTTTCCAGGCGACTACAGTATGGGGTTCTTCAAGATGGGCATTCGAAGGTTCTTACGGGGTCGGCAGCGCGAATGTGACGCCTGATGTTGCACACGTCCATAGGCCACGGTAACCACTTTCCACCAGGTGGGTCGTGTGCTTGTCTGCCTAGGTGTCAGAAGAGGTTGTATAAAAAAAATCGCCTTAGCTGTATTTTGCCCATAACATTTAAAAATCAACCTATAGGTGTGTCTTGTACACTAGAGAATGTTTTTTATTTATTTATCAAGAATATTTTACACAATGTACATAAAATTAACAATAAAACAAAAATAAAAGACCTATTATTGTACCCATTACGAACTAAAGTTAAAACGCGTGGTGGAATTCCTCCCCATCGCATGCCTCTTGTGGTAATTAATCTGTCTTGTCACATCTACATTCATACTATCACAATCCCGCCTGAATATCCCCAAAGGATGGGTGTGTATTCTTAACACTTACATTTCGGCAACCATGTTCGAATTCATTATCATAAAATCGGTTTCTTACTGTCATAACTTTTTTAAAACAAAGTGAATTTTTAAAAACTACTTTTAAGTATCTCGCTTGCTTTATAAACTACTAGAACATAATTAAAAAGTTTGTTCGCAACAGAATGTTTGAATACTTTTTACTCTTCTATTAACTGAACTAGTATTTTTATAGTACTTCTTTCATAACTCATAATTGCCTGCTGCGTTAATTTCTTGCGAATACTTCAAATAACGTAGATTCTACATTTAAAAATGAAATCTGAAATAGACGCTTCGTAAATGAATTTAATTACAGTTTAACTGCAGTTGCAGATATTTCCTTTTTCTCGGCTTTGGATTGTGGTTTTGTAATATCGGTGAGTATAAGATAAATACACGCCACACCCACTGGCCTCAGTGTGTAAATATACCATTTACACACTGAGAGCAGTGGCTGTATGGGGTTCCACCTAGTAGATCTCTGAAGATCCATAGTAGAGAAACCATAGTCGCTTGCGAGGCTATACATCTTCTGATTACGGGAGAGGGCCTGGTGCAGGCTTTTATGGGATTGGTGAAAAGTAGTACCTATAGTCTTGTTTCATATCAACAATATAGAAGAAGACTGGGATTATAGAATTGTTGCCCACAATTATATCCTGTCATCGCACCGCTCGCGATTGGCAGGGAATTTATCCTCAAAATTTACAACTGGAAACGGTGTGCCGAGTGGATGTATAAAAGGAACTTCACTCCGCGCACGCTCAAGCTACGGAATGTCCTTCCTGTCCAAGCGACTACAATATGGGTTTCTTTAGAAGGTTAAAGTGTGACGTTGTCTTGTTGGTATACGTCCATAGGTCCCGGCAACCGCTTTCAATCTAAGTGGTATAAAAAGATGGCTCCATTCATTCGTTTCTCTTGCAAATCAAGTTTGATTTCTTCATTTTTGACCATCATAGGTGCTCATTCGTTGCATTTGCTTTACTTTTAAAACCTATCATGATCCTATCATGATGCAGTGGCTCCAAAAACATAAAAGCATTATTTAAAGCTTCCTGAAATCCGCATGTAACATTTTAGGCCAATCGGGTAAGCTTTTAAAACGATTCACTACAGTCAGGATTACCATTCACAATTCTGTTGCGATACTAGTTTATCCTACGTTTGTTTTACAAAACTTGTATTGTGAAGTGTAAATGCTAGTATTTTTATTGGTGCCTACTAACTTTAGCTAATATTTTTATTGGTAGGTATCTAGTAATAATATTATAAATGTGAAACTATGTGAAGTTGTTTGTTGTTCAATCACGTTAAACGGCTGAATCTGGCTGAAATTCGATACAGAATAAATACAAAGTACAAGGTTACATACTCGTATTTAATATAATATTTTTTGTTTCAGATTTTCCCAACGACATAGAAGAATAAGAGGTTCGTAAATAATATTATCATCAGACTGGTAGCTCTAATGGGTGTACCTACCAACACTTTTGGAGCCAAAGACAACTTCACCTACTGGTCGGTGCACATGCTAAACCACAAACAAGGCTCTGGTGCAGGATTAGGAGGTCAGATGGCAGTCGCTTTTGTGGAACCCAACAAATCAATAGCTTTGGTCGCAATCGGAAAATCACTAGGAGGATGAAAATGAGTTCTAGTTCTGTGTTATTCTACGCAAGATAGGGTATAAATAAAGTGTCCACGTGTAAAAAACGGAGAAGCTTTAGAGCCTGTCCCATAGAACAATAAAGCGGGCATTGTGAACGCACCAAACCGTTTTGTTCCATTTTAGAATTTTTACAGGAAACATGTAGGTAAATGGACAAACATTGAAAACGAAAAAATCTTTATTCATTTAGATCACACACTGAACATCGAGTAGTTTTCATATTTGCATTTACCCCACTGTGCGACAGTCAGAGAAAAGTTGAAAAATAGTAGAAGTTATTTCTACTATTTTTCAACCGTGGATTTTTTTAACTACGTACCTAAGTACCTTTTTTATCTTGCAAAACATCCCTACGGATACCTCCCTCGCCGGAGCCGGTGGGGGGTTATATCGGACTCAAACAGACTAAAACGCCCGTCGTCTGTGGGCAGTCGGTTGCCGGAGGTGAGATTATCGTAGACATATTCCTCGCACCCCGGCCAACCCAGGGCCATATCTCTCGATCTGGCTCTCTTCCGGTGTGGGGACCACGAAGTCCCCAACTCGCCCCCGGGTATGGGGAGGCGTGCAACGTGTGCCGTTTCTGTGGCCTGCTTCTGCTAAGGTGACAGGCGGCTCAACCCGTCATCCCCAGGCCTGTGCTCATGGGGGATGGAAGTCATTCTGTGACTTCCAACGCCCGAGTTGCCTCCACTCGTCGTGGCGCGGCCCACGGTTTGCGATTCTCCACCGCACGTCGCGAGTCGCGCGGTTTGCGACTCTCCGCTACGTAAGTACCTAACTACTTACCTGTACGACCTAAAAGTTACCCAGTATTATTGGTGCTGAGAACTACAAGATGACGGACGGAACTGCAAGCAAATAACACATAGCAAAGTGTGATTCCGCCATAAAAACATCACTAGGTACTATAACAGGCATGGGTCTATAAAAAGAAACGATTAATTACATAAATTAACTTCAGCCGTTAAGTACAGCACTAAACCACTAAACAATGTTCAAACGGTTTCCGGCACATTTACCGCATGCGGAAATGAGAGAAAGTTGTCATTCGACAACTGCCCGACGAATGCCCGTATATTACAAGTCCACATGTGATTTTGTGCATTTTCACGCCGACAGGAATGCCGACTAGTCGATTTAATTGCTCGACTAATAGCTGGACGCTCACCGTGTGGAGTGATTCTGAATAGACCATATTGTCAATGCAGTTTTGCCGGAACAGCCGACTGCGGAACAGCAAGCTTGCTGATTTTCGTGAAAGCGTGCACATTTAATAACAGTTTTTCCTATCTTAATTTGTGAACGCGGAAATAGTTTTTTGTTGGTAATTGTGTATCTTTTGTGAACTTCTGAACTACATGTACCGATTACATACTACCGATTTGGGTGCTGTATTTAATTACAGACGATGCCTCATGACTAGAAGTCCCATAAGACCTTCGGGGTCAAGCAAACCTCACCAGTTGATTTACAGACGAGGCTCTGAAGCAGGTTCTCTTGGGTTTGGGGATCAGATGGCAGTGGCTTCCTTGATAGCCAAGATAAACTAATAATGGAAGAGTTAAGATTTGAAGAAGAAGCGTTTGAGACTACCAGGATCGGCGCTCGAATGATGATGATGATTATGATAACTATAATAAGCTTAAATCTCGAGAAAGCCGACTATCCAATCTGGTTCAAGCATAATAAACATAATAATGTTTACATTTTTTATCTTTCATTCTGAAATTTTGTTTACATTAGAAATTAATTGTCACTAACAAAGCCGAAACAGGTTAACAAGATACACATACATTTTAATGAATAAAACAAAATATAACGAATGAAAACAACAATCAGCCAGGTTGAATCACCCAACTCTTTTTAATAAATGGCGTCGGAACCACTCTCTCGAATGAGTTATTCAGTTTATGATAATGAGAGATAACCTCGAATGGACGTAGCTTTGCCTCATCTAGAATATGAGTTAACATTTTATTGAAGTACTTTTTAATTAAAATTTTGGTCATTAAGTGCAAAGATATATCGAATAGTGAATACAATATAAAATACACATCTTCCATCGGTCGCAAAGCGTGGCCGGAGTCGGCCTTACGATCGAGAGGTCCGGGATTCGAATCCTGGCCATTACACTACCGACATGAACCCACTCCTAGCACAAGCAATTTAGCGTAACTGGAGGGGTTAAAGGTAATATTAGTAATTTCGGATGCTCATATTCTTTTTCAAAAAAAAGGAAGAAAAAAGAAATTTTCGTTTAGTCGCAGAAGGTCCAATTTGCAAAATGTCAAGTGGTAGCAAAATGTCAAAGTCGCAAAATGTCCAAGTCTTAAAATAACGTGGTTCTCGTTTGCATCCGAGGCCAAAGGCCCGATTAATTCTTCTCCTCCTTTTGTTTATACGGCTTGTATGCGAGCTATTGTAGGTGTACTGGTTCGAAGGTTTGGTTGGCTGGATTCCCGGTGAACTTTAGGTAGAGGGGCATATTGTACCGTCAACAAAGGATATATAAGTACTTTTCACATAAAGTCGTGTGAAAGAGTGTTTGTAGAAGTATTAATTTACCGATTTTTTTTATAACACCCTTACATTATTCCGTTTGCCTAAACATTACTAAACTAAATACAATGACATGTCTGTACATTTTCTGTCAATCAATCAATCAATTAGCCTATCTAATTGCAGTCCACTGCTGGACATAGGCCTCCCCCAATGTGCGCCACGTTTGCCGATCCTCCGCCTTCCGCATCCAGTCCGTCCCAGCCACCTTTCGCAGGTCGTCGGTCCATCTGGCTAGGGGATGTCCTACCCTCCGTTTTCCTACGCGCGGTCTCCACTCTAGGACTCGTTTGCTCCAACGGCCATCAGTCCTTCGGCAGATGTGGCCAGCCCACTGCCACTTCAGCTTGCTTATTCTGCGAGCTATGTCGGTAACTTTGGTTCTTTGTCGGATAACCTCGTTACGAATTCTATCCTTCAAAGAAACTCCAAGCATAGCTCGCTCCATAGCCCGCTGCGCGACTTTTAGGTCACGGACTAACCCCACCGTCAGTGGCCATGTTTCGGCACCGTAGGTCATAACAGGCAGGACGCACTGGTCGAAAACCTTTGTTTTGAGGCATTGCGACAGGGGGGAGGAGAAGACCCGGCACATTTTCTGTACATTACATAAATAATAATATATCATAAAAAAAATTCGTCAAATTAATTCCACAGTTAATACTTTCATACGATTTGACTTTAACTATCGAAACTGTGCCCAAAATCTTTCGCTCCGAAACGACTATAGAATCAGCCGGTATTGTGGACTGTATTATGTATGTACAGTAGGTATATACAGTATCTTAGTCACTTATAAAATATCCACACTGTTTTTGTAGACATCATCATAATTATGTATTTCACAATAATTTAGAAAGAAAATAGCGAATCCAGCTCAGGCGGGACTCGAACCCGCAACCTTTCCCTTACAGAGGGAATGCTCTGAACGCCTGAGCTTTATTCGCTTTTATCTAAATCGATTTCAATAGTTAGCATATTAAATGCTTTAAAATTTCATTCAAATCTTTCACAACTCATTAAATTTTCATTTGCAGGGTAATAACGGATTTTAATATCAGCCACATTACTCACGGATTGAATTCATTCATTAACGTATTTTTGCACTTAATTAAATATGAGGTATTGAGGTAGTCGGCTTTCGATTCCATTTTTGTCAAGCTTATTATTTATTACTTTATATAATTGCATTGGTTATGTGATAATCTGGGTCTTATTTGATATTATTGAGTCATTATTGAGGCGTACCAATTTGAATACTACTTATTTGAATCGTACCAAAATTTTACCGCAGCTAAATGGAATAATTTTCCCTTTTGAGCGAATTACCTAAATTGCACGATGCCTATGACGCAAATTGCCTAAAGTCAATGTCTAAAACGCAGGATGCCTATAAAGTTTAATGTCTATAAGGTTTTAATGCCTACGAAGCAAAATGCCTATGTTGTTTAATGTCTACAAAGTATAATGCCGGTGCTAGTCAATTGCCTACAAAGCATGAGTCCAATTTTATTATACATCAAGAAATCTTTTTGCTAAAATATGACACATATTCCGACTTTTTAGTCTTAATGTCATAATAGTCATACAATCACGCTTATATCCCCGGAGGGATAGGCAGAGGTGAATTAACACCCACATTTTACCAATCAATGTATTAGGTCCCACGTAATAGGGGGTGAGCCTATTGCCGTATTCCATTTCAGACCCACGGTACCCCTGGCCATACCCATAAAAACATGACTTTAACTATAGATAGGTATGGATGGGTTCAATTCCCGCTCAGTGCAAATACTTGTATGCATGAATATCTATATTTGCATTGGTCTGGGTGTTCCTATGTATCATATGTATGCATTTACAAAAAAAAGTTTCTAAGTATGTTTATCCACATTCTAGATACCATAACACAAGCTAGTTAAGTTATGCTTATTGCACACCTTGGGACCTACGGTACTACCAGGGGTATGGCCAAGGGTACCGTGGGTCTGAAGTGGCCATTCTCCGGGCACTATCGTTGACTCGAGTCAAGTATCTAAAGCTGAGTCAGGGCTGTATATTTAACTGCCTGATGTTAAACAGCCCTGTCCCTTAGTCGCCTTGTACGATACCGCATGAGAGGAGATGGGGTGGCCCAAATTCTACACCGCCGGGAACCACGTGACGATATATTAATGTGTACTATAGAAATTAATAATGATCCGAGACCTACCTACATAAGAAGTGTTGTCATAAGTGGTAAATCAATCTGGCCGACCGCGACCGTACCTACCTGAATGCCCCGTACCTTGTATTGTGCTGGCAATCTTCATTTAAGACATTTCCATTCTTATGCATTAAACATTGTTGTCAAAGTAGGTACATTGTAGACATTTCCATTCTTAGGTATTAAACATTGTTGTCAAAGTACATTGTAGGCAAATTAAGTTTTTAGGCATCGTGCAATTTAGGTACTTCGAGTTTCAGGTATTTCGCGTTTTAGGCAATTTGCTTCATAGGCATCGTGAAATTTAGGTACTTCGCTCAAAAGGGATAATTTTTGTTACATTATCAAATCGGTGCTATTGTTCAATGTTCAATATTCTTCATTTCTCAATATACTTGATTTAACATTGCTATATCTTAATGACATCAGTGTATTGACGTAAATTTATAATAATATGTGTCATTGACGTAAATTATGAACAGAATAATTCTTGTGCGAGACTAAAATTAGCTGCGCTATTGCCTCCATTTTCAAATCTTCGTCGTTCATTTCGTTTAGAAAAAACTTCATGTACTTGTTATACGGTTGTATTTCTTGAGATTAGCGCTCAGAACTTAGAATAGGAAGTATATCTACCACATAACTCATCATCATTCTCTGAGCGTTTTCCCAACTCAGTTGGCTTCGGCTTTCCAGTCTAACTGAGATGCGGCTGAACTTCGATATTTTCCGTGAAGCGACTGCCATCTGACGTCCACAACCGATTGGCGATATCAAAGTTCTTTGCTTCTTCCTCATCCTAGCGTTAATTTCCAGTCGCATACATCAGAGTCTGGTACCAACTTTACCAGTCATAACTGCGGATTTGGCTAGACCTCGATATTTACCGTGAAGCAACTGCCATCTGACCTTCACAACCAAATGGTGGCATTAGAAGATATAGAAGAATTGCAGCTAGACCGTTTTTGTTGGACTTTTTAGGGCTTGCAACGACTGCCATAGATGTTAGTATGGCAACTGGGACCGACGGCTTATTGTGCTCTTAACAATCAGACCAATGCAAATACCCATATACAAATATTTGCACTGCGCGGGGATCGAACCCGTGCCTCCTGCGTAGCGGCCGCGTTCACCACCGCTACGCCACGGAGGCTGACTGATTAAAGTTCTATGCTACAACATATTAAGTCTAGAATATTGTAATGTACCTACTTAAATATTGTATTGTTGCACCATCCAACTATGTATACAATGAGCTCCAACCAACTATTGAGAAGGTATTCCGTTTACTCACATAACCGACGGTAACGGTGAGACAATATTTAGACACGTGAAGCGTAAAGTGCGATACAATATCATCTGTAAACGAAGCCCTCGAGTATTATGTGATACCTTAGGGCTGCCACGCGTTTCCGGGAAAATTATTACAGGATTTATATATACGTTACTGGGTAGTAAGCTACCAGAGCAGTAGGATATAGGTTGATTGAATTTCCTGGTATAATTCGGATTCGGGTCCATATTGACTCACCTAAAGTTCTTTATCCGAAATTGTTCTTCCTAACGATTTGTAATCCGAATGATCACTCCTCCTAAAATTTTTCATCCTAAAGTTTTTATTCATACTATTTGTAGTGCTACCGTCGATGTTCATAACACTCATGTTTCCGAAAATTGTTATCAATAAAATCGTTAACATACAATATTAAAGCTCCTACTGTTTTTTATTCTAACGTTTTTATCCCTAAACATAATTACCATAATATTGTCACTCATACTTAGAAAGAAACATTTATCTACCAAATGTAATAAAAATATATGTCGGTAGAATTATATTTTATTTATAGTTTTAATTCGAGGGTATGATTTTTATTTTGGGGTATGCTTTAATAACGTACTGAGTTGTGTCTATTGCTAAGTTCATGTCAGTGTTTTATTATATTTATAGTTTTAATTCGAGGGTATGATTTTTATTTTGGGGTATGCTTTAATAACGTACTGTGTTGTGTCTATTGCTAAGTTCATGTCAGTGTTTTATTATCATTACGTACGTACATGGATTAAATATAGTTTTGGATTAAATATAGTTCTGCATGGTTATAAAAAAAAATAACCACGAAGGCTAATGCGGGAGCTTCGCTCCGCTCCGCTCCCGCATTAGCCTTCTAACCTAATCTATCCAAGTCGGAATGCAGCTTTCTCAATGAATCTATTACTAACTGTCTGTTTGCCAAATAAAATGTTTAAAAATAATTAATTTGTGAAATGAAGCCTTATATAAACAATACTTTGTACAATGATATATTTATCAAGTTATTCAATATTTTACCAATTTTATTTCAATTTTCAATATTTTAATTCAATAGCTATTCAATATTAGAATAACTTGTACCAGGGTACTGGTATTCGCTGTAAAAGTTACTGAAAATTAATGTAAATAATACTGATTATTATTAATAAAAATAAATTTAAACAAAAAAGGTATGACTTTCAATAATAGTGTAAAAGATGGTTATGTTGACAAAATATAGGAAAAGAAATAATAGTATAATAGATGTTTATTGCTACCGACATTATGAAGTTGAATGATTCGGAATTAAAACATTAGAGACAGAGTAGTTAGGAATTGTGATTGTTAGGATGAAAAATGTTAGGAAGAACATTTTCGGAGTTCCAATTTTCGGAGTTGAAAATTTAGGTGAACTTTGGCGCACCCTTCGGATTCATATAACTAGATATCGCATTTACAATAATATCGTGTAACGTCAGATAAATCAAAGGTATGTATGTACCTATACCACGATCGCGTTAATTCCCGTTAACATTATTATATAATAATCATGTTACGAGAGTCTAAAATAAGTTTAAATATCCCAGTCAATTATATCAGGTTCTGTGTCAGATTTAACACCACTTATGATATGAATGTTTAGTCTATTTCAGATGTATGATTTTTAAAATACTTACATCGTCATTCTGCCTAGGAAAAATATTGATTTACATAATATAGCGACCAAAATACTGTATGAAACCTACAATTAGGAATACGATATGTACTTATTGCTTTCGTATAAGACTAGATTGATATCAATGCATATCGTGTATCGTCTGGACGAGCGGTATATTTCGATAGTAGGTTCTCAGGTTTATTGCTCAAAATTGGTTCCATCAACTAAAATTCAATCCAACACGAATATTCCGTAACAACTTGTCAATCAGTCTATCGTAAATTAATTGAAATTTACACCAAATAAAATGGTAAATTTATAGGGACATCGCTGGTAAATCTTCTTCATTCTAGCGTTAATCCTAGTCGTATTCGAAGCTTTCACCTTGGAGTCTGGGGTCTCGTGAAGCGACTGCCATCTGACCTCCACAACCCAATAACGTACTGGTAAATGTTTACTATAATGACTCCAGAGACAACCCTGAGCAGTGTCGGTCAGTCTACCGCGAATTGATTTACCTCCTCTATCTCAAGACTAGCGGAACGACCTACTTTGTCTATGTCTATAATCGATGTGTACATTTCCTAGATTTAATAATATTGTGACGCAATTATTGACAGTAAATGAAAGTTATTGAGAATATTGTATAATGCGTGTAATTAGAATCTTTAGAAATTCATCCTGTGTTATGAAATTATAAAACTAGAATAAATAGAAAAAAATTGAGCATATTACGTCGAATTTCCTTACACACATATCAGTCCCAGAGCGAGTTACACACGAGAGACGTCAAATCGTGACACCCAGGCACCCATGAGGCACCCTGATCAATGACGGGGTGACAGGTGGTGTCGCCTGTCACCGCAGCAGAAGCAGGCCGCGGCGGCGGCGGCGCACAGTAGATCGTTTCATACAAGCTAGACGTCGGAAATTCATTACTTAATTAAGCTTTTTCTTATAGTCTTATTGATTTACAGATAATCAGGGACCTCAAAAACAATATTACTAATGATCTACCCTCACGCCGTCATAAAGCATTACGGTAGAAAAGTTTATAAAGTAAGTTACTTGAAAAAATAATTATTTTGCAATTTTTGTGTCTCTTTGTTGTGACTGATTTTTATAAGTTGTGAGTGTGTGAACGTGAAACAAAAAATTGAGGATAGTAATGAAGGTGTGTACTTTCTATTTATGGATTTTTACATTATTAATCCACTTAGTTCTCATAGAAAAAAATATTGAATTGAACCTATTTTATACCTTAAAAAAATCCCAATTCTTAACTTTAACAGAGAATCTAAATATGAGTATACCTTGGTGTCCCTACAGTACCTAGCTTATTTTAAAGCTCCAACCCTCTAAATTAAAAATCAGTCATTGTTTGACTTCGCACGAGTTTGTATCATATTGTTTTATCACGAATATGGAAGTTGATGGGATCTCGCAGGATCTCGCAAAGAAAGGTGACTAACCATTATTTGACTACTTGAAATTCTCATCATTCATCATCATTCTCATGATTGTCCAATGATAAGTTGATAGGTAAGCCCAATGGACTAAATAACTACCCGTTCGCGCTAAGTTTGTAAGCCGCGTCCCGACCTCGTTCTCTACGATAGCGGCAAAATTAGTGCGAACGAGTATATTATCAATACGTATTGAAGATTACTTTTATTGTTATATTTTACGTAAATACGTAGGAAATAAATAAATAAAAATACTTAAAATATAATTAGAATTTCCGACGTCTAGCTTGTATGAAACGATTCACTGTGCGGCGCGCATTGCGTGGCTCCCCATACCCGTGAGCAAGTTGGGGACTCTGTGGTCCCCAAACTGGAAGAGGGCCAGATCGAGAGATATGGCGCTGGGTTGGCCGGGGTGTGAGGGATATGGCTACGACAATCTCACCTCCGGCAACCGACGACGGCCCACAGACAGCGTGCGTTTAAGTCGGTTCGAGTCCAACATAACCACCTCCACGAGCTCCGGCGGGGGAGGTATCCGTGGGGATTTTTCGCACGGTAAAAAAAAGGCCCCTGATCAATAAGTACGTTTAGTACAGTCGAGTTAGATTCATATTTTGGCACTTCGGCTGTACGTATTCATCGAAAATTTCGCATACAACATACTCGTACATTAATACAGTCACGCCTCTTTTCCAGTAGGGTAGGCAGAGACAGTTTTCCATTTGCTACGATCCTGGCATACATCTTTCGCTCCTCCTCATTAATGGTTCTTACCCCGCGTTTACATACTGTCGCTCGCATTGCTCATCGTGCATACATCTTTCGCTCCTCCTCATTAATGGTTCTTACCCCGCGTTTACATACTGTCGCTCGCATTGCTCATCGTGTTGCCAGAAATATTCGCGCGATTAATGCCCTAGCATTCACATACTTCCATCATCGCGTTGGTCCGCATTACAGTATTCGCCCTGCAATGGAGACGGACGTAAACGTATGGAGGACAACGCTGTAGCAGTGTACGCATTATGCTTTTACAGCATAGCGAATTAATTAAATAGATTTATTAATAAAAACTATCACTTTCAACTACTATACACTTTCCGTAGATCAATATAAATATTTTTAAAAGTAAATATTCGAGGAGTAATAACGAAAGCCGTGTTTACTGATTAGCGCCATCTAGCGGTCTCGTATAGTTCATCGCGCTAGTATTGCCGCTCCTTTGACTCGCGCCGCCAAGCCGACATTCGCAGCAACATACGCGGCAGTACTCGCGGCATGACGTTCACACCACGTCTCTGCCCACTTCTCTCGCCACTTCCCTCGCTCTGCCGCGAGTATGTAAACGCAGCTTTATACATGCTCGCTTGTTTCAGATACTCTTGACATGTCCTTTCTTTGAAATGCCTTCGATCTGATTGAAATACGTACCTATGTCTAATCGACCCCTTCCGGGTTGCTCATTGACCCTCGCTTCATGAATCTCTTTCGTCAGTCTTCTTTCGTCCATCCTCTCCACATGTCCGAATACAAGAGGAGTTATATGTACCTACATAGGAACGTATTACATTAGTTCTTAGAGAATATATTTAAGAATCCATTCAGTTACATCTTACTCATTTAGCAATAGATTTTATTAACAACTAGCTAACCCGTCGAACTTCGTACCGCCATATTTTCCGCCCCCGTGGTATTCTGCAGCTGCATCACATTAGACATCTCTAAATTTATCAGTGTTTCTCTACAATATTATGTATGTATTATACATATAAACCTTTCTCTTGAATCACTCTATCTATTTAAAAAACCGCTTCAAAATCGGTTTGCGTAGTTTTAAAGATTTAAGCATACATAGGGTGTTTTATAATATGTAGTGATGAAATCTACCAAACGCACATCGAAACGCTTTGAAGATCCGATGAAACAGAACATCTTCCTAAGTTCCTTACAAACTTTAATTAAATGTTCTTATTGTTGGAACGCCTATGTACACTTCCCTCATTCGGTTAGGTTTTCAATTTGAAATTTGGGGAGTTATCGTAATTGCTTCCTTTGTTTAAGACAGCCGTCGGTGGTGACAAATCTATATAAACAAAGTTATATTTGGTTTCTACCCAATACCCGTAAGGTTTGCATATTGTTCTGGACATTGTGAGGTGTGTGTTAAGCAGTGAAATTTACATTACAGAAATATTACTTGTAGTCAGAAGTAAAACAGATCGACCTTAATCATTCTACCTTAAATCCTAAATTGAAACTGAAGGAATACATCTTATAGACGAGAGCCTACATCAAAGGAGCCTTATATACGATCACCAAAAATATTTTATATCCGTATGTTATATTATAGCATATTATCCTTATGTAAATCTAGCAACTTAGGTACAAATTGTTTTATTACCATGATAGCTGTTTTGCTAGGTGATCCCTGTTCTGCGACGTAGATAAAAATAGTCTATATGATGTTGGATACATTCATCTTAACTTTACCGTCTGTAGTAGATATCTAAGGTCCTATATCGATCAATTTTGATTTCAACAGATAGCGTTATACCTATAGTAAGCGATGGCCACTGACCCCTTATGTAGTGACAATAAAAATACGTAAGGAAATGTACAATTCATGGAATCATAGTCACGATCTAGACTATAAATTTTATTATCAGTTCGAACTAAACTTATAGTATAGCATCTGAAACCTAATTGCGGAAGCTCCAATTATAAGTTTAACTGGGTCTAAAGTTCTATACTGGATATATAAGGGTTCTTGATTTCTTCCTACAATAGTGGTAGAAGGTAGATTGCAAAATAATAGATCAGAAATCAGTAGAACTACAAAAAAGGGTGGCTAAAATTTTGTGAAGATGAAGTTTTATCCAGTACACCTTTCAGTAAATTTAACCCTCTGGCTCTCGCTTTGAATCGGAACACAGATGTGGGCACATAAACACATATTATAGTGATTAAACTTTAATATGTGTCTCTCATTTATGATAAGTACAATAAGTACGTAAACATGGTACATACGTATATTGCTATATGAATAATTTTAGTTACTATATTTACATACCAAATACTATAGAAAATACATTTAAACACTGAAGCTTCAACATTGAAGTTCTGTCCTAAAATAATACTGATAACCAAATTTGATAATTACAACGGCTCTTCCAACACAATTGTACTAAAATAATATATTCATATTCGAGCCTATTTTTAAAAGACAGCTTTTATTTAATTAATATTTCAGTACTTTATCACATTTTACTTATTGTTGACACAGACGATAAAACTTGTGGACGGCACATGACAGGACTGTTTGTTAGTGATGTACAAGCCTCGAGGCGTCGAGTCCTATTTCTGAAGCCTCGAGGCGGAATGGCAAGACTCAGTGAGCTCGGTAAGCTCGGAGTCCCGAGCCTAGCCAAGCCGCGAGTTTTATGAGCCTTGGCTCGAGGCTTCAAAAGAGTTCGAGCCTTCAAAAGAGCTTGAACCTATCAAAAGAGCTCGATACTTCAAAAGAGCTCGAGCCTTTCAAAAGAGCTCGAGCCTTCAAACAACTCGAGTCTTCAAAAGAGTCGTAAAACAAGCTCGAGTCTTAAAATATCTATCTATCTATATTTATCTTATCTTGCTCTTGAAACTTATTTATATATTCTTCTTATTCTTATTCTTCTTATTTTAACAGTTTAGGCCCCGGCCACAACTCCACGGCACGGCGCCGTCCGCCGTCGCCGGCGACGGCGACGGCGCCGCGCCGTTGAAATTCACGGCGCCGTACTACGGCGCCGTGGACGGTGTGTTGCAGGGGGCGATTCTCAATCGAAATTTCTCAGTTGGCGAGCGCGCAATGACATAATAGTGTCTTACTAAAAATACGTCAATGTTATTAATTTACATGAATTATAATTATTATTTATATTACAACATTTTACTTTAATATTTCAGTGATATATTAATAAATAATATTTCATAAAATTACGAATTCATTATTAAAAACATATTTTTTGTGGGTGGCGTGTACCCACACGATAAAGAAATAACAGACTTATAGTTTGGATGACATTATAGGCTACATTTTATCCCTGTATAGGTTCCTCTAGATAGTTTTTATAATGACTATCGCATTGAGATTAAAAAACCCGACTGCAAGCTACTTTCGACCTTAATGACATTTCTTAAAAAATACGTTTTTTGACATGTATAGATGACGTTGATCACGAATATGAAAAAAAAACTGGGTATTAGTTGCCGTCGATAAGGTTGAAAATGGCTTGCACGTATTTTTGGAGTCTCTGGGTTATAGTCAATGTAAAAAATAGGCGCAAGCCATTTTCGACCTTATCGACGGCAACTAATACCCAGTTTTTTTTTCATATTCGAGATCAGTGTCATCTATAGATGTCAAAAAACATATTTTTTAAGAAATGTCATTAAGGTCGAAAGTACCTTGCGGTCGGGTTTTTTAATCTCAATGCGATAGTCATTATAAAAACTATCTAGAGGAACCTATACAGGGATAAAATGTAGCCTATATTGTCATCCAAACTATAAATCTGTCCTTTTTGTTGAGCGAAAATCCTCTCAGATACCCCATAAAAAAGGACATAATCGCTAGGCAGGGAGATAGATCTTTTTTCTATACGATTTAGGTGGCAGACTAGCACACGGTCCACCTGATGGGAAGTGGTTACCGTGGCCTTTGGAGGTATGTAACACCCTCTTAATTTGAAATAATACAATTTAGGTATCCCGAAATTAGATTCTTGGGGATTGCGGAAATAGGATCTCTTTTATTTCATGCAAGCGGAGCCATGGTCAACGTCTTGTTATAATATTTACATAAAATAGAAATAATAATAGAATCCGTTACAATTCGTTTTTTATTCTAATTTAAGTTCAAATTGCAATTTGGTTTTTATTCTTATCCTTATTTTTTGGTATAGCTTCACTTTCTTCTCACATTTGCGTTATTTTATCCGAAAAAGAATTAATCGTGAAAGACATTTCAGATGTAATTTAACAATAATTATTTAGGGAAAATTTTCATATGCTACGCCACACTGAATTTTTCTCTGAATTAATATCGCCATATCAATCAAACCGAGACGTCATCCGTCAAGCTCGCGACGAGGGGTGAAAGGGATAAAATATAAATGTTTACTTCAGAATTTTTACGTTCGTAAAGCTTCGTAAAGTTTCGTTTTCAGGTTACAGTTTTTTTGACGTCGAACTATGAAGTCGACTACTCTAATTGGGGAATTGCCCTCCCTTATGTCACACTTTCCACGGCGCCGTAGCACGGCGGCGCCGCGAATTTCTACGGCGCGGCGCCGTCGCCGTCGACGGCGACGGCGGACGGTGCCGTGCCGTAGAGATGTAGCCGGGGCCTTACATAATATAATATACATAATACATTAGTTCATTTCGTAACAATAACCTGAAATATTATAATTTTTATCTACTCACTGTTTCCTGAGACAGGCCTTCCCGCCTGGTTTAGGAGACAGGATTCACAACAGTGAACATCTGGGCAGAAAAGGACTAGTGCGCTTAAGAGAAATGCTTCGAGATCGACCGAGCGCTCAAAAGAGCTCGTGCCTTTAAAAAAGGCTCGAGTCTTCAAAAGAACTCGAACCTTCAAAAGAGCTCGAGCCTTCAAAAAGAGCTCGAGCCTTCAAAAAGGACTCGTGACTTCAAAAAAGCTCGAGCTCTGAAAAAGACTCCCGAGTCGTCGGGCGCCATACAAACGAGGCGAGCCTTGTAAATGACACCGAGCTCTAGGCAAAGGGACTCGGACGCCTCGAGACTTGTACATCACTACTGTTTGTGGTATTCACCGAACATTAGCCGTCGACGGCCTATGCTTCCGGCACGGAGCCACACCGAGCCACACCGAGCCACCATTGTTTTGGTTAAACTGCTGCAAAACAATTTAAAAGAACCAGTTCCACCACTCAATTTTTGTAAATTGGTATAGCAAGAACTTCTACAACGCTGTTGGTATTTAGTTTCAAAACAAAAGGGCGAGTCAACAATTGCCATATTGGTAATAGGCTCACTCCCCTGTTACGTGGGACCGAATACCTACAATGTTTGGTGGAATGTGGGTGTTAATTCAGTTCTGCCTAACCCTCCGGGGATAAAGGTGTGATTATCTATGTATGTATGTTGGATACTTCAAATTGTGTGACTTGTTCTTAAATAAATTACTTCCATATTTTTTTGGTACATCCCTACTAGTCCCTACTAATATTATAAATGTGAAAGTTACTCTGTCTGTCTGTCTGTCTCGCTTTCACGCCCAAACCACTAAACCGATTTTGATGAAATTTGGTATAAGGGTAGATTAGACCT
Organism: Eilema depressum; assembly: GCA_914767945.1. Taxonomy (NCBI): domain Eukaryota; kingdom Metazoa; phylum Arthropoda; class Insecta; order Lepidoptera; family Erebidae; genus Eilema; species Eilema depressum. Next base: position 15,620,748 of record OU612023.1, on the reverse strand, counting down.
CGAGAAAGGACATAGGCTATGTTTGGTCGCGATAACCGACATCCACGCGGGCGGAGCCGCGGGCAAAAGCTAGTTCTGAATAAACTGTAAGCCAAATGTATCAGTAAGGAAGTTTGGTCTACTCCAAATAGGGCACTCTAGGTATATTTATAACAAATAGGATTCGGAGTCCAACTTGAGTTATAGAAACAATCAAACGAAGTGTTTCCCACGACATAAAAGCTAGCGAAAGGAGATAAATCTATTTACGGTAGATTTGAGCTGCAAGCCGGTCGGAGAGAGTCAACGAACCGAAAAAGTATCCCGATACCTTATGGATGCTAATGTGAGTAGCTTACAAAGTATTATACTGATTTATAAGGGTTTTTAACCATTTGTGTAGAACCTACATGAAAGGAAGGGTTTTCACGGCAGATAATAGTGTTGTAGTGCAATTCTTGGCTTAATTCAAGATTGCTTGGGTACTGGTATGGCAAATACCTACCGACTGTCTTATATTATTCCTATCAGATATAGTTATCTTAGTTAGTAGTACTTATATGACGTTATAGCGTCATTATAGGTTGACAAATATGCTAGCTTAGTTAATAAAGTGCTCGGACTTACAGTTTTATTCGAAGCAGGCAATAGAAATTTTTAAATTAGATATTGTTACTAGTCCATCTCATAAGGTATCTCGGTGTTAATAGACAACAATTTCACAACAATGAAAGTGAAACCATGATAAATTTACTTTTGAATGCATCCGTTGAATTTCAGACTCTTTTGTGTGCTACAAACACACAGGAATAGAAAATACAATTGCACATTGACAGAAAGTAGTAAAAGAAGTTAAAACAATGTGGTAGAAATGAATATGGATTGTTCTATTATGTTGGTTTGTATGCAATTTTAGTGGTTATCATGGAGGGTACTATCACTATACAAGTGACGATAATAGCTGCATGTTATGTTGTATTGAATAATCAATGATACTAGGCTAGAGTGTATCTAGCTTAGATACCACGGTAACTACCTTCCATCAGGTGGTGGATTTTTTTCCTCCACCTAACTCATTGATTTAAATTGTTATCTACTTAATAAGTAACACCTAACATATATAAAAACTACTATGTAAATGGTTGCATAGTAGTTTTTATATCTGATTAGATATGAATCTAATCTACAAAAAGTTAGTATACTCGTATAACCCAATCTACAAAAAGTTGAATTGATACTGTCTAAAGTTCTTCATACTTCAATATACTTAACTACGTGACAACTACCATCTTTAGCCACCTCGCGACTGAAAAGTAGCCGAAACTTTGAACTGACAGTAAATAAAAACAAATATATCGCGATAGAATTCGTTAAGAAGTAGTTATATTTCAAAAAGTTGGCATTGTTTTCAAAAACACCTTCGTGATCCAATCCAACCTTACCTGTTAGTAATAGGTAGAATAGTATACCTTTCCTTTCCTCTCGGGGTTAGACGGTAGTCTCTGCAAATATGTAATTCAATACAAAAACTAGGAGAAATGACGAAAACAACAATAGTGAATCAAAATGACAATCGTTATAGTTTTATTTCAGTGTAATATTTGCATGCACTATCGATAAAAATAAAAAAGATTCATAAAAATCGGTACATTAGCCTTTGTATGACGGATGCGCGAAACTGATGAATAAAAATTGTTTGTTTGTTTATTCGTATTTTATGCGCAGCCATACCGTTTATCCGATTGCAATAAATCGTTGTCAACATTTTGCTTGCTTTTGCACGAATGTTATTATAGGTTTAAATTACAAATTATGTATATCCAGGGGAATTGGGTGAAATAGCCTACACAGTGTTAGTTCGCCCGTCCGTCAACGGCGTCCCCAGCTGACAGAGTAGGTAAGTAGAAGTAAATATTGGTCGCGGTAGGTGACGTTGCAATCGTGTTATAGGTTTTTGTTTAAGAAATTTGACCCGGTCATAACCAGGACATCATCATCCTCCTGGATTTATCCCAAGTTTATTTGGGGTCGGCGCAACATGTAGGCTTTTTCCATTCATCTCTAGTTGCAGTCATCTTAACATTCAATCCCTTCTTAAACATATATCATCTTTCACTCAGTCCATCCAACTCCTTTTAGGTCTTCCTCTCCCCTTATAGCCATCCACTTTCATAGTTACTTAATACCTTCTATACGAAATTCCTTTCATTCCTACACATTACAAGTCCAAACCAGGAAACTTAAGACATTCTGCAATATAATTTTTGTTATCTGAAGATTGCAGATAGCTTATTTCAATCTAAAAACATTTAGTCGAATTCAGAACCGAGTTTTTGAAGTCGGTTATAAATCCATGTACAGTATGCTGTAATTGTCAATCCGAACACTGATCTTTCAAAACCTGGAACAATACTCCTGCGGGAGACAACGTGGAATTGGAAACTGAACGAATGGTTTTCGCTTTGATAACTATCGAGGCACCATCATAAATGTGGCCATGTAGGTTTGATCGAGTTAGACTTTGTAAGGGTGTTGACACCAGTTGATAAATTGAAATAGAGATTTCAGTTAGTATTTTTGCAAATTCACAGGAAAGCGGACCCTAGGTTTCGATGTGAAGGCCTCGTATGCAACCAGCACACAACGCTAAGGTCAACTACGACACTTCTGACTGAAATCTTTAGAAGAAGTTCTCTTTTTGTTGGAGCCTGTGCCCGGGATTAAAAAATCTATCTATGTGCGTAATTCCATCAAAATCCATTCCACTGTTGTATATCAAATTGGTCCAAGGTTGAGAACAAATATACATCCATCCATATACCCAGAATTAAATTTTTCGCATTTACTTAAGATAAGTAATAGCTATGTTCTATTATTTAATAATTTGTTTAAATGGAATGTTTCTCAGAGGCTTAACGGTTCGTATGGTTTAAAAACAAAGTAGATTGTATAGTACGGTCTGTCGGTTTTGAAATTAAATCCTTTCCAACAACGCGAGCGTGTTTTCTTTTTACTACCAATTTATAAACATCAGAATTGAAAGAGAAAACAAACCATTTTTGGTGGCTCAATTGGTGATGAGCTTGCAACTTGTTATCTGCAAAAGTAATGTTGAACAAAAACAGGAAAACGGGCAAGTATAACAGGAAAACAAGGACAGAAAAGAGGAAAGGGAATAAAAGAAGATAGTTGAAGCCTGCGGCACTCTTATAAGGGCTATTAAATGCAACGAACAATACATACCAATACATAATATCGATTGTACGTGCGAGGGAACTGTACTGTACACTATATACAAAAAGTAAAGAAGTTGATTTCAAATAGCAAAACTATTTAAAATAGCATAATTTTACTTAAACATTATCTACTTATTTCAATTTCCAAATTTAAATCCGTTTAGTTATAAAGGCTAAATCCGTTTCCACTAAAATTCATGGAGCGAAATGTAACAGTCGGCGAAAGTCTTCCTTTGGTTTGCTTTAGCTTTGATGGAACTGTCGTTGCGGTCGCTTTGTTCACCTAAAGCTTCCTGCCGTCCATGTTCCGTTGGCTAGTTCAAACCTAGGTCCAACATGTTGCAAACATGTGGATTCTAGATTTAGGTAGTTTGGACGTGGTCAAATAATCTTGGATATCTCATCTACGTATTTGAATAGTATAAATTGTGGGCTACATTTCGTTAGTGTAAAGCCACATTTATATGTGTTTGACGTCTCGTGTCGTGACGCATCAGAAAGTTTTCCTGTTTTTTTTGGATGATAGGCTCGTTTGCCTATATCACCTGTTGGTAAGTAACGATGTGGTCGATAGTGGAGCACGCTTGCTTATAAGTAACCTATTCACTCTAGTCGACAAGATATCGGCTCCATACATTTTTATATGATTGCGTTCACATTTCTCTGATGCAGTGTATCGTGAAGGCGTGTGTTATATTACTTCATAAAAGAGCAGAGCGACAGAGATAGAGAGCATCACGACCTAAAACGTTAGAAAAATGTGTCGGTTGCTTTGCGCCTTATTGAAGACATGACAGTTTTCATCTAAGACTAACTGATGCTGAACTGAACTTTCCGTATCCGAAGTATAATTTCAAGGAACAGAAAGCAAAGTTTATTATTTTGAATTCTAACCAGTTTCGAATGATTGACTCACCGTGTGGTAATAACTAAAATGGAACTTCATTTTGGTTTAGAACACTCGATGAGTTAGTATTAAGTGTTAACAATATATTGTGAGCATCGCGATTACCATTGCACTAAATCAAGGGTGCCCAACCTTTTTAGCTGTCGGGCCAAACTTACGATTTGGACATTTTTGGCGGGCCAGTACATCTTTTTACTACATCCACAACCCCCCCCCCCCCCCCAGGTTTCGGAAGATGAAATTGGCTGATCTCTTGCCCATCTCTCTCGAGCCGGCTCTCTTCGGGTATTGGGACCATCGCATCCCCATCTAGCCCCTGGGAATGGGGAGGTGCAGGCGGCTCCACCCGTCACCACCCTCAGGCCCATGCTCATGAGGGACAGAGGCCTGTTCTGCACCTCCGACGCCCGCGTCCCCTACGCTCGTCACGGGCTGTGCGGGCTGCGAATCCCCTCCGTTCCTACCCCGCCGTCTCCTTTTGGAATATTACTTGCTCACAAAAAGAGGGGCGGCAGCCCACGCGCTCGCGCAGCGTACTATTGCCGTGAGCAAGATGGCAAGCGAGAGAACTCTCACTCCTACGGTGATGGCGTCTCCCGCGTTATAACGATGGCATTCGGTGGTTGGCTCTTACCGGATCCGACGCAGAAAAACCCCGAAGCATCCGTGCCCGGTGATAACCTGCAGGATGGAGGAGTGGCTAGAGAGGCTACATGGCGGCCTCTCTAGCTTTCCCCCATGATGGGTCTTATCGCCGCTACTACGGTGTACCCTTCACGGCTCGGGTTCGTGTCCCCGTTCCCGCGCCTTTTTTCGGTAACGATATGGCACCGAAAGAACTTTTTTTATAACGTCAATTGGACTTCACCTCGCCTGCTGGTAAGCTGGATGCAGTCTCGGAAAACAGGGTCACCATTATAGACACGTAAGTATCGTGTTACAATGGTGGCACTCAGCTTGTCGGCCTCATTAGATGCTTTTTCGCGCCCCGCTTAGAGGATCCGGGACTTGTAGGAAGAGGGAAACTGGTAAGGAATTCCAGGAGTTAATGGTACGGCAGAGGAAGGAGTCACCGAATATTTTGCACCGTATGCGGGTGACATTTATGTCCTGCACGCGTTGTTCTGTGTAGGAAAGGATAGGGTGAGATTAATTGAAAAAGCTCATTAGAACATTCACCATAGCAGAGACGGTAAAATTAAAATACTGCCAAGTATGCACAACTCTACGCATCTGCAGAGGCTCGAGGGTGTTCGTGATCTCAGGATTCCCAATAATGCAGACCGCACGACACTGCAACCTGTCGAGTGTATCAAGTAAGTACTTTGCGAAGCCATCCCAGAGATGCGAGCAGTATTCCACGCAGGAGACAGAAGACACCGCTGCTCCGGCGTGTTAAAACATCTCACTTTGTTCAGGACTCCAAGTTTACGCGAGGCTGTTTTGATGATACTCTCAATATCATTTTTGTTGTTCAGTAGGCAGCGAACATCCATACCGAGAATACTGAGATTGTCCCGCAGTGGCAGTGCCCACGCCACAGAGGGAAGGAAAAAAGATACCTTTGCTGTAAATGCACATGCCTGTCTTGTTGGCATTGAACTCGACCAGGTTCTCAGAGCCCCATTGGGAAATATGATTAAGGATCCGGTCGAGCTCAGTGACAAGAAGCTGCTTTTTTTCCCGCGCTCAGACTATATATCAGACTGCTCGGCCGCAGTATGCCCATGATAACTCCCGTGTAAGATGCTATCGTCTGCATAGCAATGAATGCTGCCGGGTGGAATGGGTGATAAGACAGACCACTGCGGCACGCCAGCATTTACCTGCAAGAACTACGAAGTTGGCGCTCCTGCAGGAAGCTAACCACCCAGTCGCACTGTCTGAGAGGCAAACCAAAGGCTGGTAGCTTGGAAAGAAGCGATTTGTGGCAGACTCTATAAAAGCTTTGGCGATGTCAAGATTAATTGCCGGTGACTCGCCATGTTTGTCCATAGCCTCGCTCTCCGAGATCCGGTAAGAAAACTCGCCGCGTCATAGGATATCGTGCAGTAACCCCTGATGGCCTTGATGGCCATCGTCTCTTGCTGTGCACGCGGTAGGTACACGTGCCTAGACTTCAAGGCATCCGCTCACACGGGACACCCGTATAGGGCAATGGAACGTACGATTCCCGCAGCATCTGCCTCCTGCTCTGCTCTGGCTCCCCCATGTTGAACAGCAGCCACGCCAGAGCGTTAGCTGTGCATCTTAATTTGGGAGCCAGACTTCGGAGACGCTCCCCGATATCTGGGCCGTCGAACACGAGCCCCAGATATGTCATCTGGGGCCTGATGCCGATGAGAGTGTCTCCCACTGTGAGGTTGGATCCCTCCGGTGGTGCACGCCGAGGCCTATGAGAGAACATGGCCTCAGTTTTGTACAGAGCCACCTCAGACCCAGCCGCCGGATCCGTTCCACGCCAGTGACAGCTCCTATTTTACTACATTTTTACGCGTATAAATTATAACTCAATAATATGGAATGTAACTACAAAAATTAGTATAATAACAAAGTGCACTAGTACAATATTAAGTTTATTATAATACCAAACTATCAATACAATCAAAATCATAAAAATAAAATAAAATAAAATTACATATTTTAAACTTTTTAGTTATGATATGAAGAGATAATAATATCATTTTGATAAATACTCGATAGATTTGAGTGAAAAGAAAAAATAGCATAGCATTTGCGACTGCGACTAATGCAATTGCTTTTGTACAAGCTTTTTTTTGCTCCTCTCGCAGTGGCTTGCGCGTGCCACCCGAAATTCGTCCGCGGGCCACCTTGTGGCCCGCGTGCCTAGGGTTGGGCACCCTTGCACTAAATCAAAAGATCCCTTTGCGGCATGACCTGTAATGAAAAATGTTACAACACGATGTCACTCCCTCCACTGATCCGTAATTACATTTTGTAAACAAACACAACAGAACCTGCAATTAGACTAAACAACAGGAAAATAAAAATGTTGCTGTTTTTAAAAAAGCAAGGGTTGGATGACGGAGGCAAATAGCGTAACAATGTCTACAGAATTTACTTTATGAAAAAAGAATTAAGCCCGTTTGTGTTGAATAACTAAATTGTAACGGGTTTTTGCACAGATATTTGTAATTCGAATATGATTTACGTTAATGGGATGTCACGGGTGAAAGGGTTAGCGGTAATTTTCTTTTTTATCTGTAGGGTTATTATTCACTTTTTGGTTTTTAAAGTAACAAGTACAGAAGTTATAAACTGGGAGTAAAAGTAAATTAAAATTTAAAAATAAATACCTGGTTTTCGTTCGGAATTCTATCCAGATATCACTGGCAGACAGGTGTCATGTCGGACTCGAACCGACTAAAACCGCACGTCACGACATCTTGGGTTTCAAATACAGGGGTGACTCAATAACAATAAATTCATATATTTTAATTGTTTTTGAAGTATCAAAGGTTATTTTAACCGCCACCGGTATGGATTATGCAGTTCCTTGCGAGAGTTGTCTTTTGATGTGTCAGTGTAGCTCAATAGGGAGTCCCGGGTTCGAATCCTCGCCATAACACCACCGACGTAAACTCACTTCTGGTACAAGCGATTTAGTTTAGCTAAAGCGGGCCCCATCATCTTCTGCTATTGGGCTATGCTAATTGTAATTTACGGTTAGGCTAGCCATTACGGTTCAAAGATTTCTTTGAGACTGTCACTTTTCAGATGTTCCTAAAATAGAAAAAAAGCAATCTCAGTCATATTTTCCTGTTTGGCGTATATTTTCCAATTTATTTTGATTAAGTACCTAACACTTTGAATTTGGAACACCCCATCTCTTCCCTTGCGGTTTCGTACAAGGCGACTAAGGGATAAGACAGATACATAAAGCCCAGACTCAGCCTCAGATGCATGGCTCGAGTCAACAATAGTGCCCGGGATACGGCAATAATACGTGGGACCGAATACAATAACTAGTGAAATGTGGGTGTTAATAATTCACCTCTGCCTAACCCTCTGGAAATAAAGTCGTGATTATATGCATGTACGTAGTACTTAAAAAATTCTTTTGCACGTAATCAAAGTTCAAATGCTTTTACACGAAGCGAATAGCTGCAGAGATTAAAGTACAATCAAGATGTAAAGCTCGTCGATATTGAATTCTTATCTGCAGATCATTACTCTGTCGGAAGCGTCTGCTGGCTTGTCCGGATATTGCGCTACCGAGCGCTACACATACGAACCGATATGAGCTAGATATTTCCTTTGCTTGTTTTACGAAAACACTGTATTTTCTATTTGCTTTATTTCTGTACTGTATTTTCCTGTAATACAGTTTTATTAGCTTGACCGATAACCGCAGTTATATTTTCATAATGTACATAATTATTTGAATCTAAGTTTTGTCCCCAACTCTGATTTAATGTAGATAGTAATGGGATGGTTTTCTTTATTAAGGAACAGTAGGTCTATCGCGGTCTGCATTTATTTTATTAAATAGGTAAGATTTTTAAAACTTAAGGGGTGAACGCGCATTCATCTGACGTAAATCTGAATTAAGTAACAGTACACAGTAACAGGTATTATTTTCACGTGGGTGCAATGTATGCATTTATTTGACTAAATAATAGTTCTAAAACATAAGGGGTGAACGGGCACGCATCGAAAATGTATGAACTGATAAAAACTTCGCTACATAGATTTAATTGAAATGGACCGCTGTAAACAGATACTTAATTGTCGTAACTAGAAGAAACGGTCGTCTGATAAATAATTCTAGCGTACTCTGTGAACCAACCGTCTAAACAATTAGTACTTAAGTGCCATTTAACTATCATTGTACCACTGGGAAAGGTTTTTTACAAAATTAGAAAATATTTTATGTATTTTTTATGGGTGGACCCGAGACTCCGAGGTGAAGGCCTCGGATGATACCGGGACTAACGTAAGGATGAATATGATGTTGACATGGGACCCCACCAAGATCTACTACCTACTCAATATCGGATGGGGCTCTGCTAAAGGTTTTCCTCTTAGGTTTGGATAGCAGTTGCTCCTATACAAGCCAAGATAAAATTATCAGGAGGATAAGGAGAATATACCACCGGAATTGGAGCCCAGATGATGATGATGCCTTTGGCCAAATTTGTTCTAACCGCTACTTTACAGGGCTTACAGGGTCAGCAGCATGAGTGTGACTCCCCTGGTGTCCACACGTCCATACACCACAGTTACTTTCCATACGGTGGGGCGTGTGCTTGTTTACCACCTAAGTGGTATAAAAAAAACTTTTTTACTTATATTATCTACTTACCTGTATTGTAGCTTTTATAATGAACTAGCTTTTGCCCGCGGCTCCGCCCGCGTGGATGTCGGTTATCGCGACCAAATATAGCCTATGTCCTTTCTCAAGGTCTAATCTACCCCTATACCAAATTTCATCAAAATCGGTTCAGTGGTTTGGGCGTGAAAGCGAGACAGACAGACAGAGTTACTTTCACATTTATAATATTAGTAGGGATAAGGTATGTTGTTAAAATGTGTTGGTCTCACTACCATGGACGCCCAAGATTGTGCGAAGTGGAGGCGGAAGAGCCGGAAGGCGGACCCTGACCTTCGAGGTCATCTTGGCTATGGATGCAATCAGGAGAATACGTCTATATGCAGATGATGATGATGAAGGTATGTTGTTAAAAAGTTGCATATCAATTTACTGGTCTCCTATTAGGGTACCAATGGGCACGTATATAGGGGACGAATACTATCCTCCTAGCGTTAATTCCCAGTCGCATCCGAAGCTTTCAGCTCGGAGTCTGGGGTCCGCTTTTACCAGTCATAGCTACAGATTTGGCCAGACCTCGATACCTTCCGTGAAGCGATTGCCATCTGACCTCCACGACCCAATGTTAACATTAGGCGATATCGAAGCTTTGCAGCTAGACCGTTGTTTTTTTTTGGACTTTTTAGGGCACCAACTACCCGTAACGACCGCCATAGATGTTCTTATGGCAACCGGGACCGACGGCTTAACATGCTCTCCGAGGCACGACCAGACCAATGCAAATACCCATATTTAATGCACACAAATATTTGCACTGAGCGGGGATCGAACCCGCGCCTCCTGCGTAGCGGCCGCGTTCACTACCGCTACGCTACGGAGGCTGTCTATAACTTTTAATCCGGAGACAAATATTAGGAAACCAGAGTCGGCAAGATTTTGAAACAACAAATTATGTTAGTGTTTGTTTCTGATGTTGCTCATCGACTTAAGTATGTACTTTATTAGTCTATAAACAACATAAAAATACTATGTAATGTCACAATAGAATAATGTATATAGTTAGCAATTACAGGCATCATAAATTTAATGATTATGAGTTGCGAATGAGTTCTCTGCTATTGCGAGTGGTCATAAACATCGGTAACGGTGAAAAACTAATTGTAGAGAATTACAGTCTATGCTGAACTTTCAATGAAGCCTACATAAATGCACAAAATGGTAATTCCCGCTACATAAAATAGTTGGATGTTATTATCAGATAGCAAATCGCAATATACGACTAAAAGATTACACAACGAACATTCAAGAGGATATTATACACATTCAGTTGTTTATAGTGTTTTGGGACGTTTTTAAGCTAAAGGTGAAATGATTAAAGCCTAAAGCTCCACCAAATTGTAAGGGTGAGTCGGGTTACTTGTCATAAAAGAGGCTTAAAGCGAGCCCTGTGTAGTGGGGTTTAGTCATTGATTTCGATTGGCGATTGTTTTGTTGGTTTTTGTGCATTCGAAATATCGAAACACCAGGGAAACCCAGTTTTCGTTTCACAAAGGAAGTGTACTATAATAATATTATAAACGCGAAAGTTTGTAAGGCTAAATAACGTTTGATTTAGCTTTTGTTAATAGTTGTAAAAATGGGACTTCAGAAACTTTTTCAGCATTTACATGGGAATCAGAGCTTTCTCAGATAAAATATATGGAATCTTTTCGAAATTGTGAATACAATAAGTTACGTGAAATTAAGCATCCTATTACTAACGTTCATCATTCTTAAGAAAAATTGAAACCTATAATATTTTGGAAGAAAATTAATCGGTATTATCTCATAGTTTTGAGTACGAAACGTATAGAATAGGGTCTGCCAGTGAGTGCGTTACATGTGGTATGATTTGTGCTCAATTTCCCTTTCAAGTACGGTCTGTAATGATAAAAGTGTGTATTTGTGTAAGCACATACATCACATATTCGTTTATAATCACTATATGTAATTAAGTCAAATTCTTAAATTTTATCTGAAAGAACATTAAACTCATAATAATTAAATATTGTTCGAGCGTTTAGTCCTAATTACATGCAAAAAGTGTTTAATTTTTAACTGGTTTATCTAGAGCGAAGCCGCAGGCTCCAAAGTACAATCAGCATTAGCTCGATCTTGATGAACAATGTATTCAAAATGATCTCAATACCTTGGTATCCCTCCCTTCCTGTGGACTGATTGTTCTGATATGTAGAACACACCTTTAGTTCGGACGATAATACGATTTAAAACAATAAGCTGTTAAACTTGCTCTTAATATTTGGTTATAAAGATCATTTTGAGACTTATTACCTAGTCAAAACGCTGACAGTACAAACTTAGTATGCAACCGGGACAAATGCTATGACGATGATAACGATGATTTTTAGTGAGTAACTAGGTATACAATTTTATAACGGTATAAGATAAGAACATTACTTATCTGTTTCTGCCAAACAAAGAACCCAACCAACAAATCTTTCTTTATGTTCCTTTGTTCATATTCTCCAAAATTCAAATCCTTAACTGCCAGGTGAGAGCATTCCCACTCGTTAATTTATAATCGCATTCAAATCCTCTGCAACCGACAGACCATTACCAGACGTGGAGAATTAAAACCAATTGTCTCCTCTCAGCGCGAAAGTAGAAAAATCTGAATGCTTTAATTGTGGCTCAGTCAAATTTTTCCGCTATAAAAATTGTGCAGTAAGGAATAAATTGAAGCCCAAAAGCATTTTTGAGCTAGACGCTGTCAAAGCGTTGGGTAAACAAAATTTAAAAACTTAAATTCTTTGGTAACAGTATGAGAACTTCACAGTCGAGTTATTTTTTAATATGTTTAGAAAACGGGAGCAAAAAAGAAGTTAAAGGGTAGGAGCTAGTTTTATATGCTTGAAGTAAACGTTTTCTAATTTTCTACTTATACGAAATATTCATGGTGGGTGTTTTTGGGGTCTAACCTATATCTTCAGGGGCGAAACCCATCTCACATGTAAGCACAAAGTATATCTGCTGGTTGATGGACGAGTCTCTGATGCAGGGTTTCCTCTCAGGATTGGGAACTCAGACGGCAATAGCTTGCATAAAAATCAAAACAACTAATAAAACAAGAAGCAGGATAGCCAACGCAGGAGCAGAAAGATCGGATTCTGATGAAGAAGCACTTACATAGTATACCACATCTGTTTTGGTTAAACACAGCTATCATCAAACACTTACATGCGCAATAATAGCTTCATATTTCTTGTGAAGGCCGAACCATCCGTCAATAGTAAATCCAAAATATCAAACGCATGCCATTTTCACAGCGCTTTAAAACTGTGTTTTTTGATTATCACAGCGCCTATAAATCCAGGGCTGACAGATAGGGCACGTCAGTTGCATTTCGAACGAGGCTTATTGAGCGAGTGCAGTAGATTGCAGCGCTGCATCGCTGCACGGGATGGCGACCGATTTATACCGGCGATCTACAAATTCCACCGGGATTTCAAACTGTGTGTTATTGGCTTAACGTTTATTGGATTGTGCGACTTGCAATTCTGCGGAATTCTAGTGACGTCAATTGGTTTCCAAACAAATGTTTTCATGAACAGCGAACGTTCTGTATCCATACCTATACGTAAGGTAAGAATGGAATTTCACACACACAAACACGTTTACATTATCTCTGTAATAAAAATGGCAACTGTAGGATATTTCTTTGGTTTCTTTCATCATTCTCTCATCATTATCTGAGCCTTTTTCCCAACTTAGTTGGGGTCGACTGCAATTGCGATGCGACTGCCATCCGACTTCCACGGTCAATTGGCGATATACAAATATATATTAAGTAGACTGTATGATCTTGAAAAACATATCTAAAAATTTCTAAATAAAGCCTAATTTTTGCCTGAATAAGTTCCCACATGATACAGAACCATTTTTATTTTAATAACTAAGTTTAAGGGTACGTCAAATACTGGGTCGGCCGGGGTGCGAGGGATATGGCTACAACAATCTTACCTCCGGCAACTGACGGCCCACAGTCGGCGTGCGTTTTAGTCAGTTCGATTCCGACATAACCTCCTCCTCCGGCTCCGGCGGGGGAGGTATCCGAGGGGATTTTTCGCACGATAAAAAAAAATAAAAAAAGTGTACGTCAAATACTCGTAGTTCCAACTTATCTGACTTTTTACTGAAACCCGAACATTCTTTGTTTGATTTTACCCCATACAAATAGAATACTCTAACATTGGTTTCTATCTTTACTCGCCCTCTACCTACGAGTATATACGTATACCAACGCACAAACATATGCCAAAGATTTGCCCATCGAAGGCATTCGCAAATATGCAATAGAGGTCTCTGAATAAAGTAGTGGCGGTATACATCAGAGCACTATGCGCCGCCATAGAATAAATTGGACTGTGGGCAGGGTTGCCACAGATATAAAATCTGGATGAGGCATCGGGAAAAAGGAATTAAACTGGAAATTTCTTAGGGAGGCTTTACAGAAAAACCGATTTAGGGAAAATAACAATTTTGTTGTATACTTTTTATGTGAAATGAATAAGATTATCTAATATCCGTTTCAGATTTGTTACTACAAAGCTGAAGAAGAAATTTGTTAAATGAAATGTCAAATGAAACAAATTATTATGATTGAATTGACTTGCAATTATTTAAGCATTTTCCTGCAAAAATAAATGTTACCTAGGTGATTATCCTCAACTATTCCTTTTCGGTGTTAAATTCATATCATAAGTAACAAGATTTTTTTTTTCTGTTTCTATTTAGTATAGGGTGTTTTTTACGTACATACTAATAAGAAGGTAATTGATTGAAATTTTAAAGTATTTAGTATGCTAACTATTCAATCGTTTTAATATCGAGACTCGAACCCGCGATCTTTCCTAGGCGTACGAGTATTGACTCACACCGTCGCCGTAAGACCGGAGATATAGAAAAATTTGGATCAGCTTTGGGCGTTGCTGGGTGGCTTAGTGCTCAGAGCATTCCCCCTGTAAAGTAAAGATCGCAGGTTCGAGTCCCGCCTTAGCTGTATTCGCTTTTTCCATCTTAAAACCATTTGAATAAGAAGGTAATTAAACAGCAATGAATAAATCTACGCTTGAGATCACTGATAGCAAAAGTTTCTACTTGAATAAAATTAAGAGGACTATGAAAGTACGGCATTTAGTTTTAGCAGCTCCCAACAGCTATTTCTCACCGCACAGCCCTGCTGTAGTTCGGGGTGTCTCCATAAAAGCTTTATGTCGCGTGAAGTGGATTCTGGCCGACATTCCGGGCGTCCATAGCTGCGTGAACGTGGAATTAGAACGAAAAATGTAAGGGTTTGCGTTTTCATAAACTACTGAGATGTTCATGGATGTGTGATGTGGATATTCTTGGAAATGTGCCGCTGGAATAGGTTGTAGTCAACTTATATTATGGCTGGATTATTTATGTACTGTTTGATGTTTGTGGCTCCAACCACGTGGATGTTATTCATTTTTCTGGTGGTACACAACCATTTGTGATTAAACAAACGTAAAATTTTGTGTCCAAGACCTTTCAAATAAAAAAAAGCATCGAAGTCCGTTCTTTAGGTTTAGAACGAAATTTAACAAATCTATTTTTAGGTTTGGAACCGTTAATCTAACTACTGACATAAATTAACTCAAGTCTATTTAGAAAATACAAAGTTCAGACACAATTTCTTTTCAATGTTTGTTTGCTTCATATAGTTAATTAGCTGTTGCATGCGATTTCACCCTCGTGGAAATCTGACCCCCTTCTCGCAATTCACGGAAACCTGTTCCAGACTCCCATTGCATGTCAATCTCAAACAGTACTGAACTTTACCACTGGCGGTTTCGATAACAGCAGGTCTCTTTGTTTAGAAGCCATGTTTTGTTTTGTAGTAGGTACAATCAGCAAACGTTATACTTTCTTAAGAGATAACTAGATTCACAAGAGAACAAAGTAGCTTATTCCTTCAATAAAACTACTGCAACAAGTTTATGTAGTAATATATAAACTCCTGACGCGTATACGTGTCTCGTTAGTTTTCCTCAATCTTGAAAGTAGGTACGTGTTTCTCAGCAGTTTCGTGTTAGGCATAACTATGTGAACAATATGTGTTTGAATATGCTTTGTTGAAAATATCTTTGAAGTCGGTAAAAGATATCGCTGTAAAGTTCCCTTTCTGCAGGGTATTATTTTTAACAAGATTTTGTTCAATATTCGGAAATTGAAAACGTATTTTAAATTTTTAAAGGAAAAACAAAAATCTTTGGTTCATTTTGCAGTTGGATTTGTTTTTGACAGTTAAAAAAGGAAGTTCTGCGATGGGCGGCTGTTGCGCGATATTTTGTACGATTCACTTTTAAACCACGTTAACCGAATAAAACTACTTTTAGTTGAAAAATATGTGAAATGGTTTAGTGCACTAGTGGCACTTTTTTTTTATACCACTTAGGTGGCAGACAAGCACACGGCCCACCTGATGGAAAGTGGATATGTGCTGTGGATATGTGCTGTGCATGAGGTCCAAGGTTCGAAGATTGGGTCGGGTAAGAATGTTTTTAGGTTTAAAATATGGCCTAAGTATGCTATAATATATTAATTTTTGATAATTGATTTTGACATTGGATGAGAATAAAAATCCACGATATGTCCTAAATTCGGCCTTTTGTTGATACAACAGTAAGTAACTTAATCCAAAATGTTCTATTCCGCAGCAACTAAATCAAAAACCTTGTACACAAGAACTTAATCTTTGACCAACCCCTAAAACAATCACAAGATTTACAACAGTTACAAATGTGACGGGACAGTGTGCTCTAAACCTAAGATAAATAAACAGACTAAAGTTGAGGCACACCATTTCGAAGTCAATTTTAAAGGCATTAGCATATTTGGTGTTTTCCGGCCGATGCTCACTGGACGAGGGTGATATTCCAATGTTCATTAACCTTCGATGAGATGAGATGGTAAAGCCAGCAACTTTGCCTTAACTAACTAGATAAGATTTTGCATAATGGAAAAATCTGGTTTGAATATGGATGGTACTTTGATTTATGCTTCAATAGCTACGAGTATAAGTTCCATACTTTTATATAAATGCTTCAGGTAAAATATAGATAGGTAGGTCAGGTTTCGCAGAGTCGTCCTACGAGCTTTTTGCCATCTCAGTTGAGGTTGATTTACCGTTTAACAACTGTGGAGCTGTCAATTTTCGTCATTTTTTGTGAAGCGACTACCATCTGACATCCACAACCCACTGGCGATATCGAAGTTTTATAGAAAGACCAGTTGTTAGATTTAGGGCTCGAATCACCTGTAATGACTGCTATAGATGTAATGACTGTAATGATTGATAATGACCTGTAATGACTGATATGTTTGTATGGCAACCTAGACCGACGGCCCAATGTGCTCTCCGAGGCACAGAAGGGTCTCAATGTGTAAAATATAGTCACTTATCGTAAGCTATTGCATAGCATTGCTTAATCTTGCAATTTATTAACCTATAAAGTGCCTAAACCTGCTTTACAGAATATAAATTGGAATTGTACTTATCATCTAGACTTGTTCTATCTTCGTCTCCAGTTCTCCACCCACATTTACCTAATTGTAAGTGGTTAGGTAGACGAGCCTGTCCCCTTCGTCCTCGGGGAGACGGTCTACACAATCCATATGGAGATTCTAAGCATAATGTCGACGGACTGTTTAGTCATACAATATCTTAATTCCACTACGTAAGTTGCGATGACTTTATGGTAATCTGACATGAAAACTGGCTCCAAAATGTATTACTTAGTTTGTTTTACTGTACTTCTAACTCTGACCTTGTGAAATATTAATCGTATTCCCGAGATACGCAGGAACATGGTCCTAAGTCAAAAGTATCCTGTGACATGTCATACTTTACGCGAATATCACTCATTGAAATGAAACCCCGCGACCATGACTGCGGAAAAGTAACATTGGTCGCGGGGGTTTATAGTAAATAATAACAATTAAATCGCGATAGAATCCGTTAAAAAGTGGTTTTATTTCAATATCATATTTCAGACTAAAATCTATCTTTGTTTCTAAGTTATTTAGATTTGTTTAGCTGTTTTTCGTAAATGTGTAACAAATATTCATGCGCATACATCTATTCTTACAATCTTTCACATATGTATTAGTAGGATTTACTTTCGTTGGCGTATACCCAAAGGGGTAGGCAGAGTTGTATTGTCCCCATATTGAATTATAAATTGCCAAGGGCTGTTTTGGATTCATGGCTTTTCGTAAGCCTCCCAAAGGACCGGATATCCTTCCAACTTCCTGATAACAAAAAGAAGCGTAACCGCGTTTGTGTTATTACTATAAATTTTTGATGGTATTCTGGATATGTGAATGTGGGATTCAATTGTTAATATTTGTTTTTATTTTTATTTTTACAGGTAAGTTGACCAAACTCGTGAAGAAATCTAGAACAGGGGGACGAAGAAAATGAAGTTAGTTTAATAAAAAATTATTGAGGTAAGTCACAAAGAAGATGCCTACAAACTAAAAACCATGAATAAGTTTTTATCTACTCTAAAACTGAAAATTCTGTTTTTAGACTCTTTTTGAAAGAATTTGATTATTTCAATGAGTGATATTCACGTAAACTTCAACAATATCATATTTTTTTCACTTTAGTTAACGGTGATTGAGGAGTTAAACGTCTGCCGAAAAAGTATGATAGAGAATGAAATGTTACGCCGACTCCAAATTATTGGGACAAGGGTAGATAGGATGATAGATTACTCAGTAGTAACGTAATCGAGCATTTATCTCGATTACCAGTCGTGGACGTTTGTTGCAACACAGGTTATTTATCTATCCTGCCCCTCTAGACAAGTGGCAATTCGTTGCTCGGCGTTGGATGGAATAGAATGACAAATGTATGGGATTTGACGTAAATGACAGGCGTCAACGAATGTCAAAAACGTCAAATCATATACATTTGTCATTCTATTCCATCATACGCCGAGCAACGAATTGCCACTTGTCTAGGGGGGCTGGGGTAACATTCTAAGTGACAATGATATCGAGTTTCAAACGCAGTCTTAACGTGAGAAGACGATGAATCACAATCGGCTAACATAGAAGAGAGAACTGAGACTGAACTTTTACGAACGCGTTTAGTTAGGAAACGGTTTGTCACTTAGAACTTCCTGACTTCTTTCAACCAATATACTCGTAATAATATGTACAACATAACCAGAAGTCTGACTCACTCAGAAACTCATTCCCCTAGACTTTCAAGACCTAAGCAAAAAACGGAAAACGTATTCAGCATTATTCCTCCACACAAAACTAACATCAAAGCACAAGTAAGCAATCCAGATGCCATCAGAAAAGCTATGAATCTAAATCAAGTGGAACTTCATCAAAGTTTGTTGACGTCGGCCCGTAGGCACTTTCAAACTCATTTTCATATTACGAGCGCCCGCGATGCGACAGTCGTCGGATTAAACTAAACTTTAATGTATTTTTTTCTTTTACCGCAACATTTTACTGCGTTTTTTTATGTTTAAAGAACGTTTTATTTTGTTTGTTTTAATTTTTAATGGGATTTGGAGTCGCCTGGCTGATGAGGTTTCTCTACCCTGCAGAAAATTCGTGTAAAAACATGTTTCTAGTGGTGGATTTCGTGGCGTGTGGTGCTACCCATACTTTCCCGGGACTTCCAAACCTCACTAGAAAACTTCTCGGTGGGTTCGTGGGCACTGGGGCCTTAGACAAAGTGACATTCTATTGGCGAAAACGCCAGTGGAATCGCTCATTGTAGTATGAAATTGACATAAATCATTAATATGTATAACTAATTTTTTTTAATGAAATTTGAGTCTTTGTGACTCGAAATACATTATTTAACTTTTCATTATTACTATAACCACCGCAATGTCCCGAAATTCATTGTTTAACAATGAACCTTAAAAATGGTTCTCTTCAGAGCGATTCCATCAATAGAATGTCACTTTGTCTAGGGCCCCTGCTGTTGATCATAGTGTGGTAGGGGTAGTCTATAGAGTGAACTTACTTTAAAACTATCGCGTTTCATGATATACAATAATGTTAACGGGAATTAACGCGATCATGGTATAGGTTAGGTTTGATTTGCCTGACGTTTCGACTAGGTTACACCGGCCGTGGTCACAGGCTGACTCATAACATGATCGCGTTAATTCCCGTTAACATTATTGTATCCATATCCATACTAATATTATAAATGCAAAAGTGACATGATAATCCCTATCCCTACTTAATATTATAAATGCGAAAGTAACTCTGTCTGTGTCTGTCTGTCTGTCTGTCTGTCTGTCTGTCTCTCTGTCTGTCTGTCTGTTACGCTTTCACGCCTAAACCACTGAACCGATTTTGATGAAATTTGGTACAGGGGTAGATTAGACCTTGAGAAAGGACATAGGCTATGTTTGGTCGCGATAACCGCCATCCACGCGGGCGGAGCCGCGGGCAAAAGCTAGTAGTCCATAATAGTAACCGTGAATCAACGAAAAATGGAAAATGAAATGTCAATAACTTAGAACGGTTGTGAAGTCTATTTCTAATAAGTTCTATAAATTATTGCTAAACGCACGCCTATTGAAATATTATATCCAAATACTAAATGGCGATGTATTTCAAAAATATTTGTATTTCCTTATTTTTATAGCTACGTTCTCGTGCTCCTAAACCATTAGACGTTGAGTAACTGTCTTGTAATTATTATGTAAACTTTAACATGTCTATACGATTATAAAATTATGAATTAATTACGTCCGTACATTGAAGATATTGAAAAAAAAAAAAAAAAAAAAGATTGAATACAATTTTTTTTAGAATCCTTGGCGAAAAGGAAAAACTAGACGCAGGTTCTATATTAGAAAGGACTTCGTCAGACTAAACTACTGCCCTATGTTTGATAGCAATTTTTAGGGTTCCGTAGCCAAATGGCAAAAAACGGAACCCTTATAGATTCGTCATGTCTGTCCGTCTGTCTGTCTGTCTGTCTGTCTGTCTGTCTGTCTGTCCGTCCGTATGTCACAGCCACTTTTCTCCGAAACTATAAGACCTATGCTGTTGAAACTTGGTAGGAAGATGTATTCTGTAAACCGCATTAAGAATTTCACACAAAAATAAAAAAAAAAACATTAAATTTTGGGGGTCCCCATACTTAGAACTGAAACTCCAAATTTTTTTTTTCATCAAACCCATACACGTGGGGTATCTATAGATAGGTCTTTAAAAATGCTATTGAGGTTTCTAACATAATTTTTTTCTAAACTGAATAGTTTGCGCGAGAGACACTTCCAAAGTGGAAAAATGTGTCCCCCCCCCTTCTAACTTCTAAAATAAGAGAATGATAAATCTAAAAAAAATATATGATGTAAATTGCCATGAAAACTACCACTAAAAAATTGGTTCGAACGAGATCCAGTCAGTAGTTTTTTTTAATACGTCATAAACCGCAATTTTCGCCTTTGCTACTACGGAACCCTTCATGGGCGAGTCCGACTCGCACTTGGCCGATTTTATTATTTTATTTACTATTATTTCACGCGGGTGGAGCCGCGTGTGTCAGTTAGTATACAAATATGAATTATTTTGAAAGATTAAAAAAGAAAATTACTGAAATACGCTAATTGATAAAACTTGTAAAACTATAAAACTGACATACTTTTAAATAAAATGAGGTTAATTTATGTATTATGAAACATGACAAGCCCAGTGTTGGAGCATATAATGAAATAAATACGGTTATACTCTTTGAATTATTTCGAAAATGCAAGAGTCGCACACACAAGCACAAGGTATACGGCGTAAGGCGTCCATCACACACTCATGCAAGCGTCATTCGTGCCATCAGTCATAAATTACGTTTGAATGATGGTTATAATGTCGCTATTACATGCAACCATCAATCACCGCATTAGACGATAAGTTATTCGTCAATGACTGCCGTGACTGTGGGTAAACTGATAGCAAAACCCACCGTGTAATGGACGCCTAAGGTGCAATCAAACCAAAATCGACGTGATTTAACTCTGTGATGTACTATCAAGCTTAGATTATGCCTTTTATCTTTTCTGTATAATTTACGACTCACTTCGTCACAGGATGACCTGAGTCGTGAATTATTAATTATTGTAGTCGCGCTAGTACCGGTTGCATTTCAGTTATGCCTACATTTTGTAGCCCGGATACCGTTTTAGTCTAACTCTTGATTAACATTAACTTAAATTTTACGAGAACAACTACCATCTGACCGCTTAACCCCGAGGAGCAAACCTGCGCCAGAGAGAGAGAGAGAGAGAGAGCGAGAATTTTTTATATTAAACAACTTGTTTAGTAAACATAGACGTCATTACTTTTGGAGTCATATTTCACTTCGAAAGTCAAAGCTATCGTCTGTAACAGCATCAATCTATCAGTTAACAAATTCATTGGTCCGTATCCGGCCACAGGGAGCCTCCTGTCTCCTGGGGAGGTTAACGATTCCACGTAAATTATT
Organism: Eilema depressum; assembly: GCA_914767945.1. Lineage (NCBI taxonomy): Eukaryota > Metazoa > Arthropoda > Insecta > Lepidoptera > Erebidae > Eilema > Eilema depressum. Next base: position 15,598,780 of record OU612023.1, on the reverse strand, counting down.
CACGCACAAAACTGGAACGGGTTGTCAGAAATTAATTAAATGTATTACCTGCAACATTTACAGGTTAAAACCATTAACCTGTAAAATAACGATCATGGTTTTATTTAATGGTTGTTTTACATGGCTGTTATCACCGTTCATTATTTATTTTGTCAAGTGTACATACAGAAGGACTTATCCGCTGTAATTTTCTAGTGAAATCGCAAACGTTCATTCACCGAGCTTTTTCCCAACACAATTATTGGTGAGTGTGATTGGCTTTTGACTTCGATATTTTTCATGAAGCGACTTCCATCTGACGTCCACAATCAATTACCGATATCGAATTTCTGTAGTTAGACGAGCAGAACTTTTGAGGGCTCCAACTACCCGTAATAACTACCATAGATGTTCGCATGGCAACCGAGACCGTTGGCTTAGAGTGCTCTTCAAGGCACGGAAACACCCAGACCAGACCAATGGAAATACACATATCCAAGTGTATAAATATTTGTACTGAGCGAGAATCGTACCTAGAATCGCACGCAGGGGGTGCCCTGCGTAGCAATCGCGTTCACTACCGCCATGCCATAGAGGCTCTTACTCTGTAAATTAAACAAAGACTGTAACTAAAAATCAATAGCAGTTTATTGTTCTATAATTACAATCGCTGACGTTTGTCGCTGACAATAAAATACGGAAAGCGGTTCTGAGGTCGCCCACCACTAATCAGGCTTATGTACTTAAAAGCTTTTGTCAATCAGGTCCCGTGTTAATTCGTTTTCAATGTCAGTTTAATCAGGTCTGACGTAACAAATGAACTGCTCTACGGTGAACAATATCTAATTACATTTCCTTGTTTTGTTATAAATCAAATTAAATAAAGTTTCCAACTTCTTGAAATGGAAAGTCACGGTAACTTGTAAACGTCTCGTCCGCTCCGTCGTTAAACTGAGTTTAAACGTAGGTTAATTAAGTCTACGTACTTACCTTAAGTTAAAGCGTTTGTTCACTTAAAGTATAAAAGTTAGATGTGAACGTCCTTTAAGTTAAACAATGAGGTAGATTTAAATATTCATAGGGATGTAATTGTACCTACTGTTTTGTTTAGAATTAATAGATTTTACAAACCCTTGAACACTTGCTATTCTAAATTACCTACAAACTAGATTTAAATCTGATTACTACCCTTTTTAGTTTACGGTCTACGATAGAACGCGCATGCATAGAAGCAATTTATTTTACTCTTGTTTTGAAGGCTGCTATGTTAGAGCTTTCTGGAAACACAGAACCAAGCAAGTCCCTGGGTCGGCCGGGGTGCGAGGGATATGTCCAGTTGTCCAAGACAATCTCACCTTCGGCAACCGACGACAGCCCACAGACGGCGTGCGTTTTAGTCGGTTCAAGTCCGATATAACCTCCTCCACCGGCTCCGGAGGCGTATCCGTGGGGATTTTATCCACGATAAAAAAAAGACCCAAGCAAATCGTGCCCATTCTGAGTGGTGGTCTCAATCGAATGAACATGATCTTTCATAAATAGCACTTTTAGGTAACCCAAAATTTTTTCTGGATAATTTTCTACAGCTATTAAGACTTGGAATTCCTTGCCAGCTCACGTGTTTCCTTCCTCCTATAGTCCCGGGTTCATTAAGCGGGGCGTGAAAAAGCATCTGATGAGGCCGTCAAGCTGAGTGCCACCATTGTAACATGGTACGTGTTGTAATGGTGGCCCTCTTTTCAGAGACTTTGCCTTCAGCTTACCATCAGGCGAGGCGAAGTCAAATTGACGTGTCCTATATAAAAAAAAAAAAAAATCGATGTAACTTTTAACTTCCTCAAAATAATTCTTGATTGAAATCTTCCATTGACCCCAAAAAATCATGATACTGAGCGTGAACGATTACAGGATACTGTTTTAATTAGCTAAATCCTTTCAAGACACGTTTCAGGGCACGTCTCTCTACCCGATATAATAAAAAAGTTAGATTTTTTTTTCTTAAAAATGTCTCTTATAGTCACGATTTGAAGACAACTTTTAACAAGGAATCCTTTGACCTTTTATCTTACATTTTCAGTGTTAACCTTGAACTTTATTCGCGTATTCGTTTGGCGCAAAATATAGAAACGATAAGGCACGAATACGACAAGGATAAGGTGCGGACGCGATTAATATTATATAGTCTTTTAGCCTCTTGGCTAGGAAACGGTAGGTTGTTAGAGCCCTACAAAGTTCAACATCTTGTCTAGCTGCAATGCTTCGATATCACCCAATATCGCTTTTGGGTTGTGGGGGTCAGATGGCAATCGCTTCACGGGAAATATTGAAGTTCAGCCAAATTCGCAGTTAGACTAGTAAAGCGGACCCCAGACTCCGAGGCGAAAGCGACTCGGATGCAACTGGCATAGGATAAAGAAGAAGTGGAGTCGGTAGGCACGATATTCGGTAATTAAAATTACGGTAATATCATCGGCCACTGTTATTTTCTAAAGCTGAATTTCACCTATGAATATACTTTAATTCATCGTCCAATCAATTGGTTTTTGGAACTAAAAAGGTTTATCAAAATCATTTGCATTCACCCAAATGCGGCTCCACCTACCTCATCAAATCTAAAGCATTCAGAAGCTTATTCAGAATATTCAGATACACACTCCAATAATGTTATCAGAATCGGTTTAGTTGTTTACGAGGCGCCCACACAGAAGACACGCCTTACTTACAGAAGCGTTTTAAACATAATCGGCTTTAGAAATAATAGCGATATAATATTATTATTAAGAGAACAAAAATAAACCAAGATTAATGGTGCGACAATCGTAATAAATCTGCGGCTTAGACTTTACAACCTTTTTTTGAACACCCCGTACACATTTTTACACGCAGATATTTGTCCTTTAGAAAGAACATTTTCACTGAGAACATATTTTCTTTGTACAGTGCGTACGGACAGCGTTCATTGTACGGGCGAACCGCGACAGGAATCTTCTAAAGGGAAATGTGTAAAGCGGCTTTGTGCTTTAAAATGAACAGCGCTTTTGTATGACATATTTCACGTACAAAATGTAAAATATATTTTTAATGAATGAATAATTATAATGAGTCGCGTTTTCTGTTTTATGTTTACGTGGCATGAATACTTGCTATTCAGGTGTTTCTGAATGCCATTCTATGTCTAAGGAAAGGATACAGTTATGTTTTTTTTTACATAAGCCATACCCACTTATTATAATTATGAGCCAATATTGTGTAACATCTAGCAAAGTAAGCATTGACGGCAAAAATATGTAAAGCTGGGTCCACAGTTGTATCATTTGCACGATCCGATCACCGTATCCGTATCGGCGACGCGTATCATAATCACATATGTGGACGGGTGATGATACGCGTATCATTTATATATACCTACATTGTGATCATGATACGCGTCGCCGATACGGATACGGTGATCGGATCGGGCAAATGATACAAATGTGGACCCAGCTTATATTGACGTCAAAACGATGTAATTACGTTGCACAATTTTGAGAAATAAAGATTTTTTTGAATTTGACAGACTTAATGAACGACAGTTAGTAGAGGAAACTCGTGAAGTATGTAAGGATAAAGTTAAAATGCGGGCGGTTGCCTCTGCCTACCCCGAAGGGCGTAAGCAGATATATATATATTTCTATTTCAAATCCACACTACTGCACTAGCTTCAAATTTCGATATCATTAACCCCGAATTACCCCGAATTGACGTAAAATAATTTTTTCATCCCTAAAATAGGTACTTTTCTCAAGAACTGACCTGTTTTTTGGCCTCAATTAGATTGTAATTAAGACCAAGTAATCAATTAGCCTATTGGAGTTCATAGCTGCATAAATAAGTTAACGAATTGAAAATGTTGCTGGGATTCTCTGGAAGCGGAAAGCGTATAAACGGGTCCTACGAGGCACATTGGATAGGCCTGAGTCCCCAATAGGCTATAAAATATACCATACTTCAACAAGAATTTTAATTATATCTATAGAACCTAGTTATAAAGAGAGACCTCGATGAAACAATTATAAAAGTCGATAGTGTAGTTCAAAACAAACACAAACCGAAGTTTCATTTTTTGAATTGAATTTCGTTCAATTTCGTAGAATTGTTAATCTCTATAACCCGCATTATTTCCGTTTCACACTCATTGTTTTATCTCAACTTTAACAGTTCAACCGGTTCATATTGAATTGATTTGTTTTTCTATTCGCATCTAAGTGAGATTTATTTGTTCTATTTGTCGCTCAGAGCCAAGAGGATCTAGCTATTTTCTGGGCTATCAATACCACTTCACCCAAATTGATTGCAGGACCTACTGCCGCGATATTCGATTATTCTTTAGAATCGCAACATTTCTCTTTAGAAGCAATGCAGGGAAAAATTCGCCACAGAGCATGCAGATTGAAACTGAACTCCATTCAAAGAATCGGGATACAATGATGACTATTGAATCCAGGGTCATAGAGAAAAGAGCAATATTTGTTTTCAATTCAAAATAACCCAATGAAATGAGCATAATATGTACAACGAATTACAACTAACGAGAGAATTCAGCTTGTGTGGTGATGTTAAATAGTAATACACGTAGATACTATCGTATATAATACATTTTTGTATTAATTTCTTTTCTAGTTTAGAAAAGTTTCAACGAACTTGTAGAAGGACATCAATCAATAACAGGTGTTTGAAAGAAAGTATTGGAAAGTTTGATTGTTGCTAACTTTTCAGTTTTTTATGTTAAAATAGTGTTATTAGTATGATCTAAATAAATAAAATATCTCTTAGTTTCATCTAAAAGACGTCAATTTTTTAGTTTTCGTTTGACACACAAACAAAAACCGTTTTTTTCTGTTTTGTAAGGTGATTAAGGGATAGGGTCGGACTGTAAACATACAGCGTGACCTGTGCCCACTTGACGGTAATAGGTTTGCCCTTTGGCACATGGGAACGAAAAGCAAAGTTGGCGAAATATGGGTGTTAATACCTGCCTACCCTTTGGCAATCTACAGACATGATATGGTTGTATTGATATTTTAATCTACATCTATTTATAAAACATTCTTAGCTTTAGTTCTCTTATTTTTGATATTTTAATCTACATCTATTTATAAAACATTCTCAGCTTTAGTTCTCTTATTTCCATCTTGACCAAGTGGACAAAAATCAACATTTTTCGTTAAAGAGTTCGGCTTCGCAAACTCGAACAAACCTAGTTTACAGAACCTGTTACTCCAACTTTATTCTAGGTCGCAGTTCAAGCAGCCGCATGAAAAACTTTCTGGAGATATTTGATTTGATCTTTCTCTACTACCTTCATAAGTGGTGCAGGTACATAGTTTTCTCTTACAAAGTTGGTGATAAGCACAAGGCTGGACTCATACTACTTCTAGTAGGATCGATTATGCAGCCCCTAGAACTTAGAAGTTACGAGCGTATTGCTTCTTCTTCGAGTGAATGGCTATATCTGGTACAAATTTCCTTGATTTAAAATTTTTGTCAGCTTGGCTACGGCTGCAGCGTTCTGTTATGTTCTACAAAAGTCCTCAGTAGTACAGGCGGAGGGGCACAGTGAACAAGAGAGCCAATGCAACATGGACTAGGATCGTGCCCGTGTGGCGATACCACATGTACACAGCGCCATCTAACGACAGCAAGCCGAACTACTACGTCACTACGAATCCTGAATCGCGAAAGTGAAGTTCCAGCGCTGGTACAAGCTATATACAACATCCCAACGACAATCGTTGGGCCGCGGCCCGCCAGGCGTGATCACCTTGCCTGGTCGGAGGATCCTCCCTTTGGAGGGACATCACACCTCGTACCTCCACACCCGCAATCGCAGGTCACTAGCAGGGCACCAGTTGGTCATAAACTCATAACCCCATTATGCCATATTTTCCTTGCGGTCAACTTTTTTCCGTAGGCGATTTAGGTATGTACTTCCAAGTTGCCTGCTGAAGACGGTCTCCAGGCAGCAAATTTTCGTTAGGTCTGATGAAAACTGCCGAAACTGAACGATTGTCTGCCTACTGTTGCTCTTACTCGTTGTGGGATTATACATATTATGATAATTAACTAGTCCCGTTAATAATTTAATAAAAACGAAAATATAAATCTCTATGATGACATTTGAGAGTTCTTTACAACATTTTCCAAGGGTTGTCTTCACAAAGGCTAGACTTCTCTAACACCCTGTGTTAGATTAACGTAATGAACTAAAGCCTAATCCGACTTAAGCTGAGAGAGCGCCCGTACCCATTAGTGAGACAGTTTATACGACAGAGTTAGTATTTTTTATATACTGAAGTTTGTATATCCCTGAAGGAGTAGCAGACTGTATTACTACATGCACATTTTACCGGTATTAAATAGTATAAAATCGGCTTTACACGGTGTGCGGTTCCACGGACATAGAGGCGGACACGGACGTGTTTACTCGTACTATGACAAACGTCGTGTCTGTCGTATTATAGGCGAGCCTCATTCCACGATGCGTAGACCGGCTTATGCGCACACGTTCATGGAATTACGGGCTGCGGAAAGGCGGCTTTATGCTGCGGAGTACAGGAAGTTACTAAGAGGGACTTTTTTTTCCGCCAACCAAACACTATTCATCCATCATTTTATTGGGAATTCTTCTTCATTCGAGCGCCAACCTCAGCGAAAACCAATGCTCGCACTTTGCACTTCCGGAGTTTGTTCTCCTGATCCTTCTTTCATGTTGTGGTTTTTATGGGAGCAATTGCCATGACAACACAGTCCGGGAAGGAAAGTCTATGCCAGAGTCTTATCCGTCCATCAGCAGGTGTGCGGCTTGCAGGTACGATTGACTTGGCCCCGATAGTCTTGACTAGTCCCAAACACCTATCATGTTGTTAAGCCTATCTATCTAGCCCAAGAGTCATATCGGTCTCGGGTACTTAACAGCTGCACTCATTAGCACTGCTCCACTGAGCCATTCGTGATGCAAAATTATCGCCCTTAAAATATAACTTACACATTATAAAATCAGGAACATGTTCGCTTCTCATACAATCTGGGGCGTAATGAGAAACAGGCAATCTCATATATTTCCCTCGACACATCCCATTCTCGTCACGAGCATCGGAGCTAACGTTATGTCGGCCATTTTGCATAAATGCTACTATTACATGAATCGTAGTTATGCCAATTTGATATGAAAGTAATGACACCCGTTGAGAAAACTGTCAGTGGAACTTTTGTATCAGAAAAGCGTCGGTAAATGGGCTATTTCACGTTAACTTTTATATGGAACGTGTCTGCACTTTTATCTCGGAAAAGGTTGTCAGTTTGACGTATATGACGTCAATTTGACGTATATACGTTGACGACTGTCAAATACGTCAAATCTCAATGACGCCGGCTATTGAATTGCTACTTATCTAAAGGGGCTGGACCTATCCTGAATAGCTGCACTTCTTGTCTACATACGTCTTATACTTAATAAACGGTCCCATTCATCTTACTAATTTTCAAAAATGTAAAATTGTGTGAAGATGTTTGGATATTTGTTATTCACTCATGTTCATATGGCTGAACGGATCTGGCTAAAATTTGGTGCAGGGATAGATTATAGTCTGGAACAACGCACTGGCTACTTTTTTCCCCGGGAACAAATTTAGCGCGGATGAAGTACATGTATATTATATACATAATATTTACTAGTTGATGGCGGCATCAGCTAGTATTATGCAAAGAAAAAGTTACCAGCGCAAAAGATAGAGAAGTTTCTTTTATTTTAGGCGGAACAAATGCGGTAATGCTCAGTGATGAGATAACGAAATAGTTAAAGATCTTTTACTTTGAAAACGGAGCTATTAAATTATCAGTCTCGGTCTTTACAATGTTATCTAATTGTTCCTATGTTGTCAGAAGCCTGAACACTCGTCTGAGATTAGAAAACTGGCTTATGAGTAATTATTTCTAAGTATTCTTTACTAACGTACTTTGTAAAGGCATTGGGTTCAGGTTAACAGCCCCCTAGACAAGTAGTAATTAGTTGGCTGGTGTATTGTAGAATAGAATGAAAAATTTATGGGATTTGACGTTTATGACATACGTTGACAACTGCGATATACGTCAATCTCATACATTCGTCTTTCTATATTGTACAATAAACCGGTTAAAGAATTGCCACTTATCTAGGGAGGTAGTACGGATTGCTTCAGTTACCTTAAAAGAATAATATGATCACTAATAATAATAGTGTAACACTCACTCGAAACCCGATGAGTGTAGGTACCACTATTAACACACAATATTTTTGACAATACGTATTTGATTGCCAATATTATTATTTATATCTATATATCTATATCTATTATTTATTGTGTGTGCGGACCACGAAGTGATTTTATGAATGTATGGGATTTGAGGTTTATGACATAATTGTGTTGACGACTGTCATATACGTCAAATTCCATGCATTCATCTTTCTATTCTGCAACACGCTGGCCAACGAATTGCCACTTGTCTAGTGGTAGCTTTAGTTACCTTGAAAGAATGACACGGTAATTAACAATTATAGTGTAACAGTGGAAGAAGAAGTGTAACACTCACTCGTTCTCTCGTATAAGTGTAACACTCACTCAACCCCATGAGTGTTACATTATTAACACATAAAAATTTTGACATTGTATTTGATTGCCAATATTATTGAGTATGTGTGCGAAACATAAAGTCACTTGAAGCTATTTGTGCAAACAGTTCGGCATCAGTTGATATAAACCTATTGTCAATAAATCAAAGCAGTAAGTAATGAAGCACGTCATGTAGTTCATCTTCTGCTATCAATAACCGATGATTTACCCAATATTACGTCAATTATATATGTTTAATGTTTGTTTGTCTACGTTACTATCTAAAACAATTGAGCGACATCATCACTGGATGACAAGAGATATGAGTCTCTTTACATGTTACGATACGAGTGATATTACCAAAAGCATTGACCGAAAGCGTTTTTAGCATAATAAAATAGTGTTGCATAGAGAGTCTGAACAGCTGAACGAACATAAAAATGCGAGAATTCAATATATTTGACTTGACTTGAATAAAAACTTCACAAGTCCAATCGATGAGGTGGATAATGGTGTTTGACTGGATTAAATGGCTTCTGAATAATCATTGTAACATTGTTGCAGCTCACAGTGAAACCCATATCGGAAAACAAAACTGTTTTATTTCCGCTTGGTGGAACTTGCTACACAAATTGAATAAAGGTAACCGGTAAGGTTCAAAATAATAAATAATTGTGGAAAAGTGCAAGTGCTCAATATGTGTTTTATTTCCATACAATTTAAAAATTCACAAATCATACACTAGTGCCATGATCTACCCATTTTTCTATACCTTGATTCAAGATTTCAAAATATAACAAACCAAATTTACACTCTTTGTAAGTAGAAATAAAGTACAAGTTCATGTACCTATACACACTGAGAAGTAAAATACTTTAGCGGTGAAAGAGGACAAGAAAATCAAATTGTACAATCCTGCGGTGCACTCTCCAGAGCGTAGGTTAGGTACAGCTCTATTTGGTGCTAGAAATGTGTGGATACAAACCCAATAAAGCACTTTATCCTACACTTACGACTTACGTCACTGTATAATAAATAAAAATATATTTGCCGTGTTGGTCCCGGTGGAGTAATCTCTTCCTGTAGGTATTATAGACAGCTCGTGACTGTAGTCGATTCAATTCCGATAGAACTGCCCTCGCGAGGCTTGCATCCGAGGGAATTTCATCATTTTTCTTGAAAAATGCCTAGTTCTTCCCGACAGAGTAGAATTTGGGCCATTCCATCTCTTCCCATCCGGTGTCGTCCAAGGCGACTAATGGGATAGGGGCTATCTAACGTCAGATTATACACATCCTGATCAGAAGGTCTAAGTACCTGAATGACCAACATCGCAAAACGTCTAAGGAGCATTAAGTCTAACTAGCACAAAGTCCATGTAGCAAAACGTCCAACTATCAAATGGTCTATATAGCAAGAATGGTTTATATAGGTCTTGGTCTACATAGACCAAGGATTCTTTATAATATAAAAACAATATTATAGCGATGATGCAATGTGAGTGTTGAATTTTGTGTTCGTGTCCAGTCATTTTGAGAAACTGACGATTTGCTAAATAACCATTCTGCTATATAGACCATCTGATAGTTGGACGTTTTGCTACATGGACTTTTTGCTAGTTAGACTTAATGCTCCTTAGACGTGTCGTGATGTTGGTCATTCAGCTACTTAAACCTTCTAATCAGGAGGGAATTCGCAGTCCAGACTCAGCCTCAGGTGCATGGATCAAGTCAACAATAGTGCCGGGAAAAAGGCATTAGGCTCACCCGCACATTGCATTAATACGTGGGACGGAATGCAATGATTGGCGAAATGTGGGTGTTATTAATTCACTTCTACCTAACCTTCCGGGGAAAAGGCGTGAATCTATAAAATATGTTTTTGAAAAAAAAAAGGTCGAAAACCCTCACATAAGTTCGAACGGTGTAACAGAGCCTCATGACATGAAACCAGCTCATGTTTACTGAACTGTACACCCGTGGCCATTGGAACGGCAAACCTGTTATCCATCATGTTTTGATTTATTCTATTTGTATGTAATCCATCGTATTGAAACGGGAAATTATTATATTAGGATGTATTAATAAGGGTAACTGATCCGTCATGTTATTTGTTCGTAATCGAGAATCACAATGAGGTGAATTGTGTATCGAGGTCAGAATAATTTACCTTTTATTTAGTTTGGTAATATGGTTTCTGTATTATGTTATGTGTATTGTAATTGAATGAATGATACAATATTTTATGAAGCTACCAGTTATTTGTGTACATCGACTGTTCATTAAGCTATACAACTGCGTCATTTTAATTCCACAGCGATAATATGTCGAAAATGGGGGTTAGTAGCAATTCCGCTATTATAAAATAAAATATTCGGGGGAATCGATTACAGAGGTAATCGCAATTCACCGGAAAATGGCAATTTTTCAAGCAATGATTAGGTCCAAGCTGCCTTGGACCATAAAGATCTTGATACACCCACCTACTGTCAGCCGTCGATAGGACTTGCATTAATAATAACAATCGCATCAATAGGTACCTACTTATCATAATGACGTCAGAGTACCTAATAATTAACTTCATGGAAGCTATATCTAGTTACTTTACACAAAATTCAAATTATAAAAGTCAATAGTGTTGAAGGTTTTCCAACGAAATCTCTATAAAGAAACCGCAGCATCGAATGCGATCTATGAAATATTTAATTAAGAGCCACTATGAACGAGAAATGAATATCGTACACGCCAAAGGAAGTGGAGCCACAGGGGAAACCTAGCCGCAGCTCCGCTACTGTTTTAAATATCCACTTTATTACTAAAAGCAAAATAACTTTTAGAATATTATTTGCGCTAAATTGTTGCTCGTTTAATATTGCTAGCTATAATAATCATACTTAATTTAATATTATAAATGGGAAAGTAGCTCTGTCTGTCTTTTCAGAGATGATTAGACCTTGGGGAAAAACATAGGCTATGTTTGGTTGCGATAACCGACATTGACGCGGGCGGAACCGCGGGCAACAGCTAGTATTCTAATAAATTCATGAAAAATTTATCAGGTGCTTATTTTTTTTTTTGACTGGCTGTTCGAGCCTGTCATCACTCCACTGTCGAAAACCCGAATTTGTCAGCGGATTTTATAAAGTATTCACTCATGACAATCTTGTCCTGACAATTTAAGAACAGAAAATAAGATCTTCATAAGATAAATCATCCGAAGAAGTCATGAGGCTATCGAGCTATTTACAGGTTATGAGCTTGGAAAGATAAATATTTAATTTTTAGAGTCTCTCTATCTGTTGCCTAAGACCGTGTGAAGTGGAAAAGTAAGCCGGAAAGCGGACCACGAGGTGAAGGCCTCAGATTGTCCGGGACTAACGCAATGATAAAAGTAACAAAAACCGTCTTGAGAAAGTCTAAACACTAGTTCTTAACTAGAATAACTTGAGATGTTGTGTCAAATAATTATTATAAACTATAACATAGTTTATAATAATAATTTGACATAACATTATAAAAGTAAGTTGTTATAATAATCAACTCTTATTCTTTGAAATATTACAACCCTTTCCACATCAAGGAACAAAGTTTTTAACAAGATTGAGCTTTGGAGTTCACTGACGCAGAATGAACGCAATTTGTAACAAATTACAACTTTGCAACAGTTTGTCTTTATTTCGATAATTTCCGCTTTTGTTATAATAATAACATTATAACGTTGACTAATAAGAGGTAAGGAAGACTTGTTACTTATTACATATAAAATTTCTTTAGCGAACCATTTTCAGAAAGATCATTTGCCACAAAACGAGATGCGTTTCGGCGTCAGGTCGACGGAGCCCCGTCTGGCGGGGCTCCTATTTTATCATGCGTTATCACAAGAATCCTAACACGAAGAAACAGCTATTTATATCCCCATTAAATAAGCTATGGTAGCTATTAGTTAATTAGCGATAATGTAATGTAGGTAAGTAGCGATAGTGTGTGTAAACATTACAAGGGTGTTACCGTATCTCACGGAGCGCGAGAGAACATTGAACATAACTCATAAGTCCCCTACACTGACAGTAGTAGTTTTTTATACTATTGTTTATTATAGGTGGGACATGTGGTTTTGGATGGATAGATGGATGGATATGATATCATATATTATAATTTATTATCAGGCCATTTATCTCTCTTTTGCTTCATCTCTAATATTTATAATCATTCAGAATCTACAGCAACACTAAGTTAGATAGACTTTTAGATTAACTCGAGCTTATAAATCTGTTTGTTGAAGCCAAAGGATATCAAAAGTTTGTCTGTCCTATTGATTAATTTTAATGTAAAAATATTTTGGAAGTCTGAGTGGAAATTTGAAATCCGTAGTGAAGTTTATTTGATAAATATTGATGAGATTAAAATTGTCTACCTATTCAATAGAATAGAAGTTGGACGTTGTAATAAATGTTAACCATTAAGTTTTTAAAGTCCACAGCTGTATAAACAGCTTCGCTTTCATCCTTTGAGATGAAGAAAAAATAGAGAGGGGAATAGCAACAGTATTTAAATCCAGTCAAATCTATCAAAGCAAACTTGGGAAATCGTTTTTGTAGCTGATGTTTTTTTATACCACTTAGGTAGCAGGCAAGATGGCTCACTTGATAGAAAGTGGTTACCGAGGCCTATGGACGCGTGCAACACCAGGGGAGTCACACTGGTAGGTACTGCCGACCCTGTATGAACAGAAAGTTTCTGTGCCGTCAGAGCAGAAGAAAAACAGCACAAGTCTTTGGTCTACTCACTGACAGCACAAAAACTCGTCAGTGACTTCTGGCTTCCCTACTCACCGCCGGGAACACAACATTTGCCGCATTATTAAGACTTTGAATTCCTTACCAACCCACGTATTTCCTTCTTCCTACAGTCCCTGGACCATTAAGCGGGGTGTGAAAAAGTATCTGATGAGACCGTCAAGTTGAGTGCCACAATTGAAACATAGTGTCTGTACTGTAATGGTGACCTGAGACTTTGCCATGAGCTTACCATCAAGCGAGGTCAAGTCAAATTGACATGTTCTATATAAGAAAATACATCATTAAACAGCAGAAAATATGGATTTGGGCACCAAAGGTGTTGCTAGGGTTTTTTAAAGTGCGTTTTAGTTAAAGTATCTTCTGTCTATTGTTCTACAGAATTCATAACATCTAAGTGCCAGGATGTTATGATAACGAAACTGTAACGTTCCACACACGATGCTGTAGAATTTCACAACTTCACGTATGATATCGTGTGGCCTACAACCGTTGCGCACATAAACCGCAACCGTATTCACAAGATGAGCTTCATGAATTGCTTTAGTCGTTATCACGTCGGTTTCAGTGCACCGAGAATTTAGGATTTGTGGTAATAATAGAATTCTGTTTTTTGCTTATCTGAGTCCGAATAGACATATTTATATATATATTAAAGGCTCATGCAATATGCATACACACAGAGAAATGACTTGATGTCAGCCTTTGCTTGTAACCACATTTTGGTCGAGGTCGTCAAGGTAGGGACCACTATTTTAAGATCAACATCACCTGGAGTGGTGGACTGTATCTTCTAGACTGCGCTATGCATTTACCATTTAGTGGAGTGCAGTCAATTGATAGATTATACAGGCTATATACATAATATATAAAAAACAAACCTTTCCTAAAATGTCCTCTGAAATCAACTGTATCTGTTCGAACTATTAAACGCACCAATGATGATATAAAAATACTAATGTAATCTTATGAATCGAACAGAAAACTCAATCGGTAGTCAGGATTGCGAATGGTCCAATGAGGCAGTCACAATGTTCATTCACAACTATGAAAAAACCATTCGAAATGGCGGTGTTGTCCTCGCTTGGTAGCGTTATAGCTGTTTTATGAGTTCTATTATTACTTTCATAGCTACATTACTTTTACGTAGAACTAATGTTTATTGTAAATTACGTAATATCGTCATTTCAATGGCAAAGTTGGGAATCTGTGCTTCTACACTTTTAAAAGAGAGCAAAATATCTTGTTTTTCTGATTTTTTAAATTAGAAAAGTAATCAAGTAAGTTCTCAACTTTGATTTTATACATAAATACAATCACGCCTTTATCCCCGGAGGGTTAGGCTTTTGTTTTTTTTATTTCTTTCACTTTGATTTCAATCACAAAAACTCACTCACTCACTTTGACTTCTCAATCTTATAAAATAATCAACAATTCTACGTGAAGTAATTGATTATCCGTGAGGAAACATTGCTGTTATCGGCAGATTATGTAATGTACCTACTCCAATTTAATATGTAAACATGGTTATTGTAGTATGAAGGTACGTATATAATAATATTGCACTTGTATGCATAGTAGTTTTACGTAGAAAGTATTCATAAAGTGGATTGCAGATTAAACGGCCTGTTTTATTGCGAAGAAGGGGAGCATTAGAGTTATGGATATTTTAGTAATAAGAGATTTTTTGGAACCCGCATGCGGCAGAACGAAATTGTGATTTCTATTATCTCTGTCACAACACACGGAGGTTAATCGAGATCGGTCTAGTGCCTCTGAAGTGATGTTTAACTAAACAATCATAGTATTTACGTATATGTACTTAATAATAGTCTAAGTAATAGTTATTTGTTATACAAGAGTGCAAAGTCGCTTTTTAACCGCGTGCTCAGTTTTGATGACCGAGCAAGCGAAAGATTCTAAATTTGAAAAATGATTCACAAATTAGAATCTTGAGCGTTAGCGAGGGAATCAAAAGAGCACAAGGTGAAAAGTCTTTGCACTCGAGTGCAACACGTAACTTTTCATCCCACCTCAGCGAGGAAATAATGAAATGCTTCTCCTTCCTAGCGTTAATTCCCAGTCGCATCCGAAGCTTTCACCTCGGAGTCCGGGGTCCACTTTACCAGTCTTAACTGTGGATTTGGCTGGACCTCGATATTTTCCGTGAAGCGACTGCCATCTGACCTCCACAACCCAATGGTGACATTAGGCGATATAGAAGCATTGCAGCTACACCGTTGTTGTTAAACTTTTTAGGGCTCCAACTACCCGTAACGACTGCCATAGATGTTCGTATGGCATCCGTGACCGACGGCTTAACGTGCTCTCCAAGGCATGACCAGACCAATGCAAATACCCATTTTCATGCATAAAAAATATTTGCACTGAGCGGGGATCGAACCCGTGCCTCCTGCGTAGCGGCCGCGTTCACTATCACTACGCCACGGAGGCTGTATAATATGTGTATTAATACTAATAATAAAATACAAAAAAATAAAAATTCAACAACAATGTTCAACAATATGACGTGAAAAAAATTGATGCGCGCAAAGCAAATTTAAAAAAAAAAGTACACCAAGGAGGTTCCGAGTCTGAGTTTTTCATAAATTAAAAAAAAGTTGTATGATAAATTCGGCACCATAGAGGTAGAAGTAAATAGGTTTAATGATGTTTTGAGTTCACAAACCTAGTACACACGATGTTCTAAATTCAAATTTACTTTATCCTATTTGTGAATCACTCGCTACGCTCGTGATTCAAATTTAGAATCATTCGCTTGCTCGGTCATCAAAACTGAGCACGCGGTTAAAAAGCAACTTTGCACTCTTGTATAACAAATAACTATTAACAAAACATATATCTCGAAGTCTGCAAATGTGCAAGATACCTAGACAAAAAAATAACACCTGACAAAATGTACACTATGTGATGCCTAACTTTTTGATATTATTATTGGGCTCAAGTTTTTTAATAGCCCTAATTTACTATTATATTAACGTATTAATTCTTTAGCTTGGCAAACAGAACTTTAAGCAAACATACCAAACGTTTTACTTGTTACATGTTCTGAAGTTTAAGTTGTGAAAGTTTTGTAGAGAAAGGTTTTCTGTTGTACTTACATACTTACATGGTAGACTACAAACTTAACGCTATATTGCAACTCTTATAAAGTTTAAGGTACACAGGTGATATTATTTCCGCACGTGTCTTTAACTCACTTCACATATTAAATTAGTCGTTGGGACAAGCTAGTCCTTTTGAGGAGGAGGTAGAACACGACGGTATTTACGTCCCAATCGAGCAGTCCGACTGGGGAAGTACGTCCGCCCTACAGAATACCTCGGCTAAATAACCTTGTGTTATATTCCCGGGCGATGAGCAGGGTAGCCAGAGATCACTGGAGAGGTTTTGTGCTGTCAGTGGGAAGACCAAAGGCTTGTCCTATTTATCTTCTGCGCTGACGACATAGAATCTAGAGATATTCTGTGTCGTCACCGCTGCCGACCAAATAAAATAGAGCTTTAATTTGGTGGGCAGCGCGAGTGTGACTCCTCTGCACTCGTCCATAGGCCACGGTAGTCACTTTCCATCAGGTGGGCCGTGTGCTTGTCTGTGACCTAAGTGGTATACAAAAAATAGTGGTAACCGGAGAGCAGCTGGTTGCTGACGCTTTCCAGCTAGATGGTCTGCAGACTTGATTATTATTGCTAGTGGGTGTTAAAATTCTTATGATTCTTGATTCGAATTATAAGAAGGATTAACTTGCACCAGCCATGCAATTGAAAGCTTACTTTCAACAACGTGCTATGCTTGGTAAAATACTTGTTCTAAATGTGGTTTGGTTATGCCAAGCATGGTCTGCTTTGTAAAATTCTTGTTCTAAATGTGGTATGCTTATGCCAAGCGTGGTATGCTTGGTAAAATTCTTGTTCTAAATACAAATTCAAAGGGCAAAATGTGCAATATAATTTGCGCTGTTGCATTAGCAGGTACCTAACTAATTGATAGGTTAATTAACGTTTTATTGAACTACAGAACGCTTCAGTTACTCGGAATGGGTTAGTAAATTCAATATTTGTACGTCATTAACGTAGCAACTAATTAACTTGTCGAACATGTAACGTGATTTGCTATTATTTTCATACTCAAACTATTTATTTATACATACATACATATCTATAATTTTACAACTTCATAAGCGACATAAAGATTCGCTTAGAAACACGTAACTAAGTGGCAATTCGTTGCTCGGCGTATGATGGAATAGAATGACAAATGTATAGGATTTGACGTTTTTGACATTCGTTGACGCCTGTCATATACTATACGTCAAATCCCATACATTTGGTATTCTATTCCATCATACGCCGAGCAACGAATTGCCACTTGTCTAGAGGGGCAGATCAAACGACGCAGAAAAAAATGACGATTCTAACTATGTATATAACTCAAAATCCCAAAATATGTCGTTTATCCCTTTTTGGGTGTTATATACTCACATTTGTAAATCTACGAAGGGGTAGAGGTGCACATAATAGGGGGCGAGCCTATTGCCGTCTAGCGGACACTTTGTCATGGGCTGTATGTTTACTGTCGGATGGAGAACAGCCCTATCCCTTAGTCGCCTTTTACGACACCCACAGGGAGAGATAGGGTGACCCTATTCTACTCCACCGGGAACCAACATGACAAAAGGATAAATCAATTTTTAAAGTTATTAAAGTTTATATATTAACACACTTTGAATGCCTCTGTGGCGTAGCGGTAGTGAACGCGGCTGCTACGCAGGAGGCGCGGGTTCGATCGCCGCTCAGTGCAAATACCTATTTGTGTGCATATTAATATGAATATTTGCATTGGTCTGGGTGTTTCTATGTATACCTACTATGGATGTATTTACAAAAAAAAAATGTATCTAAGTATGTATATCCGCGTTCTAGAACCCATAACACAAGCTAGTTAAGCTATACTTACTTTGGGTCTAGATAGCGTTGTGTAGAATGTCCTACAATATTTATTTATTTATTTATTTATTTATTTATTTATTTATTTATTTATTTATTTATTTATTTATTTATGTAGATATATAATTATATACTAATGTAAATAAGTAATCAAGTCGCTACAAAATTGTGTATTAATTTCTTAGCTTGTGTACTGTTTAAATATTACAGTGGAGCTGAAAACGTTTCTTTGTAATATGAGTGGGAAATGAGGTTACGTTGTGCCTTGCGTCTAGTGTATTAGTTTGTTCAGCGCTATCTGTAATAAGCGACCTACTTGAATAATATAGAACCCAAAATAAATATAGTTTGACTGTATAGCTTGTAATATGAGTCTAATAAAAATATACCCACGAAATAGTGTTCAGAGGAATTTTCGACATAATGCCCACAGATAAATTCTATCATCGCACCGCTCGCATTACAGTCAGGGAATTCATCCTCACGCATTGTGTTGTGACCGAAAACGGTGTGCACGGTCAGGTATGAAAGGAACTTTATCCCTCGCACGCTCAAACTGTGGAATGAAGATTTTAAAAGCGATTTCGATACGGGTTTCTTCAAGAAGGGCATTAGAAGAAGACCCTGTAGGTCGGAGCACGAGAACAAGATATTATACCCTTGGTGTTGTACACGTTCATAGGCAACGGTCACCATTTTCCATGCACCGTGCGCATAAAGCCTGCAATACATGACGAGGTCAATCGCATCAGGTCAAACTGTGGCAGTTTGGCCTGATCGGATTAGAGCAAATACACGATACAATCACATCAGTTCATCCGGGTTCGCTGCAAGTAGTGATCGTAAATTATGGACGAATGTGAATTATTGTTTTTTTTTTATTTTTTATACCACTTAGGTGGCAGACAAGCACACGGCCCACCTGATGGAAAGTGGTTACCGTGGCCTATGGACGTATGCAACACCAGGGGCGTCACACTCGTGCTGCCGACCCTGAAGAAACCTTCTAATGCCCTTCTTGAAGAACCATTAATACACACAAAAAAAGGAAAAAAAGAACACTGTGGGTTAAAAAGTGGCTTCGACAAAGGGACCATTATTCCCACATAAATCTTTTACAAGAGCTAAGGTTTTACCCAAAGGACTGGTTTAATTATCTTCGCATGGACGAGGAAGTATATTTACAGTTATTAAATTTGGTGGCGCCATTGATAAAAAAATTGAACACAAATATGCGGGAAGCTATATCTCCACATGAGCGATTGACATCAACTCTTAGATTCCTTGCAACTGGAAGAAAGTATGAAGATTTAAAATATTCTACCATCATATCACCACAGGCGTGCATGCAAACTGAACTGATCTGTCAATACACGATCCGTTCAGTACTTCCGTTCAGATGGATGTGATTAAATTGTTTCAGTCGCTCCGGCCGACTGACGCGAGCTTATCTTCAGGCCACATAACACACACACGATGCGGATTTGCATCCGGTCAGTTAGACCTGAAGGCAAAACTGTTCGTATATGGTAGGCTTAAGTGCCACCAAAATGGTATACATTTTTTTGCCGTTTTGTACAAATACAACAATGAATTCTATGCCACACTAATTAGCTTTACTAGTACTTTAACAAGAATAACAGCTTCCTATACAATTCCACGTAACCAGTATTCTTGTTAATTGCTGTAAAGGACTCGTTTAAAAGAATTCTAGATGCGTGGGTTCCGTTATAAGAGTGCTAGCTGCGTGGGGTTCTGTTACCAGGAACGCAATGAATGATTTTTTTATACCACTTAGGTAGCAGACAAGCACACGGCCCACCTGATGGTAAGTGGTTACCGTGGCCTATCGACGAGTGCAACACCAGGGGAGTCACACTTCTGCTGTCATGCTTCTGCCGTCAGCGAAGAAGACAAGCGAGTCTTGCCTCTGGTCTTCCCACTGACAGCACAAATCCTCTCTAGCGAGCTCTGGCTACCTAGTAGGAACTCACCGCTGGAAACACAACAAGAGGTTATTATACCCGCGGTATTCTCTAGGGCGGACTGCTCGATTGGGACTGAACTCAATCTTATGTTATGACAGGCAGACCACATGTATAGTTCACGGTACATATCTAACTCTAGTAACGTCACAAAATGGACTCTATGCGTAGTACGCGTTTTTTGGGTGGGCAAGGCTGACCATATGTATAGTTCACGGTACATATTTAACTCTAGTAACGTCACAAAATGGACTCTATGCAAAGTACGCGTTTTTGGGTGGACTTTTGAGTATAATATAGCATACCTACAAGATTACCTAAATGACCGCTTAATGTAATTATAATATCATCCATTTATTTCTTTTTGACATATTATGATAATGTATTATTTGAATTGACTATGACATAACACAATTATTGTTTGATTATTGTATACAAATCTGCCAAATTTTTGCATGCCTATTCTAAGGTCGGAACACTTGGAACTAACTGTATTGTATTGACAACATCATTGTAACAGTGCTTTCTGCAAAATAATAAATGATTTATGATTTATGATTTATGATTTATGATTTAGGATACTACAGCGGCGGAGGAGCTCAAATCCACTAATCATAGATTTATCAAACCTATATGCCATACCCTATACCATATAAACCAAGAATTTAGCGTCTTTGTGTAAATCTCCGATAGTATCATGTTGTATCAAATGTAAAGCTAGAATTATCTAATTTCATCTTAGCACTTTACAAGAGGAAGCTGATGGGTTTCAAAATATTAGTCTAATGGCCCGATTTGGCGCCGTCCCAGCGTATTTGGCTTAGTTTCGTCGGAGCACGCTATGTAGCTCATTCGTCTGGTATACAGTATGTTTATGTTGGCTTTATATGAGCCAACATTAGCCATAGTACTGATAAAAGTGTTTAGTAGAAGATAGTGGGTAAAATTCCGGGACATAACGGATTTCTATCACACATGCACTGACATTGGGACAGTATGAATTTCCTTTATTATATTTCAGTGCTGTAATTTCCTTGAAATTAAACCTGTTTTGGTTTTGCCAGATTATATAAACTATATAGCGACTTTTTAATTGAATAGAGATACTTCTGCAAAAGGTTTACATTACAGGGGACGGTGATTTGAAGTTTGTCTTTCACGAAGCTTGCTGAAACATTTTTATTTATATTTTAGAGGAATGGTTTTTTACATAAATATTTGAAGCATTATTAAGTTGGGAAAATATCAGTGACAAAAATACTAAAAAAAGTAATTTCAGTTCGTGGGGATTACGAACGTGGACCTGCGATGTTATTGTGGAGTTACTCCGTCGACTGTGGCTCCCCTGCTAACGTGTGCTGCATGCCCATACACATATACACCGGAGTAACTCACGAATACCTCCGAGAACGCGCTCCAGGGCACACTGGGAGAAAATAATATAAGAGTCTATCCATCGATATAACAAAGAATATGATGACAGAAGAATAAGCTTTAGAATAGGATTTTTATCTACAGTGGTGTGAAATTTTCTCAATTCCATCATGTACTCTCTCTTATGTAATGAATTAATAATATAGCTGGGTAGCGTGTATAAAAGACTTAGGTTTCCAAAGAACCGACGCGACCTCTATACAATTTTTTAATCCTATTACCTGCACTAGGCGGCTTAAGTCTTTCCAAAGGGTGTCTTAGTAGTATATTAAATTACGTGATTATTACGTATTAGTGACCTGTGGGGTGAGCACGAACAACTATCGTAATCGTATCGTGAACGTAACGATAGCACGGAGCATTGCGATTGGCAGGCTTCAGGCAGGCGGCCAATCGCAATGCTCCGTGCTATCGTTACGTTCACGATACGAATACGATAGTTGTTCGTGCTCACCCCACTGAAAGAGGTGGCTGGTACAGAGTGGATGCGGATCGGGAGCAATGGCGCATATTGGGAGAGGTCTCTGTCTAACAGGGGACTGTAATAGGCTATTGATTGAAATAGGTGCATGAGTAGGTATATTAATATTACTGACAGGTATAAAGAAATATAAGAAATTGGTCTTAAATAATCAAATATAGCCATATTCTATACGGCCAGTAGTAACACGGCCGTATAGAATTTAAAAACTAATAGGTACGAGTATATCATTGTATCGTTATGACGTCCTATCTAAATGGGCTGAGCTGCCCAGCCTCCCAGAGCGTGACCATGACGATGGCACGAATTCCATGTTTTCTTCAAAAACGTATCGAATATTGTATTCTCAACTATTTCATAGATACTATTATGATAGATTCTTATAACAGTCTACTGTTATTTCGTTTATGCTATGCCAAATATTGGCGTATATTGGCCCAACGTTATTCCGAAGCATAAGGTTGTATGCAAGTGTCACGAACGCAAACGTTACTCGGGAGATTACAGCAGCAGCGCTGTAAAAGTTTTGTACAACTTTTTAATCTATAGGGTGTTGTTTTTTGAGTTTGCATGCCAAATAATGTTGGATAACTTTGTGATAATGTACTGTATTTTGGCTTATATTGTAAAAGTGGGATGGTTTATTGCTTTTTAGTTTCGACCAGGATTTATTTTATACCCCATTGTTTACGTTTATGTAATGCATAAACATATTTTAATACTTTTTTATACTATTTGATTTCACTTTTATGGGAGCGACTGCCGTTTGACCTCTTAACCCCAAAAGGAAACAGTACATTTTTACTTTAAATATCTGCTGCCTAACGCAATAAGCAGACCCCTCTTCCTCTCCTTCCCCTCTTCTTTTATAGATAACACAAAACTGCAGCAATTTCATATGAAATATATAATAATGTTTCTACGTTAGACAATAACAAGATATGAAAAGAAGAGAATAAATAACAGTTGGAAAACGTTTTTGACCAAATATATTTGTGCAAAATAACACAATTGTAAAGTTTATTTGTTGCATGCGACGTTGGGTCGTGACCCGCGACGGTTCGCCCAGGATTTGTTGACTGTCCGCTGCACTGAGTAATGGTGCTTGTTATCGCTATCTTTCTCACAGTGTCGATGTGGATACTGGCTGAACTATATCATTGCTTGGACTTTAAAATGGTGTTATTTTGTATTTCCACACACTTATACGTAGATAGTATACGAGGAATACTATCTTTTCTTACGTGGCGCATATTGGGAGAGGGCTACGTGGACTGCAATTGGCTAATTGATTGACTGATTCGAGGAATCTCGAAGTTCAGCCTAATCCTGGTTAGACTAAAGTTAGACTAGTAGAGCGGACCCCAGACATCCAAGTAAAACTTCGTATACGAGTGGGATTAACGCTAAGATGAAGAAAAAGTTTTGGAGACTGCGAGTAGACAAACGGAGGGAGGATACCTCCATAGTCAGATGGAAAGATGACCTAAAAAAGGTAGTTGGTACAGACTGGATGTGGAAAGCGGAGGATCGGGAGCAATGGCGCATATTCGGAGAGCCCTATGTCCAGTAGGGGATTGCAATAGGCTAATTGTGATTCAAAGAGGTGCATGCATATAGTCACGCCTCTTTCCCATTGGGATAGGCAAATACAATATCTTTCCACTTGACTTACGAGCTCTCTTCTACTTTCATACCTAATTTGAATTCGGGGGCCTTGGCCACGGGGGCGTCGACCACCGGGGGCGTAAGCCACGAACCCTAATTATTATCATATATGCATGCCGGTTCTAAAAACAGATATAGCTTATTTATGCGAATTTAAAAACGTTCGATCGTGGTATGAATCGACAAGATCAAAAAGAGCCTTTGTGCGTTTCATACTACGGTATGGATCGCCCCAATACAAAAAGCTTGTTGGGTGATTAATACCATGATTCGAAAGACCCAACGTGAAAAGTGTTTGGGGTGATTAGAATCGTGGTACGAATAGCTCTTACCCGTAATTAAGTCTATGGCGTTCGCTGTCTTACTCGTATTGTGGGCTTATCCCTTCTTTTGTTATTATCCTTTGTTCCTTTGTATCCTATTGTTTTAATAATGAGAAAAGTCGAATAAATCAATTTAATTCAACTTCTCTAATTTATTTCTGGTTCAATTTATACGCTTAGTAAGTACATTCTTATACCATTCGCTTAACCGACGGGTAAGGTGACAGTCGACCTCATAAAAGCTAACTATAAATAACATGGAAAAGAAGACCTGGAGAGCGGATTCCAGACTACAAAGTGTTAACTGTGGATGCAACCGAGGTAGGTAGTTGAAGAAGGGAGGCAAAAGGAAATAACAAAATTAATAAAGTACAAGACGAAAAGCACAAAACGAAAGTACAAAATTAAAAAAGAACATTAATATTCTTGAATTTGTCTTGACAAAATTTGTATAAAAAGTTGTTTGTAGGTACACCGTAGATTAGAAGCTAAGTCGGATGTCTTCCACAGAAGTGGTTTCAATAAATCTCTATTTTTATTTACAATCAGATCACAAGTTTAAAAACTTCGACGAAAGAATCTAGAATCTATAGACGGATATTTCAAAAACTGTGTTCAACGAGACGAGAAGCTGATGTCGATGATGGCAGTAAGGAATAAGTTTCTCAACAAACTATGCTAGTTTTGGACGCGATCGCGCAAACTTTTCACATAAATCGAGCATCGTTAATAATTTACCAATTCGGAATTCGCACACTACTCGTTTTCCAACTATCAAACACGGAACAAATTTCCTCCACTAAGAGTAGTTACCACTCGCGGTTTTGAAGGTAAATTATTGGTTGTGTTCGATAATATATCTGTTCGCAGTGTGCGCTATGCGACAACTCGTTAGCAGAGGAGAAAAGTATGGGAGAATTCAATAATTTATTGTCTGTTGGGAGTTTCGCAATGACAGAGAAAATTGAGTACTTTGTCTCCCAAAGTAAAAATGTGTACTACTAGTACCTATGGGTGCAAAAGTTTTATAGTAATTAGTCTGGTACAGGGAATAAACCCGAGGTGAAGCTTTTTTACGAGCCTTTCGACCGCGGTTCTGCCCGACATCTGCGCATGTCGATAACGCAACTTTTGCTCATTTCTCCGGCTCTTGAACTTATTGTGATCAAACGAACGTTAGATTTTAATTCTGACTAAGATCTTTCAAACAAAAAAATGCGTCCATTACGGACAAACAGAATAAAATAGAATTGAAAATGTGTTCAGTATCGTTAATATACTATAACCCAATTATTTCTTTTTAAATATCTCCAATGTAACAGACCACTTTATAATATTATACAAATATTGGTCCTATTCTAAAGTTGGTACCTACTTTAATTGCGAAAGTACTTTTACTCATACAATTTGATATTTAACTTACAAATGGAATTCATAACTTTCGAATTATTATATCAATTGATATAAATATTTAAATTTACATGCTTGTTAACTCCCCAATTCAGTAATGCAGTCTACAAAATTTTCACCAACTTTGCAGACAAAATTACTGATGCTATGAAAATAATTTTATTGGTGTTGCAGCCATTTTGAATGTGCACACTGAGGCGAAATAATATGATTATGATAGTACATTATGGTAATATAATCTGACGCTATTATTTTCTGATTATGGTAGCATAGTTGCCGAGGTATAGACAGGCGTGGTTGCAGCCTGAGATTCGGTTCACTCCGTCACGTTTTTTTAATTGCGGAAATTCCCCCAGAAAATGTGTTTTAGAAGAATTTTCAATTTGACATGCACGATTTTGGAGGGGAAGGGGTGGGAGTGAGGTCATGATTTTTAGACAATTCCTGCCGTATGAGGAACTCTAACGCTTAGGTACTTACTCAATACAAACTGACTGAGATCCGATTCTCAGCACCCCATGGATTCACCGTGAGGTCGCCGAATTCATAGTGTGATACAGAGAGAAACACCGTGACGGCGAGTGACCCAGATGTAGGTTTAGGGTGGCCACCTTGTAATGCATCAGCGCTCACCACCACCGTCAGTAGTGTTTCTCCCTTCTTACCTAGGAGTATCTAGTATCCATACTATGTCTGTCTATTTGTTTGCTACGCTTTCACGTCTAAACTACTGAACCGATTTCTATGAAATTTAGTACAGAGATAACCTATACCTTGCGAAAGAGTTATGTTTGGTCGCCATAACTGACATCCACACGAGCGGAGCCGAGGCCAACATCTAGTGTTTTTAATTTCATCTGCCAGCGTTGTTTACTGAAATTGATCTAGAATTATTGCCAAAACTGAATATAAATTTTGTGTTACCGGGACATTCGTTTAACTTTGGATTAAATTTGATAACGTTTTTATTTGTGCCCTGGTAGAATAATTAATACTGAATTTATGGCATTCGATTGCTATCAGTTTTTCAAATAAATTATGTGCAAAGGACACCGTTCTTTTTGTTTAATTGCGTGACCCTAAAACGCGTAGGTATAATGAATTATTCGAGAAATACTGCAAAGGCTGTGGCAAAGGTCTAGCTTTTAGGCCCAATTTTAATTAAAAGGATTGCTCAATTTTGTGACCCACCTTAATAATTTTAGCGCTAAAGGTTTTGTTACGGGCGAAATATTAGGTCTCTTAATACCTACATATTTTTATATAACCATAGGTTCCATAAGTTCAACAACAAAGATAGCAACAAATAAGAGCTACTTAGGTGAATATACATAAAAAAATATTGTGTATAGTGACCGGCTAACCTGACTTTCTTTTTCGAGACTCTGCCTTCAGCTTACCATCAGGCGAGGTGACGTGTCCTACATAAAAAAGGTGCGTAAATGTGTGTAGAGCGCCAACTTTGAGACTTATGTGTATGGCAATTATGACATATAAAGAGGTCCAAATATTTTTGGGTGCGATCGTTATCAACTTACCTCAAGTACAGATTAGTTACTATAGGTAGGCACTTCGTTACTTCAATTTCCAACCGCTACCCTTAATTTAAAGGCAACATACTGTTTAAAAACATTAGATATTTGAGTTCGTTTTCAAAGACATTTAGAAACTGAATTAAGAAGAGAAATACTGTACAACTGAATATATGTATATTAAAGTTAGTTCAAGATGCTTTCTAATAAATTAATGCAGATGTATCTAAAGTACTTATCCAGAGCTAGGTGAATATGTTTAACAAGACTAAGTTAGCTTCACTTAGGTTTCAGAGGGTAACATTTTGCAATTCTCCTTTAAAATAAGCCGCCAAGTCTACCGCTAAGTCGGTTTACATAATCTAATTTGAATTTTCTTTTTATACTGCGAAGTCGTAAGTCGTAAAATAAGCACACTGCTCATGCGATGGTAAGAGATTATTTTTGCGTGATTATGCAGGGTTCAATGCTCAGATTGGTGAAAGAAGCCTAGGTATTTTCTTCAGATAATTCACCGTAGAAGAATGAAAATACCAAATGTCAGACGTTATGTTGAAGCAATCCTACTAATATTATAAATCCTACTAATCCTACTAATATTATAAATGTGAAAGTTTGTGAGAATGGATGTGTGGATGTGTGGATGTTTGTTACTCTTTCACGCATAAACGGCTGGACCGATTTGGTTGAAATTTGGTATGTATATAGGTTATACCCTGGATTAACATATAGGCTATATATCAGCGATGAACGGGATCAGAATTCCACGCGGGCGGAGCCGCGGGCAACAGCTAGTAGGTCTATAAAACCATCACTAGGAAGGATAAGCTTTCACATAACCGTGAAATGTGGCTGGTGCTAGAGTTAAGATATGATTCCGTAGCCAACTGCATACGACACCTGCCGACGCACGCGGCAGATGCGCGTAATTCATTGCGGCTTCTCAATGGTCCCCTTTATCCGTGCCGCAGTTTAACAAGTAATGGGTACGCTGTATCTGCTGCATGCGTCTGTCATTGTCGTATGCGGGAGGCTTGGGAATCATACCTTTATACAATAGCAGCTAGGTATTATAGAGATGAATATACTGCAGTGGATGTGTGGAGTCATGGGTAAAGATCGAGTGAAAAACTCCCGAAAGTTTTTATAAACGGAGATTACTTACATATTGGACAGCTTCGGTGGCGTGACGGTAGTGAACGTGACAGCTACGTAGGAGGCCCGGGTTTGATACCCACTCAGTGCAAATATTTGTATGCATGAATATGGCTATTTGCATTGGTTTGGTCGTGCCTCGGCGAGCACGTTAAGCCGTTGGTCCCGGTTGTCATACGAACATCTATGCTAGTTGTTACGGGTAGTTGGAACGCTAAAAAGTTCAACAACTGGTTTAACTGCAATACTTCGATACCACTAATGGATTGTGAATGTCAGATGGCAGTCACTTCACGGAAAATATCAAAGATCAGTCAAACCCGCAGTTAGACTGGAAAAACCCAGACTGTGAAAGCTTCGTATTTAGGATGATAAAGATTAATCTATTTTTTTTTCTTTCGCAGACCAAAATGCGGCTGCTCCTACTCCTGTTCACGATACCGTACATCGTGGGCCAGCAGCAGTGGGTGCCATGCTCAGAACTCAACGACGACCTTCGCTACCCATGCAAGTGCAAGGTGCAAGTAGACCGGACTCTTCAGCTGAGGATACTGATGGACTGCGACCGCGTGGTGTTCAACGCTGACTACCCATCGCTGCCTTATGGAGCTCCTATCATATCATTCAGCCAACGTTACGCTGGACAGCAAGCTTTACCTACACAGGTTAGTAGAAATGTAAATATCATACATCATCATCATCATTTCAGCCATACGAAGTCTACTGCTGGACATAGGCCTCCCCTATAGATCTCCAATAAGACCGGTTGGAAGCAGAATGTAAATATCGATTAAGAAAGGGAAAAACAGTTAGCATAGTAAATGCTTCAAAATTTAATTCAGAATGTAAATATATTTTAATATAATATTTGATTTTTCAATTGACCGCACCCCAGTGCTGCAGTTCAGAAGATACGGACCACTATTTCTGATGCTATTGACCTTAAAATGATGGTCCCCTACTTGACGGCTTTACCGTTTGAAGGACCTGGAAGGATATTTACATACTTATGCTTGTATATTTCCGAATGGATAGGCAGATCATACGCTATGATTACCCATTCGGAGATATGCTCTGCTTACTCAGTGGTACAGCCTGTGTGACTACTGTCCTCAGTTTGATACCCGGGTCAGCTAAATTTCTGTAAGGAAATTATCATTTTGTATCTTGGAGTTTGTAAGAAGAATATGATATGCACTGCACTGATAAACGCGAGCACTACGGTCAGCCAGATATCCTGTATGGCTTCCGGAGTAGTAGGCAACAAATGATTTATTCTAATACAAAGTTCAATAACCGTGACCTGTTACGAGTTGGTCTAACAGCTGATATATGCTAGATAAATATTGGAACCACAATAAACTTTCCGTAAAGTGCAGAAGATAAACATACAAATTGATACACATTACCCATTGGTATGCGTCCGCGCAATATTAACTCTCTACGAGGATCACGCGATCTTTCATGATCTGATAACTGAACTAGCGGTCGGAACGAGTGTACTGATTGCCTGATTTATTGTTACACTTCCCTAAATATTGACGATATTGGATCGTAGTAGCACGCTTTGCTACCAATATCCATGTACCACATAAAAATACTACTTTTTTATCATGCAAAAATACCACGGATGCCTTCCCCCGCCGGAGCCGGTGGAGGAGGTTATGTTGGACTCGAACTGACTAAAACGCACGCTGTCTGTGGGCCGTCGGTTGCCGGAGGTGAGATTGTCATAGCCATATCCCTCGCACCTCGGCCGACCCAGGGTCATATCTCTCGATCTGGCAGTACTTATACATGCTACTAGGATGAGGTTAACGCATTACAAGGTTAAGCAATACTGAATGATGTAATCAACGAAAACGAACATTCAGGACGGGACTAGAACCCACTAACAATACACTGACCAAGAGAGCTACCTGGGCGAGTCCTGAACATTTGAAAGTCGCTTATTCGGGGCCAACGCTGGAGCCATCTACCGAACTAAAAATATACATACATACATACAATCACGCCTTAATCCCCGGAGGGTTAGGCAGAGGTGAATTAACACCCACATTTCACCAATCATTGTAATATGTCCCACGTAATAGGGGGTTAGCCTATTGCGTTAAAAAAATATATGGATATTTATACAATCTTACTGTGCATAAAGTATCTATAAAATAAAAAAGATTAATGAAAATAAAGTGTATATCTAATTATATTAATTGTGATTTTAGTGCTATTAATTTATACATATGTACCAGACATATCGTACTTTATCATAATCATTTATTCCGGAATGGAGAGAATCATTTTCAATATGGTGGCATAACCAGAAAATATTGAAACGTAATGTTGCTATAATACAATTCATGTCAACATTATCATACATAAAGTAGAATTTTCAATCAATTTGGTAAATCATTGTGGCGTGTCTCGTTTCGGCGCGAGCTCGAAATTTAACGCCTCATTTGTTTTATCTGTGACGTAACAGCCCTTATTGTGACGTCATTTTGGCATACGTGAGCGAATTTATAACGATAACAATTCATATCAGTAGGGTGGAGATAGTAAATATTAGGACGAAATGAGTTTGAGTGTAACGTAGGTCACTGATTTCCATTGTCTTAAGATATCTATGACGCAGCTACTTTGAGATCACTTTATTTTTCGTTCGTGGAAAAGAAATTGGCACCTATTTGGTCATACCTATATTTAATGTCAACATAATAATATGAAATAATCCGTAACTCAGCTCATGGTCGGACTCGAAAAGATTCTACCTCGAGCAGTAGTAACTCAACAGTCTTCCCAATCTATAGAAGACGCCATGAGTAGGTACCTATCTACTGGTGAACACATTTGGCGCTGGTTTGAGAATAAGGTATATCCAAAGGTATAACCAAATATCCTAACGCGATTCCAATGAAAGGGCCTTTGTAGGTATTCGATCTAGCAATTTTGCGCTTTGAGCCCACACATGTAAAGTAAAAAAATAGAGCTTCACTCCATGCTCTAACTAAGCTATTAGGCTGCTAGTGAATTTCTACTTCATGTTATAAATGTAAAAGTTAGTTACCAATGACACTCAATAACATAGGAATCAAACTTTTATCTTCGGATTGGAACGCCCCCCCTCACCCCCCTCCCCCCCTTGACAAGTGACAATTCGTTGACCGGCGTATTGTAGAATAGAATGATGAATGTATGGGATTTGACGTATATGACACGTATTGTGACGTTTATGACATACGTTGACGCCTGACATGTACGTCAAATCCCATACATTCATCATTATATTCTACAATAACGAAACGAATATCCACTTGTCTATGGGGCAGAACTCCACGCAGGTGTATGATGTAGTTTCACCAGCCACCTTATTTCCCTATTAGTAGATTCTATTTTGACGTCTTTAATTACTTATTTTTTAAGAGGATGCTATTATCTGTCAGAAGTTTTAAACTTAAGACTGGTAAACAAACGAACAGAGGTACAACATTTTTTCCATTGATTCAATGCAGATGGTAAAGATTTTAATATGAATAAGTTAACTTCGTTCACTAACCAAAGTAGTTTGATTTACGGACTCTCGGTGTGTTTTTATAAAACTTCGCGAGTTCGAGGACAACTTGAGCATACTTTTTGCATTTGTAATGACTGATTCCATTATATTGAATAAAGTTTCTGAAAGCATTATATTAAAGTTTTTATGAATAATACGAGTATAATGCGTTTTAAGTGGTGATTTCAAGCTTTTGAATATGAGAGTATGTTAAATTGACATTTGGTTAAATATTTCGGACTAACATATCTAGAATAGATTGAATGCTATGTGGAAGATCGGGCCTCCACGCCACAGAGGCTGTAGAAGTAGGTTCTATTTGAAAATAATACGGCGGCTTCTGGCGAATACTGGTGTGTTCTCGTACATAAAAATAAGCTATAGAGTTATATTTTCTCAACAGTATTTCTACAGCATACTAGCATAACTTTCCACTTAGGTTTTAGCTTGATAACAGACTAACCCGTTCCATATTTCTAGATAAACAGAGGTAAAGTTCTAACAACTCGTATAAAATATATTATTATCTATCGAGTTTTACCATATTATGATGATGGAAAGCAACAGCCAAGTTTTGAAGTTTATTAAGTAAGAACGTGAATAAAACGGAAAGAAAATAAATGTATGTGAAATACGAATATGAAATTAGAAGTTTCCGTGCCTCGGAGAGCTCGTCAGCAGTCGTTAGGTAGTTGGAGAGCTCAAAGTCCGACTAGTCTAAAGAACTTCGATATCGCCAAGTGGAGGAGGCAGTTACTTCACGGAAAATATCGAAGCTCAGTCGCATCACAGTTAGTCTGAAAGCCAACCAGAGTTGAGAAAAGGGTTTTTGCCGGAGCGCCTGCGTGCTAGCTTGACCCTATCGACTCGGTACAAAGACGGGCGTTGAGGCTCGTCGGCAATCCCATACTCACAGGCGATGTGGAACCTCTCAGTCTCAGGAGAGACTTTGCTTCACTGTGTGTGTTTTACCGCCTATACAATGGTTTGTGCTCAGATGAATTGTTTGACATGATGCCCACAGCTACATTCTATCATCGCACTTCTCGCCATAGGCGGGGAATTCATC
This sequence comes from Eilema depressum, assembly GCA_914767945.1. Lineage (NCBI taxonomy): Eukaryota > Metazoa > Arthropoda > Insecta > Lepidoptera > Erebidae > Eilema > Eilema depressum. The sequence goes on along the minus strand of OU612023.1, from coordinate 15,565,805 downwards.
CTCACATATTGCGACTGGAAATGGTGCGCACTGTGCGGTATGAAAGGAACTTCATCCCTCGCACACTCAAGCTGTGGAATGAACTCCCCGTGATGGTTTTCCCAAGCGACTACAATATGGGGTTCTTCAAGAAGGGCATTAGAAGGTTTCTTCAGGGTCGGCAGCACGAGTGTGACGCCCCTGGTGTTGCATACGTCCATAGGCCACGGTAACCACTTTCCATCTGGTGGGCCGTGTGCTTGTCTGCCACCTAAGTGGTATAAAAAAAAAGGGTGGGAGAATGATGATGAAATTTAGAAGTCATATTGACTTATTCAAAAATATTGCCACGGGAAAGAACTAACCAAGTACTCTATATTTCTCTGCACGCAACCTTAATTAGTTAAAGCCATAGTCGGTAAACCAATTCCAACTTGTATATTGATACGAGTGAATTTCCCTAAACCGATAATGGGTGCAAAGTCATAACTATTAATCCTGACAGGGTCAAGAGTTAGGTTAAAGGTAAGTGACGAAAAACCAAATGTTTTTATTTCACAAACTGGGTATGGTATAAATCATTGTTCAACAACACAGGTAAAGAACTTAACCGGATATTCTCTTAGACCTCAAAATATGTCTGGACAGATAAAATATTATTTAGGCAATGGCAAGAGGCAAGTGGTCTTTTCCCCGTCTTATGTCCATTTCAGTAAAACATAATTGAAATTTAGTACTATGTTTTAAGTATACATACCAAGTGATATCACTCAGGTGCACAAGTAGGAATAAACCATATTTCCTTCCGATCTCAAGTACTGTCTGTTTCCAATAAGGTGATCACTCAGTGTCATACAGAATGGCATCCTAATGTTAGCTATAGATCTACCAATTCATAAGGACTTGCCGAATTCGAGGATAAGGTACAGTCAACGACGAAAACAGTTTATAATCTGTACTATTATATAATTGAAAAGTTGCCATGTCCTTCTTTGGAGACATTTAAAACAACTTAAGTAATGTTATATTGACGATATTAAACACAAAAAAAATTTCTTTGGAATTCTTGTCTGTTTGTCCGCGATGGTTGAAAAAATAATTGATGCGGGATTTTGTTTTGTTTGAATGGTCTTTGTCAGGCTTTGTTTCACCGTCATCGGTTGAGTAGAACCAGAGATATGGGCAAAACTCTCGTTAACAGACATTCGCACGGCCAGAGCCGTAGGCATAGGCTAGTAAAAAATATAGATATTGTTCTTTTTTCTAAAACACCATTTCTGCACCATTCATACAATCACAACTGTGATTATATTGGAGTATGCGAGTTTATAGCTTCTACTAAAGTATTCATATAACCAGTCACTTCAACTTCAAACTATTCCAGTACGATACATTCAAGTAACTATCCTAGTAACTTGGATCTCTATGTAATCATACAAAGCGTACAATAGTCACAGTATGAACCGGCATTACTGCGAATTCTAAACTAGACTAACTAGCATTCAGTGTGTCCACAAAATGTGCCCTCTAGTCCACGAACTTAGCACTAACCAACGGTATTGTCTGCGAGTACTCTTGGACTATATAGCTAGATAATATATTCCTGATCATAACTTTGCAAACTGTTAGACCTTTCGAAGTGTTCCGTCTCCGAAATCCGCCGGAATTCAAGTAGGAATCTAGTCTCCAACTTCCAAGTACGGGCTTTGAGTAAGTAATGCTGTTTCGGGATCTTTCGTAGGTAAATACATTTTGGCTAAACTTTTTTTGTTGTAGAATGATCAGGGTTGGAAAAAGGGTTTTTTAATTTATTTTACAAGGGTACAAAGGTTAATATACCATTACAATTTCAGTATTTTTTGCATCTGAATTTTATTGTGTTCAGAAAGAAGACGGGGCCAGCTTTTGTGCTTAAAATAGTATATTGTGGCTAGATCAGAGTCACTTTTTGATTAATTTTGCGAAGAATTACATGCTAGTCTAAGAGCTGAAACCACTTTTTGGGTAGGTATTTGAGGCAATCTGTTTATACTTTGGTATTTAACTTTACTTTTAAAACAATTACAAGCTGACTCAAACTCCTCTAATGGTATTTTTTTAACATGTTTGATTGTATATTATAGGTTGTAAAATACCCAAACTCTCCAGCCAGGTCTGCATATTTATGTTTACATTTAATGTGGACAGGCATCTGACAAACTTACAGATTGCCTGAAACACCTACCTAAAAATTGGTGCCAGCTCTCGGACTATACGATCTACAGGCGTGAATATACTATAATAATTATAATATGTTTATATCGTCACGGGATGAAGTTGAACATCAATGCTAGTTTCTTCAACTATTTCAATGTTACTTCCTAATATCTTGGTCACAAGTAACACAATGTCAAGACTAATTGCTCCTTCGTGACAAACAGATTCGCAATGCTAGTTGAAGCCTATGAGAAATTCAAGTAAATGTCGTGATAATGGGCTGTCTTGACCTCGTACAGTACATTTAAGCTTTTATGTCCTAGCGTAGTGACATGACTTTTCTTATAGTGAACCCTATGACCTTTATTTTCTTAGAAATACTAAGTAGTTAGGTATAGTAGAATATCTACATATTTTAGTCTTACTTCCATCCATTCCATTTTCTTATAAGATGCTTATGCCCCAAATACAATTATTTGGGGCATAAGCATCTTAAAAGAAAATGGATTACAAGTGAATGCAACTTTTTAACGAAAACATTATATTGAATGGTATTTTTGAGATAATTTACACTTAAAACTATGAGCCGAGCCTTCCACCATCTTAGTATGGCTGCTGATAAGCAACGAAAACCGCGATTGAATCTGTAAAAAGTAGTTTTATTTCAATGTGTAATATAATTGTGTAAACTAACATACTCCGGCTCGAAGGACCATGTTTATGAGCACTTGTCTGCTTGTACCGTTTGGTGCACGAGGTGAAATGATATGCTGACATACTTGTGAACGTTTAACTGTACCATAAAACCAACGTTTTTAAACTAGTGTGGCAATTTGATAACTAACTATAATAATGCTTACGTGGATATTATATAAAAATAGTGTACGAGTACTGGCTCATACAATTAATGCAGACCCCCATCACTTTATATTAACTGTATTCAATCTTTGTTTCCAGATATTCTCCTCATATGGACTCCCATTGAAAGAACTGGACTTCTCCCATAACAGTCTTCGCAGACTTCCGGACAGACTCTTAGCTGGTGTGCGAGGGAATATCACTAAGCTGGCCTTCTCCGACAATTTGCTAGGCGACAATTTGAACCCGATCTTTTCGACGGCTGAACTACATAACTTACCTGCTTTGGAAGAATTGGACTTAAGTGGGAACAGCATTCGAGGGTTAGAAGAAGGTCTTTTGATTGGTTGTGAGGTGTTAAAGGTAAGAATCCTTGTGTCTTAAGGAGATTGAAAATAAAAGTTTGCTAAATTAACTCTTTTACTTTCTTCCTCCAAGCTTTCAAACTTGGAATCTCTTCTTCAACTCTTTTAATTAGCTTGGTTTTTAAGGGAGTGACCATCATCTGATCTCTAACTTCAAAAAGAAAGCCTGTGTAAGATTCTCGTACGATATTCAGAAGGTGTACCTTTTGGCCTTGATGGAAGCTTTTGGTGCAAGCTCCAGATACAATCTGATTAAATTTATATTAATATAAGATGTATTTTCTGTTCAGGTCTTGCGACTGGACCGTAATAATATGAACAACGTGCCTTCATCTTCGCTAAATGGACCGCAGGCGTTGAAAGTTCTCTCTTTGAAGGAAAACAGAATAGGTAAGTTTTATTCTACTGCAAAGGAGGTCTGTGTGCAGAAAATGTTATGACGACTACTAACGAGGTAGACATTTTAAAATAATAATATTCTCGTACCTTTTACTCCTTTATTTGGTTTTTACTTATACCTATGTAAAGTTACCTTTGTATAATTTGATGGATAGTACCTATATTCGTTAAATCTTTACGACTACTTTACATGATCATTCAGGAACTCATAAGTCAGAACTTTACTATTTACCCTGAACTTTTCTGAAACAATAAAATCATTTTTATTTTAGCATTAATACGACAAGATTCCTTCGCTTCTCAAAAGACCTTAGAAGAAATAGACCTGCACGGAAATATGATATCATCCATAGAAGGTGGAGCTTTTGTAGGCCTTGACAACCTGCAGTCCCTAGACCTGGGCCGCAACAGGCTTTCCAAATTCAACAGTGACGTTTTTTATGGAGCAGAGAATTTGGAGAAATTGGACCTTTCTGAGAACTTTATTACCGACTTTCCCACAGTCGCAATGAAAACATTTAAGGCTCTCAAACATTTGAACATTTCCAGCAATATGATCACGGTGAGTTCAAAGTTTCTTTAAGACTGTTCGAAGCAAATTTTTACAGTGAACAGGTCAAGATGTTAATCTTTTTGGGACGATATTCCAATATTTGGTACTACTTGCTCGATATTTTTCCGAAGGGTTTCGCACCATTCCGTTTTTACCACTTGGGTACGAAACCCTGAAAGCTTAATAAGGAAAACAATTAGCTGAAAACCTGTGACCAGAACATTGTTGTTAGGTAAAATGTGGTCGTTAATACTCATTTCCCTATCCTTTAGGGATATATTATTGAGTTTATAACACATTATCATTATACTCGTAGTAGATTATTCAATTATAAAGTAAAACCCTCGCCCGTCATCAGATAAGTTTTATTAAGTTACCAAATTATCTCCCGATAACTGGGAATTACGATACTCAATCTCCGACAAATTTGGCTACACTTTAATTTCCCTTTAGCAAGTTAATCAAAGCCTTTGACACGGGGACTAATATCGGTGTTAATAACTGATCGAGCTTAACGATGGACGTGAAATCTCGCAGCTTGTAAACTAAATAGGCAATTTGCCAATGTTAATTAATTTGATTCTTACCTAATTAATGTGAATGAATCAAGAATGTACTGGACCAGTAATGAATCCGCGTGTATTTGTGGATTTTTTAAGGGTTTGTGACCTTCAAAAATCCACATGTAACGTACAATTTTACGGATATTAAGTACTTAGTATGCTAACTATTGAAAAAGTGAACTTCCAACCCGCGACCAGACGGATTGCTCTGACCAACTGAGCTACATGGATACGTCTTGGAAATTAAAAATTCTCCTATCGATTTCCGTTCCGATCCGATCCGAAAATTTGATTTCCGTTGGAAAAAGTGAAGAAGTGACTTGAACCCACTTTTGACATTCCCCTTTCCAATCTTAATCGATAGATATAGTTAGCATATTAATTGATTTACATATCAAGAAGTACCTAAACATAAACATGTTTGCGACGCCACTGGTAAATGTGTGCTTATTTATTTATATACTAGCTGACCCCGTGAACTTCGTACCGCCTAACAGTCAATTCAATTCTTTTTTTTTTAAAAATTTTTCTCTCCGTAAGAACCGTCCCCGTACTTTAAGGAATGTTCTAAAAAAAGAATTAGCGAAATCGGTCCAGCCGTTCACGCGTGATGGCGTGACTAAGGGAAATAGGGATTCATTTTTATATATAGAGATTTATATTTTATTTTCAGAATATAGATAACAGTCATCTCAGCTCTTTAGTTTCTCTTCAAGTCCTGGATCTGAGCAGAAATAACCTGGTGAAGCTGTCGCCGGGTACGTTTGTGGGACTGACCGAATTACGTTATCTGGACGTGGGAGTAAACGCCCTTCGCACTGTGAGTAAATATTCTTTGCTTTTTGAGGTACAAGGTTACAAAAAAGACTTAAAGCTGGGTCCACATTTGTAGCACCTTGACGTATCACGATCAGTCGTATCGTATCGAGTATTTGTATCATAAATATGGACAATATGGAAATATGGAAATGCTGTAATGATGTATCAAGATACGCGTTTACTGCATCGGGCTGTATCAGATACGGCGTGTATTGTTAACGGCTATCATCTTGTGTCCAAACTAGCGATCATGATACGCGTTGAGGCCACGCAAAGCAGATACGATACACAGAAATGCTACAAATGTGGACCCAGCTTTAGAATTCGAGAATCTATTTTTAGAAACCCTAATTTCGTTGTTTATATTTTTCATCTTAAATTATACGCAGTATCACTGAGCAGATGTTACCTTCAGGCAATACAAAATTGTTTGCTGAGTATTAAGGACACGTCCTTAGATATTGCTGTTTTTAAGAATTCTGTAGATATTATTGTGATATTATAAGCATTGTAAGTAGATAAGTGTCTCTAGTCTCTGGTAACTAAGGTAATTAGTTACCAGAGTCTAGAGACACTTTTATTTTATAACTAGAGCTTTTTAATTTACTTTAGGTATTAAGACTAGTAACTAGCGTTTAACTTTAAGAAGATACTTTCACGTAGCTAGGTACTTGTTCTACCTATATAATTATTTTACTAAAATTGTCCTCTAACTTTTATTAGGTATATTAAAGGCACCTAGTACAAGTAATATTACTTTCTTATTATCTGAGATTTCAATATCAAGGATTAAGGTCCGCTAGATTATTATTTTCGCCTTCTACGTAGTCTCTAAAATTAATTGAAGTCTTAAGTAGAAATTTTTATTTGTAATTTTCTTCTTTTTCAGGTTGAAGACGATGCTTTCGACGGGTTAACAAGCCTTGAAACATTACTTCTTCGTGATAATAACATATTACTTATTCCAGCCACTGCTCTTTCACGCTTGCCAAATCTTATCTCGGTTCACCTGGGCTACAATAGAGTAACTGCCTTATCCAGTGACATACTTAAAGCCGTTTCTGAAAGAGTCACCTCACTAGTCCTCTCACGCAACGTCATAAGAGAACTGCCATCAGCTGCATTTGATCATTTCACAAATCTCAACCATTTAGACCTTTCAGGTAATCTCTTGAACTTCATAAACGCTGAAGTATTCAGTGGTTTGGAACAACCACTACAATTTTTATCGTTGAGTCAGAACAGGATCCTCGAATTTGTAGGAGAACCCTTGAAGTTCATTAACCTTTGGTTCTTAGACATGTCAGATAATCAAATTTCGGAAATACCAGTTGATGCATTTCAATTTATTCCAAGTCTCGTTCACCTTAATCTCAGTCGCAATTCACATATCAGCACACTACCTCAAAATCTATTCCAAAATAATCAAGCACTAATGGCTGTAGACTTAAGCCACGTTGGTCTGAAAGCGCTCCCCGTTAATTTGTTTTCCAAAACTCCGAACTTAAAAGAGATTTATTTATCCAATAATCTCCTACAAGAAATTTCTGAAAACACTTTCAAGAACCTTAGAAATTTAACTCATTTAGATCTATCGTACAATAACATAGCGAGTGTTAGAACACCGGCATTCGTGAATGTAATGTTAATACAATACTTATCATTGAAAGGCAACCAACTTAACGCATTTAAAGGAGAGTTCTTCAATACTGGAACAAGTCTCGAAGTTATAGATCTGTCTGACAACCAACTGAGTTACTTGTTCCCGTCCTCGTTTAAAATTCACCCACGCTTAAGAGAAATCATTCTTACCAACAATAAGTTCAACTTCTTCCCGTCAGAACTTATAAGTACTTTACAATATCTTGAATTAGTGGATTTGTCTGGCAATGCTCTTAAGAACGTAGACGAGCTCGACTTTGCGCGGCTTCCTAAATTAAGGACCATATTATTGGCTAGGAACGAACTTGAGTCAATAAGTGAAATGGCTTTTCACAATTCTACACAAATTCAACATTTAGACTTATCAAGTAATAAGATCGATCGATTGGGTGATAGACTCTTTGAAGGGTTAATACGACTAGAAGTTTTGAACTTACATGACAATCTACTGACTGAATTACCAGATAATATTTTTGAGCGATCAAGAATACATATGCTGGAGAATATAGTTTTGAGCAAGAATTTATTCGAACAAGCTCCCTTAAAGGCATTACAAAAACAATACTTTTTCGTGTCATCAGTGAATTTGGCTCATAACCAAATAATTGATATACCAGCCGAGGATAGTGTGTTAGTTAATATAAAGAAATTGGATTTATCTTTCAATCCATTGTCTGAAAAAACGATCAGTAATATTTTGACCGAACCGAAAACTGTGCGAGACTTAAATCTTGCGGGTACGGGTATTAAATCATTTGGACAATTAGAAACTCCGTTTCTGCATAACTTGAACCTATCATTTAATAATATCACAAAGTTGTCGGATAAAACTTTCACCAGAACTACATTACTAGAATCACTAGATCTTTCAGATAATCAAATTACTGACGTTTCTGGATCGCTCGCTATATCATGGCCTAAACTCAAAAATCTTCTGCGGCTTAATATTGCAGGGAATCCTATGGTAATGATTATGGAAAATAATTTCGAAAGTCTTACATCTCTACAAGTGTTGGACATGAGAAATTTGGATAAATGTACAAGAATTGAGAAAAACGCTTTTAGAGCATTACCAAATTTAGTTGAACTTAGAGCTTACGGATATCCAAGATTAGGATACTTTGACGTGCAAGGTGCATTACAATATTTGTTAGCATTAGAAAAATTGGACGTTGAAGTAAAAGATACTACGATCGGTGCCGATCAATTGCATACGATACTTCATCCACGTCTAGAAGAATTAGGCATTAGAGGTTCACGTCTAAAGACTGTATCATCAGGTGTCCTCGCTGGTTTGAAGGCTCCAGCAATAACTGTGAAGTTTAGAAATACATCTGTTACTAGTTTGCCACCGGCTTTGCTATTCCCGCTGCCGCGATCCTCCCAAATTACTATAGATGTCGCTGGAAGTCAACTGACAACTTTGCAGCCGCAACTGTTGGTAGCTTTAGATGACCGTCGGGCGGATCTATCAATGTTTGGTTTAGATACTAATCCAATTCGTTGCGATTGTAATACACGGGCACTAAGACGGTGGCTTCCAAATGTAGGAATAATGGATGTTAAATGTGACTCACCAGAACATTTGTCCGGATTTTTATTAGTAGAAATAGGAGATGATGAATTGACATGTGAAACCAAGCGAAGAACCACAGTAACTTCTACAAGCATATCTACTACGCCAACCCCAAGATTAATTCGTACGTCATCAGAACCTGACATAATTTGGTCAGTAGCACCAGCACATGAACGACCAAAAGCAACCGGAGAGCCAAAGGGAGCCCCTGTAGTTGGAGTATCAACCTCAAATAATGACGATAATCTTATAATTGGGATTGTTGGGGGTGTTGTAGCATTTATAGCTATTTTGATAGTTGCGATATGTGTTGTCAGGTTGCGAATGACGTCTACTTCGTACAGAGGAGGTCCGTTAGCTAGTAGTCCGACAGCGGGAGGTGCACCTATCTGGGGACCCCCTTGGCCGGGTTACGCGGGCACTCTGCCACCACCGTCGTTATCTAATGCCACTTTGCCACACAAGGTGCAGTCTGGCCCGGGCTCAGTTAGATATTTGGCACCGCCACCTCCAGCGCCCTACTTTATAAGCATGCCTCCACACGATGAAAAAATCTATCGATAAAGTAACGTATTATTTTAGGTAAGCCAGAGGTGACTTGTAAATATTAGATTTTTCTGTATAAGAAAATAATCATATCACACTTGAAAGAATTAATATGGCTTAATGTTGTGCAAAGCTCATATCGTTATAGATATCATTTACACAGTAAATTAACAAGCTAATGTGACGTAGGTACATCTAATTTGTTGTAGCATTTTCAATGTAAAGGCTCGGACTAGGCTTGGATGCATCTAGTCATCACCAACAGACTTTAACATAATCTTATTGTAAGTATGAACTAATTCTGTGAGTGTTTGATGTGAAATGGGGCAAATCATATTTTTGTACAATAGGTATTTATAAAGTAATTAAGTCAGGGATGCGCAAAATCGACTATTCACAGTAATTCTTTTGTATTTAAAGAAAACCTTAAGTCGAATTTTCGCATCTCTAAGATAATAAGCTTAAGTTAGTTTTAATTAAGAATACTTCTGAAATAAATGAATATTAAAAACATGTTCGTTTTAATTACTTCTCGGGTGCAAGAAGTTTTACCCAGTCATCGTGTCCACATCAATGATCAGAAACGCTCATGAGTCGTGCTTACTTTCTCGCTTCGGCCATCAAAGCAAACGGTATTAAGCAAAGCAGTCCTTTCGAGCATGACTCTCATTAAGGCTCAAAAGGAATCCTTCGAACCCCCAGGGCCTCTTTGAGTACGCCAACGCTCACCGAAAACACAATCTTTTAATATTATTTTTACATTATTAATTAACCGGTAGGCCGCCACTCAATTTTAAATTAGGGGACGCCGCTAACAGCTATACTCGATTGCCCATCCTCTTAACTCTTTGAAACATTACGAGATTCATTCCACTTTATATCTTATTTATCTGTATAATCTAAATTATGCTTCCGTAAATTAGCGTACATTGAAATGGATTTTTTATCGCAGTTTTTAAATCAGAACCATTATAGTAGAAATTACAGAGCTGTTCTTCATAAGAGCGTCAATCCCGGTGGCAACCGAAGGTTGCACTTTGGAACCCGGAGTCTATCTTCCTCAATCAATTAGCTTATTGTAGCCCACTGTTCGACATAGGTCTCTCCCAATGTGCGCAACGTCTTCCGATCCTCCGCCTTCCATATCCAGTCTGTTCCAGCCACCTTTTTCAAGTCGCAACTCCTCCCCGAAATTGAGGGTTACTCGTTACCCAGGGTGCACCACGTGGAAGTTTTCTAAAACGTTTCCCTGTCTTCCATAAGAGCGACCGTCGTCTGACCCACAACCTCGAAAAGAAAGCTGCGTTAGAGCCTCGTCCATTTATCAGCAATTGTATCAGCTTGAAGGAGAGCTCGACTTTCAACCCGTAAATCTTGATGTGACCCTTTAGGTACAGCTCGGTTCAAACTTGATGGTGGCTCGGAAGTTCTTTCAAGTGCCACACTGTGTAGGTTCAGATAGGCGTTTGAGAGAAAATAGCGAGACACAAATATCAACTGACCAGAACCTGCGCAGTGTCGCACTCATACGAACTTCCGAGGCGTTATCAAGTTTGAACGAGTTATACAGCTAAGTTATTGCTATTCCACTAAAAATATCATTCGTGGAACATTCGAGAACTTCAACATTCAGGTTGCATATAATCCAACCCTAGTTTACGTTTTTTGTTGATGTGATGGAAATAGGTCTTGTAAACAACGTACCGGGCAGGCTTTGTGAGCGTATTTCGAAATTGAATTGGCCAGTTGTGCCGTTGCAGGCTGATTTGATGAATGCCGTTTATGTCGGTACATGTTGTATTGTATTCACAGAGTGCATTGGAGTAGTATAATGCTATGGCATGTGATTGTCTACCTTTTTTCTGTTTAGTCTCTAGAGTGAAAATACTGTTTAATAAATTTATTTATTTTGTGCCTTATTAGGGCGCGAATTGTTTAGTTTCTTTAGCAGGATCGAAGGAGGTTCTTGTATGAAGTCATCATAACCATTATCACAGTGCCTATTTACATTCAAATCATGTTTGGAGCCCAGGGTTTGTTCTCCTACATTTTATCTTGATTTGACTAATCTTGACTTTTGTGCAAGGTTAGTCTGACCTTCTAGGCACGAGTGGAAAACCAAACCAAAGCCTCAAGTTAATCTGCAAGTGTACTTGGCCAGCAGATAAAGTTGACTTGGGTCCCATCCAGGTTCACTAGGTTTTTGTACAAATTGATATCTCGAAAGCAAGTTTAATTTTGTTGTAGGAAAACTGGTGGTAGGGGTACTGGTTCATTGATTCTTCACAATGTAACAGTATGGCACTGCCGTCAAAAGTTTATTGGTAATAAAATATAATTTGAAGTTAGGTATTTCTTAAAATTTGAACTTTATTAACTGGAGTCAGGCTATTATTTTAATATTTTAGTGAGCACTTCCTTTTGGCTGATGGTATAACTTGAGTATCTATAAAATATTTGATGGTAGTAATAAGTATGGATAGATGACTGAACTTTTGACTTAATCTGGCTGTTTCTTCATTGTTATTATAGTAACCAATATTTTGTTCTTTTAAGCCTTAAGGTGATTACATACGCGAATGACTTTGACCATACAAATGCTCAAGGTCATTCGCTCGTTTTTCAGCTGTAAAAATCAGTAAAACTAATTTTAATAGATAATTTTATAGGGGACGATTACAAACTAAGAAGGTCACGTCATGCTAATACACTCATTTAACATATATCTGAAATTTTAGATTATTTGGATACATATTGTAGAAAATATTTGGTTTCATAAGAAAGAGTAGAGTGATGTTCAGAGCCTCTTTTCAACTATTTCTTTATTTTTTATTGAATTTATGAAAAAGTGAAGTTACTCTGTATATCCTGTAGTATGCAGGGATGTAAATTCTAGATCCTTAGGTTTTATAGTTAAAAAGAAAAACGGTTTCGAAAATACCGATTTTGCGATGCTAATCTGATCGGGGCCTTTGACTGATCTTGACAAAAATTTTGTGGACTATTATTTTTTCAAATTTTGCAGTCTACATCCCATAAAAGCGTGTGAAGCTCGCGTTGATAACGATGTCGCGATGTGGCGATGTCATTTTCCAATCTCTAGTTTATCTCTGTACCTCTTATCAATATCAGTTCAGTGGTATAGGCGTAAAAGTGTATTAAACAGACAGGCAGAGTTACATTCACATCACTACATATTATTATAAAACAAAGTGGCTGTCGCTGTCTGTCCGTCCCTATGTATGCTTAAATCTTCAAAACTACGCAACGGATTTTGAAGCAGTTTTTAATAGGTAGCGTGATTCAAGAGGAAGGTTTATATGTATAATACATGCATAATATTGTAGAGAAACACTGATAAATTTAGAGATATGCAGCGGGAACGGTATCAGAATACCACGCGGGCGGAAAATATGGCAGTACGAAGTTCGCCGGGTCAGCTAGTTTATAATATTTGTAAACTATAAATGTATCAAAAACCACGAGACACCTCCTAAAGTAAATATTATATTGAAAACGTACGCTATTGGTAAATCAGGCAGTAATGTTGGAATAAATAGTGGTATAAGTACAAAACATCTCAAAGTCGGACCGTGACAGCAGCTTTCTATTCTATGCAGAGATTACGATATAAGACCACTATTTATACGTTCTCATGAATTTAAAAAAGCCTAAACAAAACATTTTATTGATCCTTTGTGCGAGAGGGATTTATTGACTGAGCTCACTGTCAACACTGACTTGGAACCATTTGGCTGCCTCCCTCGCTCCAACCGTGTCGACAGATCAGTGTTTGCGAATCGTTCATACTTTTATTCAAAAAATCTTGTTGAAAAATTCTACCCGCATTTTTAACTGAAAATGGAACGTTGTTCACTTTACGGATTGCATCAAAACATAGAATTTCAATTTAACACCACCTGCATACGGGATTAGCTAAATTTATATTAGCTTGGGGGTGTTTGCTCTAGCTTTAGACTTTGCATATAGAACACGGTGTTCCAATATAAATATTAAGGGTTTTGTTTGTTATTTCGGATAATAGGTTTAAAAAGTGGGTTAGAGGCGTCGGTAGCTTAATGTTTAAGGTGTCGGCCTTACGATCGAGAGATCCCGGGTTCGAATCCTGGTAATTACACTAACAACGTGAACTCACTCATAGCACAAGCAATTAAGCTTATTTGGAGGGGTTAAAGGGTTGTAAGTGTGCCTTACAAATTCTTTGCAGTTTTTTATCATATTTGCGGCTAGCTAGGTTTTGAGTTCTATTCGATATTATCGACTATGAAATTTAATATTTACTGATGAAAAATTATTTGGGAACGGAATAACTTGAGATTTTTTATGTGATCTAATTCTTAACTTTGATCCCTCTTAAGTTTGGCCTTTCCCATTTTAATTTAGTTTAATTTAGGTACCTATTTAAAATATTATGGTCACTCAGATTGGCCATTTCGGGATATTTACCATGACAATAGGTAGAGATCTCTTACACGTGAAACAAACGTCACATATTAATGGCATCCCTCATAGTTTGTAGGTTGCCACTATATGTGACATTTTTCGATTTGATGATGGAAAATTTTTGTGAAGTTATCATCTCGTTTTTTTTTCATTGTGATTTCAGTACTAAAATCGATGGAACTAATTGTTAAAACTTATCGAGAACTGTACAATTATGTGGGATGCCTGTAGAACTGTTGATTTTTTGTGAGATGCTCGCAATTGAGATGCCAAGTTCACATAAGTGACCAATGGCATTAAAATCAGGGTTTGGCTGTGATCTAGACCACAGAATAAGTAATAGTACTACGTCTACTGTCTAGACATAGTCGAGTGTGTTACAGGAATACTTGTACAAAAGGCATCTCCTCCTCCTAATTTCTCTTCTTCCTAGAATAGTTATCTATGTAACCCCGCGTTTACATACTGCCGCTCGCATTGCTCATCGTGTTGCCAGAAATATTCGCGCGATTAATGCCCTAGCATTCACACACTCCCATCATCGCGTTGGTCCGCATTACAGTATTCGCCCGCAACGGAGACGGACGTAAACGTATGGAGGACAACGCTGTAGCAGTGTGCCTACGCAATAAGCTTTTACAGCATAGCGAATTAATTAAATAGATTATTAATAAAAACTATCACTTTCAACTACTATACACTTTCCGTAGATCGATATAAATATTTTTAAAAGTAAATATTCGAGGAGCAATAACGAAAGTCGTGTTTTATTTAGCTTAGCGCCATCTAGCGGTCTCGTATAGTTCATCGCGCTAGTATTTGCGCAACATACGCGGCAGTACTCGCGGCATGACGAATATACCATTCACACCACGTCTCTGCCCACTTCTCTCGCCACTTCCCTCGCTCTGCCGCGAGTATGTAAACGCAGCTTAAAGAATGTAAATTAGGATGTAATCAAGTTCCAGCAAATTATTAAGAACGAAGAAAAAATATTTATTTCACCTATTTCTATTTTCTTCACAGTAAATACACCATTTCCTTATATCATCAAAATTTATTAGGTCACAATAATTGAACATCATTCAGCTTTATTTGTCTACAAATAACACGTTTACTCGTAAATACCATTGGGTTCAATAAGTACGTGTAGCAACTCTGTTCAAATATTTGTACAACTATCACCGCTAAGTTATGCGCCCCTGGTGTAATAACTATGAATATGATCGATCAGATACGTGGCTGCCAAATGTGTAATTATGAATTTGGGGCAAATGTGGATATCAGGCAGTTTGTTCACGATTAACGTAATAAAGTCTAATTTAGTAAACTTTGATATAATTTATGACCGGGACATTTACAGGTACCAATTCTAGAATAGGTAGTTATAGTACGCGCCAGTTAGTGTGGCAATACGAGTCATTTACATTCCCCCATACAGTCAGTGGAGGTGTAGGTATACGAAATTTGCAAAAACGACAGTTTCAATGTTAAAAGATAATGTAATAATTCTTAATATTTTTGATTCACCTTTCTTGTTACTTCGTATTCGTAAGACTTTGTTCCACTCGTATTGCCACACTAACTGGCGCATACTATAGGGTTAAATTAGTATAAATACTGCAGTTTGGCACAAGCAGTGACATAAACAATACCATGTCAATTTGCTTCTTTGTAATCAAATTCTTTAGTATGTTGGTTGGACATTTCAGTTCTGGTACCTTTTAGATATTTGTACAGAAAGGGTAAGAAATGCGATGACCGAGAGTTTTTTCTGTGTTGCGACTGCCGTTTGACCTCCACAGCACAATAGCGATATTGGGCGATATTGAAGCTTTGCAGCTATACTAGGTACTTGAACTTTTTAGGGGTCTAACTACCCTTAACGTCTGTCATAGATTTTCGTATGGCAACCGGGACCGCCGGCGCTTACAGTGTAGCTCCGAGACACGACCAGACCAATGCAAATACCCATATTCATGCATACAAATATTTGAACCGAGCATGTTGTGATAGATTCATTTGTTAAAGTATACCATTACTGGTATCGTAAAATTTAACAAAAGGCACACGGAACCTTTAAGGCTATCCTAAAGTCACACAAGAATATAATCAAATAGAACGAACGAAGCAATGAGAGATAATATTAGGTTTAAAAACCCTAAAAAGGCTATAAAAATTTAAAAAGGAAAATGGTTAAGCAGCTTTTGATGAGGTTCAGGATTTGTATAATGGACCTGAAGTTATTGTTTTAAACTGTTTAATTTGATTTGAATTGTCGATTAGAGCGCCGAGACCATTCTATTAAAGCGTGAATGGCGCCATTGCGGCAGTGCTTACATGTAAGTGCTTCGATAAGGCGTTCTGTACTGCTAATATGGGCTGTTCAGATCTAATCTCATTTAGTTCTACGTTATAAAAGGATTCATGACAGTATAGGTAGCTCGTGAAGTGTGTCAGGATAGAATTAGATGTCGAGTCTTCAATTACTCCTTCTCTTCTTCTTAGTTCTTTTTTTATACCACTAAGGGGCAGACGAGAACACGGCCCCAAAAGTGGTTATAGTGGCCTATGGATGTATGCAAACCAGGGGCGTTACACCCTGAAGATACCTTCTAATGCCTGAAGAATTCCATATTGTGACTTGGAAAAAAAATAACAGGGAGGTTGAGCGTGTGTGGGATGAAGTTTCTTTCATGCTGTACAGTGCGCACCGTTTCCGATCGCAATGTGTTGGTTTGGCTCATACCACTTTTACGAGCGACTGTCGTCTGATCTCATAAACCTGAGAGGAAAGCCTGCACCAGAGACCATCAATCACCGGCTTGCAGGTGAGGTTGACTTGAACCGAAGGTCTTGGCCCCATACTCTTCAATGCCTAGTTAATTACATAGCATAACCTTTTGGTACTCTACGGTACGAAATGACCCTGAAGGTCTCGGAATGATACCATACACCTCAAGAGAGAGAGTGAGTCCATACATAGCATTAATTACCTACATTTTGATACTCTACAAAAATATCCTTATTACTAGATTCTTTCTAATATTAAAAAGCTAAAGTTATCCCTTACTAGACCCATATAAAACATTTTCAACTAGAAAAGAATTTCACTTTCACAGTAAATAAATCGTTCTACCTGTAAACGTTTCCTACCACTGATTTATTTTCTACATAACTCATAAAAGTAGCATAAATTTCCTTTCCACCCTTCTTAAACACAACAGTTTTTCACATATAAAACCTTTTAAACCACAATTTTTCACGGCTCATATACAATCATCCCACGCACCTTCGCACTGAACATATACACTTCTGTTATTATATAATTTGTAAAGCGGTTGTGTCTGTACATCCATCTATTTTTATGAAATTAGGTACAGAGATAGATTAGACCTTGGGAAAGGATATAGGCTGTATTTGGTCGCGACAACCAACATCCACGCGGGTGGAGCCGCGGGCTACAGCTAGTTGGAGTTATTAAAAAAATACTTGGTTGTCTGAATTTTACGCGAATCTCACTCATTGAACTAAAAGTATTTTTTAATGAATTTATTGTTATTACGTTTGTTATTATTTACTTTACCCCGACGTTTCGGCTACTTTTCAGCAGTTATGGTCGCGGGTTGTCTAAATACTTGGGTTATGTTTTATTAACGATATTGAACACCATTTTTTTTTGAAAATCTTGCTTGCTTGTCTGTTTGTCCGAATGGACGCAAAAACTACTGAACGGATTTTGATGCGGTTTTCTCGTTTGAAAGGTCTTGGTCCGACTTACAATCTCACGTTGATTTCATCGCAATTAGTTGGGTCGAATCGGAGATACGAGCTAAAGTCGCGTTAACCGAATTTAGCGCGGGGAAGCCGCGGGCATAGACTAGTATTATACACTTTTGCTATAAATTTTAACACCAGCGTGTACTATAGGCGGACTACAAACGGTTCTCAAAGAACCTATCGTACGCAATGGCGTGCAGTGAGGCGAATGATTGGTGAAAAAACGTTCCATATAAACTGTGCTTCTCTAACAAATTGTCATAGCAACGTTTTTATGGCTCGAGATTGTCTAAATTGTTATACCTACTGAGATTGTGATTTTATATTGTACTAGCTGTTACCCGCGGCTCCGCCCGCGTGGATGTCGGTTATCGCGACCAAACATAGCCTATGTCCTTTCCCAACATCCAATCTATCCCTATGTCAATTTTCATCAAAATCGGTTCAGTGGTTTTTTATATAGGACACGTCAATTTGACTTCGCCTCACCTGATGGTAAGCTGAAGGCAAAGTCTCAGAAAAGAGGGTCACCATTACAGACACGTACGTAAGGTTTAGGCGTGAAAGCGTGACAGACATACAAACAGACAGATAAAGTTAGTTACTTTCGCATTTATAAATAATATTAGTATGGATATTGTATGTGGAATTTAGATATATATGAAGTACAATAACTCCTTTTATCCGCGTTCGTAACTGATCTTTGATATGGAGCTGCGAAAACGGAATTCTTGTCTTGCTTTGGTAACCAGTTAGTCCAGTTACCAAAAAAGAATACAGAGCCAAGGCTAATGCTTGCTAGATGGTGCACCTACAAGTGAGTTTGATTTGGGTCTTTTCCTCTTTTCACATTCATAACAAATGAAAACATAATAAGCAATCAAAATATCAACAGACTTACAGTATTTCATAGTAAGTACGCTATGAATATACGAGTAGGTATATCTATGTTCAAGTGATTGATCAATATTAAGTTACATACCCCGCCTTGATTGAGCAGGTCTAAATCAAATATTAAACAGTTAATTTGGCGCCGAAACTTTGGATTCTGAGGCACGGTTGTGTAAACGTAATAGGATATCGTTTTGCATATGGAGAAGTCAAGTAGTTTGTTAACGGGCTTCTAATATTCAGTCAGAGAGGGATATGTCTACGATAATCTCACCTCCGGCAACCGACGACGGGCCATAAACGGCGTGGGTTGTAGTCGGTTCGAGGCCGACATATAATAACCTTCCCCACTGAACGGGGACGGACTAATAAATATTTTCTTTTTACGTATTTCCAATTGTTGCGGCTGTGGTTAACTATGATATGCAACATGACACACACGTGTGTCCTTGCTATGACCGATTTTAAAATTAATTTATTAGTGTGTCTGTACAGTCTCACGACTGTACATCGCATGTATAGTGACCTGACTGTACATGCGCTGCTGACGCTGTACTACAGGCCGAACCGGCGACGCGCGTCACTATTTGTTGCACAATAATGTGTATTTATATCGACCACAAACCAACAACCTTAGAGACTATCATCACGACCTTACCAGTGAACTCTATCCAGGAAAGATCGGCCACTTAGTAGTTTTGTTAACCTTAACATTACAATATACGTTTACTCGTTTACTTTCGGCTATCTTTCCTTCGGGTCTCCACAACAAACACCACAACCACATACTCCACAACTGGAGTCGATGTACAGGATAACGTCCCGTACAGTGTCTACCATAAATTTAAGAATGTATCAATCAATAAATTACCCTATCGCAGTGCGAATATAGGCTGGACATAGGCCTCTCCCAATTCAATTCTCCTCATTGACTTCTTAAATTGTCCATAGATGTTATTCTTATTAAAATGTTCCCAAAATTATATTACACAAAAAATAATCATAATCACCGTATTCAATTATCCATCCTCATATTCTATTACTCACGATCTTATTGAATTGCGAGTTGAACTGTCTGCCAGTGTGTAGCGTACCTACACATTAATGATGCTCCATTTGCAGCAAATTACGACATGCATGTACCATGCGTACTTAAATGAAATTGCATAATAAATGAAAACTCCGGAAATATAATAAGCGACCATTTACAGTTGCTATTAACATTTTAATATACTTTAAATTCACATGTGTGCTTCTGAATTCACTACCTATATTATTATATTGAGATTGTAAATTAATTCATCATAATTACGTCATGTAGTTTAACCGTTTACTAAAGCATACTAGTATAATTTATGTATACAGCTCCGCTCGTTTTGGAATTGGTACCCTTTGCCGCTGTTTGCAGGATTGAAAGTAACCAGTGTCAATTTCTGATCAGATTGTAACGAATCCATTTCACTGTTTTTAGTGATTTTAGTTATCAAACACACCACCACGCTTTGTACAAAATACAGATAAGTACCTACCGTTCCCACAACACACGGGAATTCCAGAATAACAAATAGCCGTGTGCTAGACTATAATTTGTTCTAAATTTAATCCAGAAAGCCGCGTGGTTACCGGCAGAGTAGAATTTGGGTCACACCTTCTTCTCCCTTGAGGTGTCGTACAAGGCGACTAAGGGATAGGACTGTTTAACATCTGACAGATAAATACAGCCATGACTCGGCCTCAGATAATTACGTTGCTCGAGTCAACAATAGTACCCGGAATGCGGCAATAGGCTCACCCCCTATTACGTGGGACCTAATACAATGATTGGTGAAATGTGGGTGTTAATTCGCCTCTGCTTAACCCTCTGGGGATGGAGGCGTGATTGTAGGTATGAATGTATGTTAATCCAGATCCATTCACCTATTTTGCCGCAAATTATTACCAGATATCCATCTATCTATCTTCAGTAACTTCCACATTTATAAATTAAGTAACAAGAGTTTCTAAGAAGAGAAATCAAAAATTGGTATATTATTTAGAAGTATTCTATACAATCCAGGAAGAACTACTCAACAACTGTTTTGCACCTAAATACATTTCTTTTCAAATGAAACAAGTTCAAATTGGTTCGCTCGAAATGAAAAGTTAGGAGCAAGAACAAAAGCGCAAGAGGATCGTGTTTAACAAGAACTATTAAAGCGGAATCAGCGAAAAAGTTAAAATTAAAACTCATTCCTTGGGTAATAACAGCAGCTACGGTAAATGAATACTGATCCGGGAACCAACTAGTTATGATAACTGAGTTTTAAAAGGCAATACAATTTGTAAAAACTTATCCTGAATATTTAGTGGATGACATCTTGGATCATGCTAGGGGGAGGGGGGGGGGGGGAGGGGATTCTTATAATAATCTTCTTCCTACTAAAATATTCTTTGTGACACTTTGTGAAGATGTTTTACTTGTTAATCAATGACACTCGAGCGTTTTCATATTATCCGATCCGACATGAGTGACGGACGCCGATTTGTTATCGGAGGAAGTAAAATGTGCGAAATCTGTCTTCCACAATGTCAGCTATCGGCTGTGGGCTATCGTCGTCCGATATCGATATTGGATCGGATAATGTGAAACACTCTAACGACTGATCGGATCTACTGAATTTCAAATAGGAACAGGAATAGTTCATAGTCTTTTCGTGTCTTATTAAAGTCTACTTTTTATCCTGCGAAAAGATTCCCATGGGATACGGGTACGGAATCAAAATTCTATGTGGGCGGAGCCAGGGGCAATTGCTACTGCCGAATATTTTAAATACGTAAAACAAAACGAAAAATACTAATAGTAAACCAACCTGAAGGTACGCACAGAGTGGCTCGCCGTTCAATTTGCACTAAAACGCGTTACGCTCTTATATAAAGTATACGACGAGGAAAAATTGACGACTTTCAATGTCTATTACACATAAACGAAGATCAATCTTTTCTTATTTTTTAATATTAAATTGCCGAGTTTCGACAATCTGTTCAATCAAGTTCGTTACTTTCCGATTGACTTTGTCATCGTTATGTGTTTTTAAAAATGGCCGCTCAAATAAAAGGTTCACTACCGATTTTATGATGATCCTAAAAAATTCACGTTAAATAACGTATAAATGATGATTTGGAAGAATATTGTGAAAGAGCAGTATAGATTGAAAGAGTACGCAGTCATCATCATCCTTGCGTTAGGCTCGGTTAAATAAGACCCGGTTTCCTCCAAAGCAGAGAGGAGAGGAGATGAGAAGAAATGTGTTTTGAATAATTAATCAGATTTCTCTCCTCTCCTCTCTGCTTTGGTGGAAACCGGGTCTTAGTCCCGGTCGCATTCTTAGTTTAAAAATCCAGGGTTCACTTTTAGATCCGTCGATATTGAAGTTCTGTAGACCAGTTGTCGGACTTTTTAGAACTCCAACTACCCGTAACCACTGTCATAGTTCTTCTTATGGTAATGAAACAGTATGCAGTAATGAAAATTAAAAAAGATAATCGAGCGGGAACGTCAGTTTGTCGACTATCATCTCTATGTGGCTTATCTTGGCTTTCACTGAACTATCGTGTGCAGGTATGGTGGTACTTGGGTCCTAAAGATATTGATAAGAACCGCACCACTCTCATTATTTATGAAACAATGCATTACATTTGTCAGCATCAAGAGACTGCTATTCAAGTATTAATGCTTACTCAAAGAAACTCCAGATAATGAAATAAAACAATCCTGAGAGTTTTCAGTTAAGGTTTGTTCAGTGTTATTACCTGGAATCTTAGTCTTGTCACGTTAAGGAGCTCAACTATGCTTTTAAACATTAAATGTTTCATGTGACTTGGGACTTTGTCAACTTGTTTGAAAAGCTGAAGTGAATTCCGCTACCTCCTCATTTTCACAAAGGAAATATACTCTCTGCTGTTTTAGCCGGTAATGTGCTGTATATTGCGTCTAAGTTCTCGTAATTAATATGATGTGACCTAATTAAGGATGGATAGTAAAGTAAAATTTCAAATTACTTATTAAATATGCTTATAGGATCTTTTACAGTTGAGTAAAAAAGTGTAGTTCGATCAAATAAAGAGATATTATATAAATTTTTATTTACTCTCATACTGAATTGGAAACATTAAAAAATGAAAAACAATACTTTAATGACAGTCTTTACGCACAGAGTATCAAAATATATTTAAAAAATTACATTATGATAATAATATATTTATTCCCCTTGACACTACCGGTAGTGCAATAGGGAAAGAATTTTACCCTTGACACTACCAGTAGTGCCATTGGGTAGTGCCACGGGGGCCTGGGGGTGACGGGTGGAGCCGCCTGTCACCCTAGCAGAAGCAGGCCGCGGCGGCAGCGCGCATTGCGTGCCTCCCCACACCCGGGGGCGAGTTGGGGACTCTGTGGTCCCTACACCGGAAGAGGGCCAGATCGAGAGATATGGCCCTGGGTCGGCCGGGGTGCGAGGGATATGACTACGACAATCTCACCTCCGGCAACTGACGACCCACAGATAGCGTGCGTTTTAGTCGGTTCGAGTCCGACATAACCTCCTCCTCCGGTTCCGGCGGGGGAGGTATCCGTGGGGATTTTTCGCACGATAAAAAAAAAAAAAAAAAACGGTAGTGCCACGGGGCAGTCGCCTCTTTTATGGCCAACTTTATCATTTTTTATTATTATTTATATATAGGACACGTTAAATTGACTTCGCCTCGCCTGATGGTAAGAAGGCAAAGTCTCTGAAAAGAGGGTCACCATTACAGACATGTACCATGTTACAATGGTGGCACTAAGCTTGACGGCCTCATCAAATGCTTTTTCACGCCCCGCTTAAAGGACCCGGGACTGTAGGAGGAGGGAAACACGTGAACTAGTAAGGAATTCCAAGACTTAATAGTGCGGCAGAAGGAGTCGCCGAACCACTTGGTTCTTGATGGAATATTCTGCACCGTATGCGGGTGGCATCTAAGTCCTGCACGTGTTGTCCTATATGGGAAAGGAGAGGGTGGGATTAGTTAGAAGAGCTCATCAGAACATCATATTTTTTTTCCCGATACAACTTCAGCTAGATCAAGTAGATTTCAGTGCAATTTGTCTCTACATAATCTGTGGTAAAGATGTAAAAGAACATTGAATATTCTCATGCTTTTATAAATTTATTTCTGCGTAAAATACAATTTCGTATTTCAGTGTAGGTAAGTTCGAATATGCTTCCGAGAAACCAATATTGGCTTAGAATTGGCTGACTCGTTCAGTAATCTCACTACCGGTGCCGGAGTAGCGAACTAAGCGATTTTATTCAAAATTGAGTTTTAATCGCTTGACAATTTTATTGGTTTGAATATTGAATTGAATTGACTCTGAAAATCTTGCAAAATGTATTAGTTAAAATAGTTTTCATTTATTCTAACAATTGCAGTAGGTGGACTACATAGAATATTATTATTATCTGTATTTATTTTTGCAGCGTGTGCACTATTTTAACTTCTTCATCATCCACTCACGTCTTCTTTTTTTATACCACTTAGAAAAGCAGCCGGCCCACCTGACAAAAAATCGAACATCGGTGGAAAGGAACACTCACACTTTATATACTCACGCAATTAGCTTCTCATATTCATACACACAAGAACACGTGTACTTAAACTCACATTAAAATTTCACTCATGTGTAGGATCGAGGCAGTGCTTTGCAGTAAGATGTTCGTTGCAACGTGTTTTATATCGTGTCGGTGTCTCGATACGGTGACTGAACACTTCAGTATGGCTCAAAGCGGTAGTGAGTTACGGCGATTTAGCAAGATCAACGTGTCGAGAGTATCGATGCACCCGTGCCGACACCTATCTCGACACTGTTACTGAACTTTAAACTGCTTGGCTTTTTTAAAGTGTCAATTTAGTGGCACTTAGTAAGTTTTTAAGACTTGGGCTTGGCATAAAATTTTTACTTCTTACAAACTTTTTTTATATAAAATAATGTTATTTTATTTAAAAATTTTAATATTTAACCTTCTTATAAATAAAAAATTGATCGACCAAATTCTGGTCGACCAAATAGGCAATTTTTTTCTTCATTTAACGCAACCAACTGCCTAGCCTCTTTACTAAACAGTGCTGTTGAACTAGCGGCCTGAATGATATTCAGCCGCAGCGTTTGTTACAACAATTAATAAACTGACTGGCTAATGCTTAAGACTGCATTCGTACGATAGAGTTCCAGAAATAAGACAGAAAGTTAATGATAGGTTTAGGAGAAAAGTAGCGCAATTCCACTTGGATAGATTAGGTTAGAAGCTAACGCGGGAGTGGACTAGCTAGCTTAGTTGAGAGGCTATTGATTGAATGGTTGATTAAGCTAGTTGGCTGCGACATACACATAAAATTACACAGCGCCACCTAGATTCTTACTAATCTTAGCTCTTAATGTAGGTTCTGGAATGTGGAATTGGTAGGTATTTTTTTTGGATCTACATTAACATACTTAACATTTCA
Source organism: Eilema depressum (assembly GCA_914767945.1). Lineage (NCBI taxonomy): Eukaryota > Metazoa > Arthropoda > Insecta > Lepidoptera > Erebidae > Eilema > Eilema depressum. The sequence goes on along the minus strand of OU612023.1, from coordinate 15,540,635 downwards.
TGCACACAAATATTCGAATGAGAACTGAACAAGCGTCCTCTAAAGTAACAGTCAAACATTCTTTTTTTATACCACTTAGGTGGAAGACAAGCACACGGCCCACCTGATGGAAAGTTGTTACCGTGGCCTATGGACGTATGCAACACCAGGGGCGTCACACTCGTGCTGCCGACCCTGAAGAAACCTTCTAATGCCCTTCTTGAAGAACCCCATATTGTAGTCGCATGGGAAAACCACCACGGGGAGTTCATTCCACAGCTTGAGTGTGCGAGGGATGAAGTTCCTTTCATACCGCACAGTGCGCACCGTTTCCGGTCGCAATGTGTGAAGATGAATTCCCCGCCTATAGCGAGAAGTGCGATGATACTACCGCCGTGTTTTCAGACTAAATGAATAAACAATGTTTTAGATATAGGTAAATTCGTTCAAAGTATTGATCACAAATTATTCATTAATCTATTAACAGAGCGAAATGTGATTCACCACATGAACCAAATTGTGGTTTCGCGGCTAATGTTTCGGGTTTGCTCCAAAATAATGTTAATTACATCGAGTATGTAATTAGATAGTGTTAACTAACATTAAAGTAGAGGAATAAAGTTGCAGTAACATCAATATTATTTGAAGGCAAGGGTCAGGTAAGGACGACCTGTTTTAGTCGGTTCGAGTCCGACATAACCTCCCCCACCGACTCCGGCAGGGCGGGGGGGGGGGGACCCGTGGGGATTTCTTTGCACGATAAAAAAGGTTTCTAAATAATGAGGTTATTGCAAAGTCAAAAAGGGGCTTGGGTTTCTCTCTCTAACATTGGACTCAGCCCCTATGCGCCCCTATTTTAGCTAGTGATGTATTATTTGTTCATGAATAGCATCATTAGAGCCTCGTGAAGACGGGTACGGTTGGCAACGTGTGACTGACCTCTTGTGTTATGTATGAGTTACAATATTTCATTAGCATCGCTAATATTTACACATTTTTTTTGTTTTTAACTTTATTAGTACCAAAAATTAATCAGGATACGATAGTAATTATTTATCATCTGATTAATATTATTTTAATTCTACACGTTTACAATACTCAATCTCTATTAAAGGTTACGTATCGTTCAAAATCCCGAATTTCAAATCGGAAATTTGAAAATCGGGATTTTTTGGGCAAAAAACCGGCCCGGCCATTCCATTCTTTTCTCGAAGCACTTTAAGACATTTTGGACCCCCTATAACTTCGTTGTGGATATTTTTGTGCAGCACGTTTAGGTATATGGTGTTTTAATGAGGCGGATATACATGGCTTACATACGAAATTAGTATTCCATGCACATAATCGTATTACAGAAACCCAGGCCAATGCACATAAAACTACCAATTGAATCGGGCACCAAACTCGCGGCATCTGATTTAGCCATCTCGTAGCAGTCAAACGCTCTACCACTACGCTAAAACGTAGTAATATCATAATACTTAATACAGTTTCTGTAACAAATACATACAGTTACGCCTCTTTCTCAATGGGGTAGGCATAGACCACATGTTTCCACTTACTACGATCATAATTGTTTTCATAATGCTCGCCGGTTTCGGGTACTCTTTTTGTGGTTGATAGGCTCGCGTTTGACGACTATCTCACCTGTTGGTTAGTGACGAAGTGGTCGAGTGTGAAGTGGAGTACGCTTGCCTAGAAGTAACCTATTCACTCTAGTCTTGAAGACACCCAAGTTATAGCTATCCGGAAACTGATTCGGCAGGGCAGTCCACTCCATGGCAGTACGCATGATGAACGTATCGTCGAATCGTTTAGTAGGCATGAATGGAATGTCCAGTCTCGAAGTAATAGTGTATCGGTGGCGCGTCGGGTCGTTAGGTGATGGAAGGGGCTTAGAGGAATTAGGTTGTGCAAATCCAACGCACACTCCTCGAAGTACATCCGATAAAACACCCAGAGACATGCAACTCTTTGCCGATGTTCTAGGCTCTGAAGCCTATTCTCACTCTTGACATATATTTTCTGTAATCGATACGTACTAATATTTTATGTATAGAAACGTATAAGTTCGTTCCTGAAACTCTTCAGTGTATGAACCTGTGTTACTCAACACGTGAAAAACTTTTTCACAGATGTGTTAGCGAAGTGTCCCGTGATCTTATGTTGGCGATTTATGGCAAAAGTTCCCCGGCTATGGGGGCGCAATAAACAAAGTTTGTTACCGTAGCACGATTAATTGTCTGGAACAAAACATTACATTATTATTATTTATTGTAAAAACAGAGGGATAATGTATGTATACACACACACTCACACACACACAATCACGCCTTTATCCCCGGAGGGTTAGGCAGAAGTAAATTACCTCCTATATTTCACCAATTCATAGTACATATTAGGTCCCACGTAATAGGGGGAGAGCCTATTGCCGTATTCCGGGAACTATTGTTGGCTCAAGCCATATATAGGCTGAGTCTGGGCTGTATATATCTGTCTGATGTTAAACAGCCCTATCCCTTAGTCGCCTTGTACGACACCACATGGGAGGAACTGGGGTGGCCCACCTGCCGGGAACCACCCGGTATACTCAGTTAAAAGAGAATATATTAGTAGAAAAATTTGAGTGAGAATTTTGTGTGGGGGTCTCCAAGGTCTTGGACCTTCCAACTTCCTACGCAACAGCACTGATTGACAAATGAGGTTCTAGTTTAGGCTTCTTTGTGTTAGAAGGCAGTCGAATAAGCCAACTTTTAATGTATAGGGTAAAGTATGTATTGCTTTAAGCAGGGCATTATAAGGTTCTTGCGGGGTCGGCAACGCGAGTCTGACGCCCCTGGTATACGTCAATAGGCCACGGTAACCACTTCCCATCAGAATAGAATAGAATAGAAATAAACTTTATTGTACACCAAACAAAAAAGAAAAGTATACATAAAATAAATGGCAAACATAATTAGGTAATGTACAAATGGCGGCCTTATCGCTAAAAGCAATATCTTACAGGCAACCTTTGGATGGATATGAATAATAAATAAACTAGTTTGTATATTGGGTAGTTATTGGTGTAATAGCAAAGGACAGATTGTAGTCTTATAATGGATTACAAACACTTAAATGTAGGTTAAACTTGAAGGTGGGCCGTGTGCTTGTCTCTGGCCTCTGCCTACCCTTTCGGAGATTTACAAGCGTGAATATATATGTATGTAGGTATATTATTTGAGAATTTTGTGGTCCGATTGCGTCATGGAACCGGAAATAATGTAAAACAACAACAGAATTTTATCATCGTATAACACTCGGTACAACGCGGCACGTGCAAAATGTGAATTTGATTCCCATTAATGGTACGTGTAAATTGTAAATTGACAATTTTGCACATTTTACCGGTACGAAGCTGTGAAATTTATTTTGTTACATCGGAATATTAAATGTTATGTCACATAGAAACAGTATAAATGTATAGAGGGCCCCGCCTACAAGGGTGTCTCTGTTCTAACAGAGACGGCAGCACGAGTGTACCTGACTACCTGCCCTGTTGTTGCACACGCCCATGGGTCACGGTAGCCACTTTCCATTAGGTGGACTGTGTGTTTGTCTGCCGTCTGGGTATAAAAAATGGTACACCACTGACTTGCAGACGAGATTGTAGTCTCGTAAATCTGATTGAATTTATTTGTGGTCATTTTTTTTTTGTAAACTTAAGTTATCGATATAATAATGAGTAGGTACCTGATACCTTAGAATCGCTACCTACCTAGTTTAGGAGTCATGGTTTCTATAGGACCTTGTATATTGAAGACTATGTTCTAAAAATAGTCAGCCAGATTGTCAAAGGTTGTAGTGTCAATGAAGATATTATTAGTACATTATTGTACATAGGACAAGAGCTAGTCAAAACAAAGTATAGTTTTTCTATTTCTATCCACATGAAGCCGTTTATGGTCAATGCGTTTCTTGTTACAACAAGACAATCTAAAAATACTAGCGTTGGTTTTATTTTACACTTCTATGTAGTAAAAATGTTCACCTGGGAAACATAAATTAGGATTTCTCCTAGGTCATATGTTTCCCAGGTGAACCTTTTCCAGGTGAAATGGTCCGATATTATCACCTAGGTGAATAGATTCGACATTTTTATAACACTAAAGGAATTTAATCATCTAAAGCTGTACAAGTATTGTGTGCAATTAGATAAAAAAATACTTTAAAAGACAACTTAATTCTTAAAACAAATTAATCACGCATAATAAGGCTTAGGTTATTATTATTATCATAGAGGGAAAACTCATAAGGTAGAATAAACCGTTGACTGCAGATAAGATGAATGGTATTATAAAGAACGGAAAGTTAAATGACAAACTTGATGTAACGATTGTGAATGATAAATGACGTGTAATGCATATCCTTATGAATAAATGAGTTATGAGTTACGGAGGAGAGGGGAGAGAAATAAGTAAAGAATATAAGGAAAGGAAGGAATGTGAGGCCTCAGGCAGTCTGATGAACCGTTAGATATGTAGTGCAGTATACTAGGTAGTTAACGTCGATGTTCATTGAAATATTAGTACTCATTTTAAACGAGCCGACCCGGAACCGGTACTGACATATACTGGAAATAATTAAACAGTATCACATTCATGATTTTTTTAGATGCTTCTATTATTAAGTTAACCCACATCGGACAGATGTATACAGCCCAGACTCTCCTTCAGATGCATGGCTCGAGTGAACAATGGTGTCCGGAATACGGCAATTGGTTCACGCCCTATTATGTAGGACCTAATGCAATAACTAGTGAAATGGGGGTGTTAATAAAGCTCTGCCTAACCCTCCAGGAATAAAGGCGCGTGTTTATATGTATACATAGGAATATTGTTATTAACCACGAAATAACATACATACAAAAAAATAGGGGGTATATTTTTGTACCCTTTCAATGTTTTATTGAGTTACAATAAAACATTGAAAAGGTAAAAAAAATATCTTTAAATATACGCAATCGTAAAAATGAAACATTTTTTGCCTTTTGATATGCAGTAACGTCATTTTACAGTTATTTTATTTTTAAAGTCTTTCAGATAGCTGTAATTAAAAAACTTACTTATGCGTTGAAAACCTCATTAAAATGGGTTTGTATAAAAATACGGTTACAAGATAGAATTAAAATCCTCGTATTCGAATGAAGGGGTTCGTTACGGAAATGCTCTAGACATTCAAATGGGTATTTTTCCCCGTTTGTGAATGCGTAGGAGGTATTGAAATTTATTTCAACTCTTCAATTTGATTCATTCGTGAAATATGGGTTGCATGACGTAAAACATCGGTTTCACTGTTAAATTTTTCTTCTGACTGCATCATCACACCTTTATTAACAATTAAAAACAAGAAATTGCATGACATTGTGATCTCTTTATTGTAATAAGCTGAAAATGTGTATAAAAATGTTATCTTAAATATAAAAAAACAGAGTGGTTTGGTAGGCAGAGTCAACAACTTGCCAATAATATTTACAACTAAAATGTTTAGCTAATATTATGTACCACACACAATTATATACATACATACATAATAATCACACCTTTATCCCCGGAGGGTTAGGCAGAGGCTAAAATTAACACCTACATTTCACCAATTATTGTATTAGGTCCCACATAACAGGTGGTGAGCCTATTGCCGTATTCCGGACACTATTGTTGACCTGAGCTATGCATCTAACACCCGTATTCACAAACAATACTTCGCTATGCGTACTACCAAAACTGTGCAAAGAACGACAAATTCTCAGTGCGTTCATTTTGGCATGCCTTTTTATTCATTGATAACACTTAAGTAATATTTCGTTGAGGGAACGCACTGTGTTAGATACTGCTCCTTGATGTTTGTGAATTAATTTTACCAGCCCTATGCGCTCGATCACACTATGAGACCTCACAGTATTGTTTGTGAATACGGGTGTAAGGCTAAGTCTGTTATATTACTACTCATGAAATAAAATTGTAATAATACTCATAATCATAATAATTATATCATTACTAATTGCTTTTATGTTTGTCTGTTGTACAACCAAAACTCAATGTTTATTTCTCGCATTAGACACAACCTCAATAAGAAGGGGCAACAGAAGGCTGTAAATACGTAAGAACATTATCCGAAATCAAAAGAGCAAAGCAAACGACTTTTGAATTTACATTAGCAGTATTACCTACTCCCCAAATCTCCAAATAATGACGTCAAATGTATACATACCGTAAGCATTTAGATAATAAGAAGTTCAAGAGGAAACGAACATCAGCTAAGTGCCTTTTGGCTACGATTACGAAATACGCGAAGAGATAATAAAAATCCGTTATATTTTTCTACAGCGGTAAAGAATATTTCGCGAAATGCTCGCGGAGGCATTTTGCGATTTCAAATTGTAGGTATTATGTTCACGAAAACGTCGCTATCTCTATATTACATTCCATCGTAAGCCTTCGCTTAGAATATACTGGAGGAGCACGCCATGCGCACATATTGTAATATTTGAGAATCAGCAAAAATATAGTATTATCGTCGTAAAGAAATTGGAGACGCCCAAATTGTAATCGAACAAACAAGGGCAGGCACCGGGGCATTTAAAATTTATTCTCCAATAAACATTCCGACGTTGTTTTGGTAAGTTAATGAGAATCAGTTCGATCAAAGTGATCGGGTGAAGTCTTGCGTCAACGAAATCAAATTACAATCAAAATATGAAACAACTTGAGTTAGGTTTACTCGGAGGGTGTTAATGAATATTGAAAATTTATTGATATCTTGCATACTAATTTATGTAAATATGCGTTGCTATAAATATTATCATTAAATCTTTGACTACATAGTGTTTAGACACAGTATTTTTAACAAAATGCATCACAATGACGGCTCGAGTATCGCCTTTAAACTGTCAATGTGTGCATGTTATGGGATGTATAGTTTTGTCTAACATGTACCAAAGTACTCATTCGGACGCTGCTAAATGTGTTTATGAAATGTGTAGAGATACAATGTTGAATAGTTGTAATCCCACCCTCTCCTTTCCTATATAGGACAACACGTGCAGGACTCAGATGCCACCCGCATACGGTGCAAAATATTCCATCAAGAACCAAGCGATTCGGCGACTCCTTCTTCTGCCGCACTATTAAGACTTGGAATTCCTTACCAGCTCACGTGTTTCCCTCCTCCTATAGTCCCGGGTCCTTTAAGCGGGGCGTGAAAAAGCATCTGATGAGGCCGTCAAGCTGAGTGCCACCATTGTAACATGGTACATGTCTGTAATGGTGACCCTCTTTTCAGAGACTTTGCCTTTAGCTTACCATCAGGCGAGGCAAAGTCAAATTGACGTGTCCTATATAAAAAAAAAAAAAAAAAAAAAAAACATGTGTTTCTACACATCTCATAAACACACTACCTATCCTAGGTTGAGTTTAGTTTGTTGTTTTGTTACAAAAGGACTGACATATCATCAGATAAAAGTCCTATAAATAAATAAAGATTTAAAAAAAATGTACCAAAGTAGTAGCGCTAGTTTTACGCTATAGATAGAGTATAGAGTTTGTATATAGTCTAAACAATAAACATACTAACTTGTATTTTGAAAACCGTCTGAAGTTTTTTCTTTACGCCCTAGACTATATGATTCGTTGTACTGTGCCATGTACAAGAGAGATCGTACTCGTATTTTATGGCCCAAGTGACCTTGTGGAGTAGTCTAATTAAAATAATAATTATACAACAAAAATATAAACAACAGCCATTTAAAATAAATTCGTTTCCCTTTTCTAACTGTTTCATGTTAGTTTCTTCATGGAAAATTTCAAAAATCGGCCTGTAATGAAAGTCGATTCCAACTGAGTTGGGAAGACCTCGGAGGATCGTATTTCTGTTTTTTTTTTTTAAGATTACTTCTCCATAAGTTTATTTTATTGCAAATACATGTAGTAGCCCCATAAGTAACGTATGGGTAGGGCACTGCATCGACCCCTGTCACGAATGATTGCTCTACTCCCTACATGATAAGGAACTATTGGTTCCGAAACTAATTCGGTTCTCTCAAGATATATACGTTAAGGTTGACGTCATACATATGTTAATTTCGCATTTTGTCTTGAGAATAGCTAAAAATATAGATCAATTTCTTAATCTGCGATGATCAGCATGATAGTAATATTACATTTTTAGGATGAAAAATAGAAAACTATGTTTATTAAAGTTTATGCAGACGAATGGATTATTACGCATGTAAATAAATGCTGGCACATGCAAATAGATACCCGAATAGTGTATCCGAATAAAATGCATATGCATGCAATTCTTCATTTAATTTTTTGTTTATTGCTACTGATATGAATGCAGCATTATTATGAGTTTCTTAAAATCGAATAAACATAAACATTCACGTATTCTAGAATGGTACTCATATTATGAGAGCTGATGACTCTAACTCTGGTCTGATCATATTCCTGAATGAGATTTACATCAATAGATGCGCCCTTAATTGGAGAACACGAAATAGCTATGCTGCAAAGCTAAAAACCTGGTGATGATACCAAAAACCAATTATGAAAACGCTAAAAAAATCGATACTTAGTATAGTAAGATCACCTATTTTCATTTGTTCCTGGAAATAGCGGAGAGTTAGGACTCTATGACAGTACAGTGCTGCAAGCCTCCATGACTGGTCTTGTCAGAGGCAGCAGCTTGCAAAGTGCCAGACAGACAGATTTTACAGAATGTCTGTCTATACAATCTGTCCTCAGATAAATCGAGTTTCAGAACCGAATACCATTCCAGAATACGGGTTTTCAAATGGTATTTCCAAATATAGCATTATAAATCTTAATTTTAAAATAGTTTCATTAAAAGGTCAAAATAACTTACATTAAAACATAGCCTATCCATAATAAGACCTTTCTTCCATTTTCATAAAACTTCGTGGTATTAAAGTGTCGGTATTCAAGGGCTTCGCAATTTGGCCCGCGTCCAGCTGCCATCCTGCCATATTACTCTGTTAGGAACCCCTTCATTTTAACTTATTACATTTTAATAAACGCCTTCTCGTATCTAGGTCACAGTTTGGGAGAATGCGAGGAGTATTACGTAGGTAACAGGCTCGAAGGGTGAAATTTTTCAAAAGGAAAACCAGTGGAAAAGAATCTGACCTCGTAAATAACAACCACGGCAATTTTGTATGAAATTCTCTCAAATTTTAGATACTGAATTTCAGAAACATCCAATTTTAGATAATGCATTATGTATACTATTTATTAAAGTATAAACTCAAAGGTTTGATTCCGAAGGTGACCGCATACGACAACGGGCCCATACCATGAACTCTTAAAACAGGTCAATAATTGAACTGCTGTCTGTCTACCAATTGCAAATGTCACTTTGTAATCCCTTTGTAATCCTATTTATTTATATGACATTACAAAGTGACATTTGCAGTTGATAGAATGACAGCAGTTCAATTATTGACCTGTTTTAAGGTTTATGGTAAGGCCGCTGAAAACGCACACAGGACAAACGCGTTATTCATTACGGCTTATCAATGGGCCTCTTTATCCGTATCGGAGTTTAATAAGTAATGGATACGCTGTATCTGCTGCATGCGTCAGCAGTTGTCGTACACGGTCGGCTTCGAAATCATATCATAAGGTGTTCTGCGCCTTACGCATCTTTACCACGGCTTACCTTTGCGAAGCAAGCCGGCAAGAATCGTACTATAGGGACCTCTCCCCAATAGTAGGTAAGATTGTTATCCAGTTGTAGTTATTGAGTCTTTGGTTGTGGTTGATTCCTGTAAGCCGTCAATGCGGACCCAATACAACTATTTATACCTACTACGGTGGAAGTTAAAAAACGGTCCATCTGATGGAAAGTGGCTATCGTGGCGTAGGGTCTCTTTAGGCCGATTTCTGCCAGTTTCGTAATGGGTTGCATGGTGCATGATAAACTAGATCGAGGTTCTTAATTTTTTTTTACTTGCTACCCTTTTATGACTTTTGACCCTTCTACACTGGTGTGCAAAACCAGGGGTGTTGTACCCACTGCAGACCCTTTAAGAACCTTCTAATGTCCTTCTTGATTTCATTTTTTATATCCTCCCCTACCCCTCTCTCCCCTGGTGTTGCACTCGTCTATAGGCCACGGTAACCACTTGGCATTAGGTGGGTTGTGTGCTTGTCTGCGACCTAAGTGGTACGAAAAATCCTCGAGACTTGAATCGACCTCACGTCTTATATTTTTTAAATAATCGTGATATTGAAATTGATTTTGAGATTAGTCTGTACTAAAGTTTGGATACTCTTTAATCCAAAGCTTAGCACGGATAAATCTGCGGCTTAAACTGTTGGTATTTTATTACTCTTTGATCATATTCTTCTATACTATCTATCTATACTATTATATAATTGTAAAATGATCGTTTCTGTACATTGGAGATATTTAAAAAAAATACTTGGGTTATGTTATGTTAACGATACTGAACACGAAAATATTTTTTTTAATTTCCTGTCTGTTTGTCTGTTTGTCCGCGATGGACGCAAAAACTACTGGACGGATTTTGATGCGGTTTTTTTTGTTAGAAAGGGCTTACTCAGACTTAAAATCTTACGTTTGTTTGATCGCAATCGGTTGAGTAGAACCGAAGATATGAGCAAAGGTCGCGTTAACCGAGATGCACGCGGGTGGAGCCGCGGGCGGAAGGCTAGTTATTCATAAACATCTTAATCAACAGAGATACTTTTCACAACACAAATAAGCTGTTATAAACCAGGGTTCATTAAATGATAATAATCGATGTTAAGTTTGGGTGTGTATTGTATCTCATCAAGCTCTTCGGGACCTAAGTGAGCCTGCCTGCAGCCAGAATACTCCAGCAGGTCTTGCCCACCATTTCTACGGACCCTGCTTTTTTTTAAGGAGCGAAATTTCTCACGAGAAACAGGGTATGTTCGTCACAATCGAGCAGTCCGACTGGGGAAGTAGCTCCGCCCTACAGAATACCGTGTTAATAACCTCGTGTTGTGTTCCCAGCGGTGAGTAGGGTAGCCAGACTTCACTGGAGAGGTTTTGTGCTGTCAGTGGGAAGACTAAAGGCTTGTCTGCGTGTCCTCATCGCTGACTGCACAGTCTCTCTCTGTTCTTACAGGGTCAGCAGCACGACTGTGACTCCCTTGGTGTTGCACTCGTCCATAGGACACGGTAACCACTTTCCATCAGGTGGGCCGTGTTCTTGTCTGCGACCTAAGTAGTATAAAAAAACGTGAAACACGGTATTATAAAGTACCTTAGCTCATAATCATCTTCAATATTACTCACTCTACAAAGTTCTACCTCAACATCTAAATTTTCATTCCCAGTCCGTTAGTTTCAAAACGTACAATCAAGCTTCACAGGAATACAGACTGGCTCGAACCGATCACAAGACATAACGTTGTTTCGAAACAATTTGCACTTCATTTATAACGAAGACCTGACAATTGGTAGCTGAATCAACTGACTCGGCTCAATCCTTACTCCCGATAGTGTAAATCTCTTTAATCTTGTTCGGGATTACAGCTGTGGTTGATTATATCCGTGGGAAATCTTTGAGACAAGTATCTTGTTGAAGAGACTAAACTTTTTGTTTCAGTTTTTAATTTTAATTTCATTTGGTGTACGATAATATAGATTTATAATTTTCAAACTAGCAATTATTATATACTAGCTGACCCGGCGAATTTCGTACCGCCATTATTTTCCGCCCGCGCGGTGTTCTGATCCCGATTTATCAGTGTTTCTCTACAATATTATGCATGTATTACACATATAAACCTTGTTCTTGAATCACTCTATCTATTAAAAAAACCGCTTCAAAATCCGTTGCGTAGTTTTGAAGATTTAAGCATACATAGGGACGGACAGACAGCGACAGCGACTTTGTTTTATATTATAGTGATAGTGATGTGTGTCTATCACGTATGTCGGTAGTAACTGATCTAATAATTTTTTTTTTTTTTTTTGCATTAAACATGTTTAAGCATTTTCAGGTTATGTCAATATAGACACCTATCATGCCGTCACAGAACAGTCTGGCTCAAGTTTTTTAATATCAACATCTTTTTCATCGCATCCGAAGCATTCCAGAGCCTGAGGTCCGCTTTTTCCAGTCTAACTGCAGGTTCGTCTGAACTTCGATATTTTCCGTGAAGCGACTGCCATCTTACCTCTACTACCCAATAGCGATATCGAAGAATTGCAGTTAGACCAGTTGTTGAACTTTTTAGGGCTTCAACTACGGATCTCCAATGAAGGATTGACTTGTTTTAATATTTGCAAAGACCAATTTATATAGGCATTACAAATTTACAATGAGCTATTGTGATTTAAACCAGATAGAGAAAATATTAACATCATTACACGAATGTCATGTACACCACAAATACTACGTAAACGTATCGTAAATTACAACTCTTTTCCCCATAACAAAAAAGAAAATGTCAATCAAACAAAGTACTCTGTAGCATAACAAGCCTGGTGCATACGAGGGCAATTTCATTATGCAAATATGTATGAAATGTACGCGGAACACGAAGCGTATAGCAACTTAATTGATGAACAAATTTACATGCTAATAAAACCTTGTATGTTGTACGCGCTGTGCTGTGAGATACAAAGATTACAAACATCACTGGGGCCTCTTATTGTTTAAAATTATTTACCTCTGAAATTGCGACTTGAAAAAGCGTTCGGGCTATCGAGATCTTTAAAGCCCAAGTTAACCACCCCCTGATTGACGACGATTAAGAGATATACCTATATATTCACATTGTACTGATCAGTATAGAACCAATTTTTACAAGTAAAATCTAATTTTTAAATTTTCCTGGTGATTAAACGTTCATTGGTGAAACTTGATAATTAAACTCAGCTTGCATTTAATTGAACTCGATTCCTTTCTTCGATGAAATCAGCCCTCAGAAGAGAAGTAGCACTAAGTACGATTAACAAATAACTCAATTCGGCTCGGATTAAAGTTAAATGGCGGGTGTAAAATAAAAGTGTCGTTCTAAAGTAAGCGCTTAACCCCTTCAATGGGCAAGGGATCGCGTATAGCCGCTTGAATAGATGGGTAGGTCCCTATCATTATCCTTAAGGATAAATATTGGCGAATGGCAAATTAAAAAAGGTAATTTGATAGAGTTAATTAAAAAGATTTTAGTTGAAAAATTATTCAGATTTTTACGATTTGTTCTGTGATCAGGGTTTAAAGGAGAAACGAAATAATACGAGGAATCAGAGAATGCGGAGAGTTCAAAAATGTTTTTCCTTAGGACTAAAATCTTTTTTTATCACGTTCATCGTAGTAGAAGTGTTATAGGTATTATTCGTGGTATGTAGTCAAATTTTCGTAATAAGTTTAATGTCGTATGAAACGGGTTAAGTACAGTCGCCTTCAAAAGAAACTTGACAAATTCTTATTTATAATACCACATTAATTATTAGTTACGATCCCAGTTGCATCCGTAACTGGAACTTCGATGCCTTCTGCTTTTTTTACCGTGTCTGCCACCTGACCCCTCAACCCGGAGAAAGACTCGTTTGTAATTTTGTCAATGTCAAACATTCATGTCAAAAAAAGTTTTGAGGATGACTGTACAGGTACACAGTTTAGATTTGGGTACGTACTCGTAAAACGCAGGCCATGGAAAGTTTTTTTTACTATGTCTTATTTTGATTAATTAATACACATTGACTCTTGTTTTATTTCTTCAGCTACTGTTGTCATTATAGGTAGACTCGTAAAATACAAAATTGAAACACTTTTCCTTGGAAAGCTAGAATACTTTGTCCCTGTGAAAGCCGGGAAAAGTTGATTAGCTCATAATTAAATTATTAGTATGATAATTTTGTATCCCGAATAACTGTCTTCAAAATTAATTATAAAAGTTTATCAAAAATCTATTAGGTACCAGAAATAATTAATAACTTACTGATACTTATGTTTGTTACTTAATTATTCTCAAACGGCTGACCGGGTATGGATCAGGCTGGGAATATAGCAAATAATAAGCTACTATTCTATCCCCAGAATATAGTTCCTATGTTTTTCGCGAACGGGATCAGAATTACACGCACGCGGAGCCGTGGAAGCGCTAGTCAAGTCGTAAAGATCTCAATTATTTCTATCTCAATTCTAGACCTATATAAGAACACGTAAGTGAATAGTTTCAGAACGTAATTAATTAACTATTAGTACAAGTAATGTAGATAGGACTGTAACGATGTCTGTGAGGTAATGTGTGGGACTCGTACTAGATAAATCCTTGAGGAATAGTCTAGACCTAAAATAAAAGTTTGATTATTTTCATAGATATTGTCTTTATTCTCAAGGCACAAGAATCGTAATTAAATTACTAGTATTTATTAGTACTTATATGTGCTTATAACTAGCTTTTTCCCGCGTTTCCAACCGCCTGGATGTCGGTTATCGTGACCAAACATAGCCTATGTCCCTTCTCAAGGTCTAATTTACCCCTATACCAAATTTCATCAAAATCGGTTCAGTGGTTAAGGCGTGAAGCGTAACAGACAGACAGACAGAGTTACTTTCACATTTATAATATTAGTATGGACTGTATGGAGTATGGATATGGATATGGATATGGATATGGATATGGATATGGATATGGAAGTATGGATATATTTTTATGTATAAAATTTGTATTACGTATAACAGTGTAATAGATTGAACTACAAAAACAATAATTGCATTTTGTATCAAAAATGATTCAGAGGAAATATATAAAAGCTCGTTAGCTTCCCACCCGTACATATCAATATTAATATTATAAATGTGAAAGTAACTCCTTAACTCGATCTTTTTGTCTGTTAAGCTTTCACACATAAATCACTGACCCGATTTTGAAGAAATTTAAGGTGAGGCAGGTGTAATAATGTCCAATTATTTTATTAGATTTTTAGAGTACCTACTAATTATATATTCTTTGCTTATCGTTTAATGAGAAAGACTGTTCTTAAGGTAAAACCAACCAGTCATTATAAACCAACACTCCACTTCATTCAATGTTATGAATCATATCAATTGCAGTCATAAGTATTACGAACGTCATGCATGAAACTGTACAAATAAAATGGGCCTGAATGGCTAACAATGGATAATCACTGATACGCCTCTGAGAGAAACAGATAACGGTTTTGCGCTAAAATGAATATTGATATTGGTTATGAGTGATTATTTTCACGCGTGAATCAATTCAACAATGGATACACAAAGAGTTGGATAGGAAGAGATAACATGGTTCTACTTGCTGCGAACCTTTCGTTTCTTTTTCTTTTATTTTTAAGGTTAACGGTACTTTGTTACGAAGACTCCACTAGTGATTATTTTCACGCGTGAATCAATTCCACAATGTATACACAAAGAGTTGGGT
The DNA here is from genome assembly GCA_914767945.1 of Eilema depressum. Lineage (NCBI taxonomy): Eukaryota > Metazoa > Arthropoda > Insecta > Lepidoptera > Erebidae > Eilema > Eilema depressum. The sequence continues at coordinate 15,525,195 of OU612023.1, read as the reverse complement.
AGGTAGAGATAACATGGTTTTAGTTTCTGCGAACCTTTCGTTTCTTTTTCTTTTTTAAGGTTAACGGCTCCTTATTACTAAAGGCTCCACTGTCCGTCTGTCACCAAGCTATATCTTATGAACCGTGATAACCAGATACGAGTAGTTAAAATTCTCACTAATGTTCTGTTGCCGCTTTAATCACAAATACTAATAAATATTACAAAACAAAAAACCCGACTGCTACTAAAAAGATCGCAAAAAAATTGGTAGCATCCCCATTTGCAAGTCATAAACCAAAAGAAAATTAATGGATCAACTAAGTATTTTGGATCATCACTGAGATGATGATATTGTGTAATTGAATATATAATTCTATTTCATTAGGGTCATTAGGTCCAGTTACCATTTCGTCAAGTCTTCTGTCCAGTGCCTCATTAGTCCATTTCCCATTTCGTCCATTTAGTCCATACCGCGGGTCGGAGCCGGGTCGTTCTTGTTCTTACAATTCAACTAAGTTGGAATCGATTAAGATATAGAAAATAGAATCGACCTCGGGCAGGACTCGAACCCGCTTTCTTCTTTCTTCGTCCATACCTTTGATTTGAATAGTTAGCATACTAAATACTTTAAAATTTAATACAATGAAAGTTAGAAGACAAACAAAAACACAATTCTTTTGGCAAACATTAGTTATATTTTGATCGCAATATCAGATATCCTTGGATATGCCTGGTAAAGTCTGCAACCGATTAAAACTTTATCTCCGGTGAACGTTCGTATAGGAACTTGTTAAAAGATGCCTCTGAGCTATGCAGGCTACATAAGTATTTGAGATAATTATTTCCTGGTGGGGTAAACTTGCTTAAATCGCTGCTAATAAATAGTACTTCGCGTGTTTCTGCCACAGCCTTGTAAGCAGTCTTGAACGTTAATTTTAGTACCATCGCCATATTGAAAAAAATGTGGATAATGCACCGCTGATCACCGCAGCTTGGCGCCTTAAGTTATATTTTTATTTTTTTACTTTTCAGTGCATTTTTGTTCTAGAAGTCGGTTTCATTCTTTTGTCAAAAATATACTTATTTTTTAGGAGTACTAGTAACCGAAATTACTAGTATTCCCGCCAACCCTCCTTAGAACTGAACTTAAGTAAAGATTTAATGAGTTGAGAGTTAAGTTCCACTCATAGTTAGTTCTAGAATACAACCAGCAAGAATATCTCCCTCCTCCTATAACCCGCGCCACGTATCTTGGACCTAAAATGTGCTCAAAAAGTGCCCTATACGCGCAGTACACATTTCTTGGGTGTCTTTTGAGGATAGCACGGGATGCTGCTGCGTTAGACGAACTCAAATTCACCAAGCATAGACTATTACAAAGCAATCCGCGGGCGTCAGAGCCTCGTATGTCTTACGATTTAGGTCCAAGATACGTGGCGCGGGCTATACCATTGGCAAGTCTAGGAACCATTGATCGGCCCAACGACTGCCTACGCCTTTAAAGCCGAGCAAACACCAGGCGAGTGCTAAGAAAAATCCTCACAGCAGTCGTAGTGATGGCAGACAAGACTCCATTTCCTCCTAGCTAGCTTGAAAACAGCCTTGCCCGAAAAGCTCCACCGCTCAAAGTTCGTATCTAAATAAAGAACTTTAATATCGCCTAGTGGGTTGGGGGTCGGTAGTCACTTCACCTAAAATATCGTAGTCCGACCGTTTCGAAGTTAGGCCGACCCTTTCTTCTTCATCTTCATCCTAGCGTTAATCCCAGTCGCATCCGAAACTTTCACCTCGGAGTCTGGAGTCCACTTTACCAGTGAAACTATGGATTTGGGTGGATTTCGATATTTTTCGTGAAGCGACTACTGTGCCACAGAGGCTATCTCCATCTGGGGGAAAATGGAGGGCTCTGAGGGCTTGAAGGAGGACGACCTACGGTAAAATCTTACTATTTTAGTCCACTGGTGGACATAGACCTCTCTCAATGAAGATGAAATTTGGAATAAAGATAGATAATTATAATGTGAAATAATAAATTAGACACTGTATCCCGGGGATAATTACCTGTGGGTTGCGATAGTAGGTTTATTTAGTATATAACACGGAGAGATAAATAACAGTAATTAACAGTAATTTAATAATAATTTTTGGATTGTATTGATTTGCAAGGTTGGCGTAGTATATTGTAAAAATGCGAAAGTATCTTTGTCTGTTACATTTTCACACTTCCACTGTACCGATTTTACAAAATTTGATACACGTACAATTCTAGTTATTAGTACTCTTTAAATAAAACATAATTTGTCAGTTCTGAACAGTCATTTATTTTTATTTATATTTGCTGACATCATGTGCCTATGACGTTTGAAGAAGAAACTGCTGTGATAAGAGCGTAGAGGTAAGAGAAGAGAGAGTAAGTATAAAAATGGAGTACCACTTGATCGTAGACCAAATGGTACTGTTCTCTTACCTCTTAAATCCATCTTACTAACGCAGCAGCTTCTTCTTCAAACCTCATTCACATAATATCAGCAGTGATTATTTTTTTTCCTGATCGACCGCGGACTACAGTTATGAGAGTGCAAAATAAACTAAATACTCCCTTTATTTCTGTTATATCAACGTCCATATAAGTTGGCAGTTGTTTGGTGGGAGAGGCGAAACCACTAACAAAAGTAGAGACTGCATGTTTCAATCTTTTCCTACGAACAAACCTTGTGTAATTCGTTCGCTTAGTGACACCTGCTCGATTTCTTCCACGTAGTACTCCTCTACAACCACCAATAGGATTTCCTGGTCTTCGTTTCGTATTAAACTTGTGTCTTACAGGAACTTTAATACTTTCTCCAGATCTTATTTTGGGTCTAAACTTGCTCCCAGCACCACTTCCACCTTGCCTTGTCGTGTTAGCTCTTAATATTTCATCTAAAGCTATCTTTATACTATCTAAACGCTCTACCATATCCAAATATTGATTAGTATTACCGTATTGTGCGACGACTCAATACGACACTGTGCGAAGCATTGTGACTACGATTTATTTATTTGCACTTATGATGTAAATAGGGAGGTTAATTACATAATTAGGTAATGATTTGCCATTATAAACAAAATACCACCGCTTTCTTAAGTAACACGGTGATTATTCTAATGATGCTGGTTAATTATATTATAGAGGTACTTACGAAGTACTCTGGTCAAAATGGAGGATGGCTTATTTTTTAAATTTTATATTTAAATAATTTTTTTAACGATTTTGTTATACTACTTAGGTCGCAGACAAGCACACGGCCCACCTGATAGAAAGTGGTTACTATGGACAATTGCAAATCCCGGGGGAGTCACACACGTGCTGCCGACCTTGTAAGAACAGTAAGATTCTATGCCGTCAGCGCAAAAGATAAGTGGAACAAGCCTGTGGTCTTCCCACTGTTAGCACAACACCTCTCCAGAGAGCTGTAGCTACCCTATGCACCGCCGGGAACACAACACGGTTATTTAGCCGCGGTATTCTGTAGGGCGGAGGTACTGCCCCAGTCGGACTGCTCGATTGGGGCGAAAATACCGTCGTGTCCTACGACCTGCCCTTTTAGAAGAACCCCATATCACTTAAAAAAACCCAGCAGAGAGTTCATTCCACAGTTTGAACGTGTTTAGGATGCTAAAGTAATATAAACTAATTGACAGTAAAAATCCCGTCAAAACCCTTATGAGCTGAGGTTTAGTCGGAAAATACTGATAGGTATACAGACAGACAGACGAAATGCTGAATATTAATTATTTGTTTCTATAGATAGCACTATTCAAATAAAAATATTTTAATTAAATGTGTTCTTATTAAATTTTATTTGTCAACTTTGTATCCTCTTGTAAAATTACATACGGTAATAAAACGTGGTTTGGACTCACGACTCACTCACTTTACTTACACATAAATTCATTTTTAACAAAAAAGTTTAACCGACTTCAAGAAACGAAAAAGAGGCACTGAAAAGCGAAAAATAACTTAATTTACAGACTTACTGATTTATTAGAAGTCGGTACCTAGCCCAAGAGAGGCCATATTTCAATTGATTACATCATAGTAGTTCAGACACAACAAACAAAGTTGGCTGGCACCGACTTCTAATAAATCAGTAAGTCTGTAAATTAAGTTATTTTTCGCTTTTCAGTGCCTCTTTTTCGTTTCTTGAAGTCGGTTAAACTTTTTTGTTAAAAATAAATTTATTTTTCTCTTTTTAGTGAGTTTGTACAGTCTCACGACTGTACATCGCATGTATAGTGACCTGACTGTACATGCGCTGCTGACGCTGCAATACAGATCGAACCGGCCACGCTACAAAAAAAATAAATAAATCATTATTCAAAAAGAATTTTTAAAATCAATGCATATACACTGGAAATATAGCTGAATATTCTGAACACTTCTGCGTACCCCTTCAAAGGACTCAGGCGTGATGTTATGATGTGTAATGGCAGAAACATTGCAATAATATGCCATTGCAGCAATTGCGGCTGATTTCCTGGTACTTTTTGAAGAGTTCCTTGGTCTAATCTCGGAAACCCATCATCAGATCTTTACGAAATTTAAATGGGACCACTTCGGAATATTCTACTTACGAACACAAGAAGAATTTTCAAAATCCGTCTAGAATTGGCTTCACAATCGCGTAACAAACATACAAAAAAAAAAAAAAAAAAATTGGGTACGAATTGAGAACCTCCTTTTTTGAAGTCGGTTAAAAATAGAATTTAAAATGTCAAAATTTGATTGAAAACTATTCAAACTGTGATTCTGTAGCCTTACCATGAGTTGACACAAAAATTTGACAACTTCGTTACCCTATCGAACTGCGTACGCGAATTTGATTGGTCTGTGTAGAACGCATGCGCGAATTCCCTGACTTCTGATTGCTCCGTTTAAAATGACAACGTGTGTAGATTTCGAATCGTCGCCTGTCAAAATCCAGGGCCGTATTGGGTATTTGACTGTCAAGTCAAATTAGTTACTTTTTACTAAACGTCAAAACAGTAAGTTATAAATAAGGTTTGTATGCAATAAACCATTGTGACATTATCATTTTTATTGTCAAGTAATTTACTATTATAGGTTGGGTAGATAATTAAAAATACATAATAAACAAAATAAATATATTTTTCTTTCTTTCTTTTTCTTTCAAAATAAGTAATAAACAATTAAGGTCTGTCCTTACTGGTCCGTGCCATGCCAGAGCCGACTGAGCAGAGCTGCCCCGTCAGGGCCTTTCTATTTACACACGTCGTCGCTAACGTGGATACAGAAAATATGTACTTACCTACTTTATTTTCAATAGGGTCAGCACCCATTGGTCCTCTTTTTATTCATTTTGTGTACATAATCATCTATATTTCTTATTTATATGGTCAATAAGGTTTAAAATAGCTTGCACCTATTTCTTACAATGATCTATGCCTACTAATATAAGAAAAACTAAGTGCAAGCAATTTTCAACCTTATTGACATCACATAAAATCGAGTATTTTTTCTCATATCAGCGTCATCCATTAATGAGAAAAAACATGTCGTTAAAAAAATGTCATTGAGGTCGAAAGTAGCTTGCACTGTTTTTCGTAGTCTCTGTGTGAAGATCATCACCAAAAATATGTACTTCATATGGTTTTACTAGGCTTTAGAAAGAAAGAAAGAAAGAAATAATTTATTTAAGAACACACAATGCTTTACTAGGCTACGGTTTTATTAGGACCGACCGGAGTGGTATCTGAGGGGACTGCCGAAAAAAAATTGGAATGGGATCAGAATTTGACGTGGGTGGAGCCGCAGGCAACAGCTATGTATACTATAATACCATTTTGTACAAAAAACTGCAGACAGCAAAACAGCGAATAAAATAATCAAAGTAAAACTTTTTTACTGGTCTTGATTCATCGGAATTTTAAAGATCCCTAATGCGGCCCTGCAATTTACGTGTTACGTAGACGTTGGGCACGTGTCGTGTCCAACTCATGGTAGAGCTACTGAAGTATTATATATATACTTTTCGAAAATGCAGGGAGGTTTTGTTTTGACAATGAAAGTGTGGCCGTAAAACACCAGTTTTATATTGTTTTAACCAGTTTTAATACTAATCCATTCCTATCTACAGAATATCTTTTTTATTTTCATTTATTTTCAACATTTAATATTAGCAATTCTTTAGTCAATTCAAATAAAATGAAATTAAACATAATACCTAGGTACATAAGCTTGATTTCATAAAACCCTGTACCAACCCATGGTCAGCGTTGAAAAAGTAGGCCGAAGCCTCCCAACTTTGGGAGAGTCCTATATCCAGCAATGGACTGCAATAGGCTAGTTGGGTTATATTCAGTTAGTCAATTGACTGCATTCCGCTGGATGATGAAAGGCTAAAATGACGCTTCCAAGGCACTAGTGGAGAAGAAACGGCGCGGGCGCAACAAACTCCACTGCGGCATTTTCAAGACGTCAGTTTACAAAAGGTGATTTCTTAAGAAGTGTCAGAAACTAACTTTTAAACTCTCGCGTTCCATGATATACAATAATGTTAACGGGAATTAACGCGATCATGGTGCGAACGCGATCAAGTGTCAGAAAGTTTAAATATGGTAAAAATCGCACTTGTACTTTTCCACCATATTGTGTTAGGTACTCCTCACAATTCGTTAACAAAAATATTTAGCACTTAGTAAATACCCATTTAAAGCAGATATTAATGATACTCATTAGAATAAAGACTGAGACTTAACTAAGTACATTTTGTAGGTTATAATGGAAAATCATTAACTAATTATGTGATTAAAGGGTATATTTAAGTGTGTCGTGGTATCAATTCTTTACAGTATTGTACTAAGTCGACGAGGCACTGAACGGAAATCACGATGGCAGATCAAAATGGTGTTGGTGAAGTCAGATTTCGAGGTGTTCGTACAGGAGCTGTACTACGTAGAAGATATAAAGCTTGTGTTACCAACCCCAGAAATTGCATAAGAGATTATCCAATATTATCTGTTATGTTGAGAAGTGTCATTGTCGACGCTTTTACTGAAACCATTGAAAATAGAAATGGTGATGCTGAGCCAACCAAACTAATAGTGTCTAATTTGAACTTTCAAGTCACAAAATCTGACATACAGGCACTGTTTTCTGATTTTGGTAAACTGTTAACTGCTGCAGTACACTATGATCAATCTGGAAGATTTTTAGGCACTGCTGATGTGGTGTTTGAAAGAAGAGCTGATGCAATAAAAGCTATGAAAAGATATAATGGAGTGCCACTTTTTGGTACAAAATTGAACATACAATTGGCGCCACCGGTATTAAAAACAGGCAGTGAAACATCAACCCCAACAGGAGGCGATAGACAAGCTAGAGAAAATTCCAAGAGACGAAGAAGAGATCAGAGAAAATCCCAGGCACGAAACGGTGGTCGAGCCAGCAGATGGGAGCTTTTCTATGGCAAGCGCCCAATACTTACTGCAGAACAATTAGATGCCCAAATGGATGCCTACGTGGAAGAAATAAAGGATATTAAAATAAGTGATTAGTATTTAAGACCCTCTGTATTTATAAATGTAGAATTAAATAAAGAACTCTTTGAAATTTACCTATCTTATTTGTTTTTTTTTTTGTTATAAGCGTGAGCATAATATATCTGTGTACTGGATCTTCCTTAGTGTCTTCATTAGGTGTTTTGTGGGTTACTACTGTTATTTTTGAGGTCTCCTAGTCTCCAGTAAGAGAAATGCAGCTAAAAATGGTATATTTTGTTTTATATGGATTTTATAGGAGCAACTGCCGTCTGGCCTACCAACCCCGAGAGGAAACTTTTACCAACATCCTATGAATTTAGTACAAATTCAGGGAACATAGCACCAAATAGCGTATGGGATAACATCAGTTATGAAGTGTTATTATTTCATTACAATACCGGTCCTAAACAAACCAAGCCTTAGGTACAAGTTAACTATAGATTTAATAATATCTTCGTAAGCACTATATTAAACTTTTAACAAAATAGCACCATAAGTGAATATATTGGATATTTTTCGATATATATATTCGATATAAGTCGCGCAGCGGGCTATGGAGCGAGCTATGCTTGGAGTTTCTTTGAAGGATAGAATTCGTAACGAGGTTATCCGACAAAGAACCAAAGTTACCGACATAGCTCGCAGAATAAGCAAGCTGAAGTGGCAGTGGGCTGGCCACATCTGCCGAAGGACTGATGGCCGTTGGAGCAAACGAGTCCTAGAGTGGAGACCGCGCGTAGGAAAACGGAGGGTAGGACATCCCCTAGCCAGATGGACCGACGACCTGCGAAAGGTGGCTGGGACGGACTGGATGCGGAAGGCGGAGGATCGGCAAACGTGGCGCACATTGGGGGAGGCCTATGTCCAGCAGTGGACTGCGGTAGGCTGATTGATTGATTGATTTTCGATATAATAATTTATTACCTACTATGTCGCTTTCTTTTTTTCATAATAATAAAAAGAGTTGATATTTTTCAGCAATAGGTAAATCAGGATTTTCAGTCTTGCCGTCTTGCCTACAGTTCACCAATCATACTTTCAGTTTTTCTTCATCCTAGCGTTAATCCCAGTTGTATCCGAAGCTTTAACTTCGGAGTCTGGGGACCGTGTGCTTGTCTGCCACAAGTTTTATAAAAAAATATGGAACCTTGCTAGATCCGGAAGATCCATCAGTCAACTTTTACGACTTGCCCGAGGCGAAAAATACAGCTAACGCATTCGGTTTTTCTCTCATAATGCTTTTTTCAAGAAATGCAATTTGTGATTGAAATTGCATACAAAATTGAAGTGATAGGCCATAACCTCCATTAAATCTGGTGCCAGTTAAGTATTAAGCATCTTATAGAAGACCTTAGCCAAAATAATTATGTTGTAGTGTCGGTAATTAGGGTCTGCAAACCTCCATAAATAAACGCTGGAGGTTCTAATATAATAATTATTCTTTCGAAAGGGCTTGCTCAGACTTAAAATCTTACGTTTGTTTGATCGGAATCGGTTGAGTAGAACCGAAGATATGAGCAAAGGTCGCGGTAACCGAGATGCACGCGGGCGGAGCCGCGGGCGGAAGGCTAGTATTATATAAAATTGTCATGATATGTACCTAAACAATTCATAATAATTTTTCTTCATCTAATACTCAATCCCTGTTGCACACAGTAATTTTACAAAAGCGGACTTAATGCCAAAGGCATTATATAACAGTCTACCTTAGAGTGATGCAGAGATACATTGTGGTAGGTACTGGTAGAAGAATGTTCCTTATTTATTCAAAAATGAAAATAGTAGGTACCTACTTTAAAATTTGCATCATAAGAGAAAATGTTGAAATTTTGTTGATTTTTTTTCCTTCATTAAAGCGCTGCAAACGTACTGCCTCAGGGCACTCAAATTTCTACATACCTAGATTTTATTCGGTCCCACATTTCGACAAAGTCTGTCTTCCTACCAGCTAGGTTTCCTAAAAGCAAGAAGGAAAAAAATCGGAAAGCGACTTCGAGTTCAGAGGTGAGGCTTGGGATGCAATCGGCACAAAGATAAATAATAACCTTCATCCCAAATCGCGAAAGAAACAAGGTCTTGATGCGTGCGGATTGTAGCCGGAAGGGGAGGTTATTTCGGACTCGAACTGACTAAAACGTACGCCGTTTGTGAGCCGCTGGCTGCCGGAGGTGAGATTGTCTTAGACATATCCCTCGCACCCCGGTTGGCTTAAAAAGATACCAAAAAAACGCTTACTGCGCATATAGAGTACATTTTGGGCCGTAATTGGGTCAAGATATATGCCGTTAACTGTATCTATATCTTGTGATAGGTAAATTACATTAGCGATGTCAAGATTAATTGCCGGTGACTCGCCATGTTTGTCCATAGCCTCGCTCTCCGAGATCCGGCAAGAATACTCACCGCGTCATAGGATATCGTGCGATAACCCCTGATGGCCCTGATGGCCATCGTCTGTTGCGGTGCACGCAGTAGGGGCACGTGCTTAGACTTCAGGCCATCCGCTCATACGGGACACCCGTATAGGGCAATGGAGCGTATGATTCCCGCAGCCATCTGCCTCCTGCTCTGCTCTGACTCCCTCATGTTGGACAGCAGCCACGCCAGAGCGTTAGCTGTGCCTCTTAATTTGGGAGCCAGACTTCGGAGACGCTCCCCGATATCTAGACCGTCGAATACATTGGATACATATCCAAATACATGTTATCGTCCAAAATGTATTCCTTCATGTGCGAAACCATTTGACAATAAGTGGAAATCTCTTATCATTTGCATAAAACTTACATCAATCGTGTACAGGCTGACAGAAAAGTGTTTACGAACGTCGCTTTAATAAATCATTTTATATCGTATGTATGACTAATGAAGACGCAGACATTTAAGTGAAATAATAATATAAAAGACTAGCGACCCGGGTCTCGGCTTACCCCGGGAATATATTTGTAAAAAAGTTCTATGAGGGTTTTAGAACTTATTTGCAGCGCTAACTATAACACTGGCGATAACACCCAAGAAGAGATGATCTGAAGAGGGATGTACGTAGGTATATCGTGGGAAAAATTCTGCAGCGTTAGAGCTCAATGGATGCAAAAAAACTCAGTTTTTGAAGCATACATAAATGAACCTTATTTAATCTTTTATTATATACGCAGCATTGGAAGAAAACTATTTTTAGCGGTTTTAATTTCTTTTTATTTGTATTATGTCAATATTGACTTGAAACGCAATCGATATATCTAGCAAATACGAGTAGGTACGTAAATAATAACACAACATCAAATAAATTGCAATAAAATCGGTTAAAAATGTGTAATATTCTGTAATCTGCCGACAATATATTTTTTTTTATTAGGCAACTCAACAGAATGTTTATTACATTTCAAACTTAAATAACAGGTAATATTAATAGTATATGTTTTGTACTGCTATTTGATAGGCTGCGGTCGTTTTTTAATAATATGTATATTCATTTTATATAAGGTATTAGATTCTTGTCTGTTGCTTTTGTATTTAGCTACTTTTTCAAGGACTGTATGTTTAGTGTCGGATAAAGAAAAGCCCTACAAGGCGCCTTCTACGACACCGACGGAAAGAAACGGTATTTCTCTATATTACTCTTTCTATTCTACATGTATATTATTTGGACCTAACATATTTATGTTCATTATTATACCTACTTGGTCAGTACAGGGTACAAAAACGAGTCTCATATACATAACGACCTTCTAAAACAGTTCAATACCACCAGGGTTCTCAAGTGTAACCCTTCTAAGTAGTCTAGACTTACACATTTGTGAAATTTGTGAAGACGACAGAGTCACGTTCGTTTCAAAGATTAATCATAAATTATTCCGATAGTTTAGAAAGAGCAATAGCTGAAGTTCCATTATATTATACTGATCGAATGAGTAACTAACAGATGTCGCGCGGACGGAACCGGCGGTTTCCACTAAAAACTTTAGAGATTGAATCTGTAGATGGTTCTAGTATGCTGGAACTTTATTCATAACTGTGTACGCGTCAAGTATATACGTCAGATACGTCTAAAGGTGAACGCAGACCTAGCCGCACCGCACTCACCGCAGTCGCCACAGTCATCACTTTTGTATGCGATCGCTTTGGGTACCTACTGCGGCGACTGCGGCACGGCTAGGTGCGCGAGGTTGCATATAACTTCATAATAACGAATTCAGAATGCGGGGACTGCGGTGAGTACGGTGCGGCTAGGTCTGCGTCCACCTTAAGTATGCAATGACTGTAGATAGTGTAGATGCTGAGTATTTTTCCTGAAGTACCTAATTGGCTACCTTTTTTTGAGCTTTTTTTTGGTTTCCTTTATAGCACTGCCTCCTTCTGTGAGCAAGCAATGCTTAATATGGAGACGGTGGCGGCGCGATGTAAGATGAAAAGAGGACGCCCGAGGGGGCCATCTCAAAGCCAGAGATGACCAGACCAGGGACAGCCAGGGTGCGAAAACAAATGAACGATAAAAGGGGTAGGTATTTAATTGGTATTACAATAGAGCACAACTCAATCTACTGCCAAACCCGAGCCTTCAAAAATATAAAATTTCACAGAGGCGTGCTACGACTATACAGATTAGGTGTCAAAATTTGTGAAATCGTTTATCTATTTTCTGCATAGTTTCTGTGTCCCATTTCTAATTCAAAATTCAAAATTCATTCACCATAACACATACAGCTTGTCTAGTGGTAGGTTTGCATAGGAGTCATGGTATTTCCCCGATTGAGCCAAAACATTATTTTTTGCAAAAGTGGCTTTTCCCCAATAATACAATATGTAGGTAAGTTTAACAAATCTATAAATACATGTGACTTCACCTGTACTTCGTACTTATCAATTCATTAATTAATAGCTCCAAAAATCCAAGCTTGAATTTCACCAAGCAAAATCGGTAGAATATTTTAGGTACCCAGACAGCTGACCAGCTGCGTTTGATGTTCAAAAAGCCATATCTGGCCGGCACGTTCTGGCTATTAATCTGGCAACAGTTGCAGCCAGCTCTATTACACTCACGAGGTGTATGCGTTGGGGGACATCATTATATTATGGATCCGTTCGTAGGGTTAGAAATTATTTATAGGAGACAAGATTTTTTTTTCTGGGGCTTAATGGATTCCCCGGTTACGTTGGCAGATGTAATGACACACCGTGGGGTTTTAGTCGGTTCGGGTCCAACCCACCTCACCGGGGCAAGTGAGGTGAAGCCTGAGGGGGTTTCTGCGCGTAAAAATAAGGGACAAAACTTTATGCAATGGTTATGTATTTAATTTTTCCAGTTTTTAAAATTTTTTACAGTTTAAACTATATGTTCAGCTAACTTCTTGACAATACAGAACAAGTTTCTTCACACATATTGAAGACACTTATAAAAATAGTATGAAAGCAAAATTCAATGCTGTAGAAGTGAGAGATCTGAAGAGTATAGCCGGAGCAATATATTATCATAGCTTAGCTGATATTATAAGGCGTAACTTAGGCTAATTTAATTTTTCCAAAAGTTATGGGACAAAAAACCGCAACTAAACCGCAACCACATAAAAGGATTAAAACCCAGATCTAAGTACTTACACGTGAATAAAGTTGCAGGTACAGCTCGTGAATAACCACTACACAAAAACTTTACAACTGCCAATCACAGTTTAAAAAAACTCGCTCGCTAGTGAAGCACACGATAGTACCTCTGCACCTGTCGTCCCGTGGTATGGTGGAGCGTAATTGTGAGGACACTCGCGTACACAATAGATTAGACAGACCCGAGATAGCTAATCTAACTTTAGTTTTAACTCACTGCACTCCGTAACAGGTTTTGTTTGGGACTGTACATAAAATGGAACACGTGAGTATGTTTGTAATTCAAGTTTTTGAGATGTAAAACAAAGCGAGAGCGTAGAATATTTCTTGGTTAACTACGTGTTAAATGCTCAATTTTTTTTTTAAATTATGTATGGAGGTAAATGGGATTTTTTTTAATGTAGGTCACGTCAATTTGACTTCACAACCTGATAGTAAGTTGAAGTTAAAGTCTCAGGAACGAGGTTCACATTACAGATACGTACCATGTTAAACACTATTGTAACCTGGCACTCAGCTTGTCGGCCTCTCCAGATACTTTTTCACGCTCTGCTTAAGAGACTGTAGGAGGAAAAAGCGTCAATTCCAGGTCTAAATAGTGAGGCAAAGGAAAAAGTCACCGAACCGCTTGGATCTTAATGCAATTTCCACATCACTTTGGAGTCGCGCTAGTGGTCAAGGTCGGTAGGAATTTCTGGGATATTCTCTGTAGGGTGCACTGGCTTCTCTGGTCACTCAGGCTAATGTGATGCAACAGTGAACACCAACTTTTAGCTTAACATTTGACTTCGTCAGTGAGTTGTAGACGTAGAAGATGGTAGTAGCTTCACGGATAATTTCAGCCGTTTCGTAGTTTACACTCACACTACAAAGCCCAAATGAGTTTTAAAAATGCTCGGAGAACAGATCTTCTTCCTCTTAGCGTTAATTCCCAGTCGCATCCGAAGCTTTCAGCTCGGAGTCTGGGGTCCGCTTTACCAGTCTTAACTACGGATTTGGCTAGACTTCGATATTTTCCGTGAAGCGTTTGTCATCTGACCTCCACAACCCAATGTTAACATTACGCGATGTCGAAGCTTTGCAGCTAGACCGATTTTTTAGGGCTCTAACTACCCGTAACGACTGCCATAGATGTTCTTATGGCAACCGGGACCGACGGCTTAACGTGCTCTCCGAGGCACGACCAGACCAATGCAAATACCCATATTTAATGCACATAAATATTTGCACTCAGCGGGGATCGAACCCGCGCCTCCTGCGTAGCGGCCGCGTTCACTACCGCTACGCCACGGAGGCTGTCAAATGGCCACGCCACGCAACAGATATGAAGAAAAAAATAGATAGATAGATAGATAGATAGATAATTCTTTATGTAGGTACAATAAAGAATTATCTATCTATCTATCTATCTACCAATAGATTTACAGTAGTACAAGTAGGTAGCATGTTACAGTTCAATGCACAATGGGCGGCCTTATCGCTAGAAGCGATTTCTTCCGGATGGGATGGACAGTTTCTTGTTCTTGGGATTCCTTCTATTTCATTTCACACGGTACCCATTTACTTAGTTTATACATTAAACATAAAGTAGCCATCTTGTAGCCTTTAAACTACATATCAAAATACACTGAATGCATTTGAAAATTGTACAACCGAGTTCAAAAGTGTTAGCTAGATATTACCGATATGCAACTCGCGACGCCACTAATAAATCATTTCGGATCATAAAAAACGAATATTAAATCGAAGGAGAGGGTAGCCGGCGAAAATGAAGGGAATAGCGTGATGTGAAAAATTGGCCCATAAAAATGCAATCCGTGTACTACACGCCAAAGTGATGAATAGCGAGCTATTTTCAATTACCCATAGTTAATACACATTATTATTAATACTAATAGTATTAGAGCCAATAACACTAACTTAAGTGATCAGTTTACCAGATGATATGAATATCATTAGACGCGTCTTTTATTGGACAACACAAAATGGTTATGTTGCAAGGTTAAAATCCTGGTGGTGATACTAATATGATAAGATTACCAGAAAAAACTAGGCTCATCTGAAAGATCATTCAATTCTGAGTATGAAAATCCGTCGGAAAAAAAATTAATCGCGATAAGTCCTGATATCACAAACACTATGACAAACCAGTGCCGTAAATCTGAAACACATGCGAAAGTGGTGGTAGCAGTTAGAATTTTTAGTCTGTAGAAATTTATATTTTAGAATAATGATGCGCATTCCGTTTATAATAGAATAATGACCGAATGGCCTCAGTCGCCCTAGATACCAAAGTAGCACCTCGCATTCGTATCGGTGAGAGCAATTAACTCGTGCCAATTGGTGGGTCTTTTAATAGAGTTGGCCACAAAGAGACTTTTACAAATACTCTGCTTCTCTGCTCCATATTTCTGCTGAAACTTATAAAGACCTTCTGGACTCATAACAATAATGTTCTATGTCTATGTCATATAAGATAGTACTGTCTAGGCCCAAAGTAAGCATAGTTTTCCTAGTTTGTGATTTGAGTTTTATAATACGTACAAACATACTTGAATAAAATTTTCTAATGGTGGAGTATATAGCACTGCACTTCCAAGTCTAGTTTAGTTGCTGATTGAAGAACGAGGTTCTGGCATAGGCTTTCCTCTCAGGGTTAGACGGTCCTATAAAACTGTATTGAAGCTAAGCTATAATTATGTGGAGTAATTACGCGAGAACGGTACTCAAAGATGAGCCTAATAAACTTAACAAAGGTACTTAAAGTCCTTTAGTTGCAGTAGTCCGGTTGCTAGTCCGGTTGATCGGTCAAACGAGATCGAACTATTGCTACTTTTGTGTAGTAGTAGTCCGGTGAGTAGTTCGGTTGATCGGACTACTGCAACTCTTCAGTTGCATTCAGTTGTCAAACAGGATCGAAGTATTGCTATTACTTAATCGGTTAGTTCAAATCCTGAACAAAACTTTTACAAACGAAGTAGGTAAACCGTTTTGTAAAAGTAAGACAACAGTTTTGTAAACTAGTTTTTACGGTTGGCTTAAGGATTACAGAGGCCTCGTTCTTCGACTTATGAATAAGTTTACAAAGGGATTATTGTAAACTGTCTGAACAGAGACAGAAATTATTATGCAACAACATTGTTTTGACATGTTGTCTGTTTGTGTCTTTTCGTTATAAAGAGCTCCAGTTCCTGTACTAAAATTAGTTTGAGAAGTTATTTTGAGACTAATTCTGGTCGCCGCCAATTGTATTTACTGTATTTTTTTTCTCCCTCTTTTCCTGTATTCCTCTGTATTTGTGTACATACAATAAAGAGATATATTATTATTGGTTATTATTTTGAAAAATTTTCCATTACCTGGAAATTTTAGCGATGTTTCTGGTTACTTTAAAGTCTTTTATCTTGGACCAGGTCTTTTATCTTACGTTATTTATTTCGTGAGGTTTATTTTGGTTATTGCGAGTTGATATTCTGTGACAACCTCAGGAGAAAAGTCTTGTTCTTTAGTCAGTAAATCAGCTAATCACTACAGAGGAAGTGGAAGGGGTAGTATATCGTACTTCGTGAGTCCGAATATTTAATGCAATGTTGAGCACCACCCAGAAGAAGTTTGTTGCGTCGTTTCTTCTCCACTAGCGCCTAGGAAGCGGTGGTAAACTTAGTTTTCATCAGAATTTGACTCAAAAAGATGTAAAAACGTAACAAAATTTTGAGAAAAAAATAATTTGAATTTGGTGGTACATGAAATATTAGGTACCCAAATTAAAAAGAAAATGTAGTAGTTACAGGTATTTTGTATACGTACTACATAGATGACAGAATAAAGACCCGTTTTGATAAGGGTTGAAAAGATTAAGATGTATAGGGCGCGACGCTAAGAGCAGGATTATGCTAAAAGGCTTTTGGACAAAGCTTTGTTTATAAGAGATAGAAAACACTATTACCGTTAAAATATTCAGAATTAAGGGAAGGATAATAAATCATTAATTTTTGCGCCCAACATTAAAGACCAACTTTAACAAAAAAAAGTCTTACGCACATTTTGGTATTTTGAATGAAATCTGTAATTCATTTATTTACCAATCTGGTTTAAACTAAAATATTTACAAGAACAAAAAGAGGGGTCAAAAGTTCAGGCGTCGAAAATTATTCCCCGTCGATGTCGACATCTGGTTTTGAAGTTACTTTAAGTTTTTTTTAAAGATATCTCCTTTATACTGCTACTATCCCGGTACATAAATTTTAAAGTATTTGCCTATCTGAATGTTGACCTTTCCATTTTCAATTAACTAAACAGCTGACTAGCATAAAACTTAATTAAAATTAAGAAGAAGAAGATTTTGACGTATAATTTTAAACTTATTAAGAGAGAACTTTAAATTGCGGCTCCAAAATGTTTTTCGTGTCGACCTTTACGGGCCAAAAATCTATATCAAGGGCAAACCTTTATAGATAAATGTCGCTAGCACCATCCCTTACCCGATTTAGCAATAAATAAGGATACACAGAGACCCAACGATAGCTTGCCTCATGTTAACCTGTGTTCAACAATATTTTCGGAATACACATATTTTTGTACCAAAACACAGACTGTTTTTCCTATCATCTTATTGCCACATTTCTATTTATAGAGGTCATAGCTATTTTTATACCTCAAAGGTAACCCGATGAGAGCAAGGAATGCTTCTAATTAGTTATTTTCTTGCTACTTTCTTTTAGCGTCCCTCATTGGGAAGCTCTTTACTGATATTTCAGAAGCTTTAGTTCGTGTAAACTTCAGACAGCCTCTAAAATTAACGAACTATAATTCAAATGAAAAATTAAAACAATTAGTGGGCTAACTATTTATGTCGATTAATATTGTAAAAAGGGAATTTATTTTCCACCTACCATACACAAGATAATTGCCATATAAGAATACTCATAAGTAATGAAAGCAACACGCTCGTATGCTTTATTTCTTTGCAAATTATCTGGTTTACTATCTACTTGAATACTAAAATGCAAATGCATTTAGAAATAAAACGCACGAATCTTTAGTGATCTAAAGTTAACTTTATAACCATTTGACCTACCTGGTATAATAAACGAACGATGAGCTGACGTCTAAAAGCTTTAAATATCGAGTTCAATTAGATGAAATATCGGATTAAAACAATTTATAGTTTCTCGCAATGATTACATTATATTTTAGCTATTGAAATTGAAGGGTCTAAAAAGTCTCGGTGGAGTAGAATAGGGTCTCCCCAGCTCTTCACGTGGGTGTCGTAGAAGGCGACTAAGAGATAGGGCTGTTCTTCATCCGATAGTTAAAATAGTGATAAAGTGCCTGCTTGACGGCAATAGACTCGCCCCCATTACGTAGGACCGAAATTCATGCTTGGCGAAATGTAGATGATAATAACCCACCGTTTACCTCTTTGGGAATTTATAGACGTGAATAATTGCACATTATTTTTTTTATCAAATTATAAGATTGCTCAAAACAGGTAAAAGAGTTCCTATATTCCACCATGACCTTTAGGTTCCTGAAAGATTTTCACCTCTATTTTGTGCCCATAGTGTTAGAAAATGTGTAACTTATAGTATTTTTTTTTCAATCTTTATTTATTTATAGGACTTTTATCTAATGACATGGCAGTCCTATTATGTATTAAATAAAGCTACTAAGTAGAATCATAAATCAATAACAAGAAACTCATCTTTTGCATAAGTAGAGCAAAGGAAAATAATTTATAAATGGGCGGGAACCGAAGAATCAACCGGTGAATGAGTTATAATGTATTTTTATTTTCCTTTGCCGACTGAGGTAAAAGAAAATAAGATACATTATAACCAAATCATTCAGCCTCTGAGGACGTAGGTATATCAGCGTTCTCTTTTACTTTTGAAATTATGGTTACGTATCATAATATCTAAAGTTATTTCAACTATCTTCAAGATAACTACGGTTGATTCACATATGGTCATAACGCATATTGGTCGACTCGACTACTGGTTCATACACATAATTTCGAATAAACTAAAATTATTTGAACTAACGGACGATTAATATAATGTTCATTTAAGATATTGGACATGTTGACTATGTTTGAAATACCTAATGGTCGATTCGCCTACGGTTTATTGATACTACTACTTTGTGACAGAAATTTACGTTGTTGCAAAACCGACTTCACGTAGTCTTGTCTGCCCTACCCCTAGAGTGTAATTTAAGCCCGCGAAGGCGCGGAGGGGTGAGGCGGCCCGCGAGCTGAGGAGCAGGTGGTTAACGAGCACTGCCGCGGCAGCAAGCCGAAGCTGCAGTAGTGATCGTCAGATCCATCTGCGACGATAAGGTCGCGTGGGACCGCCGGAGCCCCGCAGCGCCGGAGCCGTTACAGAAGTCATGCATGCTATATGCAGCATGCAAGCAAGCATGCAAGCAATCATGCAAGCAGGCATGCATGCAAGCAAGCATGCAAGCAATCATGCAAGCAGGCATGCAGCAAGCATGGCTTCTGTAACGGCGCAGCCGGCCAGCCTCAGCCGCGGCAGTGCTCGTTAGAACCACCTGCTCCTCAGCTCGCGGGCCGCCTCACCCCTCCGCGCCTTCGCGGGCTTAAATTACACTCTAGGGGTAGGGCAGACAAGACTACGTGAAGTCGGTTTTGCAACAACGTAAATTTCTGTCATAAAGTAGTAGTATCAATAAACCGTAGGTAAATAGACTATTAGGTATTTCATACATAGTTCAATCAACCTTAGCACAATTAATTGTAGTTGAATAAACCGTAGGTGAAACGTCCATTATTTGTTTCGACCAGTAGTTATTACAAAAATATGTGAAACGATCTTTTGGTGTTTTAAACAGTAGTTCTTTTGACCGTAGTTGTCTTGAAAATAGTTAAAATAACTGTAGTTATTATAATACGTAACCGAAATTATTGAGATTTCTGTAGGTATGACTTTTAGCTTTACGTATATTAAAAAGAAATCAAACGTTGTAAATAGTAATATATAATATACTAGCTGACCCGGCGAACTACGTACCGCCATATTTTCCGCCCCCGTGGTATTATCTCTAAATTTATCAGTGTTTCTCTACAATATTATGCTTGTATTATACATATAAACCTTCCTCTTGAATCACCCTATCTTTTAAAAAAACCGCTTCAAAATCCGTTGCGTAGTTTTGAAGATTTAAGCATACATAGGGACGGACAGACAGCGACAGCGACTTCGTTTTATAATATGTAGTGAAGTGATAATAATAATCAATAAATCAAATTAACAAAAAATCTAATTAAGATCCAAAGCGTTAGTAATAACTTAATTTGACGACTAATGTTGCTCGAATCTGCTCATCCGCAATGCCGACCCCGTTGCTACGAGAGGCAACTTTTGCGATGCGTGCTTAATAATATTTACGTGTTTGTTTATGATACTGTTGGTCAAGCGGAATAAGGGGCTCGTAAGGGTTTTTTTTTAACAACCAAACCAAAATACTTTCTACTAAATTTTCGTGATCCTATCTCAACGGGAAGTAATATCAAACTTCTAATTCAACGCAATCAAAGTGTAAAACGCCTCAATTTACTCGTAGTTTCGTACAGAACTCTAAGTGCGTCAACCCAACTCGCATTGGTCCTGAATTTATAGATAATTGCATGACTTTACCTTTGTCTAAGACCTTTTCATGATAAAAATTACCGTTTGGTTGAAAATCGCAAAAATTCGGTTTTCGCGACCTTTGATCACGAATAAAAAAGTTCTAGGTATCGATGATTGTATGATCGATGAAGACATTTTAGATTTCATTTATGTTGGTGTTTCGAACAAACCTATCAACTTTGAGCTGGGTGCGAATTTATATTTGTATGTTCTATGTGTTATAATATGTTCCCTCACTCCTACGATTTGGTTTAATTGTACCGGATTACCTACTAATTCTCTGAGGCTAATCCGTTCACTAAACTGGAATCTTAGGTTATTTTTTAAATGGTTATAGGAACAGAAATTATTAGTATTTCCATTAGGCCTTCCAGCTTATTTATATTACTTGTGTTAGGACTAGGTTCATGTCGGTAGTGAAAAAGCCAGGAGTAGAACTTGAGACCCCTCGATTGTAAGGCCGACCAACCGTAATGAAACTTGGTAGTACTGTCAATTCAGTTTTGATTGATGTCAATTTATATCACTAATGAAACCAGTACTCGTTAGCCTGACGCAATAAAACCAATACCTATTAAATTTCTGGTTTCATATTGCAATCAGTCGCGACCGCACTGTAATGAAGCAGTTTCAGAAACAAGGGTAGTTATTCATACACCATACTTAAAACTTAAACCACTGAACCGCTTTTGATGCAATTAGGTACAGAGATATGTAGATTAGATCATGGGGAAGGACATAGGCTATGTTTGGTCGCGATTATAACCGACATTCATACGGATGGAGCCGCAGAAAACAGCTAGTAAACCATAAAATATTGTTCTACAGAGAATAGTCAAATGAATAAATGATAAAAAAGAAATAAAATAAGGAAATGTGAAGACGTTCTAACGCATTTGTGTTTTATTGCAGCGCTCAGTGCTCATACTGAATAAATGCATGTCTGAATATTCAGCCATCTTTAAAGCCGTGGCGAGCTCTTTGAAACTGAATTATTGTGGAGAAAATTATATGTTATTTTATTTCTAATACTCTCTCATAGGTTTTCACGAAAAGATTCCTTTAAAAATCATTCAGAAAATTGAAATCATCATCTGCATATAGACGTATTCTCCTGATTGCATCTGCGGCCAAGATGACCTCGCTAGCCAGTCCTCCATGATGGGTGTTACTGCCGCTACCACGACGTCCCCTAACTTTATGATTACCTATTTAAATTTTTCACGTAGGTACATGGAGTTGCAAGAAAAAGTTAGAAAATAATTCCCAATACATCAGTATAATTCCCCGAAGTTGGGACTTAACTGCAGGTTGTTGATAAACCCTGTTAAATCCGCCTACGACCATATTTTATTTAGTTCAGTATATAGCCTGATTTCCACTGCAAGCGGGAGGACTCTATATGGGCTCACCTGACCTACCAATGAACTCCTAAAGAGTGGAGGTCATTTATAATAATAATTCATAAATATAATAATTTATAATAAACTAGCTTTGGCCCGTGGATGTCGGTTATCGCGACCAAACATAGCCTATGTCCTTTCTCAAGGTCTAATCTACCCCTATCAAAAAAAAAAAAAAATCGGTTCATATATCCCTATACCAAATTTCATCAAAATCGGTTCAGTGGTTTAGGCGTGAAAGCGTAACAGACAGACAGACTGACAGAGTTACTTTCACATTTATAATATTAGTAGGGAAGTAGGGATAATTAATCAATTAATTTATAAATATAATAATTTATAATAATTTATAATAATAATAATTCTTTTCCAAAATTATTTTTTTTTGTTGCCTAACCGGTTTCGCCTTACGGCATTCTCAAAGGTTTACAATGGTTTGTACCATTGTATCATTGAATTGTATGTAGGTACCTATAAACCATCAACAGTAGATATATTATGTAATCGGACTTTGTACTCTGTTCGTGGAAACCAGGTTTAAGGCGTAAATAAGTACGCATCTAGCTCACCCACAATGGGCCTATATTAACCGTTGGGCCGCAAAAAGGTTTGTTCTAATTGAGTAAGGTGACCCTTTTTTGTCTGGAGAGAACATCGCAATCCGTATACAAAGTAAATCTACCCTAGCCCTTCATGAACAAATGTAACGTAGCACAATGTATGCTTTAAATATAGGAGCATAATATACTCCCCAATTTCTCCGTATTTAATTTTGGTGCCATATTATTTATTCGAAATTTAATATTAACTAAAAAAATTGGGTTTGGTTTAAGTTGAGTTTTGTGTATGTAAGTGCGGGGGCACACGATGCGTTGCGGCGCAGCACCGCAAAAATTTTGGCCAATCGGTGGCCATACGAGCGGCCCCGCACCGCTCGTGCGCACCGTTCGTGTGGCGGCCGATTGACCGAAATTTCTGCGGTGCGGCGCCGCAACGCATCGTGTGCCCCCGCACTTACCTACAAGTCCTACTGTAAATCTATTGGTTTAGAATAAAGGATTATCTATCTCTATCTACCTATGTTATTTTTGTCAAAATTCACATTGAAGATTTCGTCGTTACCTTAGAAGCTGAGATTTATATAAGGAAATCAGGTAAAATAAAGGATTTTAATGAAATTAAATAAAATAAAATGAAATGAAATGAAATAAATTGAAATGAAATGAATTGAAATGAAATGAAATGAATTGAAATGAAATGAAATGAATTTTTATTCCATTCGGATACACGTGCATGACACAAATTAACAAAGAGTGAATAAAAAAAATTAAAAAATAAAATAATATTACAAGTGATTCTAAAAAAAACACAGAAGGTTATTTAAAGCGGTTCTCCCTTGTTTGGTATAACAACGTTTGGTCGAATATCACTTGGACTAATTTCAGTTACAATAAAGTCATTTCATATAATTATTCATTTGACCGAACATTTAATTGGTAGAATTTTATTTAGTATAATTATTCAGTTGGAATAATATCACTTCACCGAATTTTCATTTGCACTAATTTTATTTAGACTAATGCTTCATTACACTAATAAATGATTTAGTCGAGAGATCATATCGAATATTCGGTTTAGAAATAATTAGTTTCCTTTCATTGTCAATAAACTGACGATGTCTACTAATGCATGTCTGGTAGAATAATTCTGGATTATCCGATGTATAATGCCGGAAACTACGTTTCTATTTTGAAAGTTATTTTTACAGAGTACGAATCGACAAAAACTAGTTGGTTTCTTCCTAAAGCTAACTGTAAAACTATTTCACATTAAGACTGGGATTAATGAATGCTGCCAAGAAATGCTTTCTCGTCGAAACAGGAATTTTACTCTCTGGTCAAAGAGATGTAATAAAGCGAATCAGTAAATAGACTTATCGGAGCATAAGACGTTCCTATTTCCGACGGGAAGTTAACATTGTGGATATAGTGGGTGGGAATTTATAGAGAGAATTATAAAATAGTATAAAGAAGTCATTATTTTATTAATATATACTAAACTAGTATAAGTTTAAGGACAGATTTTTTTTTTATATAGGTGCGTCAATTTGACTTCACCTGGCCTGATGGTAAGCTGAAGGCAATGTCTCAGGAAAGAGGGTTATCATTACAGACACGTACAATGTCACAATGGTGGCACTCAGCTTGACGGCGTCATCAGATGCTTTTTCACCCCTACTGTAGGAAAAAGGAAACACGTGAGCTGGTAAGGAATTCCTAATACCTGATAGTTTAAGGGTTAATGGTTAATAGGATGCTAAGCTAATGAGGAATATGAGCATCTCATGTTCTTATTCTCTTATTTAATAGATTTTCCTGCGAAACGAAGTTCCCAAAGTGAAAGATAATATTTGATAACTCAAACTTGTCTTTAGTGTTGATTTTTCCTTCTTCAATATTTATAATATCTCTCTGTAATACACATTCAAAATTAAAAGCGTTTACAATTAATTCTGAGTACCTAAGTTACTAGAGTTTATTATAGCAAACAAAAAATTCAGTTAACAAACTGAATAGATATTTTGTGTAATACTTTAAAACAAACTCATTTTCTCAAAGATAACAGTGGATTCGCCTTTTGAACACGTTTTTGTTTGAGAAAGGAGGGTCAGCACTTTTTAAAAAGATTCTCTATACTAATGAAAAAGTTAAACGGCTAGCTCGCTAGGATTGTTTATTTTTTTTTAAGTGCTCCTTGTTTGAGGTTTGTTTTTAATTAGTTTAACTTGTGATCGGAAGCGGCTTGATGACTTAAAGCAGTGGATGTTAATGATAAGTGAAGTTGTGTTTCATCATCATCATCATCATTTCAGCCATAGGAAGTCCACTGCTGGACATAGGCCTCCCCTATAGATCTCCAATAGGGCCGGTTGGTTTACTAATTAATTTTTGTACGTACTTTGTTTTATTTAGAAGAGAATCTATGAGTATTCCATCGGGCCTCGTGCCGCCTGCCAAGTTGTCAATATTGATTTATTAAGGGTTCAATTTATAAAAAGTAGATTTACTTGATTCGATTTCGATGACGTCATAATATCAGTCTCCGAATTAATTAATTAATTTATTTATTTATATTTTTTAAAGAAAGCTTACGGACTAATAGATCACAATGAGGACACGATCAAGCTTGTCAGATCGCCAATTACAAGCCCTCACATTTTAATATTTACATGAAATAAACAAAGATAACACTATAAACAGTTATAAAATAAGAATTACAGCAATTCCACCAAACAAAAAAAAAAAATAATATAATAAAAAAAAAAAAAAAAAAAAATAATATATATTATATAAGAATCACACAAAACAAAAATCATATTAAAAAATTAATCGAATTAATCTCGAATCATTTATAATATAGGTACATAATACGTAGAATCGATGATAGAATCAAGCAATCATGAGTTAAAAGTCTGTATTATTTGGTGGGGATTTTCGTAATCCGTTTTTATTGTGTTGTTGACTGTTGTTGTTGACTTATTTCAGAATTTAATACACATTAATGATATGCGTATATGTAGGTATATGTATACTTACTAGGGATCTCTGCCTTTTCGCCGAAAATTGTTTGGCCGATTATCACTTGCCAACTAACGTTTCGCAGAATTTTATTTCGCAGAATAATCATTTGCCAACTTGTGATATAATTTTGTTTTTATTACCCAACCTCACAGTTGCCAATTTCACGTTTGGTCTTCCTTTTAGAATGACACTTTTCAAAATGCCAACTTTCAAGTAGCGAATGTTTTAATTAGCGTAATATTCATGTAGTTGTTGTCAAAATTACTGAATGTGGCGTTCAAAAATACTAAGTGGGCCACTATTTATGGATGGTTATAAAAAAATAACCACGAAGGCTAAAGCGGGAGCTCCGCTCCGCTCCGCTCCCGCGTTAGCCTTCTAACCTAACCTGCCCAAGTTGGGGCGCGCTATACTCGATTCGTCTAAAAGTTGTCTGGCCTAATAAATAATTTGACAAAAGATAAATGCCCCAAACGTTTTTTGTCATTACAATAATCAGCTTAACAATAATCTTACCAAATGTAACGTTGTCATACAAAAATTTGGCAATCGTTAGTCGTCAAAGTGAAAAATAGGCGTAACGTTGGTTGGCAAGTGATAATCGGCCAAACAATTTTCGGCGAAAAGGCAGGATCCCGTATACTAGAGCTACCAGAAGTAGATTCATCAGTGAGAATACCTGTGTTCAATTATGAAAGTTTTTAGCGATGACATTCATCAAAGGAATCGTGAAAACTGAGTCTAGTATAGCATTAAGATATGATAATTCTTTACTTTGCACAAACAAACTACAGTACATTAGGGACAATATAAGAGATTATGTACAAATGGCGGCCTTACCGCTGATAACAGCTGATCGCTGATTACCATTGATAAAATCCAGTCAATTGCTTTCATTTGGTGTATAATAGCCGTAAGGTGTTGGAATTCTTTAGATTACTACTAATGAGTTGAGCTATTGAAATAAAGCTACTTTTTAACGGATTCTATCGCGATATTTTTGTTATTATTTACTTTTAGCCCGACGCGACGTTTCGGTTACTTTTCGGGAGCCATGGTCGCTGGTAAATAATAACAAATATATCGCGATGATAATCCGTTAAAAACAAGTTTTAGTTCAATGAGTGAGATTCGCGTTAACTTCAGACAGTATCGTGTTGAGTTATGTTATTAACCGCGTTTTTCGAGAATTTAAGAGCACTAAAACACGCGAAACGAATTTCAAACAATAGCCGCTGTTATACAGTAAAAACATTTTTCATTTTGGTATATCACTGGTACTAATCTCCAGACAGGTCAGATCTTTTAAAGAATGCCTTTTCTTTTTATTTTATTTTACCATGTGAAGACAAGACACAGATGAACTGTTTCTAAAAGGCTAATTCTATTAACTTTAGTCTGAAGTTGTCGCAAAAATGGGGCAAAATTTCAACAACCCTTTACACAATACATTATAATCACTACATGTTATAAAACAAAGTCGCTGTCGCTGTCTGTCCGTCCCTATGTATGCTTAAATCTTAAAAATACGCAACGGATGTTAAAGCGGTTTTTTTAGTAGATAGAGTGATTCAAGAGGAAGGTTTATATGTATAATACGTGCATAATATTGTAGAGAAACACTGATAAATTTAGAGATAATACCACGCGGGCAGAAAATATGGCGGTACGAAGTTTGCCGGGACAGCTAGTTATTATTATATATAATGATTCGGTTACTAGCAGGTACCACGGTCGTTTGAATGATTTGTTCCCACTACTACTACTACTTCCCTTGGGAACGCCGTTGACCGGATCGGGTGATCAGCACTTATGAGTGGGCCATTTCATCCATTTCTCCTGAATAATGACTGCCATAGATGTTCGTATGGCAACCAGGACCGACGCTTTAACGTGCTCTCCGAGGTACGACCAGACTAATGCAAATACCCATATTACGAGAGGGTCGCTCTCATACAAGTCGTAGTTCGACCTTCCAACCCTGAGAGGAAAGCCTAGGCTAGTGCCTCGTCCATTGTTTAGCAGGTGAGCTGACTGAAAGGTGAGGTTGACGTACCCTTCCTTGAAGCGGTGGGTAGGGTTCTGTGCACCCAATAAATGAAACAAACATTGATGTTTATTAACTAACTACCTATTTACAAGGGCTACTTACAATAACCACTCACTAAAGAAGGAAAATTATCAAGCAATTCATATCTGATACCTCCTACTCCTGGCATAATTAGGTGCCTAAAGTATTGGCATATTTGAGAGCAAGAAAGTAATGTTAAAGTTATGTAAGAGGACCGAATACAAATTATATAAAGTTAAGATTTTATTATAATGAAGCACTCCAAATTCAAATAAATCTTTATTGTATTAGGTCACAGAGTAATACGTAGCTACTTCTATATTAAAATATACAATCTGATTCATAAATACAATCTTATTCGGAATCTAATAATAGGGACTAAAAGAAAAACAATCGTTACTGATAGAAATTATATTAGCAAGTAAGATGCTGCAACTACTTAGTAAATTATTATAATTATTATAAATTGGAGAAAGCGAAATCCAGCTCAGGCAGGACTCCAACCCGCGATCTTTCCCTTACAGGGGAAATGCTCTGACCACTGAGTTACCGAGCTTAGGGCGATGGTGGGAGCAATCTACCGATATTCGTACGAACTATCGGAATCAATGAATGATGTTGCAATCATTTTTAAACATTGATTTTTGATAACTCCGCCCAATTCGTTCGTGAATATTAAGTAGGCATCTACTTATTATTGTGGAGTAATCATTTCGTTTATAGATATCAATCAATAAGTCAGTTAGCTTATCGTGGTCCTATGCTGTATATATACCTATAGCCATTTCCCTTTCCCAATGTGCGACATAGTTCCCGATTCCTTTGCCTTTTGCAATCAGCTATCCCAGCTACTTTCTTCATGTTAAATAAAAAACTCAAAAATTACGTTTCATTGTAAGAAATTTAAAAATCTCAACTTATAAAATAAAATTACTTTTAAATGGTCTAGCTGCAATACTTTGATATCGCCTTTGAGTTGTGGAGGTCAGATGGCAGTTAATTCACGAAAAATATCGAAGTTCAACCAAATCCGTACTTAGACTGGTAAAGCGAACCCCAGATTCCGAGGTAAAAGCTTCGGATGACTGGACTGATTAACGCTAGGATGAAGAAGACGAAGACTTCTAAACCTCTTTATATCATAACATTCCTGAAATTGCAAGTATCAGGTCAAGGTTTAGGTCAAGGTTAAGGTCAAGTACCAGTTTGACATACATTGGTATAAAAACAAACTTACAACTTACAATACCCGTGAAGTCATCCATTAAAACATCACCCACATTACGAATACAATGCCTTTCTAAAACCTAACATTCATCAAAGTCAAACCTATCTGAAACACAAAGGAGGCACTCCTTTGAGCAAAACTTATTGTAGAGCTACTAAAACTCAACACAAGTGTCACTCAGCCATTAGACATTCAGTAATTGGAATATGTCGACAAAGTTCCTTATGCAAGTACCAGAGTAAGGCTTTGGAGCTAATAATTTCAAATCGGTACGGTTAAACTTCGACATACCTACTAGGTAATGGTAGTCCTAAGGGAAGCGGTGGAATCATTAGAGCACGTTTGTTCTCGGTTTATAAAGGTAGCGATGGACTTACACCCGTATTCACAAACAACACTGTGAGGTCTCATAGTGTGCTCAAGCGCATAGGGCTGGTAAAATTAATTCACAAACATCACAAGTATTACTTAAGTGTTATCAATGAATAAAAGGCTTGCCAAAACGAACGCACTGAGAATTTGTCGTTCTTTGCACAGTTTTGGTGGTACGCATAGCGAAGTATTGTTTGTGAATACGGGTGTTAGTGTGGTCATCTTAGCATAGCGTGTTCATCTACTAAATATCATTAATGCACCTACTAATATATCTCTGCACCACCTTTCGTTGACTGGTAGAGAATACCAATGGCATTTAGTCCGCCTGTGTACTCGTGCATAAAGTTCAATAATAAATAAAATAAAATATTGCGGAGTATATCAATCAGACTGTATCTCGTGAACCAGACGGCGGCATATAGCTGTAAGTATACGTTTCCGCTAATTAAGAGGCGCTCTTCCCTCGAATGGGCGTGGCGATGTGTAAAAATCAATAACAGTTATCATAATCGTCACGCATCTCTAGCTGCTTAAAAACTGCTGTTCGTTGCAACTGCGTTAGTCAGTGCCGACCCTAAGATGGCTAGTCAATGAAACAGTTTTTAGCTGTGACGCCGCGCCAACTAGTTTGTACTTCCACAGTATTTCATGCATGACTGGCTACCGGCCCTAATCCGGGCTTGGCACTGCCGCTAACTGTGGCTATAAAACGTTCTCTTCAACAAGGGCTCTAACTTTTTTTGTTTTGTTGTAATATACCTACTAGTCTCAATTTTTCGTAATAACTTTGCGAATTTGTCTTACTATTACGACGTGACTGAACGTTCTTTAGTAACGATTTAAGTTATTGAACACTAATAAATCTCTAAAAATGATAGCTTTATTGAAGTACTTGTAGTATCGGTAAGGCAGAGCTCAGTCGCGAAATTAATTAGAAATGAAATCATCAGGAGTAGGCCCAAGAAGTCCTCACTACCATTTAAGGCCAAGATCGTTCGAAGTGGAGGAAGAAAAGCCGGAAAGCGGACCCTGAGCTCCGAGGTCAACTTGGCCACGGATGCAATCAGGAAAATGCGTCTCCATCAAGATGATGAGAAATGAAATGTCAAAGCTTAAATTACTGACCAAGAAAGTTCATGTATTTTTTGTTAAAAAATGTAAAGAAAAGTTTAATTTAATTTAATTTAAACTTTTATTAATATCTCAAACATACATCTCAAACAAATTTTATTAACATCAAAAAATATACCTTACGTAGAGTAAACTCAATAATAAACTAGATTCATTTATCTCCGACACGAAAACGAACAACTATTAGGGCACATCCAATTTACTTGGGGCCTTAGTTCCCCATAAAGAAACGACAGAAAGAGCTCTTATCTTCAATATTCAAATTGACAGGTTCTTGAACTTCCCCAGTCATTATTTTTGAAACATATTTCAAGAATAATGATTGCTGCGTACAACGATATAAACGAACGCGAAGATTGACTTTATTAAGACATTTTTATGACAAATAACAGCCTACAGAATAAAAATGTTCGTACAATACTCAATGATAACAAAAAATGACAAACTGTTGTGTTATAAAAACTGGTCGCCCCTTATTCTCAGGGCCAAACCGTTTCGTAATTACGCTCGTTCGTAATAGCCGACATATTTAAGTTGGTCTAGTTTTCCGCCAGTTATATCCTTTATATTAACCAATTGAAATCTACCGTCTTCTCACGTTGCGAGTGCGTTTGAAACTCAATGGAATTCAGAATAATGCCCCTGATCGTAATTCAGCGACGTTTGAAGGTTGCGTTGACTGAAAGATATTAATGCGTTTGTGATATAAATAATATATGTATACGTTATGAAAAATCGTATTCAAATTTCGGAATCTATCGGCGCACTAGTTGACATGTCAATTTTTATTTCATTTTTAACCGACTTCAAAAAAGGAGGAGGTTCTCAATTCGGATGTTTATATATTTTTTTATGTTCGTTCACTCATAGCTCCGCCATGAGTAGACGGATTTGCAAAATTCTTTTTTTGTTCGAAAGTAGATTATATTATGTACGGTAGTTAAACTTTGATTTTTCTTTGATACTATTTCTTAGCATAGCCTTTTGGTCGTTCACTCATCATAAAAGGATGGAAATAAAGCTCATTTTATAATCAAATATTACTGACGTTGAAATAAAACCACTTTAAAGCGGATTCTATCGCGATTTATTTGTTGTTATTTACTTTTGGCCCGAAGTTTCGGTTACTTTTCAACAACAACAACTTTAGACAGTAGTATAATTTTAACGACGTATTATTCTTTCGTTAAAAAGACTTAGAAATGTTAGCTTAACTAATTAACCAGGAGGATGGACGACTAGCCGTATACTAGTACAAACTTCCTAGTTTTGTGCTACGAGTATTAAACAAATTTCTTTCGCCAGTCTTACTAATTGTACAAAATAAAATTTATTCAATCAATCAATTAGCCTCAGTCTACTGCTGGACATAGGCCTCTCCCAATAAGCGCCACGTTTGCCGATCCTCCGCCTTCCGCATCCAACCCGTCACAGCCTCCTTTCGTATGTCGTCAGTCCACCTGGCTGTCAAAACGGATGGTGTCCCACCTTCCGTTTCCTTCTCGCGGTCTCCAGTCTAGGACTCGTCTGCTCCAACGGCCATCAGTCCTCCGGCCAAATTTTATACTACAATGCTTTTCCAAAGTCTAACTATCCGTCAATGTCAATCCCATCCGGAACACAAAGGAGCCTTAAGGGACAAAACTTACTGTAGAGCTACTAAACAGTGTCTCTCATTTATTAGACATTTAGTGATCGGAACATGTCAGCAAAGTTCCCAACGCAGGCATCAAAGCTAATAATTTCCAATAGTGAACAGTTAAACTTCGGGTAGACTAGGTAATGGTACTCCCCAAGGCAAACGATCGAATCGCTGAAGCACGTTTGTTCCTGGTTCTTAAAGGTAGTGATAGACTATAGCGTATCATGTGTTTCATGGTAGCTCAATAATAGTACGCACTACGGCTAGGAGCTGCAAACAAATTCTTGAACTAGACGGTATTATTTCACTTAGTCCTTTGTACCTCGATTCGGAATTTAGCAATCGTGATTAATTGTATTGTAATTGTACCTATACTGATTTTAGCTTCCAATTTTTATTGTGAAGCCATTATTAGATCGGACTACATTTAAGTTCCAATGAACCCGTTCTCAACACAAGTAAATTAGCTTAGCTGGAGGGCTCAGATAGAATATTAGTAATTTTGTTTATTTATATTCTTAAAAAAATAGTATAATGTACAGTACCACCTACTATACATATAGCTCATATTACAGAGTACTACTGCAGTACTACAGTATATACTTATAGCTCATATTAATAATTTTCCTTCTTTTTGTAGTCGATAAAATACTGAAAATGTTTAATTTATGTTTAGTTGATCATCTATTATTCCCAATTTACTTTAATTCCATATTCGTTGCAAAAACTTGCGATAAAACGATACACCTCTGTGAATCACTACCTTAAAACTTTGACGCAAGGCAGTGTTGGAATGGATAGCTCGTGGAAATAAGACTGATACGATATCTTTTACCGTGTCGTACGCTTTGATGGTGTTGTTATGTTCATGGCCGGTGTTCATCTTTTGTGAGAGTAGTGACAGGGGCTGGAACTTTCTCAATTGATGTTTGAAAATAATGAAGCATTATTCTTTGACAATAAAAAAGCTTTCTTTCAACTTCCAGAGTAGTAGAGGTTGCCTTGGATTTTTTGTGCGTATCGTTTTAAATACTCTCTTATAATTTTATTAATTTGTCTGTTATGTTTTTTAGTTATTGCTAGAAATTGTTAAAATACATTATTTCAGAAAAAAAATTCGTTGTACGTGTATTTCTGTAATCTTTACCTTCCTCAAATTACTAAATCAAGCCTAAAATATAACCCTACTTCATTAAAATTTGTTGTGTGGAAGATTTTGGAGAGTTATAGTAGGTAATCAGAAACTTGGAATCTGAGGACGGTCTATACGGTAATAAGTAATTACGTTTCACTACACACACGAAGGTGAAATTATACTTTGAGTACAACATGCATCTTTTGTGTACAGACCTTTACTTGTAATAAATATGGTCCCTCTAATGTTATGAAAAAAGAAGTGCTCAGCAAATAAGGGGGGCCTGACCCAAAGTGACCCAGATCGCAGTACATTGGCTGAATGATCGTAGGCGACCGCTCTTCAGCAAGAGAGCTCTCGTCTCTGGCGTCAATTGACGGAGGAATTTCAAAAGTAGAAAATGCTTTGATGGCGAATGTTTTTATCATGGGTTCCAATTAAAAAAAAAATCTTCAATGGTTGGAAGCTCGCGGATTTAGTGATGTACTGTGCAGTGATGCAACGTACAGTCAGTGACAAAAGTAGAAGATGTTCATTTAATGTTCAATAATCTTTTAATTTCGAATACAAAAATTGATGCGAATATTTTTTTTTGTCACTGCCCGCAGGATTGAACAGTAAATGCATGGATGGCGTTATACAAACACCCGGAAATTGAACCCGAGACCTCATTATGCTGATAATCTCACAACTGTCATGCTACTCCTCTACCATCAATGTAAAAAATATACTTACAGCACATTACATTTAATTCCTTCGCTTACTTCGCTCTTCAATTTTTAAACTACCAATTCTTTCGACCCCGGGACTTAAGTAGTGGAATCGAAACAGGCACCACTTTATTGTATTCTAAAGACTTTTACTTTAATAGTGATAGCGCGAAATGTGATTCCTTTGTAGAATAGGAAGAGTAGGTAAGTAATTTCTCTAGAAGAAACTTTAAACTTTGTTATGAAGTTTTTTTTTATATACCTACTTATTAACAATTTAACGACACGAGACCATTGTGCCTTCGTGTACCGATGTTAATCGTACTTCGGTATTTCGTACATTCGGGATTTTGAAATTCGGGATTTTAAACTTCGGGATTTTCATTTCAGTATTTTATATGTTATTTTTACGTAACCATACAGCGATATCTAGTATCGCTGTATAGAATGTCCTAGAATATAGAATATTTATGATTTATGTGTGTTTCTGTTAGTCCCAATTTCTCATGTACAGCTATACGACCACAAAGCGTAATCACTCAGCTTGTGCTTGATGACTGACAATATCCATCACGCCCTTTGACTGATGGCTCAAGTCATTAGTCACCTTATGCAAATATTGATAAATGTATTCAACATCAGCGCTCGGACTATGCCTAGTTAGTTAACCCTTTATAATAGAAAAGTATATGAAATTTGAACAATGAAAAAAATGAGATTTTGAACAAATAGAAATGATAAAATAATATATGATTCCTAGTTCTAATTTCATAATCGTTTTCATATATACTCGCCGGTTTCGGGTATTCTTGAAATGTCCTTTCTTTCAAATGCCTTCGATCTGATTGACATGTTTGTCTAGGTCGTCTCTACCTGGTTAATTGTGATACGTGGTTAAATGGTTAAAAGTTAGTATTGTGTTACAAAATGTAGTATATATTTGACATATAAGAGATTGAAACTTGACCACCATCAATAGATTTTTAACACGAGAATTGACCCTCTGGATATGGGTACATTATACGCACTTGGAATTCGAATTTGCTCATAGTAAGTTATACGCGTCTGAATTTTCTCTACTCAGCTTCTTCACACGATGTGAGGCCCTTAGGGAGGGTATAAGTTTGAGTGTTTGAGATACACAGGTAAACAGAGAGATGATTGGAGGGATATCCGATGTCAAGTTGTTTACGAAACCCTCACAGACTCGATCTCTGTTTCATCCACTGGCCTCTTCTGTTGTTTTTTATTGTAATGCATCATAGGTACTTGTATTTATTTGAAAAAGTTGGTTGCGTGTAAGTGGTTTTATGGATACTATGAACTGTGCTATGAAATAGTTCTGAATATTGACCCATTACAGTAGGCACATGCTGTAAGAACATTTCGAACGTTCGAACGAACTCGACAGCTGAATCCGCAGTGAGATTTCAATTTCGCATGCTGTAAATTTGGTGACGTCACGTTATCGAGCACATAGATATACATCACTGCAGCACGCGAAATTGAAAATATCACCGCGGATTCAACTGTTGAGTTCGTTCGAATGTTCTTAAAGCATGTGCCTGCAGATCTGTTGTTCTGTATTACTATGGTTTCGTACGTTTGAGTGCATTATTCACCATGTATCGAGTGCGGTTCGTGGGTCATCTCAATTAGACGTTGAACAATAAACAACACAGGTACAAAAAAATATAACAGCATTTTACTCAAAAGTTAGGCATAGCTCCAACAATTTTAACACTGACACTTTCCAAATAACATCCCTGATTCACTCCTCTGTAGTTTTCGCTTTGAATTTTTATCAGCGCGTATTTATTTTGACAAATATGTATCACACTACCCTTGTCGCAGTACAATGGAGTGGTCCCACGAGACTATGCGTAAAGTACTGTACATCACGACTCATGGCCATAAAGATAGGCAAAGATAGTATAAGATCGGATACACAGTTGATACACAACTCTACTGTACTTAAATTTGATTTATGGACACTACTCGTAACAGTTTTCCGCTTGATGTAAACCTAGATGTAAAATTTTAGACCTTATTAAGCTGACTATAAGGATAGGTATTTTCAAAGATAAATTTCAGTAAGGGTGCTTTCAAATATAAAATACAACACGAAGTCTAGCCTAAGGCAAGGTCTTCACTCGTTTTTTTCGCTCCTTAGAATACCCTTTACTTTTGTTATGAAGATACAAAATAGTTATATTGAAAAAATTGTGCCCGGGTTATATTTATAAAAATATGTACTTCGGTTACGCCTTGTAATTCCAGCTAAGGTATTTTTTTTTCATTGGCATTCAGTGATCCTGCGGTTTCAGCCTTAAAGACACACATGGCTGCTAAACATATACGTGTACGTATAGTGTGAGTATATTTACGCTATCTTCGAGATAACTTCTAATCGAAGAGGTAGTCATTTCTTCGAACTTTCATACTCTCTTCGAACTGTCATATATCCTATATTACGAGTATACTCCTCTTAGAATTTTCATATAAACTGCCCTTACTATTAGAAAATTTCTAATAGTAAGGGCGGTTTGTATTGGTAATGGTAGTGTAAAGCTATGCCAGTTTAGTTTTAGTCTGAAGTTCCTCGTTCTGAGTTCAGAGATATTTGGGATCACACACTCATTGGTGGCATAGTGGTAGTAAGACTGATGCATGAATTCACACCGAGGATACATAGGTATAGGAGCGACCGCCGCGCCGGTACAGCCGGTACGGTTGACTGGATCCTGCAGACAAACCGATCACACGGTATTGTGGGGCTATGTATATTATTTTGCTTTGTTAAAATAAAATAAATAAAAAATAAAAAAAGCATATTTTTCATTTTCATATTTTTCTCAAATCTTCAAATATAGTCCAATGAGCCATAGAAGCGTTTTACATTGTATTTGTAAACTTGTTATAGTAGCATTGGTAGCTAAACAATAAAAAGCGAAAAGTAATTCAGGAAAACCTATATTGCATGAATATAAATTGTTTTCAAAAAGGAACGAAAAAAAACAGGTTAACCCTCGTGAATTCTGAAATCTTTCATTAATACGCCGACATTGCTACCAGATGTGGGTCACTCCCAAGAGAGAGTTTACGAAAATCCCTACACTTAAGAATCGGATTGATGATCGCAGTAAATTGAAAAAGTACAGATGTGGACACCGAGAACATTCCCTGAGGTACTCCTTTAGTCACCTGGCACTACACCCGTGGGAAAAATAGAACACTTGTATTTAACCACGATGGCACAAAGCAGGGCTGTAACTCAGTTGGGCTTTATACTATTGGCAATTTATATCACTGCTCATAATGAAAACATCCTACTTCTGGAATAAGTAGAGACAATAGCCATGGATTCGCTTCTGTGATTACACGCCTTACGAGTTTGAAAAATGTAGGTGGCAGTGTAAGCGCTATTGTCATTAAATCTTTTATGTAAGTTTATCAGTTTCAGGCACTTCTTTGTGCTGGCTGTCCATTACAAATTTTACGGACTTATTTTCGTCGTTCTACTGGAAAGTATTTTAAAATAATAGTTTTGTAATACTGTACTAGCATTCAAAAACATAATGACCATAGAAATTATGAGTTCGAGGGATATTCGAAACAAGGATATTGTTTTCAGTTATTCCCACTAAAACACGTGTGTAGGTATAACTAGATTTTCTGTATACGGTAGTAACGTGGTATACAATACAAGGCTCATTTGATGAAAAAGGAGAAGAAATAGAGAGAGACAGAGAGAAAACGAAGCCAAAAGAGTAGGAAAAAAGAAGAGATGTAAAAATGTCTGCATGCAGCAAAATGCTACGTGAGAAGTGGTACTTCCCTAGCTAAACCGGCCCGTTCGTGCTTAGAATAACACTGTGTCCATCTACATATTTCATTTAAAATTTACATAGCAGTTATCCAGAACTTTAACCCAGGATTCTAGTACACACAACAAACTTAAAGCCTGCTTACGGAGCACAGTGCTTATGAATAACGTTAGATCACGCATGGGTAGTAAATGTACGAGAAGTCAGTACCGTTTTTTACAATGTTACCTTTGTAACGTGCCGCAACTCAAGCCTATACGTGACTGGTCCCTCGGTATAAAAATAAATAAATGTATTCTTTCTGGCTAGCTCCCCAATTTTACGGGGCTCGTAAAAAAGCGTCCATTGACAGCGGCCGATCTATAACATCGATACTAATATTTGTTTTATGAAAGGTTTTTTGGTAGCGTGAATTTTGTGTAGGTATAAACAAAAGTTTCCGAACATTTTACGCAAATAGTAAATGGAGAATTTGATGTATTTTGTACTACGTATTTTGTGCAGTTGTATTTCATTTTAGTGATTAAACTATGTTATAAATTGGATGGGTAATTTTCGAATTGGATACTTTTTGTTTGTACAGTAAGCTTCAGAGAAAAGGGACCCCCCTTGATAATGACATGAAAGCATTGAAGTTTTTTGAAACTTTGTGTAAATGTCATGTTGGTCTAGTGGTTATGACCTATGCTTTGTGAATACGGTAACCGGGGGTTCAAATCCTCGGACACAAACTTCTTTTTTTATTTCGTATAATTATTTTTTTATTCTCATAAGCACTTTTGTTAATTATTATTTAATGAATCAAATTTCATAGTAGGTATGAGGTTTGTAAGAAAAGATAGGCTTGTTGTATAAACAATATTAATTTATTTCTCGAATTACATTTCTAGGACTACATGGAGTCCATTTCCTGGTTGAGTATACAGTTTTTCTATCTGAGTTAAATTGGGGTTACTTATTTTTAGATTTACTTATTTTTAGAACGTAAATTTATTGACAAAACACAATACCCCAAGAATAAAATGTTTACTTCACTTAGGGTCTAAGTGAAGTATAAAATGTTTAATATTATACATAGTTCTAGAAACATAACTACAATATTTATTTACTTATTTATTTAAAGTTGCAAACATTAATTTTTTACACTCTGTATAATCTTTGAATATAAAAGAATGGTTGAAAAATGAAATGTTATTTATGCCTATGAACCACAAAGAAAGAACCAACATGCTAAACTATAACAGTATAGTAATATACATCTTCCTCTTTGATCACATTTTCTGATAAGTAACCCTTTTAACACAACATTAGAAAAATATGTGAGGTCAGATGGTGCATCGTTAACACATTAGAAGATTACTAAACTTGTAAACAAGAGTAATGGGATTAGGTATTAATTATTATTATTATGAATGTTAGGACACTATTTCGCATTAGTTCCCAAGTTCTGTTTACCTTAGTTCCAGTTTAAAACCATCTGACCCCACAAGTTTTTTATAGGATTAAGATCCGGGCTTTTAGCCGGCCACTCAAACACCGTTATATCTTCTTGTGCATTTAGCCAGTCGTGCATAATTCGGGATGCACTAAAGGGTTATCCTGAACCAGGTAAATTTGTCCTTCTGGATATGCGACCCGCACTGATTATGCGCAGCATTACGTCTTTCAACACTTCAAGGTATCGCTCACTGTTCATGCGGCCACCTATTTCCACTAGCTCGCCTGGGCCCATTGAAGACATCCATATCCAGTAACCTAAAATAATAAACCTTTTCAAATCTGTTTTTTTTTTTGTGATTTTATTTTAAAGAATATTGTTATAATCATTTACTTACCTACCTAATGTTAACCGCCGCTTGTTCTTAAGTCTTATATGTTTTTAGGGTTGAAGGGTGCCACTGAGTGAACTTCCACAATATCATGGTGCCGTTCTGATTCATGAGTTTATGCAACTAGGCGAGGTCCTTGGCGTTCACATTTTTTATATCACCTGTCGCTTGATACCTTCGAATCCATCTACGCACTGTATTTCTCTGTAATGAAAATGATAATAAATAAAAGAAACTCCAAAAATCTAACTAGTAAATGAAAAGGTAACATGATTAAGCAATAAATAGGTATATAATATATTTTTATCGTAACTCTTGCCGTTATGCCTCTATTCTTGCTCCCAGAGAATAACAATTTTAGCTTTCAAAAATGTTGTTATTCGAACCATACTTTCAATTTGCTCAAAAAACTGATCAACAACTTAATAAATTGAATAATATTACGAGGAGGATTAACACCAATGCAAATTACCACGAATTATAAAGTTACCTTCAATCACAGTTTAGTAATTATGACAAAGAAGTATTCTAATTGCAACCTTAGCGCGCTGTCACAGATATTAAAATACTATAGCCGCAGCTCATACAGCAGATAAGTTTTTGAAGTAAAAAACAAAATGACGGTAGTGCAATAAGCTGTATCAAGCGTAATCTATTGAACTAAACGAGAAATCTATACTAATTTCAACCTTATCTTTCAGTCAATTGAGCAGTTATTATTATCATATATGGTGTAGTTGAAATTTAAACCTTAACATCTACAAAATAACACCGTAATCAACTTTGTTCGATAATAGGAGTAGGAATGTTATTCATTTTTTCGCCATTATTATCAAGTGAACCGTAGCCTAGTGGAGTAAGGCGCGGTCTAAGTAATCGGCTGGCGCTGGAGATGCGGGTTCGTATCCTCAAACGCCACATAAATTAATGTGGCATCTTTTTGTGAGTATGTTGTATCTTGGTATACAATTGAGCCGAAAGACGAAAAATATCAGAAAATTACAAATATGAACATGCAAATAAAAGGCAAATGAAGCTGTTTGCAGTTCAGCGACGATCGCATCGCGTGACGTCATTCGTGAGTCATGTGACACGGCCGGCCGGCGCAGGCGGCGATATTCTTTAAGTATTGAGGGGGTCTGTTTTCTCTGACGCTGACTGTACAGTCCGCATTAGATCGATCTTGACTAACAAAGTACTTAAAATTATGTTAATGCCTTGGTTTTTCCCACTTCCTGTTTACTGTTTATCCTTATATTTAGTAAACACCTTTGATTCGGACGATATTACAATTTCAATCAATAAAGCAGTTTGTTATTAACATCATTAGTAGATATTAGGATCATTCTGAGTAGGTACCCTGTACTTCGCTAGTCAAGATCGATTTTTTTTATCGTGCGACAAATCCCCACGGATACCTCCCCCGCCGGAGCCGCAGGAGGAGGTTATGTCGTACTCGAACCGACTAAAACGCACGCCGTCTGTGGGCCGTCGGTTGCCGGAGGTGAGATTGTCGTAGGCTGACTGTACCTGTAAGAATAGCACCCGGCCTAGTCTATAAACAGCACTGCTTCTTCTTCTTTGATTTTTATATCTGTTTTGATAAAAAAAAAAACAGAAGTGGTAGGCAGAGGTATATTATACTCACATTTCACCAATTATGATTTTCGGACCCACGTAATAGCGGACGACCCTATTACCGTCTAGCGGGCACTTAATAATGAGCTGTATGTTTACTGTCAGATGGAGAACAGCCCTATCCATTAGTCGCCTTCTACGACACCCACAGGAAGAGATGGGGTGGCCTTATTCTACTCCACCGGGAACCAACATGGCGAAAAAAAAAGCAACAAGAAAACTATTTTATGGATGATGTATCTGTAACAAGAATCTCGATACCAATTACGAGAAAAGAAAAATATTGTTGTTTTCTAGGAAACAAGGAAACAGGTCTATGAAAACAATAATAACATCTATAAAAATAATTATAGGTACTGACATAACAGGTACAAAGTATCTTCTATCTATCTATACTATTATATAATTGTAAAGTGGTCGTGTCTGTACATTGGAGATATTTAAAAAAAAATACTTGGGTTATGTTATGTTAACGATACTGAACACGAAAATATTTTTTTTTAATTTCCTGTCTGTTTGTCTCTTTGTCTGTTTGTCCGCGATGGACGCAAAAACTACTGGACGGATTTTGATGCGTTTTTTTTGTTAGAAAGGGCTTACTCAGACTTAAAACTTTGTTGACAAATCATTTACTGTCAGGGCTGTGCGCTTATGGAATGCACTGCCCTTGAATATCAAACAGGCAAAAACCCTTAACATCTTCAAAAGAATGGTAAAGGACTACTACCTATTATCGTGTACACAATGATTAATTTATCCCTAATCATTATCTCGTATCTATTTATGTGTTTAGTATGTTAATAATTACGTGACGTTAAGCTGTACCTATATTTATTTATTTTGATTTACGTTAGTTGTACTTCTCTCTCTCTCTCTCTCTTTCTTTCGTATTATTACACCTTGTATTGTATTAAATTGTTTATATAATAACTACACCATATCTTTTGTGCTGTCTCATCACTGTCCATCCCAAGGTTGCCTGGAAGAAATCGCTTCCAGCGATAAGGTCGCCCATTGTACATTAAACTGTATACATGCTACCTACTTTGTCTATACTGTAAATCTATTGGTGTACAATAAAGCATTATCTATCTATCTATCTATCTAAAATCTTACGTTTATTTGATCGCAATCGGTTGAGTAGAACCGAAGATATGAGCAAAGGTCGCGTTAACCGAGATGCACGCGGGCGCAGCCGCGGGCGGAAGGCTAGTTTGAAATATAATCTCTCCATCGACATCACAGGTGTATTAATCAAAAGCTACTTTAATCCGTTTGAGGCATGGTTCAGATAACAAAGTTGAGGAACATAATTGGAGAGTATTAATAACAAGTTTACGAGTTAAAGTTCGCGACTCACGACCAACTTTGTCTAACTAATCGTCTTGTTCGTAGTCTTACGTACCTAATACTGCTGCTTCTTTGCTACTTTTAGTAACGTGCTTTTCGATATAATAACCTTTACAAATTTGTTGTTGCACATACATTACAATTTTGACTAATAAAATATCATCATCATCATCATCATTTCAGCCATAGGAAGTCCACTGCTGGACATAGGCCTCCCCTATAGATCTCCAATAGGACCGGTTGGAAGCGTCTCGCATCCAGCGCGTTCCCGCGGCCTTAATGAGGTCGTCTGTCCACCTTGTGGGTGGATGTCCCACGCTGCGCTTGCCGATACGTGGCCTCCACTCGAGGACTTTTCGACCCCATCGGTCATCAGTCCTCCGTGCTATGTGCCCTGCCCACTGCCATTTCAACTTGCTAATCCGCTGGGCTATGTCGGTAACCTTGGTTCTTCTACGGATCTCCTCATTTCTGATTCGATCTCGCAGAGAGACTCCGAGCATAGCCCTCTCCATAGCTCGTTGGGCTACTTTGAGCTTACTCATAAGGCCCATAGTGAGGGACCACGTTTCAGTGCCATAAGTCATCACTGGTAACACACACTGGTCGAAAACCTTCGACTTGAGACACTGAGGTATGTCGGACGAGAAGACATTGCGTAATTTTCCGAACGCTGCCCAGCCGAGTTGGATTCGGCGATTGACCTCTTTCTTGAAGTTGGACCTACCTAACTGGACTACTTGTCCTAGGTAGACGTACGAGTCAACAACTTCAAGAACCGAGCTCTCAACAGATATCGGGGTAGGTACAACATGGGCATTGCACATCACCTTTGTCTTGTCCATGTTCATTGTTCATTTTAAGACCCACCTGTTGAGAAACTCGGTTGAGGCCTTCGAGCATCGTGTTGAGATCTTCCATCGATTCTGCCATGACTACAATATCGTCGGCAAACCGGAGGTGAGTGATGTATTCGCCATTAATATTGATGCCGAATCCTTTCCATTCCAGGAGCTTGAAGGCATTCTCCAAAGTGGCCGTAAACAGTTTCGGAGATATCACGTCTCCCTGTCTTACGCCTCTTTTCAAAGGGATCGCCCTCGAACTCTGTTCCTGTACTCGAACCGACATGGTGGCGTTATTATACAAACACTTCAACACTTCGATGTACCGATAGTCAATACG
Source organism: Eilema depressum (assembly GCA_914767945.1). Taxonomy (NCBI): domain Eukaryota; kingdom Metazoa; phylum Arthropoda; class Insecta; order Lepidoptera; family Erebidae; genus Eilema; species Eilema depressum. The sequence goes on along the minus strand of OU612023.1, from coordinate 15,481,314 downwards.
GCACCGCTGGAGAGACTCAAGCACAGCCCATGTCTCGACCGATAATAAAATATGCTATCTCGGAATCAAGCCAAACCATGGTGTATTTTTTCCGGGAGCTTATGCCGTCAACCTCCCAATCCCGAGAAGAAAACCTACGACAGAGCTTCGTTCATTGTGCAGTAGTTGTGCCGACTAGAAAGTGAGGTTAGCTTTGGCTCCAAAGACGTAAGAACGCATTGCATCTGTTTAACACGTTGAACGCCACGCGGCCCACCGGTGAGCCTAGCGTACTTTTCCGTTTGAGCCACGCCAAAAATCATGAAACCGCAATTTTTTACAACTTCAGATTTTCATCCCAAAGCCTATAAAATGCGATAAAACGTGTAGAAAATAAAAATTAGCGACTTCTACCGTCTAGTTTTAGAGATATAGTAAAAGGCTCACATGAGGGTCTCGTGGCCTCTTACAAAGGAAAATAAATTTTTCCTTCGGCGGGGGCCGCGGGGTCACATCGCGGCCCACCCGCCCTCCAAAGCCAAAGGAACATTGGATTGGTCGAATCAGTATTAAAAACTGCCATAGTTGTGATTCATCATCATCTTCATAGAGACGTATTTTCTTGATTGCATCAGAGGCCAAGATGACCTCGGAGCTCAGATAATCGGATCCTTGGTGTATCCTGACGGTAACGGGGAAGGTTTTCATGTCGCCAACAGCGGTCCAAACCACAAAATTGGAATCGTGGTACATGTCTTGGATAATGTCAATGTAAGCCTCTGGAACATCTTTGGACCGCAATACCCCTGGTGGGTATTGCGCGTATCACCGCGCGAGGAACACAGTCGAAGGCCTTCTGTATGTCTAGGAATAGGCAGTGCAGGGGCGTGTTCTTGGCCCTGTATTTCTCCGCACAATCCTTGGGGCGAACGCCGGATCCACGGTCCCGTGCCCCGAGCGAAACCTACACTGGCACTCCGAAAGTGCACTCTCCTTTCGGATCCGGGATTCGATTATCAGCTCGTAGAGCTTCATGGTGGGAGAGATTATCTTTAAACCGCGGCGCGCGGTAACTGCACCGATCCCTTAGCTTTGAAGACTGGCGTGATGATACTCAGTCTCCACTGGCTTGGGATCTTACCGGGGAAGAGTATGCGGTTGTATAGGTTTGTGAAGATGCTCACACCACGGGCACCCATTGCTTTCCAAGCTTCGATGGGGACTTCGTCGGGTCCCACAGCTTTCTGGTTCTTCATGCGGTGAATGGCAGCCTGGACTCCTGTCATAAATGTGACTTTTAGAGACTTTTTGAGGATAAGGACTACTCCGGTTTCGAAGAGGTACGCGTGTACACTGACGGCTCCAAAACAGAAAATGTTTCAGGAGCAGGCGTACACTCCCTGGACCTCGGCCTAAACATCCACTTACCACTGGGCAAACACAGCTTGATTTTCCAATTTGAATTTGTCGTCATAACAACAGCTGCGACGGAAAGAAACAGACTGGAGGTGAGGGGCTTAAATATAAGACTCCTCACCGACAGCACAGCTGTCCTGAAAGCACTAGACCACCAAATAACCAAACAGCATGCTAATAGCGGAGTGTCAGGCAGCTTTACACAAGCTATCCACCAACAACGTAGTATCGCTACAGTGGATAAAAGGGCACAGTGGGTCCTACGGCAACGATGCCGCGAATTAACTGGCGTGAAGAGGCTCATGTCGTTGAATGGCCCACTACCATTACTACCGATACCTTTCTCACAGATCCGCAACTGGTTGCGTGAGAGATTTGCCGAACTACACATCCAAAGATGGGCAGAAACCACAGATTGCAAAATATTTGCAATTATGGATTAGTTCGATTCACACTCCATAATCAAAATAACAATTTCTACTGAATCGTAGGACGACCCTTGCATCTTACAAGAACCTCGAAAAAATCTTACAAGTTTTTACCGGATTTCAAAACCACGCCGTCCGAATACGCTGCAGGGCCTCGCGGCTCATTCCTACATACGTTTTGTTTGATAACTGCAATCTGTGGCTTGTGGGAAGCGTTTTCGTTAGACCTGTCAAAAGGCTCACGGGTGACCTACGTGGCTTGAACGGAACAGTAAGGGAAGGCTCACCGGTGAGTCCTGTGGCCTGAACGGAAAACCTCGATTTTTCGTGCGGCGTTCAACATGCGGCGTTCTTTTTCGATTACATATAAGAAATATGGTTTGTAAACACCCTGGTAAAGTCTCGGGTCCTTTAAGCGGGGCGTGAAAAAGCATCTGATGAGGCCGTCAAGCTGAGTGCCACCATTGTAACATGGTCCTTGTCTGTAATGGTAACCCTCTTTTCAGAGACTTTGTTTTCAGCTTACCATCAGGCGAGGCGAAGTCAAATTGACGTGTCCTGTATAAAAAAAGCAGGCCTGGTAAAGTCCCTTACCCTGGTAAAGTCTCGGGTCCTTTAAGCGGGGCGTGAAAAAGCATCTGATGAGACCGTCAAGCTGAGTGCCACCATTGTAACATGGTCCTTGTCTGTAATGGTGACCCTCTTTACAGAGACTTTGCCTACAGTTTACCATCAGGCAAGGCGAAGTCGAATTGACGTGTCCTATATAAATAAATTCGGCCAAGTGCGAGTCGGACTCGCCCATGAAGGGTTCCGTAGTAGCAAAGGCGAAAATTGCAGTTTATGACGTATTAAAAAAAACTAACTGACTGGATCTCGTTCGAATCAATTTTTAGTGGTAGTTTTCATGGCAATTTACATCATATATTTTTTTTAGATTTATCATTCTCTTATTTTAGAAGTTAGAGGGGGGGGGGGGGGGGGGACACATTTTTCCACTTTGGAAGTGTCTCTCGCGCAAACTATTCAGTTTAGAAAAAAAAATATGTTAGAAACCTCAATAGCATTTTTAAAGACCTATCTATAGATACCCCCCCACACGTATGGGTTTGATGAAAAAAAAAATTTTGAGTTTCAGTTCTAAGTACCTATGGGGACCCCCAAAATTTAATGCTTTTTTTATTTTTGTGTGAAATTCTTAATGCGGTTCACAGAATACATCTTCTTACCAAGTTTCAACAGCATAGGTCTTATAGTTTCGGAGAAAAGTGGCTGTGACATACGGACGGACAGACAGACAGACAGACAGACAGACGGACAGACATGACGAATCTATAAGGGTTCCGTTTTTTGCCATTTGGCTACGGAACCCTAAAAAGCAGGCCGGGCGGCCGCGCGATGGGCCCTCTTCCCTATCCGGGGAACGATGAGGAACACTGTAGTCCCATACCCGAGGGGGCTTGCGCCATCGGCAACTGACCCGAGACGGAGTGTGGTTTTGGCCAGTTCGAGCCAGACATAACCACGAATGAAGAGAGTATATTGATGAGGATTTCCGCACTAAAATAAACGATTCAAAGAAAAACACAAATATCTTTTTGTTCTACAAAGCTTTCTCTTTTGTGATTTAGAAGCAAGTTCAATTATATGTAAATGCTTAACACGAAAATCTTTGACCTTTTACTTAGTGAGAATGTACTAATGAGTTCCTTGGAACGCGGGTAGTTCACGTTTATCATGTCCCGCAGTGGCCGAAGGTATTTCAGGAATGCAGTACTTAAACGAGCTGCGCTTAATATTCACGACCTGTGGCCTTTTAATAATAGGAATTCACTAGATCTGTTGTGTACGTACAACAAATTGAAATATGAATATTGCAATGTAAAACGTTTGATGAATATTTTCCTTTCATTTACTTTTTTAAACGATTTTTGTTGATGGTTGATAGTGCAGTTCTGAGTAATAAAGGTTTATTTGTTTATTTTTCCTGGAGGTAGAATATCCTATTTAAATTTATAGGAAACTAGCTTTTGCCCGCGGCTCCGCCCGCGTGGATGTCGGTTATCGCGACCAAACATTGCCTATGTCCTTTCTCAAGGTCTAATCTACCCCTATATCAAATGTCATCAAAATCGGTTCAGTGGTTTAGGCGTGAAAGCGTAACAGACAGACAGACAGACAGACAGAAAGACAGAGTTACTTTCGCATTTATAATATTAATATGGATGTTAGAGCAGGTACAGTCGACAAAGGAAATACGGCTACACTTTTACATACCACTTTATATGAAACTAGCTTTTGCCCGCGGCTCCGCCCGCGTGGATATCGGTTATCGCGACCAAACATACCCTATTTCCTTTCCCAAGGTCTAATCTATCACTGTACCAAATTTCATCAAAATCGGTTCAGTGGTTTAGGCGTGAAAGCGTCACAGACAGACAGACAGACAGACAGAGTTACTTTCGCATTTATAATATTAGTATGGAGTATGGATAGTGCGACCGTATCTCTTTTATGGACTGTATATTGCTTCAAAATTGCATTAATAGTGTTTAAAATAGGTTTGGTTGGTTTCCAGTGGAGTAGGGCCATCCCATCCCATTTCGTGTGAGTCAAAGAAGGCGAATAAGGATTCGGCTGTTCTAATTCGGAGGAGTAAAATATGTAAGGGCAGATCAGAGCACTCCTCCTGTAAGGGAAAGATCGCGGGTTTGAGTCCCATCTGAACTGATTAGTTAGCATACTAAATGCTTTAAATTTTCCTTCAAGTAAAATACAACAAAAAAAAAAAACACAAAAAGACAAACAAATACTTTGACTTGACTAACGAGTTAACCAAAAACGGCTACGTGGTTAAACTCTACGCCGCAGAAGTAGGAGCAAGGGGAATTCCAGCTAAATCCCTGTACAACTTACATAAAGACCTCGGATTGCCAAGAGCTTCAGTAAGGTCTACACTACTGACGGTGGAGGTGAGCGCTGATGCATCATAAGGTGGCCACCCTAAACGTGGCCGTCACGGTGTTCCTCTCTGCATCACACTATGGACCCTGCGACCGCACGGTGAATCCATGGAGTGCTGAGAATCGGATCTCTAGGTCAAGTTCGATGCCCTGATCATACCCACTGACATAATTCTTACTGCTCTTGATAGTATCCTAGAAATAATAGCCCTATAACTGCACATACCTACCCCACTGAATATCCTGAATATTGGACTCAGTTTTTGGTCAATAAGTTTCAGCTGATATGAAACGACTGCCGTTTGACCTTCGTAACCTATGGAGATAGCTCTCTTCCGTATATCAACTGTAATAGGCATTGGAACGGACGGTTTTATGCACGTTCTACATCAGAAAGGTGTATTTTGATAAGTATCAGTGCAATCTGTAAATTAGGTATAGGTACTGGATGTAGATTTGTGCTGCTAAAAGACCGTAGTCATAAGGAAAAAAAATGGGAATAAAAAAGGGGAATGAGAAAATAGGTAGCAATCCGAGTTTCTATATTACCGAGTTTGTCGTAAGATGCTTTTATCATAATTTTCGTGTAAGTCTCGGTCGCATCTCTCACCTCAGTGTCCGGGGTCCACCTGCTGTCTATTACTCCTCCATTTTGCATGGCAAGATCTTGCAATGGAAAAAATAATTTGATCATTTGTTAGTGATAAAATGAAACTCCTACAATGCTTCTACACTTCAAGACATGTTGATAAAACCCGAAATTTATTTAATTGTTGATGTAATGATTTTTGTTAAGACAAATTAAAAATAACGTTATTTAGTGGGTACCCTATTTAGTAGGTATAAAGCATGATACCGTTATTATTTCCAGACTGAAAAATTACTTTAGATACGCCAATAGAATATGTCAAACTGTTTCCAAAAATAGCCTGTAAAGAGAGTAATCCGACGGGAAAATATCAAATGCTTTGTACGTTTTTGTAATTTTGATATACGAGTATCAATCAATAATTTAGCCTATTGAAGTTCACTGCTGGACAACCTCTTGATATAACAATAATTTATTGAAATCAATTTTATCCCTTACCACCTATTTTTCCTTCACTGCAGATAAAAATATACTGCGTTGAAAGATCAATAAACGTGTGACACGTATATTCCTTCAAGAGCGCCATCTGATACATACATATTGTAAAATTGAAACTACATCGTCGGATGCCTCTCACAAAGGAAGTCAATTTACATTGAAAACGGAAAAGAATATTGTGAAGGCGTGCAACGATATATCTTCATGCAGAGATTTTTTGCAATGTACATGTGCATGTGCAGCTTAGGATGGGTGTTCACTCACAGTTAAACATTATAAAGAAATAATGACGATTAGACATAACATAAACTCACGCCTATATCCCCGAAGGGGTAAGCAGAGGTGCTAGCACCCACATTTCGCCGTTTATGTTTAGGTCCCAATGTAATAGGTGGCGAGCCTATTGCCATTAACCGGGCACTTATAAACCTGCGATAAATACACACATAACTTCGAAAAGCATCGAAGAGTCATTGGTGTGTCATTAGATAAGGGTGTATTCACTTAACGCCTATAGGTATGTTGGCAATTATATTTTTTCGATATCACGTAATACAAAGTGACCCAATTGCTATCAACAGGATACTTTTAAATCTTCATGCTAGCAACAGGAAGTTTTACCTGAAGTGGGATCTCAGAATAACGACCAAGATTTGTAGGGGAGTCTCCAATGTTTGATCCTTGACTATACTTAGTATCCAGTAACACTAGTTTAATTATTAAAAAAAAAATAAGAAGTGAAAATTGAATTCTCAGCTGTAGTTTGATCAACTACGTACTATGGATGATTGTGTTTTCTAGCTCAAATTAGCCAGCTGTAAAGAGGTTGAACGGCCAAAGTGAAGGATGCTCCTTATCATTTTGTTTACTTAAATAAATAAATAAATAATAAATATGCTTTCACATTCGTACACAGTTGACGAAGGCGATTGCTGAATTTTTTTTACCCACATCTCCCTTTCTCTGATCTCATTCTCTTCTCTTCTTTGCCCTAGCATGTCTGCAGGTACGAACATGCAAGTAACATTTTTGACGTACTCGTAGCAGTTTTGGTTATAACAGTTGGCTGATAAATTTCCAATATCTTTTTTTATATACAATAGAGTAGCATAAAAATATATCAAAAATGTATTACCCAACTGTTACAGCCACAATACATCATCAAAAAATGTACGATAAAGTAATCCCCGAACGCTGTTTGTTCATTACAGTAGCCAATGTCGAAACTCATATTCATATATAGGTCGCTTCATTTTTCCGAGCCGAGGCTTTGAGAGGAATCTCGCTTTAATTAGGATTATGGTATCACGGAAGTCACACTTGTAAAGTTACTGCTATGGGTGTATGGCCTTCAAACCATCACAACGAAAATCTTCTACTCTAATTTAATAACACAGTGACCTTTGACCACCTTTAGGTAATCCTATAAAACATTTTTGGCTAAGGGTGCTAGAAACTCTCAGGTGTAAGCGTGTTATGACTTGATCAAATATTCGAACCACATTTGTCTAATTATGTTTTTAGAACTGGACCAGTTATATACTCCTATTACAATTTAGGGCTCTACGGAAAGAAGACTTTGTGACTGAATTATATCGCCCAACATTGTCATTGGGTTGTGGTGTGCAGTCGCTTCACAGAAAATGTCCGGCCAAATCCGCAGTTAAACTGGTAAAGCGGACCTCAGACTCCGAGGTGAAAGGTTCGGATGCGACTGGGATTACGACTAGGATGAAGAAGAACACATCTGATATCAGGGCTGAGCTCTCATACAGCCCAAACAGCTCCATCCAAGCGTTTATTTTTGCCACATCATAAAGAGTTGGAATTTTTAGCCAGCGCACGAGTTTTCGCCTTTTCGTCCAATTCCAGTTCCTTTGAACCGGACGTGGAAAAGTTTCTGATGAGGTCGCCAACTAACTTTTTTTTAATAGTGATCCTCAGTCCTGAGACTTTACCTTTAGCTAACAGCTGAAGTGAAGAAAAGGTGAATTTAAAAAAAGGAAAGAATCTTTTTATACTCCCCAGATTGAAGCGAAGACCAGCAATTGTTAGGTATTTTTTAATTATTCCTCATACATAACAATTAACAAAACAAATTAACCAACGAATCAAAAGCCTTGTTTATCTTTACATTATATTGATTCAACAGTGTAAGTTTACTTAGTTGAACTATATCAAATAGCTGACAGCATTAGGCTGTGTTCACACGCGCTATATACATAATATACATCGTGTATAATGATTAGATCATTGGACGTTTGTAGTGACGGGTGCGAACGGTTGGATGCATATCGTGTCTATTGATTTGACATTTCTCTCAGGCTCATGTATACGGCCTTATCTATGTTAGATATATTATACAACTATATTTGTATGCTATTGTTGTTGGATTTGTATAGGGAATTGTTTATGTATATGTCTTAAGTGTCGATTGGTCTAGACTGTTTTATTAATTACTGCTAACTAACCTCCACAACCCATTGGGCAATTAGACCAGTTAGACCATGCAGTTGTTGAACTTTTTAGGGTTCTAACTACCCGTAACGATTGCCATAGATGTTCATATGACAACTGAGTAGGAACCGAACCCCCTGCATAACAGTGGCGTGCACTACCACCACGCCACAGAGGCTGTCTGGCTGGCTGACTGAAGATCAGGGCCTCGATTCTGCTAAAGCACAACCACTGTCACACCACAATGACTGCGAGAAAATTCCATTTGATTTAAGCCTCTAAAGTAATGCAGTTAACGTTTAAAATTAAACGGCTATTTGTACTTGTGACTTTTATATAGAAATAAAGTTCAAAATTTAATGCCATTTTTTGCAGTCACTGTGGTGTGACAGTGGTTGTACTTTAGCAGAATCGAGGGCCAGTATCATTACAAATCGGGATAATGTCCAGCTGTTTTTCCTTATATACCAACTTTATACCTAGACGCAGTCAAGTCGGAAGTGTCATTTCCAAGCAGGGTAATAATGTCTGCTACTTCGTACATAGGTACATCCCATAACATGCACAGCTCACACTTTGAAGAGAGAACAATATTGACATAATCTTACTCACACAAAACACATTTTTTACGCCGTTTTTTTGCGATGCAGACTGTGTCTAAGAGTTTTCTGTTGTAGACTGCGGTCTAAAGTTTTATAGTTTTATACTTAACACATATTCTCTAACTAGTGGAACTTGTTGTTACACATATTGATAACACACTTGTACTTTTCCACGATATTTATTATTCACCCAACCGGTTTCGCCTTACGGCATTCTCAAAGGTTTACATTGACGGCTATGAACATTTCAATTGTTAAAGACATATTTTCTAGGTTCAGTATTTTTCAGGTGATGATCGAATCAGAAAAAAATATAAAAAAGCATTTTCGGTATCGGTATCCTTCGTAGAAAATATTGTACATCAATATGTTTTTGGACAAAATGTTCAATACACAGTTCCACGACGACACAATTTTATTATTATATTTTTATTCAACCAACCAATATATTGTTGATATTTCACTGGAAAATTTGAAATTTGATTAAAAAAAATAATTTCTCGTTGGAAGTTTCATTTGTAATCAATAATACCTACTCAATTGACTACTAACTGTTCATCTCCAGTTATTAGACATAATCGCTGCCTTTCCACCTCTGTAGGGGTTGAGTATTATTCGACAGATACAAAGGAGGTCGCGGGTTCAATGGTCACTCAGTGCAAATCTTCCGTATGTATGAATATTGTGTGTTAGTAAAAAAAATCAAGTCTCCGTGGCGGGCGTGACAAACAAATACGGCGCTCACCCGTTAAGTCTAAGATATAATGGTTCAAATACATTATGCTCCCCCTATTTCTCTCCGGGGTAGGTAGATACAATATAGTGGTTTCAACCGTATTAGCAATAGAACGTGTGGTTTTCGAAATGAATAGCCAACAAGGTAGTTAAAAGCCGTTGAAAACAATGCCGGTACAAACTGTTTTAGCACAATTATGAAGAAACCTATTCTAAAAGTGCACACTATGCAGTCTAACTAGGTACATCGATTAACGTGGTACGGTTGAGCTGAAGGAGTAATGGGAACTAAAAAATTAGATCGACTAGTCGACGGGTGGTAATTGGCAATTAGCTCAAATACTGGGTAGCGTTGGTACAAAGTCATACCTAGCATGTGCGGGAATTTCCCGAGTAAGTTTTAATAGAAACCATTTTACTGTGTAAGATTTCAGAGTATTTTTGTGTACCACTAACTCAGACTAAAATATACGAATATTTAACATAGACGGACCGTACAGAACTTTATTTTATAAACAACTTAAGTCGCAGTCCAGCACACGGCCCGCCTGATGGAAAGTGGTGACCGCGTGGCCTATGGATGAGTGTAACACTAGGGGAGTTACACTCGTGCTGCCGACCCTGTAAGAATAGAGAGATTTTGTGACGTCAACGCAGAAGACATAAGCAGGTCAAGCCTTTGATCTTTCTAGCGAGCAACGCCGCATAAAGTAATACTAAAGTAGTACTATTTCGCTCGCTCTCTTTGTGTGCATGCACCAGTGTGACCACTAAGTTGACAAGAAAGCCCAGGTTCTAACAGATCATTTTGATCTCTGTTGCTTGTTAGGTAATGAATTGAGCAACAGAGAAGATGCTTTTTAGTTTTTCTTTCATTATTTTTAATTTTTGGATTCATGGATCTATTGAAGTTTCTGCTAACCGCTCTTGTAGTTTTTTTTTTCGGTTTTTCAATGAATCTGAAAAAGGTATCGGAGAGTTGGTTTTATTTTAAACAAGCATCGAGAGGTTAGATTCCGTAGCCGACCGCATACGACAACTGCCGACGCACGCAGCATAAACGTGTAATTCATTGCCGCTTCTCAATGGTCCCCTTTATCCGTATCGAAGTTTAATAAGTAATGGGTACGCCGTATCTGCTGCATGCGTATGAAGTTGTCGTATGCGGTCGGCTTCAGAATCACATCTTACGAATTTGATAAATATTTTGTGTGATCCTTTCCTTAAAAGCAAGCTGCAGTTATCTGGTTTCAGAAACCCTATAATAGTGCATAATAAAAGGTACGAGTACAATTCGTAACGGTGCCGGTGGTGTAGATAAGGGAGCGAAAAAGAGATATATACTGTCTGTTTCGCGTGAGTAATGTTTGGTGCCCGACCTCGTGCACTCCCCGGCCCCACCACCCCACCAGTAGACTCAGTGGGAATTTCTAAAAGGTCATGTCCAGTAAATATCTGCATAAAGTCTAGGAACTAGACATTTCGGTGCAGTTTGGGCTGTGTATTTGTTAGTTAATGATATGGTGATACTTCACATGGCTATTTATATTTGCGTATTTGACAGATTTGGTAAATAATTGCCATGTGTAGATAACAATATTTATTTGATAAAGTATTGACTTTATTGCCTATTTGAAAAATATGACCAAACCTCAGGGACGCTTACCGCGCCGTTACCAGTTTGTTATTTGGCTGCCATGTGTGGATGCTCGTATCCATACTAATATTATAATTGCGGAAGTAACTCTGTCTGTCTGTCTGTCCGTCTGTTACGCTTTAACGCCTAAACCACTGACCCGATTTTGAAGAAAATTAGATGAGAGATAGATTAGACCTTGGGAAAGGATACAGGCTATGTTTGGTCACGATAACCGGCGTCCACTCGGGCGGAGCCGCGGGCAACAGCTAGTTTGTCTATATTTGCATTCTTGCGTGTACGTTAAATACTTTGCCAAATATAAACGCCCAAGTACCTTCCATGCACTACTACATACAGTTGGTCCTGAGGTTTTTGTCAGCAATATAATAATAATATAAACACCTTTTTCCCTCTAGATAGGAAGAAACAACAGGGCCCATACCATGAACTCTTAAAACAGGTCAATAATTGAACTGCTGTCATTCTACCAACTGCAAATGTCACTTTGTAATCCAAAATATTTATATGACATTACAAAGTGACATTTGCAGTTGGCAGAATGACAGCAGTTCAATTATGGACCTGTTTTAAGGTTTATGGTAAGGCCGCAGCTCGCCATTGACTTCTATTCTTACAAACTTCATGAGCTTCCTCTCTCTCATCAATGCTTTCATGCAAGCCCTACAGTTTTGAGTGCTTTTGACCTAGCCTTTTTTCAATACCTACATCATTAATTTAATTAATGTTCATTCTTCTTCCACCTAGCGTTAATTCCCAGTCGCATCCGAAGCTTTCAGCTCGGAGTCTGGGGTCCGCTTTTACCAGTCATAGCTACAGATTTGGCTAGTTCCGATATTTTCCGTGAAGCGATTGTCATCTGACCTCCACGACCCAATGTTAACATTAGGCGATATCGAAGCTTTGCAGCTAGACCGTTGTTTTTTTGGACTTTTTAGGGCACCAACTACCCGTAACGATTGCCATAGAATGATGTTCTTATGGCAACCGGGACCGACGGCTTAACGTGCTCTCCGAGGCACGACCAGACCAATGCAAATACCCATATTTAATTCACACAAATATTTGCACTGAGCGGGGATCGAACCCGCGCCTCCTGTTTAGCGGCCGCGTTCACTACCGCTACGCCACGGAGGCTGTAATTAATGTTCATTCTGAGGGGTCAACCCTGGTTTGCCTACCCATTTACATTTATACGTTAATTACTTAATGTTAACCTATATATTTGATCTGCAAAACCTAAAACGCTTATCGCCTAAACTAAGCTTAACTTGTAGCTACAATATTTCACACGTCGGAGCCACAGTCAGACATTGAGCGATAGCACACTGAACTGTGATTATTACGATTTACTTGGAGTGTAGAGATCTGGCTAAGTCATTTAATAGCGCTATAATTAAGGATTAGTCAGAACTAAATGGTAGATATATTTAAGGACAGCTATTTAGGATGAAGCTTGGGTTCGCAGGCAAGATTTACACGAGTAAAACAGTACTGGTAAAACTTAATATGGATATAGGTACTCGTAGTTAATTTCTGGATGAGGTTTAACTTATTAAGTAACAAATTAAATCAATGGGTTGACAGGATCCTACCATCATATCCAACATCAGATCCAATAACGGATCTTTAGGCGTTGGCTAGGTCGTCGAGGTTTTGTAGGACCGTAGCTTCGTAGATCCGTAGACTCGTAGACCTATGGGTCTACGAATCACTACAACGTACATTCGTAGACCTGTCGATTCGTAGGTATTGATTTATAAAATTTACTTATGGCTACAACATCCTCCACCCCCAAAGGGCTTCGTGGCCCTGACAATCTTCCTTCTTATCAGTGAGCATTCGCTTCCGGAAAAGTCGGTGTAGCAATTAAACTAGGCAATCGCTATGAAGAAGATGACGAGGTGAATTCTAGTTGAAATTATCAATGTATATGGGTGATTATTACGGATATATTATGGCATTTCAAGGCCACTGCGGCGTAGCGGTAGAGCATTCGATTGCTACACAGAGGGTACAGGTTCGATTCCCGCTCAATACAAATATTAATATGCATGAATAGAATGATCCTATGTATGTATAATGTGTATGTGTATACATAAAAAAATGTATCTAAGTATTTTTATCCGCATTCTAGATTACAGTAGTTCAGCTATGCTTACTTTATTAGGTCTAGAGTCTAGATATCGCTGCGAAGAATATCGTAGGATATATTTATTTATTACCGAATATACTTAATATTTTGTTACGGAATCACAAATATATACGAAACGATCAAAACAATTCTGACGCCTATTATGTACCCCCATACAAAAACGACACTGTGCTTCATTATTATACACAAATGAAGTGTGCTCTATTCGCCTCACTTGACGGCAAAGGGCATTTTCGAGCAAAAAGTTGGAGGGAACTATTTCTATTCATATTACGTCATCACTATTTGACTTCTGACATCTGTCGCGCGACTCCTCGTACTTTGAATATGCTTTGTTCATTCATATTTCTTGCTCCAGAAATTGATTTGGTACGTTATAGTATATTTTATTGGTAAAAACCTCTAGGTACGTATATGTGGGGCAAATCTTCGTGAGGCGAACACGGAACAACTCATACTAATATTATAAAGAGAAAAGTTATTTAATTTTTGTATGTAACAAATAAACTCAAAATTACTTGACCGATTTAAGAAAAAAAATTGCCATTTGAAAGCTATATTATCAAGTGCTAACTTAGGCTATAGTTAATGAACACACTACTATCAGTGATGAAGGGGATCAGAATTCCACGCAGGCGGAGCCGCGACCAACAGCTAGTAAAAAATACGTTTATTATGATATACATTATAACTAAAACCGCGCCCTGGTCGACCCCGGGCCATCTTCCGTTTCGAGATGACCCCATCCTGGACAGTGATTATGACTATACCTATTGTATTTATCAAATACCACTATTTTAATGGATTCTTGTGCGATTAATTCAGTTATTTTCCCGATGTGCACAAACAGTTATACCTATATACCTTTTACCCCGAGAGGTTTCGATCGAATGCACCGACGCGCGACGGGTTGAATCCCGATTAGACCCTATAATAGAGTTGTTTAATTCATGTCTCTGTCTCAGTTAAGACCGCTGCAAGAATTTCAATGAAATATAAAATAGTTAAAATGGGTAACATCAAGAATTATAACGTTACAGTAAAAAAAATAGTGTTTGGGGTACAACAATGTAATGACAATGAGTGCTAGTAATGGTTTTTCAAAACTATAAAGTGTAAAAACCTTTTATAAATGAACAAAACATAACAACTATTAAGACCTGGACTTCCTTACCATGTTTCCCTCTTCCTACGATCACGAGCCTTTAAGCAGGGCGTGAAAAAGCATCTGATGAGACCGTCAAGCTGAGTGCCACCATTGTAACATGGTACGTGTCTATAATGGTGACCTTATTTTCCGAGATTTTGCCTTCAGCTTACCATTAGGCGAGGCGAGGTTAAATCGACGTATCCTATACAAAAAAAAACATTAACTTCATGAAATGAAATCAATTAAGATTAAGCTTTATTACAATAATTATCTAATTTTATTTCAAAATGTTACCCTGGCCATCCAGAGGGGAAACGCTTCTAGCTTAATGGGCACGTTTGGACGAGGGACTTGATCTTTATGTAAGTTAAAAAATAAATAAATAAAATAGATCAAGTTAAAAATTTACTTTTAATGTGGTATATACCCAAACTCTGTTATATTAAACTTCTTTTATAATAGAGCTGAATTCGATTATACCAAAAGTAATGAATTTAAATGAATGTCTTCAGCGATTTCCGCCCTCCCTGAGGAATAATACCTCGCAAAGTTTGCTATAAGATATGAAACTGACGTGGATTGATGCGACGAGGTTCTTGTTTGTTCTAAGCAAAAAATGGATCCCCTACAAAAAAATCTGAATACCATTGAAGCACAGAACAGGCCAATGTTTAAATCTTAATGGAATATCATAATATATAGCTAGTAATTAAATAAAAAAAGACGTGTGGCACTCGGGGACTGCCGCGGTAAAGCTATTGCATAGCATTTTTTATCAACTTGTGCAATTATAATTACTTACGTTAAGCGGAGCTACTTCGGAGCAGCTCGGCTCGATTCGTGCGAGCTTCGGGGTGTTAGGTTTTTTTCGTTACGGAATTTCTGGATTCGGTCTCCACGCTCAAGGCCCGCGATAGAAGCTATGCAATAGCTTAAAAATGAGCTCAGTACATTAAATTAGTTATTACTTACTGTTACTCCTCCACCGTGTGGGTGACGCTCCTGGTGTTGTACACGTTCATAGGCCACGGTAACCACTTTCCACCAGGTAGTCTACGCGCTTGTCTGCCACCTGTGTGCTATAAAATAGCCTTCGCTCTGTGAATGAAATAGTAAATGAAAACCATGCACGTGTTTTTTTTTTAGAAGGAGAGGTTGGGATTAATTTATCTTTCAATTTCTTCGAAAATAAACTAGGTTCATTTATGTTGAATTAAATCATTAATTTACTTGGGTAAGTTATATTTTGTAACTGGAATAATAATTAACATAAAACAAACAATAATTAATTTAGAGAGTTGATTGGAACTCTCACCATGGCGGAGGCGGTTAAGTTTACTTAATGTTTAAGTTTTACCGAGGTCTTCTGTAAAACTTAAAGTTGAATTGAGATTGATTGAATATCTTTCAACTTACGACAAGGTACGCGTGTAAAGTTTTTCTCAATTTGATGTATATAACATTATTTTTGTAATGGTTCGGGATATAGGTATTACTATTGATTCTGAAAGTTACTTTTGCCGACGTTTCAGATGCGTTGCAGCACCCGTGGTCACGACTTGATTGGCCATATATAACATTGGCCATTACCCACAGCATCGCTTGAATTCAGCCGTCGAGTTTTAATGAAGGTATGATTCTGAAGCCGACCGCTTACGACAAAGACAGACGCATGCAGCAGATACAGCGTACCCATTACTTGTTAAACTCCGGTGCGGATAAAGAGGATCATTGAGAAGCCGCAATGAATTACGCGCATGTGCTGCGTGCGTCGGCAGTTGTCGTATGCGGTATCGAAGCTGACCTACGGAGTCAACCGTTACAAACGTCCAAAAAAGCCTTCATTCTTGTTATATACGAAGCCTGCACTTTTATCAAACCTTAGATCCGCCCTTCTATTTTGCCTTACCATGATTTCAGTTACTTTTTTGGGATCGATTGACCGTCATCTCATTCCACAACCGCGAGAGGAGAGGTTTCACTAGATGCTCATTACTTAGTAGGTGTTCCGGATTTCAGTAAAGGGTGACTTGAGCCTGGAAGACCTTGATGGGAACCAATTCAATCGAAGACTGAAATTTACATGTTAAAACGGTAACTCAGTTGTTCAACAGATGATTTCTCGTCGCTTTTCATTGGGCGTAAAGTTAAATCGTATGAGCCGGTAACAAAAGTCCATATTAAAATCAACTGTTGGCAAATTGTCAATCGTATTTTCAATTCCCAATGCGGTTTTGCATGAGAATCGAAAAACCACAACCAACAAACTCTGGAGCGATTACTTTTTTGAATGGACCGTCGCCACTGTTACAATTCAGAGTTAATCAATTTGCGGGTAGCCAGTTTTAACTTGTGTGGAAGAGTTTTGGGAAGGGTGTCCATGTTTTGTTACAAAATGAGAGCCCAAAATTAAGCAGGGTTCTTTAATACGAAATATAAATGGATAGTTTAGGATTGAAAACTTCTATTATGAAATGATTTTCGGTACCTACTTTCATAATCAAGCAAGCATTCATTTTAATACTATTGTTAAAAGATTCTATGTTATTTTATAAGTTACTGATTCTAACGTTTCGAACGATTTTCTGCAGCATGGTAAGACTCAGTGTATTATTATAGTGGTCGTCTCATGTGTTTGCCAGAGGCTCATCCATTTCTCAGCAGGTGCTGGCTTTGTTCTTAGTATAGGGAGGTCAAACGGTCGTTGCTCTTGTAATAACCGAAGAGAACCATTTATGAAACGTAAGAGTTGAGTCTCTCAATTATTAATTTATCAATAAATTAATATTAATAGACGATATCATATTGTTAGTCTGTAGTAGTTCTGTGAACAAATATCTCTTAACCAATCGTCGATGTCTATTGAACATAAATATCACTATTCAATTTAGACAAGACACACACTAACCACTCTGTACGCTGAAGCATGCTTCAACCATGCAAAGGTAAACAGAGATCAGCAAATTCATGTTGCACTTACAATATTGCATGCAATTCAATGTTTCTGCAACTAGTACTACTAAGGTAGTTCTACCAAGATTGACTTTGCAAATTATGAGTTTTGGTATGGATAAAGATATTAATTTCTAGGGTGTATCAGGTTCCCCAGCTACACAGGTCGATATGACGAAATACACAGCGGTTTCAGTCGGTCCGAGTCTGACATACCCATCACTTCATCGACTCCGATGAGCTGAAGCCCAGGGGAGCTTTTACATGCAAAAGAGGTGTGCGAAAGGTAGCAAATTTCTTGTTACTTATTGGTAATTTTTATGATTACTATAACAAAATGAGCTATGGTCGAGATCTCACCTATCTTCGAGGCTCAAGTCAACCTTTTACCCACAAACTGGTAAATATACATTTGATTACGGACGAGGTTATGGCGTAGGATTTTCTCTCGGGTTTGATATCGTAAGTTATTTTAAAACACGAACTGAATACTCTATGTTAATACTTTAAACAAACATAATATATAGAAAAATACTTACGGTTTTGACAACAGTGGCACAATAATCCTTCATTTAGGTGTTCGAGCCTTCGGCTTGACCCACTGTGAGATAACCCTTTTGAAACATCAGCGCCATCTAGTAGTCTAAGCTGCAATCTTAGTAGGTATCTTGCGTATTGGTGGGGGTCAGTGCATCGGCGGGGGGAGTGTCATTGTGCTTCTTCAGTACGCTTTTGAATCTCGGCGTCGTCGGTAGTGAAATTTTCATTCGCAAGACGACACCAAAATATCACAGGTAATTACTTTATATATTCATATACACATTTTACGTCACGTGGGTGTCCCTAGTTGTTAGGGAAAACCTACAAATGACTATAATCTCGTGCATCACACATGTCGCCCGGGCACATGTAGGCCTCATATTCGGCCAACGTTGTCGTCTCGCAATGAACGACAACCTGCTTATGATTCCCAAAAATCATAGCAGAATGCACATTACGACGTAAACAACTATTGTGGGTCGCATCAAACGGCGGTGCCCCGACGAAGCGACCAGTCGCATCAAACGTCGCCCGGTTGAGGCGACCGGTCGCATCGAGCTATGCCCTACGTCGCGCCAGCAACGCGACTAGACGCATCGTTGATGCGACCGGTCGTATCAACTGATACAGCCAGACGCACCAATTGATCCGACAAACACATCGATCAACAACTGAATTGCAGCGCACACTCGCTGACACTCTGACAGCACATCAATTGATTCAACAACATATTGAACCAATTGATGAGCCAATTGTTGGCAGCAGTAACTGAACTACAAAGATGTTTCATCTGGTTCCCAGATCATGGCGCTGACAACAATGGGCGCCCTTTGTGAGCTGGTCCCACAAAACCACGAGGACTTCTTCCTACGAATAGTGGACATTCTCGACGACACATACCCGGGTGAATGGCGATCGTGGGCAGTTGTAAATTTTGCCTATTCGGACCTCTTCGGGGAGACGTTGTCCCCGAATGAGGAAGCAAAGCTGCGCTTTGCAGTCCCTACTAGAAGTCTAGCCATAGCTTACACACCGGATGATCCTTCCCTCTCCGAGAAAAAATACCGACTCATCAAACGAGTAATGCTCCAGTGGCCTCTTGGACGAGCAGTATTGTATGCCCCACATAGAATCATGGAGAAAATTCACCAAAAGTCATATGAAGAATTTATGCACACAGTAAAAGTTCTGAAGCCACAACTCATCTCCGTAAGAGGGAGCTCACCAAAAAAACGCAGCTCGCTGTCCCCTATAGCCTCCACGGCGCCTAAAAGTCCACGTCGCGAGCCGACCCCGGGCGATCCACAGATCTCACTATTTGAGAAGATGATTAGCCTTCTCACAAACCAAACACAGGCAATAGAAAGCGTTGCCACCCAGATTTCAGCGCTAGCATCAAAAAGTGAGCAGGGTGATACAGAGGACTCTGAATCAGAAGCCGAAAGCGCACAATCCTATGACGCTTTCCAGGCACCTTCGCTTAACCTCACCCCCGAGGACACCCTGGATTCTGAGGAGACAAATGGAGGACCACTTAAATATCAAATTGCGGAAGCTGAGAAAAAACTAGCAACACTGAAAGCAGCTAACAGTGCAAACAATTTGACTAATTGCGACTTCACACCTTCAACGATTGAAGCGGAACCCAAACTGGCA
Organism: Eilema depressum; assembly: GCA_914767945.1. Classification (NCBI taxonomy): domain Eukaryota; kingdom Metazoa; phylum Arthropoda; class Insecta; order Lepidoptera; family Erebidae; genus Eilema; species Eilema depressum. The sequence continues at coordinate 15,461,537 of OU612023.1, read as the reverse complement.
AAGGCAGATGCGCAGATAGCCGAACAGGGACGACGATGCCAACGCCTCGGTGATGATGGCTGGAAGAACGTACGCTACGCAGACGTACAGAAAACATTCCACGCTACGCCGGTGTTTGGGGCACTTAAAGTCAATAATGTCCTTGCCACGTCAACTCCATCCTGGAACTCGATGACACAGCTAGAAAAAAACTGACCTTACTCTAGGGGCCATAACGCACGGATTACTCCTTCAGCGGAAAGCATTCCAAGAAATCTGCAAAAATCTTGACACAAAGGCCCAACAGGACATACAGAAGAACCTTCTCTCTCCAGAAAGCCCCTTTCGCAAAATCTCTGACGGCCTCCTACAATATACATGTGGCCGAAGAGCCGAAATAATTCAGCTTCGACGCGAGACCTACAAATGTCCGAACAAGATCCTAAGTGAAGTCCTACACGACATCCCCCCTTCAGATACGCACCTTTTCGACGACGAAAAACTATCAGAGGTGGTAAAAAATCAAGGGGGGGCACACAAGTTCTTCCCAAAGAAAACTACGTCCGGTGTAAAAACCGGAAAGAAACCGTATAAGGGTCCTAACAAGCCTTACCAAGGAAAACCCCATACTAATAAAAAACCACCGATGAAGAATTTTCGTCACAACAAAGAGCTTTCAACCAACAACAACAAGCCTAGAACAGGTCAAAACTCCGCAAAAAAACCCTAAATCCAAGGTATTTTGTGCAGGTCAACTCGGGGAAAACATCAGTCTGTGGAAGTCGTTGGGTGCTCCAGAAACTATTCTAAGTGTTCTTAAAGGTTACCGCATCCCGTTCATTCGTAAACCGCCTCACACAACACTATCATTAAAAAAGGGGAGAAAATTTGAACCTAAATTTTCACAAGCTATGAATGAACAAATTTCCCAGTTAATCGAAATGCGAGCTATATCCCCAAACACATTTGACAGTGGCTACTTATCACCTACATTTCTGAGAGAGAAATCTAACGGATCCCACAGACTGATATTTAATCTGAGATGCCTAAATTTTTTTGTGTACCCACCAAAATTTCGATTAATAAGCTTAAAGAAAATCTCTCACATAATTGAAAAGGGTGATTTTCTAGTGAAACTAGATATTTCAAATGCTTATTATCACATTCCGATTTTAAAATCGCACAGAAGGTACCTATCCTTAGCGTTCAATGGTAAAATTTACAATATGAATTGCTTACCTTTTGGCTTGTCGAGCGCTCCATCTATCTTCAGCAAAGTTACCAATTGGGTAGCTTCGGTGCTTCGCAAAAAAGGAATAAGGGTCATTGTGTACCTCGATGATTTTTTACTCATGCACAGTGATGCCGCAATATTGGCAAATCAAGCAAAGTGGACCGTCCAGTTTTTAAAAGATCTTGGTTGGCACATTAACATCGATAAAACCGATCTACAACCTAAAACCCAAATAGAATACTTAGGCCTATTGTGGGATACATCGTCAAATCTAAAGATCTTACCAAAATCTAAGATTAAGAACGTAAAGTCATCCATATTAAACCTTTTGCGGAAAGACCAATGGAGCTGGATGGAGGCAAAACAGTTGCTAGGCAAACTAAACTTTGCATCAAATGTAATCCCACTTGGTCTCCTTCACTGCAGACTCATCCAGATCGCAGCAAAACCACTCCCGGACACGGAAAAATACAGGAAATTTCAATTGCCAAATCAAGTAAAAGAAGAGTTACGTTGGTGGCTCCAAAACATGACAAAAACATCAACCTTACAAAGTGCCCCGCCATCTGCTTTTGTAGCCACCGATGCCTCAGACATCGGGTGGGGCGCGATAGTAAACGGCAAAAAGCTCTCAGGTCGTTGGAGTACCTCGCAAAATCATTGGCATTGCAATCGAAAGGAATTATGGACACTGTTAGAAGTACTGCAAAAAGAACCGGCACAGCTTCAAGGGAAAACACTATTGTTTCAAACCGACAACAGGACGGCAGTCTCATACATTCGGAAACAGGGTGGTACAAAATCCAGGAAACTTTTGAGCATAGCATCGAAAATCCTAAACCTAGCCCAGCAGCACGAAATAACAATAGTGCCAAAATATCTGCCCGGCAGATACAACGGGCTGGCCGACAGCTTGTCCAGACTGAAATCTCAACAGGAATGGCATCTCGATCTAACGACCCAAGAAGCCATTTTTCGGAGGATGGGAATTCCAACAATCGATCTATTTGCATCGAATGCGTCCGCAGTAGTCCCAACATACGTAAGCGAGGACCACAAAGACCACCTGAGTACCTTCACGGACGCTTTCAGCAGACCGTGGAATTACAGCCTGGGGTGGATTTTCCCACCCCCAGCCCTAATTCCACGAGTCCTGCAACATCTGAACGCCTCTCACGGACACTATATCCTAATAGCACCGATGTGGGAGAAGGCATTTTGGAAACCAGAGGTGAAGAAACGAGCAGTTTGCCCCTCATACCAAATCCGGAACCTCGAAGCCCACCTAACAGACCTCCAAACCAACCTGCCACCTCGCAACATACAGAACTTACGTTTGGAGGCCTGGAAAATACGGGCTGGGCCGATGAGATAGCACACTGGAATGACAAGGAACGCGACTTCCTGCAAACAGCATGGAGAGCATCCACCATGAAAACATATCGCCCAACATGGAATAACTGGCGCCAGTGGTGCGCAAAAAACAGAATATCACCATCAGCCCCTAATCCGAGTGACTTAGCTCGATATCTGATCTTCTTACACGAGGTGCAGAAACTTGCCCCCAGAACCATACTGGTTCACAAGTCCACTGTGGCCACCTTTACTAAACCTAGCTTTAAAGAATCGCTGAGCGCCCATCCACTTGTGAAAAAGACAATCAAAGCAATTTTCTTACACAAACCACCCGAAAGAAAACCGTCGATATGGAACGTAGAGGATCTATTGCAGTGGATTTCACACAGACATATTGATGACACGAACCTGTTTCAGGTCTCTCAACATGTAGCCACCTTATTACTACTAGCATCAGGACGTCGCGTCCATGACCTGACTCTGCTGCACATAGATGCAGAACATTGTCAAATCACAGAAAGCCAAACTGTATTTTGGCCGCTATTTGGCTCGAAGACCGATAGTGCCAATTTTCGCCAATCGGGCTGGAATATCTCAAAGAACAATGACCTCAAATTCAATCTCTGTCACTGGATACCAATACTTATAAGAATATCCAAACAGCGCCGCTGCGCCGATTCGACCCTTACGAATTTATTTATTACGACAAGAGGCAGAGTAAAAGCAGCTTCGAGATCAGTCATTGCGGGCTGGCTGAGGTTAATTCTTAGGGCTGCCCAAATCAAGGGCTCTCCAGGTAGTTTCAGATCGGCTGTTGCTACAGACAACTGGACAAACAGAAATCTAGATATAGACGAGGTCCTACGCAAAGGAAACTGGCGCAGCGCACAAACCTTCTTGAAACACTATTTCAAAATCATTGAACCTAGAAGAGGTTTGGGCCCTATCCCGTCCACTAGTATGTCACAATCGTTTTCTCCCATAGAATAAGATCGACTGATTAGCTTAAGTTTAACAATAATTAGTGATACACGTTTCATGTGATTTCGTAACTATGTAGTACAGTAAGCTTCAGAGAAAAGGGACCCCCCTTGATAATGACATGAAAGCATTGAAGTTTTTTGAAACTTTGTCTAAATGTCATGTTGGTCTAGCGGCTATGACCTATGCTTTGTGTTTACGGTAACCGGGGGTTCAAATCCTCGGACACAAAGTTCTTTTTTTATTTCGTATAATTATTTTTTTATTCTCATAAGCACTTTTGTTAATTATTATTTAAGGAATCAAATTTTATAGTAGGTATGAGGTTTGTAAGAAAAGATAGGCTTGTTGTATAAACAATATTAATTTATTTCTCGAATTACATTTCTAGGACTACATGGAGTCCATTTCCTGGTTGAGTATACAGTTATTCTATCTGAGTTAAATTGGGGTTACTTATTTTTAGATTTACTTATTTTTAGAACGTAAATTTATTGACAAAACACAATACCCTAAGTATAAAATGTTTACTTCACTTAGGGTCTAAGTGAAGTATAAAATGTTTAATATTACACATAGTTCTAGAAACATAACTACAATATTTATTTACTTATTTATTTAAAGTTGCAAACATTAATTTTTTACACTCTGTATAATCTTTGAATATAAAAGAATGGTTGAAAAATGAAATGTTATTTATGCCTGTGAATCACAAAGAAAGAACCAACATGCTAAACTATAACAGTATAGCAATATACATCTTCCTCTTTGATCACATTTTGTGATAAGTAACCCTTTTAACACAACATTAGAAAAATATGTGAGGTCAGATGGTGCATCGTTAACACATTAGAAGATTACTAAACTTGTAAACAAGAGTAATGGGATTAGGTATTAATAATAATATAATATTATTATTATGAATGTTAGGACACTATTTCGCATTAGTTCCCAAGTTCTGTTTACCTTAGTTCCAGTTTAAAACCATCTGACCCCACAAGTTTTTTATAGGATTAAGATCCGGGCTTTTAGGCGGCCACTCAAACACCGTTATATGTTCTTGTGCATTTAGCCAGTCTTGCACAATTCGGGATGCACTAAAGGGTTATCCTGAACCAGGTAAATTTGTCCTTCTGGATATGCGACCCGCACTGATTATGCGCAGCATTACGTCTTTCAACACTTCAAGGTATCGCTCACTGTTCATGCGGCCACCTATTTCCACTAGCTCGCCTGGGCGCATTAAAGACATCCATCTCCAGTAACCTAAAATAATAAACCTTTTCAAATCTGTTTTTTTTTTTGTGATTTTATTTTAAAGAATATTATTATAATCATTTACTTACCTACCTAATGTTAACCGCCCGCTTGTTCTTAAGTCTTATATGTTTTTAGGGTTGAAGGGTGCCACTGAGTGAACTTCCACAATATCATGGTGCCGTTCTGATTCATGAGTGTAAGCAACTGGGCGAGGTCCTTGGCGTTCACATTTTATATCACCCGTCGCTTGATACCTTCGAATCTATCTACGCACTGTATTTCTCTGTGATGAAAATGATAATAAATAAAAGAAAGTCCAAAAATCTAACTTGTAAATAAATAGGTATATAATATCTATATTTTTATCGTAACTCTTACCGTTATGCCTCTATTCTTGCTCCCAGAGAATAACAATTTTAGCTTTCAAAAATGTTGTTATTCGAACCATACTTTCAATTTACTCAAAAAACTGATCAACAACTTAATAAATTGAATAATATTACGAGGAGGATTAACACCAATGCAAATTACCACGAATTATAAAGTTACCTTCAATCACAGTTTAGTAAATAAGACAAAGAAGTATTCTAATTGCAACCTTAGCGCGCTGTCACAGATATTAAAATACTATAGCCGTAGCCTATACAGCAGATAAGTTTTTGAAGTAAAAAACAAAATGACGGTAGTGCAACAAGCTGTATCAAGCGTAATCTATTGAACTAAACGAGAAATCTATACTAATTTCAACCTTATCTTTTAGTCAATTGAGCAGTTATTATTATCACATATGGTGTAGTTGAAATTTAAACACCGTAATCAACTTTGTTCGATAATAGGAGTAGGTAATGTCATTCATATTTTCGCCATTATTATCAAGTGAACCGTAGCCTAGTGGAGTAAGACGCGGTCTAAGTAATCGGCTGGCGCTGGAGATGCGGGTTCGTATCCTCAAACGGCACATAAATTAATGTGGCATCTTTTTGTGAGTATGTTGTATCTTGGTATACAATTGAGCCGAAAACGAAAAATATCACAAAATTACAAATATGAACATGCAAATAAAAGGCAGATGAAGCTGTTTGCAGCTCAGCGACGATCGCATCGCGTGACGTCATTCGTGAGTCATGTGACGCGGCCGGCGCGGCGCAGGCGGCGATATTCTTTAAGTATTGAGGGGGTCTGTTTTCTCTGACGCTGACTGTACAAATTAGGAAGTACCTACTTACACCTAATAAGAAACATTATTATTCTGTCTATATCGATTAATTAAACGTTAAGATATAATTAACTAAACGCCTTATTTTCTTATCCTCACCAACGGAGCTTACGGAAAAACTATTTTGAATTACAAGTCACAGTACGCTGGGTCAGCGCCGGCAGATAATAAACATCTCACAGTGGGTCAAGCCGAAGGCTCGAACACCTAAATAGAAACGTTTTTCCCCCGAAGGGTAAAAAACGTATATTTAGGTTTCAGCCGAAAGGCTTGACCCACATAGAAATGGCTTGCCGGCTTATCAGCCTTCTCGCCTCAATTCAACTTCGTACTGAAGAAGCACAATGACACTCCCCCCGCCGATGCACTGACCCCCACCAATACGCAAGATACCTACTAAGATTGCAGCTTAGACTACTAGATGGCGCTGATGTTTCAAAAGGGTTATCTCACAGTGGGTCAAGCCTTTCGGCTGAAACCTAAATATACGTTTTTTACCCTTCGGGGGAAAAACGTTTCTATTTGCTTCTGTCCTCACATATTTCACAAGCTCCTTCTACTGTCAATAAACCACTACACACATTTTCACCTTTCACGTTCTACTACAGAATACTGAAATAAAACTACTTACTTATATCGGATTTTATCGCGATATGTTATTTGTTATTATTTACTTTTAACCCGAGGTTTCGGCTACTTTTACAGCCATGATCGCGGGATGCGGATGACTAAAGATGGTAGTTGTCACATAGTTTGGAGTGTAAGTTATTTCAAAGTACCCCAATTATGATCTTTTTTTTATAAAATTTGTTCCTTTCGGAACAAGCTAAGGTTCTATAACCATGCTGCCTTGTCATCAGTGATTTTTATTCTTATTTGGATGATGATGAGGTAAGTGAAGATGATAAGCTAAGTGGCATAAAAAAAAAAAAAAAAAAAATGAGGATGATGATGATGACGATGATGATGATTGCTGCCTCAGTAAAGTGGTGGAAAATTTACTAAAGGCTTCTTACGGAGATTTGAAACCATCACGAGAAGTCACAATTCACTGTAATATTTCACTTTCCTACTCTTGTGCGCGTTTTCCAAGACGTTACGTCTAAAAATCCACCATTTTTACACATAAAAACTCGAACTCACACTAATTTTGAAAAATAAAATAACACCGCGACCGTTCATCCTCGTTTTGGCTCCAAAACTCCCGAATTATGATAAATTGTTTGTGTTACAACTTACGCAGAATGAGCTTACTGTGACGTTAAGTCTTGCTATATTTAACCTTTCTCCTGGTTTCATTAAGAAAATGACTGGGTCCCAGCACATATTAATAAATAGTTACTACGTAAGTCCCAGGCTATCGGGCTAAAAGAAAAATAATTACAAAAAAAAAACGCGATAGCATCCGATAAAAAGTTTTATTTCAATGAGTGAGATTCGAGTAAACTTCGACAGTATCAATACAGATGAATACTTGTCACCTAACAAAATTTCACCCGAATTAATTTCGACACAGATTATCCAAATTCAGGATATCAGATCAATGTTCTTGTTAATTAATATGGCGAATTATTAAGCTCTTTGACAGTTGATTGGGAACGATTATAGATAAATGATGCGTGTATAATTCGGCGTTGGAGCCACACGTTAACGGTTTCGGGCTTGACTTGTGATCAAAGATCTGTCTGCCCGATATTAATTTAGATTTAGACTTGTAGATTAGATGTAAATTGAACGTACACCTTCCCGACCTTGTGGTAATTAAAAGATTGCTTTGATATTTATAGGTATTATATACTTGTTGGGGTTATAGGAAACTCATTTTCCAGGAGAAGGAAATATGAATTGGGATATCATTAATAAAATAAATTACGTAAATAGAAGGAAATAGGATGGGATTTATGGATTTATACATACATATAATCACGCCGCTATCCCCGGAGTGTTAGGCAGAGGTGAATTAACACCCGCATCTCACCAATCATTGTATTTTGATCCCTTGTAATAGGGGGTGAGCCTATTGCCATATTCCGGGCACTATTTGTGACTCGAGTCATGCATCTCAGGCTGAGTCTGGGCTGTATATGTATTTATGAATTTAAAAATCATGAAATGGTTATAAACAGTTGATATTGACTTTGCATCCGAGAATTTTGACAAGGTTCTTCTTCTTCACCCTAATCGTAATCCCAGTCGCATACGAAGCTTTCGCTTCGGAGTCTGGGGTCCGCTTTACCAGTCTAACTGCGGATTTGGCTAAGCTTCGACATTTTCCGTGAAGTGACTGCTATCTGAACACCGCAACCCAATAGCGATATCGAAGCATTGCATTTAGGACAGCTGTTGGAATTTTTAGGGCTCCAACTATCCTTAACGACTGCCATAGATGTTTGTAAAGCAACCGGGACCGAAGGCTTAACGTGCTCTCCGAAGCACGACCAGACCAATGCAAATACCCACATTCATGCATACAAATATTTGCACTGAGTGGGGATAGAACCCGCACCTCCTGCGTAGCATAGATGCTGTCATCTATTATATATACACTCACTGTGTATAAAATACACTGAGAAGTGCTTTATTTTAAAATATACTTTATTATAAAACTAATTAAACAACACAGTCGGCCATTACAGTAATCAAAGTTAATTTTCAAAATACAAGCTTTATCAACAACCTGACGTATTAACTAACTAGTGCTTTTATACTTTACGACACGATTTTATTATTTTGTCGGCATCAATTTAGTATGTCATATTATCTGCCCCTCTAGACAAGTGACAATTCGTTGACCTGAATATTGTAGGATAGAACGATGCCTGAATAGGAATTGACGTATATGACAGTCGTCAACGACGACTGACAATATGATGATAATACGTCATTCAATAATGAATTACATGTACGTCAAATCTCATTCAGTCATCATTCTATTCCACAAACTGTTATAATAGGATTGAAATATAGGACAGGTTTCTACAGGGGCATCTCGATGACCCTGGGTCTATTTGGGCATATTATAATATGCCAGAGGCAATCCTCGACAACTAATGACACAAGACGGAGTAGAAAGTTCGTCAGTCAGATGGAGTAATAGACTTGATACGTGAAGCTTTAAGACATGACTTTCATTTACTAAGTCTTGGATATTAAAGAAATACGCAAACAAAACATTTAATGCGAGTATATTATTAACGTGGGACTGTGACTGACAGGTATATAATCAAAGGGCATACCTAAGGCTGGACGTCGCGTATCGGGCACGCAAGGGCAGACTGTGACGTGTTCCACGTGCCCTTCACTAAATGAAGGGGCAAGGCTGCCTACACTCCATGACTAGGCCAAATGCAGTGCGATAGGCAGCCAAATTTGCCGTAGTTCTTGGAGGCTTGCTAGTAGACTTGTAAAGTCCGACCAATAAAATAAAAAACCCGTACTGGGGGCGCCAAAAACACTATGATTATGACAACACCAAGTATAGTGATACACATGTAAAATGCCAAGTGTACAAATATTTTTTCAACACACTTGCTTATGAACAGGCTTTTATTTCCCCGCAATTAAGCACGGAATGACACCTAATATAAAACTGTGACTTTTTCATTGCTTCTTCTTCCTCCTAGCGTTATTCCCAGTCGCATCCGAAGCTTTCAGCTTGGAGTCTGGGGTCCGCTTTTACCAGTCATAGCTACAGATTTGGCTAGACCTCGATATTTTCCGTGAAGCGATTGCCACCTGACCTCCACGACCCAATGTTAACATTAGGTGATATCGAAGCTTTGCAGCTAGACCGTTGTTTTTGGACTTTTTAGGGCACCAACTACCCGTAACGACTGCCATAGATGTTCTTATGGCAACCGGGACCGACGGCTTAACGTGCTCTCCGAGGCACGACCAGACCAATGCAAATACCCATATTTAATGCACACAAATATTTGCACTGAGCGGGGATCGAACCCGCGCCTAGTGCGTAGCGGCCGCGTTCACTACCGCTACGCCACGGAGGCTGTCATGTTTTTCATTGCTATTATTCACAAAAGTGAGTTATAGACTTACAAGGACTGGGCACAAATCACAACACAGTAGTATCCGTATAATAGTTTACTGCTTGGAATGGTAAATACAAGTTAGACATACAGTTACATTACACTATGTATAGAACAGGGACCACGCGATATTGTTTTTCGGACTGCATAAAATTCTTGTATTTTATGCCTAACAGCACAGAGATCAAAATAATCGAGCATGATTTTCTTTTTTGCGTTAGGCTTATTTTTCTTAGGCGTAGAAAATACATTTGACGTTTGACCTTCTCTTCGTATTTTTATTACAGAAGATCGGGATATACCTAAAAATGTGAATAATAATTAGTCACAGTAAAATCAGTAGTTTAGGCCAATTTCATTGCACGTACTCTATGATGTACTTACCCGTCATGTTGACAAGGTCCGTGATGTTATTTAGAGGAACAGAGTCCAATCCTTCCTACTTTTTATCCGACAAATACTTTGTTATATTATAAATTACTTTTCTTAACTGGCTTTTAATAGTTTTCGGCATATTACTATAGTTTTGTAGTTTTGTAGCGCTCTCAAACTCAACAACACGCACAATTGACACCACACTGACAGATGACCATAATGACATTGTATAGATTGTTACCATATGAAGAAATTAGTTCCAATAGTTTACCGCAATATGGCGAGGTATTTTATTTTACTGGTCGGGCTTTAAGTAGATTTATTAGTAAACTTGTTAGTAGGCGTATTAGTAGACCTGCTAGAATACTTGTTAGTAGACTTGTTAGTAGTCTCGTTAGTAGACTTTTTTTTAACTTGTTAATAGACTCGTTAGTAGACTTGTTAATAGAATTGTTAGTAGGTAGATTAGTAATAACCGATTCGGGTGACGGAACATCGTGTGGTTTTAGTTGGTTCGACGCCCACATAGTTACTTCTCGGTTAGCACCCGTGGGATTCATAGCACGTCAAAAATGTAACCTTCATTCATTGTGGATTGTCTCCACACCATAAAACTTGACATGAAGTTTAAGTTATTCAAATGTTTTCGTGATGATTCGTGTGCTCAATGTGGTCGCGGACCACATTGAATTATTTTCGTGCGCACTGAATGAATTCACTAGAGCCACCTATAACGTTGTGATATGGAATATTGACACATTATATTGACTATATTGAATTCATTTTTAATTAATTGTATTGTGCGCTGTATATTATTTGATTGTTTTATATTCCATTAATTCATTAAGTTGACTATCTATATGTTATGCTGACTGTACCTACTGTGGTTTGTTTGATATTATTTGACCTTTTTGATTTGTTACTTTATTCCATTAATTAATTAAATTGATTATGTGTGTTATGCTTCCTTTAATGTGGTTTGTTTGACAATCTTTGACTTATAGTGACTTTTTGTTATAATATCTGACTTCGTTTTTCTTTTTTTTTTCAAGTATTTCTGTAATTGTTTTTATAATTTGATTTTGGTACTACACTAGCGAATTGGACTCATCTGTAAGGTTAGTGTGAGATGTATAAATAAATAATTAAATTAAAAAAATAAAAAAGTTTTGTAAATGACTTTCTCAATGATTTTTTTTTTGTTAGAGACTGACTCTCGGTCTCTCGTACGTTTGTAAGACATGTCAACTTCACACACTGAAGGCTCATTGATTTGTCTTTTGATTGATTCCAACTTCAGTGTGCACATCTGCTGATTGATGGACGAAACTTTGGCGCAGGCCTTTCTCTTGAGGTTAGAGGGTTAAGCTCGTCTTTTAAAAGTTCAATCCAATCGTTAAGGAAAGATAAGTGCAAAATTTGTATAAAAACGGTAACGGCATTCGGATGTTGATGATTCTAGAAATCACCATGCTATCTGAACCCAAAGGAAGTATAGCTCAACTAGCTTGTATTACGGGTTCTAGAATGCATTTGATGAATGATGAGGTTGACTTCAGTTAAACAATAGTATGTATGTGAAACTAGGGCTGTAATCTGTTTTAATATTATAATGTTTAAGAGTTTGTTTATTTCTTTGGTTGAACGCGCTAATCTCAAGAACTACTGATTCGAATTTAAAAAATCTTTTTGATTTGAATAGCCCGTTTATCGAGGCAGATTATAGGCTAAATATCATCGTGCTACTACTCAGGAGAGCGGAGCAGTAACCATAAATGTCCACAAATCCGGCAAATTCCCATACATTTTTGGAAAATTCGTCAATTGTGGGCACAATGGTTTAAATAAATGATCCTGGTGTCGAATTATGCGACGGGCGAAACCGGGTCGGAGCAGCTAGTCATATTATAAAGTTAACATACTGCTATTAACTGCCAGTTGTTGTTAACACCAGTATGAACTATAGCAGCTGCCAGGATGCGTCTAATTTATACATGATGCCATATAAATCACATGCAATGCACATGTCATGTCCACTTAAATTTAGTCTAACAATCGTGTAATCTTATACTACATACAAACTCTATAGACACAGTAATGACCACTATAATTCAGCGTAAAATTAGCTACTAAAAGCAGTTTATACTTGATAAAGAAGAAAGTTAACATTATGATGAAAATGTGTTTGTTTTTATGTTAAATGCCATTTTTACTTTTACCCTCGATGGAATGGAGACGGTAGGTATATGTGTTTGGGGTGAGATGATGTTTGTTAGTAAAACAGCCTCAATCCTATCCCATCGTATAATGTGAAGACACGCCTTGTTGTCATCGACACGATAATAATTAAATAGAATTGATTCACAATGAAAATACCAATTTTCAATCCATTTGATATTCACTGAATAGGTTGTTTCAAAACGAATAATGAATGATTTCATATAAATTGATTTCATTAATGGTTGTTATTATTTTCTTTCAATATTATTTAAGTAAAATGAAAATGTATGTGGTTTAGTGTCCGGGCTTAGAACACTATTACAACTACCGACCATTTTAGTACCTTTAAAAGCGGATATTGCCTACACTCCAGCAAAATATTGTACAGTATACTGAACACGAACAACTAATGTTTTCGTAACGTAAACGTATCGAGAGAACGAAGCATTTTAGACCGGGAGATGATGACAGAAAAGTTCAAGTCATTTGTTACAAGTATGGCGACCCTAGAGGGTCGAATTGGGTGATTTGAGAACCGAAAATAGTAATTTCAGAGCTGGCCCGCGGGGCGTAATTACAGGCTGATTAAAACAATTTGTTACAGTATGGCATAATTTTTTTATACAAGCAGAAAGTGCAAGCAACGTAAGTATAACATTTCTAACACGTACGCGAGCCCATTCTTATTTTATAACAAGATTTTAATACGTAAATCCGAAAAAAATAATTAATCATCCTGTAATTAAACACCCCGCGGTCCAACTTTAAAATTACTATTTTCGGTTCTCAGATCACCCAATTCAACCCACTAAGGGTCTCCATACTTGAAATGACTTGAACTTTTCTGTCATCATCTCCCGGTCTATTTACATTGGCAAGCTCCGCACACACACAGGTTTGCAGTAGGCAGCGACCAATCACAATGCTCCGTTCTCTCGATACGGTTACGTAACGATTACGATAGTTTTTCGTGCTCGACGCACATGTCATCAAGCGCATTACGCGTTTTGAACGCTTTATTTAATGGAATATGTTTGGAACGAAGTCGCAGTGCAGTAACTGTATCGTATCGTAACCTTATGTACTAGTAAATAAACATTCGCAAATTCAGAGATGATTGTATAGGAAAATTTCATTACGTGTCTGCGTAGCTCAGTTGATTAGAACATTCCCTGTAAGGGACTGGTCTAGATCTGGTTCTAGTCCCGTCTTAGACATTCACTTTTTCCGATCTAGATCTATAGGAAAAATTAGCATCTTTTAAAATTTCATTAAACCATACCTATGTTTCCTAATTTTCAGCAACTCACTTTCCTTTCAAATAAATCTGCTCACTGCCCAGTCGTGTGTTCAGACGATGCCTAGTTACTAATATATCTATAAACATGTATATACTTAGTCATAGCTTAAGGAGACGTCCAGCCAGACACTGGAACGCAATCTCTGCGTCTTGTGCTCTCCAGACACCGTGTTGATTACGCCTTGTCACTGTGCATATTCTCGCTGTCACATAGCTTTGTACGAAGACGACTGTATGATAATTCACATTGGAGTCAATTTGAATATTTTATTTATTATGTGCGGCGTATTTTTCTTGTGCAGGATGGTGTGCTGCATATATTATTTTAATATTCTGAGCAAGATGCTTTTCACGTATTTCACGTCTAACCACAGTTTCATGGAATACGCAAATACATCTGACCGCAAAGCTGAAATGTATTTCACAAGTTTTGTGTTGGAATTTAACATTGTACAACAGTGTTGAAGTACATCATAACAAAAATATTCATTGGATATAAATAACCCAAGATACGCTTTGTTTGCGCCGGAACTAATGCAAGGATACATACATACATACCTATATCACGCCTGTAAATCCCCGAATCTTGCCAGCTATGATTTTCGATCCCACGTAATAGGGGGCGAGCCTATTGTCGTCAAGCAGGCACTTAGTCATGAGCTGTATGTTTACTGTCGGATGGAGAACAGCCCTATCCCTTAGTCGCCTTCTACGACACCCACAGGGAGAGACAGGTTGGCCCTATTCTACTCCACTGAGAACTAATACAGCCTCAACACAAGGAAGATGATGATAAATAGCTAAGACAAGATTTACATTATTCTTGACAAAAACTTTGAGTTACAAGAGGTGCACGAGAACCCACAAAGATGATCATCAGGGTCAAGCCAACTTCACCTGTGAGCGGAAAGACCTCCAGATTGAAGGATGAGGCTGTGGTACAGACTATCCTCTCGAAGTTGGGGGGTCGGACCGTGCTCCTATGAAAGCCTAAAGGCTAAATTAAAAGGAGGTGAACCTGGAAAAATGCTAAGCGAACTGTAATGATAATGATGACCTGTGTAACGAGACAGAACGTCACATGTCTTTATAAGTAATAATACGGGTTTCTGGTAGATGGCGCTATTCTTATCAGATTGTAACGAGACAGAACGTCACATGTCTTTATAAGTAATAAATCGATTTCTAAGAGATGGCGCTGTAATCAATAATAAAATTAATATTTAGAAGTAAAATAACAAAGGTTTGTTGCAATACGATTCATGAAATAATCTGTTTTAGAGGAAAAGCTAATAAATGAAATTGGATTGTTGATAAATGTAATGAAAGATAGGGTTTTTCATATTGCATCATCATATTGACTAGTCTAAGTAATAATACGGGTTTCTGGTAGATGGCGCTGTTCTTATCAGATTATGATGGTTTTAAATCGATATAATTATACTATTTGAAGAGATATTCTAATAATAAGGAATTCTAATTTAATTTAATGTTTTAAATTGGATGTACAAAAGGGTTTTTATTATTAAATAATATTATTAAAAAAAAAAAAAAAGAAGGGAAGGAAAGAAATACTTGGTATATTTTGTTAGGTTGGGGATATTGATAGATGTTTAGATAGTTTCCGGTTTGGAAGTTATTTATAATGGTAAATAAATAGAATGAATTACAAAAAAAGGTGAATTGAAGTAAAGAGAAGGGAAGTTAATTCAGTTAGGCATTTTAAATTGTATAAAGTGAATATTTCTCACAGGGAGTTAATATTAATAATTAAAAAAAAATATATTTATTAAGTTGCGAGCATTGGGAAGCAGTACTGGATTGGTCTAGAAATATTGCGGGGTTTGTAGGAATTAAAAAGAGGATTTAGAAGACGCTGATTGGTGCAAAGGAGACTCCCGCCGAATTAGACCGCGAAAATTGTGAGAAAGTTGGGATTTGGCGCGATCCTCGTTCATTCTCGTTTGAGACAGCAAGCGTGGGTAACTGGAGGGCGGGTTACCAAGCGGGATTTTGGAAAATTTGTGGTAAACTAGTGAAACTTTGCTTTGTGAATTGATTGAAATGATTTTCTTATATTGAAATTCGTGTTAATTCATTATAATTGATAAAATCGCGTTGCATTTGTGTAAAATCATGATTCTTTAGTGAAATTTTAGCTCGAACATTGGTTGAAATGTCGCGTTAACAGCATCTTGTTGGAATGGTAGCAAGACTCCTTTCCTGGCTTCGCTGATTATCTAGATATGAAGCGTAGTTCGTTCGAGTGAGTCTGCTCAACGGCCATTCCTAACGCGAGATGTTGTTTTAGGAGTTCGAATGGGGATAGTAGGTATAAAAGGTTAGGCTAGGGCTAGGGGCTGAGGCCATAGGAATAGCTAGGGAATCCCAATAGGTAAGTCTGTCGATGTGGCAGCCACGAGTGGAGACCTGACGGTGTTAACTAAGCTCGTGACCACTTTTAGCTAGTTTGCTGATAATCCAAAATGGCGGGACAGCTTTCGACTTTACCTGAGTTTCAGGGTCGAAAAAGCCATCTGAGTGTTGATACCCAATAGTTTGACCTAGTCACATTTATTGAAGTCAACAGCTCAGTCTTATATAATTATATATTTATTTATGCACACAATACATATGTAGGGTCGTCATGAGGCAACATCCCAGACTACGGTCGTTGTTCTTGTGACAAAACACGGGTCTTAGGTACGCCAAAATCAGGCTTGACTCACCTGTAATCTTTATTAAAATAGTTAGGGACATAACACACTACACAATTAGTCTAAATGGGTATAATTTGTACAAACACAGGGAATAGACTTATAGGTAGGTGTAGGTACACTTGATAAACCGGGATTAGGAATAAACTAACTTTTAAGCGTAATTACGTCTGTTATGGAATCTAATAACCGTCATGGTTTGTTGTAGGAAGGGGTTATAATTATTATGTAAAGTTCAGTGTTAGACCAATATGATACGGTGATATAAGAAGTTACGAGTGTGTGTGGCTTTGTGTTTGAATCTGACTTTAACTCAATGATACAGTCATGAATTCCCTCAAGGTCAGTTCGAATTATTGATAAAGTAATATTTCAGAATCTTAACTGTTATACTCTTTAATTCAATACAGAAACTATTCAAACAACCTAGCTAATAGTTGATACAAGTATTATTAATTTCAAACTCCTTGACAAAAGATGAATTGTCTGTTTAAAGGCATTATAGAAGAGTATTATTATTGTTATTCTAAATCAAGAGACTACCATAATTTGTAGTGTAATTTAAAGTGTCAAATTGGTCATTTGAATAAAAACAAGACTAAAAGTCAAATAAAGTATCTTATAGTATTACAATATTAGTATTCAATCATATACTAGACTATTTGTTTAGCCAACCGGGTATAGTAATATTATGAACAAAAGATAAACATAGTACCTACCTATTAACGGAAAGTGTAACGATATGGGGTTGGTGATTGATAACCGATTGTAGATTGAGTCATTCATGTTCTTGTGTTGTTTTGCAGTTAGTTATATTTTATATGCAAATAACCAGAGAAAACCGTTAAGGTTTAGTTTATCATGACGGGACTTATGTCTATTCTACTGTGACTAAAATAGTTCTCAATTGCAACAATTGACTTAGTATTTGCTCATTTAATCGAGTATGGTCTGGAGAATGAGAATCTTATCACAATAGATGATATTTTCCAACTATGGAATAGATTCAAAACTCCTAGACTTGGGCAATAGACCCGTACACATATATAGTCTAATAATGACTTGTGGCAATCTTGGTGATGTGAGTAACTAATAAGTTTACAACTCAACTTTACCTACCTAAAACTTTAGATTGGTTTTGGTGAAATGGACATTAGTTCTAAGATGAAATCTATTGTAAATTTCTTAAGTATCTACTGCAAATATGCACTCTAACGTGAAGGGAATATAAAGGTTACTTATTATTCTCTCAGTTATTGTATACCTACTTTAATTAGGTTCTACATTAAAAGAATGTTATATACATCTCTATGATATTTTTACACCTCTAGAAGGGGGATTAAGCCTTTAATTAGGTAAAGGGAATGATATATTGTAATTCCACGCCATTCGAATTGGTGTTTGTCTGTTATGGGAGCCAGATGTCTTGGCCAGGCGGAGTGAGTAAAACTACTTATTCCTTACCTATAATAGACATAGGAACAGTTATTCCTCAGTTGGTGTGAACTGTACTGTCTTGGGCGTGTGTTCATGGGGCCCTAGACCGAAAAACAAATATATCATGTTGAGTACAATCATTGGTAATATATCAATAACTCATATAAGGTATTTGATCCAATGAGATTAATAATTATGAATAAATCACATAAGTGCAGGATTCAATTAGTCTATATATTGAACTAAATAAACATATAACATGTTGAAATCATTAGTTGTATAATAACTGAACTATAATTAATTTCAGTAAGAGATTAGGTAGGTATTACTATAGAAGAAGTTTAATAATTTAGATAATATCAGAATTATTTAGATGGGTAGTCATTATAACTATCATAATTAGTTTCAGTAGTAAATTAAGTAGGTATCCAATTTAACAAATATAAATAGGTCAGGTAATATATTTATAGAAAGTGAGGGTTCCTTATCTTAATTAGAGAGTTAGCTATTCATGTTTACAAACTAGTAGAATATTAATTTAAGTAGGCGTTTATTTTAATGAAGAATTAGCACATACTCCCCTTTATAGAGCATAGGGTAACTACGTATCATGATAAGAGTCCTTTCCCACTACGACGTTCATTGGCCAAATTAATATTAAGTCGTAATAGAATTTATATGTATCATGATAGAGTTATTTGATAAGTAAGTAGGTATTGTATTGATAGATTTGACATCAAATGTTAGTTAGGAAGTTGAATAGGAATTGTGAGCTTCACATGGGTGTGGGATAAGAGCATGGTAAGAGTGGAAAGAAGAGGGTAAGGTAGAAGAAAACGGTCAGGAGTTAAAGAGGGGTACAGGTAGGTAGGTAGGGAGGTTACAATTTGGTGGCGCCGTGACCAGGATCAGAATAGAATTAGGATAGGATAGGATAGTATAGGATGTCTTGGTGCTATGTTATAGTAGTGATGATGATGATTATTATTTTAGAACAGTTATAAATAAGTTATTGAAGTTTATAAGGGGGTAATTATTTATTAAAAAAAAAAAAAAAAAAAGGTATGGGTGGAAACTAATGTTAATAATGAGGTATTTATAATGAGGAGGTACGGTATGTCTATACCGTACAATTTGTTGCCGTATAAATAAAAAGGTAAAAGGGAATAGTTGTGCTAAAATAATAAAACATAGTGAATAGCTAGAAATTATATTTTGATAATAATTGAGGATTGAAACTTTAAATATATTAATCTTAATTTTAAAGGTAAATGATTAGGGTCGATTAATTAGTTATATTAATAATAATAAATAATGAGGAACGATAGATAAGATAAATTAATATTATTGTGATAGTAATTGTTGAATGACAATAACAGTTTAGCAAAATGGGGGTCGTTAGTTAGACATAGTTGTTATTAGTAAATAATGGGGGTCGTTAATTGTTTTACATATATTTGTTGTAAATAAATAATGAGGGGTTGTTAATCTAAATAAATGAAGGAATCCAGTAAAAATAAATGATGGTTATAGGTTGATGAAAATTCCACTTATCCAAAATTTGAGTATTTGGATTAGGAAGGTTATTAAACTTAATATAGTGATGTTTAACATAGAATGTTATGTATGATAGGATGGAGAATTTTAAAACAATAATTGTAGGGCCTGAAAAAAAAAAAACAAAAAGGAAATTTAGTGAAATACAAGATAGGAAACGGTGGGAATTGGTATTATTTGTTTAATATCAATTCTCATCGATTTAATCGAGTTGAATTAACTTGTGTGAAAATTGATTTATAGTAAAATTTGTGTAAAATTTGTGAAAAAAAAAATTAATTAATTTTAAAATTTGTGGAAATAACAAAGAATTATAATAGAGAAAATTTAAAATTTGTGGAAATAACAGTTTGTGCATTTTATTTTGAAAAGATTTTGTTTTTGAGTGAGGAAGATGGTTAGGCCTAATAGACGAAGGAAGGTGCCAGTTCGCTTTATAGAAAAAAGTGCGGTAAATACAGGAACGGATGGTTCAGAGGAGGTGGAAATGAGTGAAGTGGAGCCTCCAGTTTCCACTTCTCATCACTCAAGAAAGAGTCGTAGTCCGATTAGAAAATGCATAGGAAGGAGCAGGAGAGTAAATTCCACTTTGACGACTGTTATATTTAAAAGGTTGAATCGTGCTATAGAAGGGTTGTCTTCTCGATTAGAAATATTAAGAAAGGAAGTGAACGAAACTAAAACAAAGCAGAAAGATAGAGAAGAATGTGGTTTAAATACTGAGGCATCTTTGGGAAGAAATAATATTATACTTGAGGAACAGGAAATTCCGGACATATCTCAAACATCAAACAGTGAAAATCTGGAACCGAAGAAGGGGAACGCTTCCAATATTAGGGGGAATGCAGACCAAGATTTGTTTAGAAGTGTGAACTATCATATAAGAAATGTTACTATAGAGAAACCAAAATTTGGAGGTAAAGAACATATTCATCCGGTAACTTTCTTGGAAGACTTGGAAATTTATTTAAGGAAAATTGGTCATAATGAGAATCAATTGGAAATTCTACAGGAATGTTTAGAAGGTGAAGCCAGGGAATGGGCGAGAGTTTTCAATGTACGGTGGAATACCTTAGAGGATTTTAAATTAGATTTTTTGAATACCTATTGGGGTGAAAGTAAGCAAAACGAATTGAGACGAAGTATAGTAAATGGTGTTTGGGATCGTGAAAACTTTCCATCAATGTTGGGTTATTTCCTAAATTTAACAGGGAGGGCACAAATGCTTACATACAGAATGTCTGAGAAGCAATTAATAGGGGATATAATTAGGCAATTCCCAAAATACGTCCAACAAGGTTGGTATACCTCCAAAATAGATACAGTAATAGAAGCGGCAGAATATTTAAGAGGAATGGATGATATTGCCAACCAATACAATGGGGTAAATCAATTTGTGTCAACTAAAGGAAAAGAAACAGATAAGAAGTTTAAAGATTATCAGCAAGGATACAAAAAATGGCCAAAACCTTCAGCAAACCAAAAACCAAAAGAAGCTACAGCGGCGTTAGCTTCGGCAGAGAACGCTACATTAATAGAAGAAACAGTAGGGTTAAACTAGAGGGGATTGGAACTTCGGCTCTCGGTCCAGTCTCAATTTCAGGGAGCAAGGCATTAGAAATAATGTATAAAATGGGTTGGAAAGTAGGTTCATCATTGGGAATAAATGGAAACGGTATTAGAACACCTATAACTACTATATTAACAAATAGAAGTCGTACAGAAGGATTAGGTTATAAAACGTTAGAACCAAAACAGTTAAATATCGAGTTACAGCTAGTAAATTTGTTTAAATGGGTAAATAATATTAAACAAGGGGATTCGTTAGATTCAATAAATGCAGGAGTGGTGTTTGAGGAGGAGACGGATAGGGAAATAAATTTAAATTTTACATCAGAAGTTATGGTTCGAATATTTGAGCGTGAAGTAATAGCGTTAATAGATACGGGATGCGACATTACTAGTATATCTGAGGAGTTTTTAAATGAATTGAAAGCTGACGAAAATCATGATATCCCTTGGTTGCCGATTAAACCGTTCAATATTAAAACAGCTGTAGGTCATAAAAGTGGGGAGATTAGGAAAGTGGTTTTACTACCTTTAATGTTAGGGGAGTTTGTACAGCAAACTGGGTTTATAGTAGTACCAGGATTAATAAATCCAATAATATTAGGGTTTGATTGGTTGAGGAAGAATGAAGTGATACTTAATACAGGTCCAGTAGAAAGGGGTTTAATTCTGAAACAAGCGGAACAAAGATCTGTGATACCATTTTTAGAGGGGGGTAATGGTAAAAGTTTTAAAGAAGTGCAAGGGTTAATAGCTAGACAGGATAGACAGAGTGAGATAAATTGGTCGGAATTTGAGATTGATCTCAAATTAGAATTAGGTCAAAGGAAAGAATTATTAAATTTATTACAAAAATTTGGGAGTTTGTTCATTTCTCAATTAGGGAGGGCAAACTGTTATCAACATAAAATAGTCATGAGTTCAGAAGTACCAATTATTAGGAAAAGTTATCCTGTTCCATATGCTTATAGGACGAGAATTGAAGCTAAATTAAATGAAATGGAGGAATTGGGTATTATTAGTAGATCAGCAACTCCATATTGTAGCCCACTAACATTTACAATTAAAAAAGATGATTCTATTAGAGTGTTGCTAGATGCTAGAGAAATTAACAAATATATGGTTGCTGAAACAGAGAAACCACCTTTACAATTAGACGTGATAAATTCGTTTCATGGAGCAAATTTTATAAGCATAATAGATTTAAATAATGCATATTTTCAAATACCTATTACACAAGATAGTAAGAAGTATACTGGTTTCACTTT
Organism: Eilema depressum; assembly: GCA_914767945.1. Classification (NCBI taxonomy): domain Eukaryota; kingdom Metazoa; phylum Arthropoda; class Insecta; order Lepidoptera; family Erebidae; genus Eilema; species Eilema depressum. The sequence continues at coordinate 15,439,022 of OU612023.1, read as the reverse complement.
TAATGGGAAGTCTTATGTTTATAATGTTTTACCTCAAGGGTTAAAAACATCGGTTGGAAGTTTTAGTAGAGCGATGGATATAATATTGGGACATGAAGTTAGAGAGTATTGTGTGAATTATTTGGATGATTTAGCGATAATAACTGTGGGAACGTTTGAACAACATTTGGAACACTTAAATGTAGTACTTGGAAAATTATGGAAAGCAGGGTTAACTTGTAATTTAAAAAAAATGTGAATTTTGTTGTAAGGAGGTTAAAATGTTAGGTTATATAATTTCTACGGAAGGGATACGAACTGATCCAGATAAGGTTAAAGCAATTCAAGAATTTCCAGTGCCAAAAAAATTAAAACAAGTAAGAGCATTTTTGGGGTTATGTAATTTTTATAGGAAGTTTATTCCAAATTATAACAGACAGGCTCAACCACTGTATAATCTATTAAAGAAGGATAAAATTTGGAAATGGGGTCATTTGGAACAACTAACCTTTGAACAAATTAAATCATTGTTTTTAAAAACCATTCGGTTACATCATCCAGATTTTTCCAAGCCATATTATTTACAAACGGATTGTTCACAAATAGGATTAGCAGGGGTTTTATATCAATTAGATAATGATGGAATGCAAAAAATATTGGGGTTTTATAGTAAAGCTTTAAGGGGGGCACAATTAAATTGGACAGTAACAGAACAAGAGTTTTATTCGGTAATTTGTTGTTTAGAGAAATTTGAAACTTATTTGAGGGGGGCAAAGGTAATAATTAGAACGGATCATAAGGCTTTGTTGTTTGTTAAAACTTGGAAGTTGTACAATGCAAAAATAACTCGTTGGATAAATTATTTAGAGAATTTCCAATATGAAATTCAACATATTAAAGGGAAAGATAATATAGTGGCAGATGTTTTATCACGTTATCCACCGAATGAAGGAGTATTACAGGAGGAAAGAAACAGAATGCCGAGTATTTTATATATGGGGTCTAGTCAAAATAAGGATTTGTTAAAAAAGTTAAGTCGGATAGCGGAATATCAGATGAGAGATGAGGAAATAAATAAATTAATTAAACAAATTAAAGTTTCAAATGAGACAGGAAAGTCATTAAAGGGGTTAAGTAGTAGATGTAAATTAATAGACGGAGTTTTGGTTGTTTCTAAAGAAGGGGGAAAAGAAAATTCTATATTTTTACCAGGAGAACTTAGAGAAGAGGTAATTAAACAAGTACATTTAGAGATGGGACATCAGGGTAGTTATAAAATGCTAAAATATTTAAAACAACGTTTTTATTGGAAAGGTTTGACTAGAAATGTAAAACAGTTGGTTAGAATTTGTGAAATTTGTCAATTAACAAAACACTCTAACTCTAATAAGGTGGGGCCTTGCTGTCCTATTGTTACTAAAGATATAGGAGATTTAGTTATGGTGGATATCTATGGTCCATTGCCAACTGGAAAGTTTGGAATGAACTATATGTTAGTGTTTCAAGATTCATTTAGTAAGTTCGTGAAATTTTACGTTTTGAGAAAGGCTACAGCAAAAGCAGTATTCAGTAAAGTAAAGAAATTGTTAGAAATTATAAAACCTAAAGTAATAATGTCAGATAGTGGTACACAATTTACTAGTCGAGTATGGAAGGAAGGGATGGCTTCGCTGGGGATCAAAATAATTTACACTACTGTTAGGAATCCTAGACCAAATACAGTAGAGAGGGTTAATAGAGAACTGGGTAGATTGTTTAGAACTTATAATAGTACTAACCATAAGGGATGGGTAGATACAGTGCCTAAATTGGAAGAATTATATAATAATACCTTTCATGAGAGTACAGGTTATACTCCATGTGAAATAATGTATGGGACTTCTACTAAACTTTCTTTTGATGACAAAATAAATAAAGGTAATGATAAATTAAATATATTAGAAGTTAGAGAATTAGCCCATGAGAATTTAAAGGTGTCAGCGCAAAAGCGAAAATTAAAATTTAATAAAACCTGTCGGTTAATAGAATACCAAATAGGAGAATTAGTGAAAATTAGAAAATTAAATAGATCTAATGCTGAACTAAAATTGACAAAAAAATTTGAGAATTTATATGAAGGGCCATACATGATAGCTGGGAGTCCCTATAAAAATGTGTATATTTTAGTTCATCCGCAGAGTAAAGAAGTTAGAGGAAAATTCAATACAATTCATTTGTCAAAATTTTACATTTAAAGGGAATAGGAAAAATTATAATTATTTGAGTTGGGACTGGAACGAGAAGCCGAAAGTAGATTTAAATTCATGTAAAATTGTATAAGTGAATAGGAACGGTATATTTTTAACTTAAGGAAATTTAGAAGGATTTGTAATCTATTGCAATGTATAATGGAACTAGTAACCTAATTAAATACAAACATTAGAATCTGTTAAAGGAAGTATTTGCTAAAAATATAAATGTTATTTTATATAAGAAAAAATATAGATAAATAAATATTAATTGAAGAAGAGAGGTGAGAGGACCATCTGATGGTATGAATAGATGTGAGAAAAAAAAAGGGGAAATAAATTGGTTTAGGTTGAGAAACTTGTTATAAGGGCAAATTTGATTTAGAAGAAAAAAAATGTTAAAGAAATATTTGTTAAAAATATAAATGTTATTTAATGTGAAAAAAAAAAGGGAATAAATTAATTTAGATTGAGAAACTTGTTATAAGGGCAGATTTGATTTAGAAAAATTAATGTTAGAGAAATATTAGTTAAAAATATAAATGTTATTTAATGTGAAAAAAAAGGGGAATAAATTAATTTAGATTGGGAAACTTGTTGTTAGAATAAATTTTGGGATAGAAAATTTAATGTTAGAGAAATATTTGTTAAAAATATAAATGTTATTTAATGTGGGAAAAAAAAAAAGGGGGAATAAATTAATTTAGATTGGGAAACTTGTTATTAGAATAAATTTTGGGATAGAAAAATTAATGTTAGAGAAATATTTGTTAAAAATATAAATGTTATTTAATGTGGAAAAAAAAAAAGGGGAATAAATTAATTTAGATTGGGAAACTTGTTGTTAGAATAAATTTTGGGATAGAAAAATTAATGTTAGAGAAATATTTGTTAAAAATATAAATGTTATTTAATGTGGGAAAAAAAAAAGGGGAAATAAATTGGTTTAGGTTGAGAAACTTGTTATAAGGATAAATTTGATTTAGAAGAAAAAAAATGTTAAAGAAATATTTGTTAAAAATATTAATGTTACTAGATGTGAAAAAAAAAAAGAAAAATAAATAAAGATTAAATGGAGGAAAGGGGTGAAGCCCATCTGATGGTATGAGTTTGTTGAAAAAAAAAAAAATTTTTTTTAAGTTAGAAGTTTGATATTAGGTTATTTATGATAAAAAAAAAAAAATTTTGATATAGAAATATTAGTTTTGAATAGAAGAAAAAAAAATTATAATAAATGTAACTGACTCTTCCTGTCAGATGGTGGGGCGTAGGGTGGCTTTACCTTTTAATTATTATTTTATTTATGTAGGTATATAAAGTATATTTATATATTAAAATATATGTATAATTAAATAAAATTGAAAGCTGTTATTAAATAATTATTAAAAAAAAAAAAAAAAAAAAAAAAAACATATTGAAGGATAATAATTGATTGCTTGTCTTCTTTCATATATATATATAAAAAAAAAAAAAAAACATTATTGATCATAACCACATTATATTTTGTATTTCATAATGCTGACTGGTTGGCAGGAAGCAAGACCATAGAAGAGGGTTCTGGAAAGGATTAAAGAAATATTTTAGTGTATGAGACGAACGGAACGATGTCAATATGAAAGGTTATAATGAGTGAATGCTATTAAATTCAGTATGGTGGGCCATCCCAACCAGCATTAATTTTCAAGGGTTTATAATTAAATTGAGTTATGGTTCAAATATCTGCATGCATCACAAACGGATTCATGAAAGATGCAAAGAGTTAGGTTAGTAATAGACATTGATTTCAAAATTTGAAATCAAGGTCATGCATGTCGAGAAGAACTTTCATGAATCTCCAACTAAACAGAATAGGTCGGAACTTGGCACACTCTACAAATACCATTGTCTTAATGTCGGCCTTTCAGGTTTATTACTGGTGGGGTGAAAATCTATACATTCTTTTATGTCTTTAGTCAATAGGGTTGAACTTTTTCTGGGGAGCGGAGTACTTGGTTATATGGCGAGCGTAATGTAGGTTCCTGTATAAACTTTTACTCTGTGCGACAGCGCAAAGGTGCCTCACAACCATTTTCTCTCACTGAATTGGATCAAGTCCTGACGGGAAATAATGTAATGTTGTGATTTAACTAAAAGCTTGTAATGAGATTGGGAGGTATCGGATTTTGATATTTGGTCAATTTACACAAGACATAAAAGGTGCGGAATTTGAGTTATAACTGAATAGGTTATGAAATGGGTTGAATCATAATTATAGGGAAGGGAAGATTGATAATTCATATTCATAATTGTATATATATATATAATATTTATTTAAGTAGTCTTTAATGTGAATCTTACTTCGAACAAATTGTAGTTAAGTTTCTTCGTCAGATTCAGGGGGTCGGATGTAACGAGACAGAACGTCACATGTCTTTATAAGTAATAATACGGGTTTCTGGTAGATGGCGCTATTCTTATCAGATTGTAACGAGACAGAACGTCACATGTCTTTATAAGTAATAAATCGATTTCTAAGAGATGGCGCTGTAATCAATAATAAAATTAATATTTAGAAGTAAAATAACAAAGGTTTGTTGCAATACGATTCATGAAATAATCTGTTTTAGAGGAAAAGCTAATAAATGAAATTGGATTGTTGATAAATGTAATGAAAGATAGGGTTTTTCATATTGCATCATCATATTGACTAGTCTAAGTAATAATACGGGTTTCTGGTAGATGGCGCTGTTCTTATCAGATTATGATGGTTTTAAATCGATATAATTATACTATTTGAAGAGATATTCTAATAATAAGGAATTCTAATTTAATTTAATGTTTTAAATTGGATGTACAAAAGGGTTTTTATTATTAAATAATATTATTAAAAAAAAAAAAAAAGAAGGGAAGGAAAGAAATACTTGGTATATTTTGTTAGGTTGGGGATATTGATAGATGTTTAGATAGTTTCCGGTTTGGAAGTTATTTATAATGGTAAATAAATAGAATGAATTACAAAAAAAGGTGAATTGAAGTAAAGAGAAGGGAAGTTAATTCAGTTAGGCATTTTAAATTGTATAAAGTGAATATTTCTCACAGGGAGTTAATATTAATAATTAAAAAAAAATATATTTATTAAGTTGCGAGCATTGGGAAGCAGTACTGGATTGGTCTAGAAATATTGCGGGGTTTGTAGGAATTAAAAAGAGGATTTAGAAGACGCTGATTGGTGCAAAGGAGACTCCCGCCGAATTAGACCGCGAAAATTGTGAGAAAGTTGGGATTTGGCGCGATCCTCGTTCATTCTCGTTTGAGACAGCAAGCGTGGGTAACTGGAGGGCGGGTTACCAAGCGGGATTTTGGAAAATTTGTGGTAAACTAGTGAAACTTTGCTTTGTGAATTGATTGAAATGATTTTCTTATATTGAAATTCGTGTTAATTCATTATAATTGATAAAATCGCGTTGCATTTGTGTAAAATCATGATTCTTTAGTGAAATTTTAGCTCGAACATTGGTTGAAATGTCGCGTTAACAGCATCTTGTTGGAATGGTAGCAAGACTCCTTTCCTGGCTTCGCTGATTATCTAGATATGAAGCGTAGTTCGTTCGAGTGAGTCTGCTCAACGGCCATTCCTAACGCGAGATGTTGTTTTAGGAGTTCGAATGGGGATAGTAGGTATAAAAGGTTAGGCTAGGGCTAGGGGCTGAGGCCATAGGAATAGCTAGGGAATCCCAATAGGTAAGTCTGTCGATGTGGCAGCCACGAGTGGAGACCTGACGGTGTTAACTAAGCTCGTGACCACTTTTAGCTAGTTTGCTGATAATCCAAAATGGCGGGACAGCTTTCGACTTTACCTGAGTTTCAGGGTCGAAAAAGCCATCTGAGTGTTGATACCCAATAGTTTGACCTAGTCACATTTATTGAAGTCAACAGCTCAGTCTTATATAATTATATATTTATTTATGCACACAATACATATGTAGGGTCGTCATGAGGCAACATCCCAGACTACGGTCGTTGTTCTTGTGACAAAACACGGGTCTTAGGTACGCCAAAATCAGGCTTGACTCACCTGTAATCTTTATTAAAATAGTTAGGGACATAACACACTACACAATTAGTCTAAATGGGTATAATTTGTACAAACACAGGGAATAGACTTATAGGTAGGTGTAGGTACACTTGATAAACCGGGATTAGGAATAAACTAACTTTTAAGCGTAATTACGTCTGTTATGGAATCTAATAACCGTCATGGTTTGTTGTAGGAAGGGGTTATAATTATTATGTAAAGTTCAGTGTTAGACCAATATGATACGGTGATATAAGAAGTTACGAGTGTGTGTGGCTTTGTGTTTGAATCTGACTTTAACTCAATGATACAGTCATGAATTCCCTCAAGGTCAGTTCGAATTATTGATAAAGTAATATTTCAGAATCTTAACTGTTATACTCTTTAATTCAATACAGAAACTATTCAAACAACCTAGCTAATAGTTGATACAAGTATTATTAATTTCAAACTCCTTGACAAAAGATGAATTGTCTGTTTAAAGGCATTATAGAAGAGTATTATTATTGTTATTCTAAATCAAGAGACTACCATAATTTGTAGTGTAATTTAAAGTGTCAAATTGGTCATTTGAATAAAAACAAGACTAAAAGTCAAATAAAGTATCTTATAGTATTACAATATTAGTATTCAATCATATACTAGACTATTTGTTTAGCCAACCGGGTATAGTAATATTATGAACAAAAGATAAACATAGTACCTACCTATTAACGGAAAGTGTAACGATATGGGGTTGGTGATTGATAACCGATTGTAGATTGAGTCATTCATGTTCTTGTGTTGTTTTGCAGTTAGTTATATTTTATATGCAAATAACCAGAGAAAACCGTTAAGGTTTAGTTTATCATGACGGGACTTATGTCTATTCTACTGTGACTAAAATAGTTCTCAATTGCAACAATTGACTTAGTATTTGCTCATTTAATCGAGTATGGTCTGGAGAATGAGAATCTTATCACAATAGATGATATTTTCCAACTATGGAATAGATTCAAAACTCCTAGACTTGGGCAATAGACCCGTACACATATATAGTCTAATAATGACTTGTGGCAATCTTGGTGATGTGAGTAACTAATAAGTTTACAACTCAACTTTACCTACCTAAAACTTTAGATTGGTTTTGGTGAAATGGACATTAGTTCTAAGATGAAATCTATTGTAAATTTCTTAAGTATCTACTGCAAATATGCACTCTAACGTGAAGGGAATATAAAGGTTACTTATTATTCTCTCAGTTATTGTATACCTACTTTAATTAGGTTCTACATTAAAAGAATGTTATATACATCTCTATGATATTTTTACACCTCTAGAAGGGGGATTAAGCCTTTAATTAGGTAAAGGGAATGATATATTGTAATTCCACGCCATTCGAATTGGTGTTTGTCTGTTATGGGAGCCAGATGTCTTGGCCAGGCGGAGTGAGTAAAACTACTTATTCCTTACCTATAATAGACATAGGAACAGTTATTCCTCAGTTGGTGTGAACTGTACTGTCTTGGGCGTGTGTTCATGGGGCCCTAGACCGAAAAACAAATATATCATGTTGAGTACAATCATTGGTAATATATCAATAACTCATATAAGGTATTTGATCCAATGAGATTAATAATTATGAATAAATCACATAAGTGCAGGATTCAATTAGTCTATATATTGAACTAAATAAACATATAACATGTTGAAATCATTAGTTGTATAATAACTGAACTATAATTAATTTCAGTAAGAGATTAGGTAGGTATTACTATAGAAGAAGTTTAATAATTTAGATAATATCAGAATTATTTAGATGGGTAGTCATTATAACTATCATAATTAGTTTCAGTAGTAAATTAAGTAGGTATCCAATTTAACAAATATAAATAGGTCAGGTAATATATTTATAGAAAGTGAGGGTTCCTTATCTTAATTAGAGAGTTAGCTATTCATGTTTACAAACTAGTAGAATATTAATTTAAGTAGGCGTTTATTTTAATGAAGAATTAGCACATACTCCCCTTTATAGAGCATAGGGTAACTACGTATCATGATAAGAGTCCTTTCCCACTACGACGTTCATTGGCCAAATTAATATTAAGTCGTAATAGAATTTATATGTATCATGATAGAGTTATTTGATAAGTAAGTAGGTATTGTATTGATAGATTTGACATCAAATGTTAGTTAGGAAGTTGAATAGGAATTGTGAGCTTCACATGGGTGTGGGATAAGAGCATGGTAAGAGTGGAAAGAAGAGGGTAAGGTAGAAGAAAACGGTCAGGAGTTAAAGAGGGGTACAGGTAGGTAGGTAGGGAGGTTACACCTGTAACAATAAAATTTTATCCAGACCCTAATTAAGCATAGTATATCGATTCTAGACCGAAAATAAGCATATATTTAGGTTTTGAAGTAGCTACAACATCCTCTTTATAAAATTGATCTATATTCCCCAAATGGAATTTGGTATTTCCGGATTCGTACAAATCAAAAATAGATCAACAACAGCAATTTATTTTGGTAACCGCTAACCGAAGCTATTCCTGTTTCGAAACCGGGACAAACCGCAAAAACCATTCGTACAACGGTTGCTAATTTGCTTCGACTAAAGCCTTATCGATGGCATGTCAAATTTAATATCGTTGAAAGGTTATTCGCACTCATTTGAATTGGAAACCGAATACGTTTTTTGATTACTCAAAAAAATAGCTTTTTCACCTTTTATTTCTATATCAGATATTTTCTTTTCCTCGCTGATTTTATTTTGTAATAATTTAAATTAGCACTTTTGCTTTATGTCAGACTAGCTGTTGATACCCGTGGCTCGGCCCGCGAGGGATTTTGATTCCGTGTCAAGAACCCGTCTTCACAAACATTGTCATTTATAATATTAGTAGAATTGAATGAAATTTTGAAGCATTTAGTATGCTAACTATTCAAATCGATTAAGATATAGAGAAAAGATGTAAGGGAAAGACCGCGGGCTCGAGGCCCGCCCGAGGTCGATTCTCTTTTCTATATGTTAATCTATTAGTAGAATTAGTAGGAAGTAGGCTATTAGTATGATGGTCATGGCTTCCTTATAATTTTACTGTCCCTTGCTGTATACTTGTATAGGTTGACTATAAGAACTTGTACTGGTAACCGTAAAACGGTAATATTCTTTTAAAAACGTAAATAATCTTGATAAGTCTTTTAAATGTGTTTCATTTAAAAACCCAGTTAATTGATATTTTTCTGTTTAACAACTCATTTTATAGACTACAAACGGAAATTAAGCCACCAGTTAGTCAGTTAGTTAGCCTAGTTTATTTGTTTAATATGTGCTTTTATAAAAAGTCGCTACAATTTTTTTACCTTTAGTTATGTACCTAACCGAATGGAGTATAAGTACCTACCACCTACCTTATTTTTTATTCAATCGTCAACAGCGAAGTAATCAAATTTCTAAGAATAAAACACTCAGTCTTTAATAGAAATACGTAGGAAGGTAATTTTTTTTCTTTAATATAGGTATAAGTAAGCAATTTTATATTATGCGTAAGTCAGAAAATATATGCTATTTGGTACAAAGGTTCACTGGAAATCTGTACTTAGTTAAGTGACTAATTTCCAAGAATACCTCTATACTAGGTAATTATAAATCTGAAGGGTTTGCTTACAAATCTCTAGAACTACCTGTACGATTAAGATAAAGTCCTGGCATTTGATGGCCAGTTCTTAGGGAAAGTTACAAGTTATTTAGCGAAATATCATGCCGATGGAGCCGAGTTATAAGAAAACTTGTTTTCTTATAGTGGCCACCTTTTTTATACTTTTTAGGTGGCAGACAAGCACACGGTCCACCTGGAAAGTGGTTACCGTGACCGATGGACGTGTGCAACACCAGGGCGTCACACTCGTGCTGCCGTTCCCTAAAACCTGAATATTATAACCGAATACGGCAGATAAAATCACAAAGCACAGTTAATGTATAAACCTACGGTAAAGGTACTTGCGTTTTCAACCCACTTTTTCCAATCCATGAGTCAAAAGAATAATAATAATTCAGTTTTCATCCGACTGCATTATCCTTTAAATTACAAATCAACTGCAAAACAATCCATACATCAAAAGCAATCGGGTAGTTTATCATAATTATTTGTATCCAAAGATACACTATCGTTATAGCCATAAGATGCAGTAAATTATTGTCTCATAGGACCACTTCATTGCATGATAACAGTGATAGTAAGACATTTGTCAAAATAAATACACGCCGATATATACTTAAACCAAAGGCGATACGGTGGACAATCCTATTCCTTTGTTACATGAGTTATGTCGATGGTATTGAGTTTTGCTCGAAGTACAGTATTGTTCGACATCGTGATTTATAGTGTGGTAGCTTACCTACTTCTATTTTAAGGCTTCGTGCAAATGAGTCTGACCGCAGCCACCAGTGGCTGTTTCGTGTCACCTTTTTTTGGCACCGTGCAAAAGTCGATGGCCATTACATGAACGATTGTACAACTGATTGAGAGTGGAAGAGAGCCAGCGCTTCATTTGTGAGTGTCTAACGTTTTTTAGGGTAAAAATGGAACTTTCTTCGTTGTCCGTCTGTCTGTTTGTCTGTCACCAGCCTGTGTCTCCTGAACCGTAATAGTTAGACAGTTGTAATTTTCTCAGATTATGTATTTTTGTTGCTGCATTATACCTACAGTAGGTAATTTACCACTACCTACTCGGCACGCGAATGCAGTGAATTCATACAAAGATGATTTAGGTCCAAGATATGTGTCTTATGTATATACAAAATCATGTGAATTATATTTGCTGTTGGTAATAGTTAGTGACCCGATTACGTGTTATAAAACAATATGAGGTTCCATTTACAACATCTTTTCATATGATAAACATTTCATACTACAGTTGATAATTAGGCCGCACTTTAAACGTTTTTGAGGCAATTATGAAGCAGTACAACAAGTAAGAATATGTCCTGTTTCGCCTTAAATGTCGTTAACATCATAATGGCATCTTCCCCTTAGGACATTAAGGTCTTGTGTTGAAGTTAGTGCGGCCTATAGTGGAGCAAAATATCATTAGAGTGGCATATGCCAGAATTACGTCGTACTCCTGACTGGAGTTGTTACTGGCGTGGTTGCAAAAACCCTGTTGGTTACTCGTTACTTGCAATTTCTTGATCACTATCACGTGGCCGTTTAAATTTCAGGCCTTTCTTTCTTCTATCTTCTCGCTACGAGGAACTACAGTCTTGGTAGAAAACTTGACTTAAAAGACTATAAAACAGACCTCGGGTGCTGTACCGTTCCCATGGTACGCGCGGCATGACGGGGGACGAGGTAAAAGAAAGAAAGAACGAAAAGTTTTTTATTTTGCACATAATTGCACAAAAACCATTCACAAAAAAAAAAAAACATTGAGCTTAATCAAGGCAGGCAACGGTACATGATATCGCACACAGCAGAAAGAAAAAGCATTAGCTGAGAGCAACTGAGATACCGCCACCAACACTCACGGTGTTACGTACTCTGGGAGGGGTACAGCTCACGCGGTCGGTCTAGGTATAGGCTAGATAGAAGATGGAAGTATGAGCTCCCCCAAGACTCGGCACCAAAACTCTTGGTGTCAAGTCAATCTCATCTGGAAGTCGGCTCCCCAACAACTGATGCCCTCTATACACAATCACGATGGTTGTCGTTGGCCATCATGAACCATTGTGTGCTAGACGTTTTAAATGCTTAACATCTCCATACTAATTATCTGATAGAAACTAGTTAGTTTTCGTAGCGATCATATCAAGCTCAGGCAAACATTACTTTCAGAATAGCAGTTGAACATACTTTAATATTTTACACCTAATACGCTAAATGAAGTAATATCGAGGTTGTCGTTAGCGCAGCTGAAAACGCATACACACGTACATACCTATACATATACATTAATGGAATGGGTTGGCGCTGGCGCAATCAAGATTGAAATCTATATCTTGTTTGTTTGCATTGCTAAGTACTTGTGCGTTTAGTGGTCAGGAATATTTGTATAGAGGAGATAGTATGATACGTTAGTAGTGTCTAAGGACTCTTTGAAGTGAAAAAGTGTTTTAGGTGTGCTTAACTTGCGGGTTACGAACGTTCACGAGCGGATCTATACGGCTATTTTGACATTTGACATTTGAACGGATATTTGACATAAATTCATTTTTAACAAAAAAGTTTAACCGACTTCAAGAAACGAAAAAGAGGCACTGAAAAGCGAAAAATAACTTAATTTACAGACTTACTGATTTGTTAGAAGTCGGTACCTAGCCCAAGAGAGGCCATATTTCAATTGATTGCATCATAGTAGTTCAGACACAACAAACAAAGTTGGCTGGCACCGACTTCTAATAAATCAGTAAGTCTGTAAATTAAGTTATTTTTCGCTTTTCAGTGCCTCTTTTTCGTTTCTTGAAGTCGGTTAAACTTTTTTGTTAAAAATGAATTTATTTTTCTCTTTTTAGTGAGTTTGTACAGTCTCACGACTGTACATCGCATGTATAGCGACATGCGTTGCTGACGCTGCAGTACAGAGCGAACCGGCCAAACGACAAAAAAAAAAAAAAAAACATTATTCAAAAAGAATTTTTAAAATCAATGCATATACACCGGAAATATAGCTGAATATTCTGAACACTTCTGCGTACCCCTTCAAAGGACTCAGGCGTGATGTTATGATGTGTAATGGCAGAAACATTGCAATAATATGCCATTGCAGCAATTGCGGCTGATTTCCTGGTACTTTTTGAAGAGTTCCTTGGTCTAATCTCGGAAACCCATCATCAGATCTTTACGAAATTTAAATGGGACCACTTCGGAATAATCTACTTACGAACACAAAAAGAATTTTCAAAATCCGTTTAGAATTGACTTCACAATCGCGTAACAAACATACAAAAAAAAAAAAAAAAAAAATTGGGTACGAATTGAGAACCTCCTTTTTTGAAGTCGGTTAAAAAATAGAACGGAAGTTGTTATTTACAAGTTTTTTATTATCTTGCACTGTATATATGTAATGTAATTTGTTCAGGTCAAGACTTGCAACTAGATTTTGAAGCAGATATCCTCAATCGATTATGATGAAATTTTAAATTCTATACGGCCGTATTCTATTTGATAAATTGTGACAATTCACATGTGATACCCCTTTGAAGTGAATACTGTTTTAGGCGCGCTGTGCGATGTGATTCTTTTTCTTTCCCGGCATTTCCGGAGTGCCACATTTAAAAAAAAAACACTACACACTAAGGCCACATGAATAAATATAACACTCCGGTTTATTTTATTCAATCTACATACAAAACGCTGAACTTCGATATTTTCCGTGAATCGAGTACTTTCCCAACTTCAATTAGGTACATTGTTGCCAGGCTACTATTGTCTTGAAGCTTTTTATTATTTTTCAGTTTAAACTAACAATATATGCAATTTATACAATAAATTGCTTGAACAATCGGATGTTTCTATTTACGTACACAAAAAGTTAAAAAATATTGCAGCTACAAGAGGTCCATTTTTAACATTTTGCTTTGGTGATCGTCTTTTTTTAGATTTGTTTTTATTTGGCTGATCTCCTGACCCACAGTGAAAAGCCTGCACCGGAATCTCGTTCGCTACTGAGCAGGTGTAACTTTTTATTCGAAAATCCCTGTGGTCGGTATCTACTGGCTCTCAGGTGAGGTTAGCTTGGGTACGAAAGACGACCGCTGCTATTCTTATAAAAAGTTGATACCTACTCAGTAAGAGTAGGGATTTTTCTTTCAAGCCAGCCTACTCCATGATTTATTCATACAGAGCATTATATTTTATACTCAAAAGATTTTCTTTCTAAGTTAATAGGTACTTGGCAATAACATCTTACTCAAAGACAAAAAAGTGTGTGGGAAGATAGTAAACTCCAAAATTTATCACACTTTTTATTTCCCTGGCTCCTTTCTGTAGAGTTACAAAACAGTATAACAAATTGAAATATATAGAAAAAGTAAAAAAATCCACCTAAAATGGGTCATAGAAGAAAATTTCTAACAAACTTCGCAAAGAATGTTGGTACTAAGTTCAAGAGGTTACTTTCCAAGTTTTGGTAACAGCTAAAGAAATTCACGTTCAAATAACACCGGAAACGTCTGCAAGTAAATTGTAAGTAACTTTGTAAGTATGGGCAAGTAAACAAAGATGTATGTAAGTGAAAAAAAGTTTCCGCAATGTATCAATCTTGGTGCGCCTTTGTTGAATTCGATTTCTTACTTATAAATAATGTATTTTGTTATACAAATCTGATATTTGCTTACTGTATTATTTTATCTGTAGACTTTGGGTTTACGTAGACCAATATACGCCACAGTGTATTCAAACTAATATCAAAACATTGAACTACCGTCATTTACGTAAACTTTTTTCGTTGTAATATAGACATTCTGTAGGCAATATTGGCGCATGTGGAGCAATGTGTACAGCCAACTTTTCAGTAGTACCTATTTATTTTATGTAATCATAAGACACGTTCCATGCTTCATTAAAACAACAAATTATATTAGTTACTTATACAATTTCAATCATTATCATCATTCTTGCGCTGGTCCCGGTCGCATCCGTGGCTTGAACTCAGAGCCCGGTGTTAAATTAAATTATATGTGGCTTGTTTTTTTCGGGTCATCTGAGGTGTGGTTAGTCCAATTTAGACAAAGTCGTTCATGTCGCCCATATAAGACTTCGTCTTGACCTAGCGACTATTGACAGCCGGGACCGACTTTCAACGTGTACCTACGGAAGCGCTCAGAGGAAATACCACTAAGCGGTATTTTCTCATCCAAATGGTACCAGTGCCTAGGTTGCCTAACATACACCACCACATTGGCACAATCACTCCGAGCACGAAAAATATTCATAATCGTGAACATGTTGATCAGATTAAGTAACATGTTGTATAACTTGTGTTTTATAACACGTCCACATTATCTAACATTGTTTTATAACTTTGCAACATTGTATAGACTTAAGTGTCTACATTACTGAAACATGTTATATAACATTGTTTTATAACATGTTATGCTATATAATTTGTACGCACCTTCAAGCGAGCCTATTACGCAATGCTCCGTTTTCTCGATACGTTTACGTTTAGAATTCGAATGTTTTTCGTTCTCGGGGCACTGATCATTTATCGAACAGTGAGTTTTTTGAATTTTAATAATATTTATAATGTACCTAACGGATCTGGCAGACGTTGTCCATTCCAGGACCAATCAAAGATCCATTCAAACATAAACAATCGTCATAGGCTGCAGAGGAAACACGGTCATATTATGTTCTATGTGAATACGTATACGTAACGATGGTGCTTTCCATTTTATTGTAATTTTATATTTTTACCAACTGATCCGGTCATCGTTCCGCCTCACTTCTCCCTTTGTGAAATTTATTAGTTTCCTGTAGTTCTTCATCCATTTTTATAGAACTTTCTAAGTATAATAACAAAATTTTGGAAAAAGCAACATTTGATCGAATTGGTTAAGTAAAAGGTAAGGTACCTAAGTTTGCATCAGCGTTATTGGCGTCTTCGGGAATAAAGCTGGCCCCTTATTCTGAATGGCTAACAGTTTCGTAACTATGCGCGTTCGTAAAAGCCGACACATTTAAACTGGTCCAGTTTTACAACATTTCTCTCCTCTATCTTGACCAATTGTAATCCACCGTCTTGTCACGTTAGGACTGCGTTTGAAACTCGATGTCACTCAGCATAATACCCCTGGTTTGACCCAGTATCCGTCTATTTTAACATATGATCACGGCCTGATATATATCGGAACGCAAAACTTTAATAGTAAAGGAGAAATATTTTAAAATATGCATGTATGGGTTTCATCAGCTCTATACCGATAAATTAGTTGCTGACTCAGAATTCTGAGGCAATCAAGATATGTTAATAGCCCTCTTTGATATTCAAAGTCATGTACAGTTGCTCTTTAGTCTACAACCAATGGTCATCGTCCGTGATATCTGACCACGATGGCCCCTAAGCTGAAGTAATTGTTTGTTGTGTATATTCCAATTGTGGAGTCAGATGTATAGTTAGACAATATAAATATGATGCTGGATCGAACAGTTTAATGTTTGTACACTGTTCGATCCAATATCATAATAATATATTGTTTAAGGTGATTACAATTACGCGAATGACTTTGACCATACAAATGCTCAAGGTCATTTGCTCATATTTGAACGGTAAAAATCAGTAAAACCAATTTTAATAGATAACTTTATAGGCAACGATTACTAACTAAGAAGGTCACGTCATGCTAATATACTTATTTAACATATTATATGTGAAATTTTAGATTATTTGGATACATATTGTAGAAAATATTTGGTTTCATAAGAAAGAGTAGAGTGATGTTCGGAGCCTCTTTTCTACTATTTTCTCCTTTTTTATTTAATTTATGAAAAGGAGAAGTTACTCTGTATATCCTGTAGTATGCAGGTATGTGAATTCCAGATCTGTAGGTTCCATAGTTAAAAAGAAAAATGGTTTCGAAAATACCGATTTTTCGATACTGACCTGATTCGGGGCCTTAACTATACATTTGACTCCACAATTGGATTGGAATCTACAAAACTTATGAATGAGTTCATAAAAAATATCGGCATTCTTTTGTCTCATTGATGGCGGATGGGAATAGTAAGAAGCTAACTCTAAATTGCGGAGTGCGATAAACTGATGAAGATTTGATCAACCATGATGGTTAAATTATTGGGTTTTCCTATCTTAATAGTGTTAGGTATTGCAAATTGTTATGGAAAGGAAGAGCTGGTCAAAATAAAACTCAGCTAAAAATAGAATATACATTTAAGTCTTTAGAGCGCTTTCACATAAAAAGGCGTTTAAAATATCGAAGCTCGGTCGTTTTCAGTGTCAATTGTACTGAAGCTGAACCAAACTTAGTTGGAAAAAAGTTTCTGATGATAATATGAAAACTCTTTTATGCTCCCACAACAACGAAGTGGCTTCTGCTAAATAGAAACATAAACTTTATTTGACGACAGAGACATTAGCTAACAACTTGTTACAGTAGTAAAACTACATCCTGGGACATAAAACATGACAACGGTACGAACAGTTTTATGCGTTATACAGATGTCGGTTTTACCCTAAAGCTGGGTTGACACGAATTCCTTATATTTAGACAAAGGCTACTCTCACAGGAGATATTAAAACGTTGTTAGTTGTAGTCTGTTTGATACTGTAGGTAATATTAGATAGGAACTAGGTCAGAAAGCCATTTTATGACTTAAAGGATAAACTCCTTCAAGTCATAAAATGGCATTCTTTTTTTCTAGAATTATTATGTTAGGCTAGCTGATTATGAGAGGAATAATGATGTTATACGGAAATATTTGCTACATTCTACGATTTCATTCAATATAAAACGGGTCAGAGAGACGTTCGTCTGAATTACCTTGAGAGGAATATCTGCGTTTGACGCATCTGCGTTTGACGCATCTGCGTTTGACGCATCTGCGTTTGACGCCGACGCGTTTCCTTGCAAGTTTGTTCTCGTCCATCAATTGACAGGTGCATGGCTAACAACATGTAAGTTTGGTTTGGGTCCCAAATATATTGCTGGAGCCTCATAGGAGGGTATGGGTTTACTTCATCATACCTAAGTGCATTCGCAAGGCAAATTTCTTGAGAATATATTATGGTGCACTTAATGTCTTAATACTGCCTTTTTTTTCCACGGATACCTCCCCCGCCGGAACCGGAGGAGACGGTTATGTCGGACTCGAACCGACTAAAACGCACGCCAACTGTGGGCCGTCGGTTAATGTCTTAATACTGCCTAAATCGCCACGTTAATTGATTTACATCAGACGAGAGAATGCTCAATCTATCTACTCTACGTAAAATTTTATAAAGGTAAACAGTGACAGAACATTCGTTCGTTGTTCAGGTTTCGTTTACACTACAATATTAAGAAATAATGCTCCTGTTCTACTTAGCCCCAGCTCTATTATGTTCATTTGGTGTAAACAAAACATGTAAATGTTTTAGGAGGATAGGAGTAAGTTCATTAAGACAGTTGGTAACAGTGTTTAGTGTCTAAAGATTTCCTTAACAATGTCCAACGCTTAACATCATTCCAATGGAACGAGAAGTTCTGATGTTAATGAACTTAGCCGATGTTCTATGTAGTACTTTACTAATCGATTTGAACTGACTCAACGCGCTTTCAACTTTACCAGCAATCTTGTATAGACACTGCGCTTTCAATACCAATATACATATATTACCGTGTATCTTTCACTAAGCATGTGCTATAGGGTCAAGTAAATGTGGTTTGCGGTGCATTCTTACGTTAAACCCTTATTTAGTTCATGGAGAGTTTTTGTGGTGTCAGTGGGAAGACCAAAGGCTTGTTCTGCTTCCTCTTCTGCGCTAACTATCTAGGTAAGTCAAAACTCTCTGTTGTTACAGGGTCAGCAGCAAGTGTAACTCCCCTGGTGTGGCACATGTCTATAGGCCACGGTAATCACTTTCTATCAGGTGGGTTTGTCTGGAAAACGGAACACTTAATAACTTTTTGTTTTCTTAGGATGAATGTTGTGTTTTAAATCAAACGAGCCTTTTTAAAACCACTTTGTGTTAATTTTAGATAACTTTCATATTATTTTTGTGTTATATGCTATATACTGTGACTTATGATTAGCACCATCAACAATAACGACGAAAAAAAAAAACCAAAAAAAAAACTGAATTTGTTCACAGACACTTCGACCAGGTTCGATTCCCGGTTATGTATGAGAGTTTGAGGAAAAGTTTGAATGTCATCCCTACTAATATTATAAATGTGAAAGTAACTCTGTCTGTCTGTCTGTCTGTTTGTCACGCCCAAACCACTGTACCGATTTCGATGAAATTTGGTATAGGGGTAGATCAGACCTCGAGAAAGGACATAGGCTATGTTTGGTCGCGATAACCGACATCCACGCGGGCGGAGCCGCGGGCAAAAGCTAGTTATTATTAAATCTAAAATCGAAGCCATGGTTCCTAATGGAACATGGAACAAATCTTGCTATCTCTCATAGTTTCTGACTTCTTCCTTCTGACCCATTTGAATTGATCACCCTGTACATCAAGATCATATATTATTATGATATATGACTACTATCTCCGTACATTTGATTACAGTAAGTGAATTAATCAGATTTCCATTTATCATGTCAACGCAGCTTAAGACCGTCTGGCCATTCCTGACATACGTTACCCGTTTTATTATACTTCTGACGTTTATGTATTATTCACAGCCTTGATTGAAGCCACCGGCAATTATTTAATATTCTACGGCCAGTCGTGTCGACAAGATACGGTTTGGTACGACGTCGGTGTTCGTTTTGATATCTATATGATTTGATTTTATGTGGCTGTAAAGTTGGCGGAGGTTTGTAGGAATTGTAGTTTCATTTGGAATTTAGATTGGAACTTGTAAAGTTCTGAGGACGATAGCGTAGTAACGTTCAACAAGTTGAAATCTTGTTTGCATTTGAAGATTATGTACCTACTTTGTGATAAATGTTACTTTTTTACATACATCAACAGTGTTATTTTTATAGCGCTTAGGTCGCATCGAAGTGGTTGTCGTGGCCTATGGAAGTATGTAACACTAGGGGCGTGACACTCGTGCTGCCGACCCTGAAGAAGCCTTCTAATGCTCTTCTTAAAGAACCCCATATTATAGTTGCTTGGGAAAACCATAGCAGGAAGTTCATTCCACAACTTGAGCGTGGGAGGGATGAAGTTTCTTTCATACCGCATAGTTAGTCTCAGTGTTAGCCGTTAGCGTCTCAATTGCATCTAAAGCTTAAACTCTGAAGCTGGGGCCTGCTCTCCTCATCTTTCCTCTAATATTGTTGGTCTCTCTAATGTAATGTAATTGTAATTGTAATGTTATTGTAATGTAATTGTATTGTAATTGTAATGTAATTGTAATGTAATTGTAATGTAATTGTAATGTAATTGTAATGTAATTGTAATGTAATTGTAATGTAATTGTAATGTAATTGTAATGTAATTGTAATGTAATTGTAATGTAATTGTAATGTAATTGTAATGTAATTGTAATGTAATTGTAATGTAATTGTAATGTAATTGTAATGTAATTGTAATGTAATTGTAATGTAATTGTAATGTAATTGTAATGTAATTGTAATGTAATTGTAATGTAATTGTAATGTAATTGTAATGTAATTGTAATGTAATTGTAATGTAATTGTAATGTAATTGTAATGTAATTGTAATGTAATTGTAATGTAATTGTAATGTAATTGTAATGTAATTGTAATGTAATTGTAATGTAATTGTAATGTAATTGTAATGTAATTGTAATGTAATTGTAATGTACCTAATTGGTAACTCTAATAGTTTATCTTGACTATAAGACAGCAACTGCTGCCGGACCATTGAATCAGAGACGAAATTACAAAGCGATAACACTAAGAAATACGTTTCAAACTAACTAAAGGACAACATTCACTCTCCATACAAATCTGGGCTAGTTTTGAAAGTGCCGGCCAAAGGAAAAAAATACGATATTCCGTTAGAACTCGTTCTTACTAACATTTTTTATTATGGCGTCAAAGTTGAGAGACCACTTCCAACGGTTTTATTAGAGTTTAAAAATCTTAAAATATACACTTTTTATGATACGAACTATTGAAAATAAATGAAAAATATTGCTATACATTGGAAGAATAGTTAATAAAAGCAATAAAAATAAACCCTGTACTTTATATTGTTGTTTTTCGTCCATTTATTGAGATCCAAAGTTGAAAGTGCCGGTCAGAGAAAACAAATATGATATTCCGCTAGAGCTTGTCCTTATTAGCACTTTTTATTACTATGTCAAAGCTGAGAGACCACTGCCCTCAGTTTTATTGGTGTTCAAAAATCTTAGAAACATATAATTTTTATGATATTATATATTGAAAATGAATGAAAAATATTGTTCTATATTGGAAGAATAGTTGCTTAACGCAATAAAAAATAAATCCCATACTGCATATCGCTATTTTTCGTTAGTTAGGTCCAAAAATTGAAAGTGAAGCCGAAGAAAAATAATATGATATTCCGTTAGAGCTTGTCTTCATTGACATTTTTACTATAGCATCATAGCTGAGGGAATACTGCTCTCGGTTTTATTTGAGTTCAAAAATCTCGGAAACGTATATTTTAAATAAAATAAATAATTGAAAAGGAATAATAAATTATGTTGTATTATATTGGAAGAATAGTTGATAAAAGCAATAAAGCAATAAAAATAAGCAATTAAAAATAAAATACACGAGCAATAACACTGTTTCATTGCACTCAACCCTGTTTGTTTTATCTATGATAATGTATATATAATGTTGACGAACCTGGACATGACGTGATTGCTATCGTCCACGAATCTACCTTATGGCATTGCCATTAGTGCCTTGTAACTGTGGAATATGATCAACACATTTACTAAGTTCAATAATTGGAAATGCACCTTAAACCAATATAAATCAATATTTCTCATTCATTTTCAATAATACGTTTAAAAAAATGTATTATATCCAAGATTTTTGAACTCAAAAAAAAAAACCAAGGGAAGTTGTCCTTCAGCTTTGACACCATAATAAAAATGCAAACGCGTACAAGCTCTAGCGGAATATCACATTTGTTTTCTTTGACTGGCACTTTCAATTTTTAACCTAGATAAATGGATGAAAAACAACGATATGTAATATGCGGTTTATTTTTTATTACTTATATGAACTACTCTTCCAATATAGAACAATATTTTTAATTCATTTTCAATAGTTCGTATCATAAAAAATGTATGTTTTCAAGATTTTCGAATATAAATAAAACTGAGGGAAGTGGTCCCTCAGCTTTGACGCCATAATAAAAAATGCTAATAAGGAAAAATTCTAGCGGATTTTATTTTCTTTAATCGACACTTTTAATTTTAGCCGTAAATAAATGGACGAAAAACAACAATATGCAGTATGGGGTTTATTTTTTATTGCTTTTATTAACTATTCTTCCAATGTATAACAATATTTTTCATTTATTTTGAATAGTTCGTATCATAAAAAGTGTATATTTTTAAGATTTTTAAACTCTAATAAAACCATTGGAAGTGGTCCCTCAACTTCGACGCACTAATAAAAAATGTTAGTAAGAACAAGCTCTAACCGAATATTGTATTTTTTTTCTTTGGCCGGCAAAATAAAAATTAGCCCAATCTGAATGATGTCCTTTGGTTGAAAATGAAAAAAGTCAGAATATACCATCTAAAATACCCGCTCATTCAACTTTAAATCCATAATTCATTAGATGTCTGCAATTTTGGTCGTAATATACGTACCCCGGGTTTAAATGAGGACTATTTCGGCTATACCTAAGCCATTATAGTCTCACAAAAAGCACTAAAAAGTCTGCGAGCAGACGTCACCCACGAGACGTTTCGGCCGCCAGTAAAATGCGAACGAAGTAGGATCCCTCGGATACATAAAACAAGATAAATCGTCTTCGTCATCATGCCTCACAGAATTGCCATTATTGTTTATCCGAGTCTTACTAAAGAGACTTACATCTTAGAAATCTTATCCCGAAATAACTAAATTCGGAATGTCTTTAAGGGCTTTTTACTTCGGAATGGCAATAAAATATAGTTTTTTAGTTTGAGAAAATAAAAGAACTATACTTAACTACAATATTTGCTAGCAGGTTTGCCCACGTGGATGTCGGCTATCGCGACTTTTGCTCATATCTCCGTTTTAACTTAACCAATTTGAACCAAACAAACGTTAGATTTTAAGATAGACCAAGATCCTAATATCCAAGAACAAGAAAAAAAACCGCTATCTCGACACGTATTTTTGAATTTACCTAGGTACTGATTATCTACTTTAGTACCTGATAGTACGCATATACTCGATACAAAAATGTGTTAGGTACAAGTTGAACATCACTGCGTGTGTTAGCCACTATAAGGTACAGTCAGGTACAGTCCAATTTATTACGTTTCAAAAATAAAATAGGTATGGACGAGCTTTGTAAGGATTTAGCAACAAATTTCTGACACTTGTATCTCTTGATAAGGGCCTTTTGTCTAGAGATTTATCCAATATATTTTCTCTGAGCTATAATGTAATGTAGAAAATAATTTAATCTTTCTGCAAAGGATTGATAAACGTAATAATAGAATGATTGTCTGTAATTTATAAATTGTCGTTTACTGGCTCATGTATTTCTAATATTATATGTAGTTAATATTTGGTGACATTCTACACAGCGTTATCTACCCTAAAGTCCAAATAAATTAACTATTTTCTAATAATAAAGGTGTTGCTCCGTTCGCGTAGATGTCGTTATCTTCGAAAATGACGAGCTTTCATACAAACTTTCATCCCCCATTTGAACCACTTTGATTCATTTTTTCTTCATAAAAAATAGTTTCCAAGCTGTACCAAATTTCATCAATATTTGCTCAGTTGTTTCGTCATTGAAAGCGTGAGAAACAAACAGAGTTACTTTCACATTTATAAAATTAGTATAGTGAATATACGTATTATGGCTTCTAGCATGCCGATAAGTCTTATGAAAAAGTATAAGTAGGATGAAAGTAAGTATCAAATGTCTTCTTTTCTTTGTAGTTTTCATAAAAAAAGCACAATGGCCACCACACTGGGCAGGTAAATAACCTTTTGAGGCATGCTGCGAAGTAAATCGACTTCTTCCGTCTTCAGTTCAAGACCCCAATAATGGCTGTTCGTACAAAATGTGGCCTCTAAATGTGCCAATTTACCCTTCCACTACGCCCCGGCCGGGTATCTCCGGGCAAAAGAGCCCGTTCAATCTCCACTTTTCCGGAAGGATCGCGTTATTTTTAAATGAAATGCTTAGATGACGGGAGCGCTTCCTACAGGTACATTGTGGAACCTCAGTTTGGTTACGTTCCATTGTGTAATAAACGTTGGCTCGTTGGATTTTGGTAATGTTATGTCGATGTTTAGGCAGTTTCGGAGAGGTTCTATATCACTGTTAGGGTTATAGGAAGTGTTATCTTATATGCTTGATACTTTTTGAACACTTTTGTTTTTGTAAGTACTGTTTTGGTGTCGCAAGGGTTAATAATAATATGCAAACCTGAAGTTATTTTATTCGGTAGTAGTAAGAGAGCTATAGTATTTTTTCTAGGATTTACTTTTTGAAGATTTAAAAATGAAGGTTGAAGTAATTGCCAACTGCTTAGCACTGATCTGGTACACTCACTCGTTTGAATATGGCTAGGGCAAGTTAGATTTGCATATTATTTCTTTTAGCGTAAGAACCAATGAGTAAATTAATTCTAGTAAGCAGATCGAACTCCTACATTCCGATCATCATTAGACGCTAGAGTAATAAAGCACTATAGATGTGATTCCACTATACAATTATTTTACTTTAGTTCTTGTAGTTTCATTTACCAGTACCCAATATTTATGAAAAAATAAATAAACAAGTTTTATGGCTGTTTTACTAGCCAGTCTGGTACTTTGGTCTTCAGCTACCTCTAGATTTGACACGAGTATATCCCCGTTCTGATTAAAGTTAAGAATGTGAATCACAAGCCGGTACGGAGTAAATAATTTGGCACTGAAATAAGGAAGTCAGCACGATTAATTATTTATGTACAATATTCCTTTACTAAATTAATATTAAAGTTGGGAAGTAAAAGGTACCTAACAAATTGTAAGCTTTCTAATTGCAATAAGGCCGCAAGAATATCCCCTAAAAGCAGTACCCAAATAAAATAAAATTATTTAACTATACTTGTAAGCTCTCACCGAAATCACGGTTAATAGAAATATTTTATAACAAAACAGGATATTACTGTTTAAAATTAAATTGTGTACAGTCGGGTCCTCACCGGGTGCGACTAAAAGCCTGTCAGGGTCGCTTTACCAACCAGCCCTGCGAAGCTTTGCATACCATTTACACTAAAATACATAACAAACTATCGACAAATAAGTATTTCAACGCTTTTCTCATCATCCATTACGTGCTAACCCTTGTAGGCCTTACAACATTCTATGTTTATCTTTCAGTGCATACTAAACATTGTAGGAAGATCAAGTTTTGTGAAGTTGGAGCGTGTTGTGTTAGTCTTTAAGCTTTCTTCGTATGAATATTATTTTCAGTACGACGGCGACCCAACATTCGTGGCATCTGTTGCTGACAAATTTTATATTATGTTCAACGTTATTAAAAACTAGGAGATCCTTGTGGTTTGGCATAAAAGCATTGCTATTCTTCATACTGTTTTAAAATGTAAAAGTTTTAATACTAGATAAAGTGTAAATAAACTATAAATACGAAAGTTTGTAAGGATGGATCGGTGTAGGTTTGCGAGTGTGGATCTTTGTCTTTACACTTTCACACCAAAACTGCAAAACGCATCTAGATTTTGGGCACAGCTATCAGTAGATAATACTGAAATCTGTTTTCACTACATTATGCGATATTATTTCGATAATAAATCACACAATTGTTTCGATTTATTTCGATAATAAATCACACAATTCGTCGGGAAAAGCTAGTTTCTAATATTGGTACTTAAATGAAAAGTAAAAAGCTTTAACTACACAACATAAATTAAAAAAAAAACACTAGTTAAAATTCACGTAACGCTCCTTATCTTATTAAAAAAATGTAGTAGGTACTAACGAAATGTAAAAGATAACTTGACAGTACGTTGACCTTTTAAGGTAAACGTGAATTTTGAGTCAGCTACAGGTTATGCGGGTTCCGTTGGAATATAGGCATACTTTTTGTACAAAAAATATTATGAAAACCAAATATATATATTTTTGTATAATATTTTTGTATCTCAGGAATTTCCCTTGTAAGAATATTCGACGTTATACTTATAAATAGCTTGTCTCACTTCACATCTTCGATGAGATGTGGTGGTTACTTCTTCGGGAATAAAAAAATCTAACTATAACAGATGTTACAACAATTAATCAATTAGCCTATTGCAGTCCGCCGTTGGACATAGCTTTCTCTAAATATGCGTCATTGCTCAAGCTCATACCTCTGATTTATTACTAAACAAGCCTTCTGCCTGCGGCTCTGCATGCGTGGATCTCTTATCACTGATTACAATCAAATAAACGTAAGATTTTCATTCTAACCAAGAATTTCTAACAAACAAAAAAACCGCATCAAAATACGTTCAGTAGTTTTTGCGTCCATCGCGAGCAAACATTTACAATGTATAATCATATACCTAATAGTATAGGTATAGATAGATACATTTTATGTTACAAAAAACATCTGGACAACAAAATTCCATTTGTACAAAGAACTCTAAAAACAAGAACAAAACAGGGACAAAAAGCTAACTTGTTTAGCCATGCTGTAATTGCGACGAGGGCCCGCCAAGATAAGCTCGTTTCTTTTTAATTTTGTGCCTGGAAATTACTCCAATTCCCCAGTTGAATAAATGAAGACTGCACTACCTACTTCACTCGTTCTTTTTTTAATTTATTTTATTAGCGTGAAAGAGATCTGGGTAAAGTTCTGAAGAGCCTTTAGTTCAAGGTTTGATTAACTAGTCTTAGTTGCTTAAGAAAATCTAACTCAGCGCCACTGTGAATAGTAAATCTTGTGTAACAGAAGTATTACTTTGCAATAGATTGGAATCAAGTAGTAAAGTTATTGTTATGCCGCGATTAAAACCATTATTTTGAATTATTTCGCTTCTGATAGGAGCAATGGTTCCTATGTATTTCCATCCTCCAGGTCCTTTCAGTAGTTTTTGAGTTAAAGCTACTAGATACTATTATCTGTTCTGTGGTGAAAGAGTAAGAAACATAGAGACATACCCATTAATCCTTCAAAACTATCTTATTTATGTTATTAATATCATTTAAAATACAATAATGCCATCTATACTAATATTATAAAGCTAAAGGGATTTTTTTCGCTTGTTTGCTTGTATGTTAGTTTGTTTGGTTGAATGCGCTAATCTCATTAACTACCAGTTCGAATTGAAAAATTCTTTTTGCGTTGAATAGCCCGTATAACGAGAAATGATATAGGCTAAATATCATATTGCTGCTACTCAAAGGAGCGGAGCAGTAACCATAAATATCAATAAATCCGGTAAATTACCATACATTAGGTACTTATTTGAAAATTTATAAATTACGAGGTTGCATATTCACGGGTGAAACCGGGGCGGGTCATCTAGTAATCACGATCGCATAGGCGTGCAGTGCTTGTAGAACTCACAGTACCGTGGGAAACTAATATACCTAAAGACCACGCTATAAAGACAAACAAATACTTTGACTTGACTAACGAGTTAACCAAAAACGGCTACGTGGTTAAACTCTACGCCGTAGAAGTAGGAGCAAGGGGAATTCCAGCTAAATCCCTGTACAACTTACTTAAAGACCTCGGATTGCCAAGAGCTTCGGTAAGCTCTTTACTAAATCGAATATCAAAAGCGGCATTGATAGGATCTTACCAAATTTGGATAGGTAGGGGGGGGAACACTACTGATGGTGGAGGTGAGCGCTGATGCATCACGCGGTGGCCACCCTAAACCTACATCTGGGTCGCAAGTCCCAGTCGCCGTCACGGTGTTCCTCTCTGTATCACGCTATGGACCCGGCGACCGCACGGTGAATCCATGGAGTGCTGAGAATCGGATCTCATATATACAACATCAAAAATTAGAACAATTTTAATATTTCATACGCCCTCAATAAATATTTAATTAATTTGATTAACATTCATACAGACTAAGTTATTACTTCACTGGTATGAATGTTTCATCTAAAACGAAATTAAATACCTATCTGAAATATTTTTATATCTTTTCAATATCTCGTCGCGCCACATCTGGCGTCCGTTTTGATTTAGGTTTTAGTTGGATATTAAATCTTATATAATAATATCAAAATTAAGTAGGTATTTGTGCTAATATAATTAAATAGATTAAAACTTAAAACAATAGAGATATTTGAGTCTGTGAGATAAAGCATTTATTACTCGAAACATACTTATATCTTGGATCTAAAATATGCTCTATGCACACAGTACACGTTTCACCCGTATTCACAAACAATACTGTGAGGTCTCATAGTGTGCTCGAGCGCATAGGGCTGGTAAAATTAATTCACAAACATCACAGAGCAGTATCTAACGCAGCGCGTTCCCTCAACGAAGTATTACTTATTACTTATTAAGTGTTGTCTATGAATAAAAAGGCTTGCCAAAACGAACGCACTGAGAATTTGTCGTTCTTTGCACAGTTTTGGTAGTACGCATAGCGAAGTATTGTTTGTGAATACGGGTGAAATGTCTATCTTTTGAGGATATTACGAGGTGCTACTGGGGTGGATTCGTCAGCAATAGATTATTACAAAACAATCCACGGGCGCCAGAGCCTCATTTTTGTCTCGCGATCTAGGTCCAAGATACGTATCCCGAGGGTTACCTTTATATATATTACTAGCTGATGCCCACGACTTCGCCTGCGTGGAATTCCGTTTTCGTTCTTCCTTGCAATTTTTTTATATTTTCTTACCGTTTAAAATTTCCCTGGAGTATAAAGCCAACATTTCAAAACCAAAATTAGCTACATCGGGTTACCGAGACAAACTAACTTTAATAGATTATCAGGATCTTCTTCATCCTAGTGTTAATCCCAGTCGTATCCAAAGCTTTCACCTCGGAGTCCGGGGTCCGCTTTACCAGTCTAACTGCGGATTTGGCTTGACTTTGATATTTTCTGTGAAGTGACCGCCATCTGACCTCCTCAATCAAATAGCGATATTAAGTGATAGCGAAGCATTACATGTAGACCAATTGTTGGACTTTTTTAGGGCTCCAACTACCCGTTACGACTGCCTGCCTGTTCATATGGCAACCGGGACCGACGGCTTAACGTGCTTTCTGAGGCACGACCAGACCAATGTAAATACCCATATTTATAACGCCACGCCCTAACTATGAAGCAACAGAAAAATAATGCTGCTATTAAAAGAAATAAGTAAATAAAATTTATTAGTATAGACTCCAGAGATATTGCAGAGTAAATTGTTTTATCGCTTTATTGAAAGCGGCAAACATAAATCAAGATAAAAGTATTTCTCTCACGTGAGCAAAAAGCTACTAAGAACAGCACTACATTTACTTCCTTATTTTGTTGTTTTCTCTCAGGGTATAGGTACTTTAAACTCAAAATGTTTTTCAGACTATTTTGCTCCATAGGGACGTGACAGCGTTTGGAGTTTTGCCAACCCTACGACATGTAAAAGCTGAAACTAAAATTAGTTTTAAAATTCTGTGACGACATGTGTTTTGCTTTACAATTTGAAGCTTGTGTTAAAGGCTACAAAAAGTAATTAGATGTTTTCATTCGAAGAATTTTAAGTTAAAAAGCTTTAGATACGTTTTAGATGCAATTTTTGAGGATCTGGCCCAGGTTTTCCTCTCGGAATGAGGCGAACACCATCCATATAGTTACCTCCCAACCCAGAGAGTCTCAGGGTAACGCTGTAGTTTTAACCAAAAATAAGATTGTGTTTCCGGCGGTGAGTAGGGTAGCCAGAGTTCACTGGAGAGGTTATGTGCTGTCAGTGGTAAGACCAAAGGTTTGGCCTGCTTCTTCTGCGCTGATGGCACAGAATCTCTGTTCTTACAGTGTGACTCCTCTGGTGTTGCACTCGTCAATTGGCTACGGGAACCATTTTCCATCAGGTGAGCAGCTGTGTACTAGTCTGCGACCCAAGTGGTATAAAAAAGGATAAGGAGAAAACGGATCCCGGGCTCCAAAATGACAGCCTCAAATACAACCAGGAACGTCTATAAATACATTTTATTGTGACCTTGAAGGAGTTAATGCCCATGAAAACAAAAAAGATGTCCCAGTGTATTTTTATAACGCTATTTCAAAAAATGCTTTTAATATAAACTCACTACAGAGGAAGGAAAGGAAGAGTAAAATAATAAAAAATAATTTAATATACTTTTGTTTGTTTCGCTTTTGATTTTGTTATTTCCCTTTGTTAGATATTATTTCTATGCATAAAATGTCTCAGTGTTTTTACATTCATTTGCAGTAAAGATTAGAAATCATAGCCTTTGCAAATGTTACTGACTTTTAGTTATAAACAAGCAGATGCTCGAGACTCCACCCGCGTAAAATTTTCATCCCGTTTCCGCTTCCCATGGGAACCAGTTCTCGGGATAAAAAGTAACATATACGTTATTCCAGACTATATTCTATCTCTGTACGAAATTTCAGCAAGATCCGTTTAGCCGTTGAAGCGTAATGGAGAAACAAACATGCAAACACACAAACTTCATCTTCACAAATTTATAATATTAGTAGGATTAGTCTAACAATGCTAATTCCAGTACCCAGTCTTAGGTCAGTATCGGATAGACTGTTTAGTTTAACTGTGATCACAGTTAATGCAATTCTATTTACTAACCGATTTTGTGATCGGCAATACCTATCAATACCAAAAATGCCAAACGCACCTAACAAAATTTTCACTTCAAAAATCGAACTGAATATATTCATTCATTATAATATTATAATGACTTTTAACTGAATAATTGAATTGTGAACCCGGTATTAAAATCTTACAACAAGGTGATCTTCGACATTCGTTCACATTTGAAACGAACAACCCGATTAGTCACTCACAGGGTGAATAAACTTCATGAAGATTTTCGATCCTCAGCTATAGTATTCCATCAGCATATAAATATCAATACTAAAAATGCCGAATGCACTTAACGAAGTGTACACTTCAAAAATTGACCTGATTCTAATGACTTTGTAACTGAATCATTGAAATATGAACCCGGTGTTAAAATCTTACATCAAAGTGATGTACAATATTCGTTCACCTTTTGAAACGAACAACCCGATTAGTCACTCGTAGGGTGAATAAACTTCATGAAGATTTTCTAACCTCAGCTATTAGTATTCCAACAGCACTTCGCTAAGTCACGATTTTGCTCACTCGTTTTAATATTGAAATGTTCGCATTAAGCGACTTCAAAGTAAGATCATTTTCGCACGTAGCACTTAACTTCAATATAACTTGTGGAGTTCTAACCTGTTTGAGGAGTAGGTATTATTTCGGGTGTGCAACTGGCGTCGGAAAGTTTCGGCTCTGGAGGAGTTTAGACAGTATATATCCGTCACTTTGAGATACGGGTCGTCATCTGGTACCTGTAGGGATACACTGAATCTGTCTGTCTCCCCCCTCCCCTCCCTGTGTGTATATTATAATTAATTAATTATTCCATGTATATACGACTGGTGAAGTCTGATATAATCATATAATGCTTGTTACGGTGTTATGGTTGATTTGAAACCGTAGTCCAAATCGTGAGGAAACAACTGTATTTTTTTCAAGAAAAGTTGGAAGAGAAAACGTGGATTAGTGATGTAGTAGGTACTTTTTCCACATTTTCTATTCCAACTTTATAACCGTAATCCTTATTTTTCACTGATTTGTTTTTCTGAAATTTTAGAAGCAAAATTTCTTGGACAAAGTGTTTTAACAAAACGAAAATCTACATGCAGTCACAGTCTTATAGACAGATAAAACCTTTTTTTATCACAACATACTTATCAATTTTATTTAACAGTCTGATGTAGCATATAGGCTGGTTATTTCGGGAATATAATTTTTTTTAAGTGTACAGCGTCCAGCTCAATGCTGTCGACAGTCTTGATAGCGACTGTCATTAGTCGATATCCAGTGACGTCACCCAGTTCGACTCATGAAAATCTTTTTCAAGGCTGTCGCAGAGCCGTGCTCGACGCTGTCTGCTTAGAGAAATGAAGAGCTGTATTTTTTGTGGGCGGAACCAAGGGCGACAACCCTTTTCTATACATATAACTATAAATGTGTACAGTAACACAATACAATAAAATAGTAATACAACGGCTGTCAGTTTAAAAAAATACCTTGCTAAACGTTTGTGCATGACGGTCTCAGGAGCTCGAGATAAGGACCTCAAAAGAGCCTCTCGACGGTACTTATAGTATCACACGTGCGATCAATCCGACTTCCTTGAGGTGCTTGAAAATGTAACTTATATCAATGTCCCTCATAGCAGAAACATTGTTGTTCTACAAACTTTGATTCATTGCATGTTTATAATAGCGTTGTTGACGTGGGACCGAAAATTCTAGTTGGCGAAATGTGGGTACTAATATACCTCTACCTATGTATATTCACCTCTGCCTAACCCTCCGGGGATAAAAGCGTGATCGTATGTATGTATGTATGTATGTATGTATGTATGTATGTATGTATATAATATGTCTGTAAGTTAACGTTAGTTATTGTCTAACTTAGCTACGTTAGTTTAAAGATATGATTCTGAACCCTCCAGAACGCAACAGTGCTGCCTGCCGTGCTGATTCCGAGTGGTGATGTGCTGTTGTGTATTCATTAATTTGCACGCAGTGGTGTTGAGCGACATTGCAACATAACTTGGATTGTAATCGCATATAGACTCATAAATATTATATTATGAGGACTAATAGAGCTGCGATAGCACTGCAGCATGCTGTGGAGTTCGGAAAAATACCTTTGGTAGCACATTTTGTTAAATTATGAATACCGTGCTACGGGCTACACTCGTAGCACTGTATTTCTACAGTCTACAGTGTGGCGTAGCGGTAAAGCGTTCGACTGCTACGTCGTAGATGCCCGATCAACATTATTGTAGTAGTAAAACACAAACCTACATACAAATATTTAAAGATGGAGAAGTTAGACGTATATATTTGAGTATATTGTAGCATCTACAGCCCCGACCGTGTTGTATCTCTGTGAATAAACTTTTAATGAGTTTAATTTACTGTAAATTTCGTAAGTCAACAAGAGTGGTAGAGAGAGTAAATATTTCCGGAAATCACCGAGAGTAGAATCGCAAATCAGAAATTATTTACGATTATTGTTATTTACCAGCAAACTGGTAAACATTAATCTAGGCATATTATGTCTGAAAAGAACGCCATTATATTCTTAATCTAATGGCAAATCAGAACTATGGTGGTCATGTTAAATACTATTTTATTGTAAATCCAAGTCAATTTAGATTTGTTAATACTGAAGGGTGGAAGAAGAACAGTGGTGGCTTCCTTCAGTTACGAAATTATTGGTTTTACTATTAGTATCTTTTAAGAAATATTGAAAATAGACCAAAAACTTGTGCTGTCTCTCATTTTAGCAGTACGCATGCCGTAAACCCGAATAGAGACAGCAATATGTACCTACTTGAGAATACTTCTTCTCGTTTTCTACTAAGAATGTTCTCTTCTAATATGTATTAATTTTCTTCTACATCCTAGCGTTAATTACGGTCGTATCCGAAGCTCGGTCGTATCTCAAAGTTCAAGGTTCACTTTTGCCAGACTAACTGCGGATTAAAGGTCCAACCCCACCAAACGGACGGCATCGGCCCGGATTTTACAATCTTTAAACAAAATTAAATCTTATTATCACAGTGTTTGAAGTTTATATTACCAAGTCACGCACAACAGTTTGACAGCGACGTGCGGCGGCATGACGCACGTCAAGCTGTCATGCGTGACTTGGTAATATAAACTTTAAATGCTGTGATATAAGATTTATTTTGTTTAAAGATTGTAAAATCCGTTCCGATGCCGTCCGTTTGGTCGGGTTGAACCTTTAGTGGAACTTCGATATTTTCCGTACCTATTGTATTATTCTTGAACTGTTAGACTGAAATTAAACTACTGACACAGTAAAATCATTATAATGAAAATAAAAGGGGGTCCTATGCGTCTCCCAAATATTTGTGCCCCCTTATCTATCATTTCACTCAATGGTTTGCGCTGTGGCATAGAGTTGGGACAGTCATCGAAATACAGTTCGAATCTATTAGACTAGACATAAATATTAAAAGTAAAAAATAATAATCTAAAGCCGTTATCGACTTAATCCATCAAGTCTAACAAACTCATTTCAATGATAATTTTAATTACAATCCCAATTCAAATCTAGTACGATGTAGATTAATACGAAATTTCCTTTGAAATTGTCATCCATTTAGAGTCCAATTTGTGATCTTATTTAACCAAGATCAACAAAACGAAAAGTATTCAAAGGTAAAAATTGTAAAGGGAGAGAAAACCGGAACAAAAATTGGCGACGACTTTCAATGTAAATGAAATGGCCTCTGTATAATAATATACCTGAATAGACTATTAAGTCTCGTAAGACTAAGGACGTCTTTAGTCGCAAATTCAATTTCTTGTCATAATAACTTTTTAATTATAGATTATTTTTTATCGGATACATTCATATCCTGTTGATTTAAAATGAAAGGCAGAACTTTTTCGTGGCTACGTGTGTATCAAATATTGCTGTATGTTGCCTGTTGACTGTAGTAGAGTGAATATCCAAGAAATACTGGCTTTATATCTATTATATAAAAATGAATCCCTAAATGTGTTGCTAAGCGCAAATCTCGAAACGGCTGAACCGATTTCGCTAATTCTTTTTTTAGAATATTCCCTGAAGTACGAGGATGGTTCTTACGGTAGAAAAATTAAAAAAAGACGGTACGAAGTTCGCGGGGTCACCTAGTTACTAATAAAAAAAGTCATCGTAGTGCGGGATCTCATTGCATCACGCAGCTTAGTGCGGGAGTCCGTGGTCTTATATCGCTTCTAAGTAGATATACTGGGAGGCATAACCGCATAGTTTTTTCCATAATAAAATGAGTGATAATAAAAATGAAGGGAAATATGCCAGCCGCCTGTAGTTCCTATTAAAGAACATAGTACAATACTTGTCGAATTGATATAATCTTCTTATTTTATTAAGTCTATTATAAAGAAAAGATATTTTGACTGAATCACTAAAGCAGATTCACAATGATAATCTCCCTACTTCCAGCATAGGATTAGACTAACCCCATTGTTAGGTATGCCTGTTAGGTGCATCGAACAATACACACCCGATAACCATTCAAGCGGTATAAGATATGTACTGCATAGTGTATTATGTGCGACTAAATACCCAGCAAATCTGCATATATCATCGCAGGAATCCTACTAATATTATAAATGTGAAAGTTTGTGAGAATGGATGTGTGGATGTGTGGATGTTTGTTACTCTTTCACGCATAAACGGCTGGACCGATTTGGTTGAAATTTGGTATGTATATAGGTTATACCCTGGATTAACATATAGGCTATATATCAGCGATGAACGGGATCAGAATTCCACGCGGGCGGAGCCGCGGGCAACAGCTAGTAATATGATAAATCAGAGATTTGGTTAAATACCTAGGTGACTTCATTTTATTCACCCGAGGCA
The DNA here is from genome assembly GCA_914767945.1 of Eilema depressum. NCBI lineage: Eukaryota > Metazoa > Arthropoda > Insecta > Lepidoptera > Erebidae > Eilema > Eilema depressum. Next base: position 15,403,326 of record OU612023.1, on the reverse strand, counting down.
TTTAACATGATTTTATCATTTTCCTAAACATGATATATATCTCTGATAAGTGCTACAGGATTTAAGGCGAGACCTATCGAAACGCAGACAATCACAGATTTTTTTTGTTTTGTTATTTACAGACCTACCAAACATATTATGCTCATGCCTATTCTCTGCCAGGGTAGGCAGAGATAACAACCCGCTACCTGCTTCTATCATTGCATGCCTAAAATTATTATTTACTAGCTATCCCGTCGAACTTCGTACCGCCATATTTTTCCCGTTCCCGCTGCACCTATTTTCTCATCCTTTAAACCTTCCCTGGACACCCGCGAATATTTCAAGACTAAAATTAGCCAAATCGGTTCTGCCGTTCTTGAGTTATAAAATAACAACGAAAAGTGGCATTGATTTTTATATATTAGAAGATTACTTTTGGTAATGTGCATGTACTTAATATACCTATATGTTTTATTTCTTTTTCATTAGCAAATCTATTAATTAGATCAAACTCCGAGAATTTAATAGATAATGGAAAAAAAGAAAAAGAAAAATTATTTCAACTTCGCATATTATCATTACTTCTAAATATAAACTTTGCATTCATTAAGACCCTATGATATAATGACAGACGGTATTATACAGACAGTTTCTTTATTCAAAAGAAATAAGCTCACCCACATATAAAGGAACCCGGAACATAATTAAATCCTGAGACCAATATTTTATGTTCCGTGTCATATCAAGAGGGAAATAAAAATATCGGGGAGTTTTAAGCCTGTCAGCGGCATTGCTTTCTGAAGGTCCTAATATTTTTTTTAAATAATAATTTCACTTTGTCATATGCCTTTGGTGCCTTCTATAGATTTGGGTATTCAGATTTATTTTTCCTTTTGCAATAAACTTAGAAATCCTTTGGAAATTCTTAGAAAAGCTGAACGGATTTGACTGAGCTTTTGTATAAGGAGGATAGATAGACTGTAGTCTGCATGTCGGTACACATGCTTTACTTCTCTCATATTTGCTGTTACGGGAATAATTGTCAATGTTTCAGTTATACAAAATTAAAGAACAGTATGTACAGGATAATAATCCTGATTAGTACTCGATGGAGGTATTTAATCATGTTATAGTCAGTGATATAATTAAGGCATATCAACGCATTTACCTCTAGGCATGAGCTTGTTAGCGTGTATAATTAGGGTAAACAATAGGCTTAGTTTGTTGTTGAAATTGAAGCAGCTTAATCAAACATGGCCTCTGTATTTAATAGTAACCTCTGGATACAATAATTTGAACGTTGATAACCTGTGAAAATATTGAACTTACTGCCTTTATCCCCGGAGGGTTAGGCAGAGGTGAATTAATACCCACATTTCACCAATCACTGTATTAGGTCCCACGTAATAGGGAGCGAGTCTATTGCCGTCAAGCGGGCACTTATTCATACGCCGCGCTGTATGTTTACTGTCGGATGGAGAACAGTCCCATCCCTTAATCACCTTCTACGACACCCACAGGAAGAGATGGGGTGGCCCTCTACTCTCCACCAGGAACCAACACGGCCAATCCAGGTCAGATCATTATATTTATTTATAATACAGATAAAAGACATAGTATGAATTGAAATTAAAGTAGAAATGGTGATGAGATACATCAAGGATATTTACGTGTATTGAAATGAAACTATTTATTTATTGTGATTTATTTGTCTCGAAAACTCTACTAACTAACTATCGAGTATTTTGTCTCTCATCGCATGTGAATGAAATGATTACAATAATTAGGTAGGTATTTATACATGCAACCCATAAAAATTAGTACCTTATTATAATTAATAGATTACCATATCGAATAATGACGAAATAATCGTCTGACTTAACGTTTCCACCCTGTATATTATCACGTGCTCAGGTATGTATGAGTATGTGTGTTCACAATCTAAGTGCAGATCACTGTTTCCCGTAGTGGCACTTAAGTACCGGAACCGTGTTTGATTAGTGTACCACGTGTTATACCCTCAAGTAATCGCTATTGTTCCGAGAGCGATCTGTATGGGGAAGGATCGGAAAGTGATGTTGGTATTGATCGATTTACTTTTTGTATTTGACGTTAGTTACAGGTGGGTATAAAGGCGGAACTAGACTACATTACTTGTTATCTTTATGTGGCTACGCTGTATTTAAATATTTATCATATTAGTGAACAACAATGTATTTGTGAATGGTGTGATAGTACACTAATCACTCAACTGTAATAAATTAGTAAACCTTACTAGGTACATCTGCAAAACATTGGTGATTCGATATTTATTAGCTGTCGCCATAAATATCCTCACTTAGACGCATTTGGCATGCTTTTTTGTTGTTTTAAACTTCAAAAGCAATTAAGAGGCGGGTTGTTCCATCGAAGTTCCCAGGAAAGGAACATTGTTTCACGACACTTATAAAATGGGCTCTATAGAAATGAGTCCTATACGTGCAAGTGGTAAAGCTTTACGATAATGGGCTATGGTTCGGACCTATGGAAGTGATTGTCGCAAAAAAGGGCTACCTGGGTTACTGCGGACGTGGGAATCGCAACGGATCCTTTGGAAAGGAAGGGACAGGGATGCTAGCGAGGTTGGTCGAGCGCTGAGACTCGTGGCATTCGACTTCGGACCGGGGAAGAGAGCGGTTAGGAGATAACGACTTGACCTGTGAGGCGTGCGGAGGACCTGAGGTTCGTGAGGAAGGGACAGAGGCGTGATCCGAGTAAGTTACGGTGCGGCGTTGCCAAGTGAATCACTATTAATTCCCTACAACCGTGGTGAGTTACTTTCATACGAATATTAATAGTTTATAGTCTCATAGTTAATGTTGTATATATATGTATGGTGTGTACTGCTATCCTGAGTTGAGTAACGTGACGTTTATTTTATATTTGTGTACGGATAATGTTATTAACTTGATCTGACGAACCGCGGGATGCGTTGATATATGTTACACGGTACCGTTGCCCTCGATGCCTAGAAGAATATCCCACGTAACGAGTCATGGCTAGTCCAGGACCAGAATCATGATTAGCGGAGGCCGAAGTTATCCTTTGTGTGTGCCTAGGCCGACGACGCTCTTGCAAGTCTGCAATCCGCTAGCGATACGGCGTTACGCGAGGACGAGTGTTTGACGAATACCGTACGGACAAGAGGGGAGCAGTATATCGTACTGAGACCGTAACCAGCCGTAGTATAAATTCTATTACGCCCGCCCTGTCATATTCTAGAAGGGGTTGGGTTGAAGTCCCAAATGAGTACAGCATGCAAGAGCTGGCTTAAAGTTCAGATTGACGGAACACTAGCTATGGCACACGGGAGATTGGGGACCTGGAGCTCCTCGGGGGGGTCCACGTGTCGGAAGTGCTGTATAGTGTTATCCTCACTTGGAAGTGCGGTTGAATGTTTGTGAGACAAGTAATTGTTATCAACGTATATAATCGTTTGTCGTATTTAATTTTAATTTCCTTTTTATTCGCGGTTAATCTATTGAAACGGCCAAAGCCAGTGGGGGAACTATTGTCCTTGGACGAGTTCCACAACATCAGCGCGGAGGCGGGGCGCTAATGTCTCCCGTCAAAGGGCGGGGGCCGGCATTAGCGACATAATTCCATGTCAAATTAGTAAAATCGAATTCTACTCAGCTTTGGTTAGGCGGCGTACAGTCACAATGGCTCACATTCAAATTTTGTGCCGATGTGTCAACCATACTCAAATTCAAATTATTTATTTCTCAAAATTGTGCAACACTGTTACAGCTTATTGACGTCAAATTCTGCTTAAAACTAAGTTTACCATCGCTTCCTGGGCGCTAGTGGAGAAGAAACGGCGCAACAAATAATACTACTAAATACACGAGTACGTAACTATTTCCTACCGGCTATTATTTATCTTTACATACTTCTCGAGCTTACGTTTTATTAAATTTTTCATTGAATTCCGTCGTTCGGGTCTTTTGACCGACCTACCAAATGCCAAATATATTTATGTCTTACTAGCTGTTACCCAGTTCCTAGCAGCTTATTCGTGTCCTTTATATTAATGTATGTCAAAAATACTAGAAATTGACGGATACGCTAATTTGCTATTCACGCTTATCCTATGACAAATGCTTCCACACTTTATCGTATGCGTCCGAATAAGACGATTATTAAGTAAGAAATAACGAAGTGTGGTTCCGCCTTAACATAGTTCCCCGAAGTGTAACACGTAATACTTCGCGTAAGTAAAGTTGTTGTTAACATCCATCATAACCGATACGTCTTATAATAATGGAAATATTACGTATAAGTACAATATAAGAAAATCGTAAGGCTGCCTTTCCATCAGAAATGTGCTGTACAGTTATGCTACAAGGATGTAAAATCTAAGGTTGTGCAACTATGTGACTGTTTCCACTATGCTATGCTATGTAGCGTAGCGAGTAAGATGTGCTACGAAGATGCGTAGCTCGAGTTATGCGATGTATCAATTACATGTATTTTGAATTTGAAATGTTCAAAATTGGAATCTATTCTCTTGCATCCCATAGTACGTATCAACAGTACAAATCCATAGCACACATCCATAGCACACATTCACATCACACATACATAGCACGTGTCTTCATCACTACATATTATAAAACAAAGTCGCTGTCGCTGTCTGTCCGTCACTATGTATGCGTAAATCTTCAAAACTACGCAACCGATTTTGAAGCGGTTTTTTTTATGCATAGAGTGATTCAAGAGGAAGGTTTATATGCATAATACATACATAATATTCTAGAGAAACACTGATAAATTTAGAGATAATACCACGCGGGCGGAAAATATGGCGGTACGAAGTTCGCAGGGTCAGCTAGTTCCATATAAAAAACACGCTATATGGACCAATGAATATGATTAGTGGATAGCAAAAGCAGCAATAGCAACGTAACACAGCATATATCTGGTAGACAGGCAGCATATCTAGTAAAAAGTGAACTCGTTCGAACAAAATGTATTTTGCAAATTCGTCTATTGATATTAAATTAAGTTAAGGAGCGAACGAGCGAGAATAAAAAATAAAAGTCTCCAAATTATTACCCTTGGACCGCCCTACCGATATTCTTAATGGACAATGTTACAATCATACAAAAAAAAAACGAAATCAGTAAAAAAATCCTACTTCAGAACCTCCTCTTTATTCTAAATCGGATAAAAATTATTTCAAAGAAAGAACATAATACTCGTATTTACAGTGCTAATATTTATGCTACTTAATTTGCTACATAACTTAATCAAATTTGTACGCTACAAAGGACTACAGTATTTCTTAGTTAGTATTATGAAAAACAGTGACCTAATTAAAACTGCAGACAGTAATGAGAGATCTCTCTGTACAGGTCCCTTATTCTGAGTGACAAACCGTTCCGTAACTACGCGCGTTCGTAGAAGTCAACACACTTAAGTTTTTCTGGTTTTACGCCAATTCTCTCTTCTATGTTAACAAATTGAAACCCCCTATCTTCTCACGTTACGACTGCGTTTAAAACTCGATGTCACTAATAATAATAACCTTGTAGGGCTGAGTAAAATAAGACTTATTTATTCTTGGCAACAGTTGGTTGGCTATTGGAAGCAATCCAACGAACTGTAATCGGAATGAAAGACTCGAAGCTTACTAGCCAAGTGCGATCTTCAGTTATCATGATAGCGTACTATAGAATTCTTCAATATCTTAAGGAAATGCTTTGACTTTTTTTAGTTCTCACATCGTTTGTTTGAGGCCACGTAAGGAACTTTGACGCTAAGTCTATGCAGATAACCTGCTGATTTATTGGCTCTGGCGCAGTCTTTCCCTTCAGTATTAGGAGGTCAAACGGCAGTCGTTCCCATAAAAGCCGTAGAAACCAAATTAAAGAGTACGCTGCTAATTGAAATTTACTTCGGGGGCATATTCTGTGCGGAATAGAATAGCACCACCCCATATCTTCCTGACGGTGTCGTAGAAAGCGACTAAAGGCTATACTTCATTCGAAAGAAAACAGTGCCCGCTTGACGGCAATCGGTGCCGACGTCTCGGTCTGCTTCTGTTAGGGTGACAGGCGGCTCCACTCATCATTCCCAGACCCGCGCGCTCATGGGAGACGACCACAAATGAGATAAGATAAGATAAATACTCTTTATTGCACATTATGAGATGAGAAAATTAGATGATACTATAATTCAACTATCACTAGTAGTAGTTGAATAGTTTACAGTAATTATTGTTAAATCAACTACAATTTGGAATTACCCGTTTAAATTTGAGTTAAATTATCATTTATTAGATATATGAATGATCCCCACACCGGAAGAGGGCCAGATCGAGAGATATGGCCCTAGGTCGGCCGGGGTGCGAGGGATATGGCTACAACAATCTCACCTCCGGCATCCAACGGCCCATAGATGGCGTGCGTTTTTGTCGGTTCGAGTCCGACATAACCTCCTCCACCGGCTCCGGCGGGGGGGGGGGGGGAGGTATCCGTGGGGAGTTTTTGCACGATAAAAAAAAAGGTGTATGAACGAATACTATTTTATTTACTATCACTTTGAGACTATATCTAATGGCACTTTCAATAGTAGGTTTATTTTCGCTTACTGTTGATTCCAGATCCCATGTTTATACCAACGTGCACTGTTTACTCTGCAGATACAGCCATTGACATTTCAATTAATTTATACTTAATTAATTATTTAACTAAATCAATAGATTGCCAGCCACAACAGTATTTACTGTAGGTATTATTAAATACACTGTACTATGATCGACATAAACATTATAAACAAGTCTGCTCCTAGCCGATATCAATATTAATTTACGGACCTGCGAATTCAGGATTCATCATTTTCGTTCAAATGAATAACTAATAATGTTTAGTACAATAGACTGAGTCTTAATTGAAATGGATCAAATTGTTCTTCTGAACAATAATACTACTCCAGAAGTTATTATGTACACATTGTATATTATATAGGGTTGTAAACAACCTAATACAATGACTGGTGAAATGTGGGTGTTAATTCACCTCTGCCTAACCCTCCGGGGATAAAGGCGTGATTGAAATAATTTTAAAGCATCTAGTATGCTAAACTAAACAAATTATTTTTAATTGGAAAAAGCGAAATCAATGCTCAGGCAGAACGCTTTAAAATTATTTCAATTGGTTGGGCGGAGTTATAAAAAATGTATGTTTAAAAATAATTGCAACATCATTCATTGATTCCGATAGTTCGTACAAATATCGGTAGATTGCTCCCACCATCGCCCTAAGATGGATGTATTGGAAAATTTGGATCAATTTTAAACTCCGGGATGAGGCAAGGACTAGGTATCAAAAAAATCAAGTAAGTAGCAGTAAAATTTACTACTTAGATTTAAAAAAACAGGCGAAGCAGGCATTAGAGAGGGAAAAAGTTGCATACTTTGAAAACAATATTAACAAAAATATTAAGGACCCAAAACTCTTATGGAAAAACCTAAAATCAGATGTGCTACCAAATTTTAAAGTCGATTTTCTGCCTAATCATTTACAGGATCCTGATCGGATCAACCAGGCTTTTCTGGATGTCCCAGGAAGATCTGAAGTCAGCATATCTCAACTAACCTTTTACGAATTCCACAGACACTCCCAATCTAGTTTTCAGTTAAGCCCGGTAAGTCAACAAAATATCTTATCCATTGTAAAGAATCTTCAGTCTAATGCAGAAGGGGTAGATGGTATCAGCTTGCAAATGGTCACACTAACCATGCCATCATCTCTTCAAGCTCTAACCGATATAATTAACAGGTCTATTTCATCCCATACCTTCCCGGAGTTGTGGAAGTGTGCCAGTGTCCGCCCTATTCCAAAAGTCAATAATCCTGTAACATCCAAAGACCTCAGGCCAATAAGCATACTGCCCTGCTTATCAAAAGTTCTGGAAAGGGTGGTGTACCTCCAGCTGGTGGATTATTTGGAAAAGAACAACATCCTACCGGACCTACAATCTGGCTTTAGAAAGGGGCGGGGGACAGCAACAGCATTATCCGATGTAATAGGCAACATTCTGGAGGCAAGGGATAGGGGAGAAGGTTCCATTCTGACTCTACTGGACTACTCCCGTGCCTTCGACGCTATAAATCCGACCCTCCTTCTGTCCAAGCTTGCATACTATGGTTTTGAGTGGGAGACCATTCAATGGTTCCATAGTTACCTATCAAATAGAATGCAATATGTTGAGATACGGCGGGAGGACGGTACAACGCTAAAGTCTACACCTCGGCTTGTCCCCAGGGGCGTGCCACAGGGTTCCATTCTGGGACCACTGTTATATATACTATACAGTGCTGACATTGTTCACTCTTTCCGTAACTGCAAATACCACATGTATGCAGATGATATTCAAATGTATATATCCTTCAAACCCAGTGACACTATAGCAGCAGTGAGACTTTTAGAAGCAGATCTTCAACGTGTGACACTATGGTCTGAACGGAATTCTTTAATACTGAATCATAAGAAGTCAAAATTTATGGTACTTGGGAGTAGAAACCAGATAAACACAATACTGTCAGTAAATCCGGAAGTGACCATTCAGGGCAATAAAATAGAACGGGTGGATGTGGCTTGTAACCTGGGGCTAACAATCGACCCAGAGCTGCACTTCGAGAAGCACGTGTCTGATGCCATGCGAAACTGTTTTTACAGACTTAAGGTCCTCTACAACATAAGAAACTACCTCAGTATCAATTTAAGAAAAAGTTTAGTAGACAGTTTAGTTCTCTCAAAGTTAAACTATTGTGACACGGTGTATGGACCATGTCTGCTGGCTAGGACAACTCGGTTAATACAGAGAATACAAAATGCCTGTACACGGTTTTGTGTAAACATTCCACGGAGAAGCCATGTTACACCATACATTAACAGTAACAATATACTGAAAATGGAATCTCGTAGAAGGATTCACTTGGCTAGTCTACTATTTGGAGTAATTAAAATCAAAAAACCAAGGTACCTGTATGAGAAGCTAAGTTGGCGAAGGGGCTATGCGGGATGTATCCGTTATACGACAGTGCCACTGTCGGTGCCCAAACATAAAACCGCAGCTTTTAGGGGTAGTTTTGTATATGCAGCAACTTCTTGCTGGAATAACATCCCGCCTCCACTCAGGGTCCTGAAATCAAAAGCACTCTTCATAAGAAAGCTGAAAAAGCATTACATGGAGCAACAGATACAGAGTTAGAACTCATATAGAACACTAGCTTAAATTACACTGTTGCTACTGCTCTCATACACTATACACATATTTATGTTTATGTATTATTGTGTTATTGCTGTGAATTATTGCGGGTACTATTTGTTTGTACTCACTTGGGGTGGCGACGCCTGGGGCACGGCGAGGTATGCGCTGCTCCTTGACTCAATTTCCTTATCCTCCATGTGCGCAGCGCCGCTGGGATCCTGGTTCCCTCAGAACATCATTGGGTCCTCACTTGTAACCTGAAGGTGAGATCGACTTATTGATTGTCTAAGGTTATGAACACTACAAGATGGTACCTTGATGCAATTCAGTTTGAAAAGCATCACTTTAATCTCTTTACCTTGGGGTATGTACATTTACTGTTTGCAATGATGGGCTATCCTTTGGGGAACCGGCAAACCAGCGGAGTGTCCATCTGTCCATTTGCTGGTCTGAGGGCTGGAGGTTATCTGGCGATATAATGTTTGTGAATGCATTTATCCAATGATCTGAAGTATGAAAGAAATAAGGGTGGTTGTTTTGGTTATGATGTTTGCTGGCTTGCATGGGATACCGTCTCGTGTCGGCCAAGGCGATGCAAATGTTGCAATGCAATGCAAATGGCGTCCGTAGACGCTACGCTGACAGTAGCAAAATGCCTACTTATAGTACTTACCTTGATGTTGGCGTCCTCGGGGACGGTAGGGTGACAGACAGGATTGCTACTATGTAACGTGTACGTTTTATGGCGTAATGTAACGCAATATTTATTAAAATACAGATGTACTTGCCCGTTCTATTTGTTTTGTGTCTTGTAGTACAAGGTAATGTTGGTAATGCTGTAATTGGGTACCTTACCTGAACTTTAATTTAAAATAAGTTCCGAAACCGCCGTAGTCGGCGTTGTCCTATAACATCCGCCGGATGGCGCAGTGCGTGCTGCGTCACATCACAAAATGGCCGTGAAGGAAGATCGGTGCTTGATGTAGATTTGTTCCTCACCGAACACTACGTCACAGCAGCAAGCCGAGAAGCGACCAGTTTTGGCAACTGCAGCGCATTATGTATTTACGGACGGTAATGTAGGTAAAAACTAGGCTTATGTTATGTAATCATTTTTCTTAGGCGTAAGGCACTGCACTGCACTTCATTATTTTGTTGGTTTTTGTTTTTTGTAAGTTTTGTTTACTATTTACAGTATTTAGTTTTTATAGACCACAGATTAATAAGAGTAGTCACACCATAATGTTATAATCATAGACTTAGATACCACAGATTAATTAGTTATGTACGTTATAATATACAACATAGATAAGTAGACCGAAGCTGGGCAGTGCTGCCACTATGGAAAAAAAAAAAATTGTGATTTTTTCCTTTTAATTTTTGTTTTTTTTACCTGCTAAAATGTATTTATTTATTTTTATGATTATTTTGTGTGCTGCAGTGACCAAAATAAATATACTTTTCTTTCTTTTTCTTTTTTTTTTCTTTCTTTCAATCTCCGGTGAAGATCGGTGGCTCAGTGGTCAGAGCATTCCCCCTGAAAGGGAAAGATCGCGGGTTCGAGTCTTGCTTGAGCATTGATTTCGCTTTTTCCAATTTAAAATAAAATAAAAGGCGTGATTGTATGTATGTACTTATGTATGAAAACAACTTATATAAGTATATCAAGTGTTGGTGGCTTAGTGCTAAAGGAGTTGGCCTTACGATCGAGAGGTAGGTAAGTAAGTAAGTAAAAACGTCTTTATTGTACACCATAGACATAACAATTTAACATAGAGATCTGAGTTATGTGGTAAGTACAGATGGCGGTTATCACTCTGCGGCAATTTCTTACAGGCAACCTTAGGATGGATAGAAATAATAGGAGAAGAATGTTTTTGGGTAGTTTGGTATACATAAATAGAAGAAAACAATAATACTGAAAACAAAAACACATACATAATAGCTACCTGAGAAGGTATAGGTATATATACAAACAAACAAACAGGTCCCGGGTTCGAATACGTGCCATTACACTACCGACGTGAACCCACTCCTAACACAAGCAATTTAGCTTAGCTGGAGGGATTAGAGGGAATATTAATAATTTCGGTTGCTAATTAAAAAAAAACTGTGTACGGTTTCACCCACCGTCCACTCATCGCATCGTCCACCCACCTGTCTTTTTTCATCTCTTTTTGTTATAACTAACTCGGCTTCCCTTGTAGCGTGATATTATGTAGATGATTTGATTTAACCTTCACCAAGAAGTGGGTTATGAAATGTAAAAATTTAATGCAAATGGAAGGTATATTTTTAGTATCGGTGAACAAGCAAATAAATTCTTTATCTAAATATATAATAACTCAAAGGTGCTGACTGACTGTCATAGTGATCTATGAACGCACAGCCCAAACCACTGAACGGATCGTGCTGACATTTGGCATGCAGGTAGATGTTATGACGTAGGCATCCGCTAAGAAAAGATTTTGATTAATTCTACCCCCAAGGGGATAAAATAGGGGATGAAAGTTTGTATGAAACTTTGTCAATTTTAAATGCTCAATAGCGTTGACTCAACACTAAGCGATAACCGACATCCACGCGGGTGAAGCTGCGGGCAACAGCTAGTCAATAATATAAATCAACCCACGCGCGCCATGGCCTCGTTTGCCTAGCGACTTACATCGAAGATATATAATACTAGCTGTTGCCCGCGGCTCCGCCCGCGTGGAATTCTGGTCCCGTGCATCGCTGATAGCCCTACTAATATTATAAATGCGAAAGTAACTGTGTCTGTCTGTCTGTCTATCTGTCTGTCTGTCTCACTTTTACGACTAAACCGCTGAACCGATTTTGATGAAATTTGGTATAGAGGTAGATTAGACCTTGGGAAAGGACATAGGCTATGTTTGGTCGCGGGCAAAAGCTAGTATAGCCTATATGTTAATCCAGGGTATAACCTATATACATACCAAATTTCAACCAAATCGGTCCAGCCGTTTATGCGTGAAAGAGTAACAAACATCCACACATCCACACATCCACACATCCATTCTCACAAACTTTCACATTTATAATATTAGTAGGATAGGATGTCCCGAGGCATAGTAAGTAAAAGAAGTCTCCTATATTTACCAACCGTAGCAGTTTGCACGGGAAATGCAGTACTTTGCCAACTGAATAGAATCCAACGTACATACAAATATCGTAGTAGAGATTTTATCGATAGTAATGCGTCTCGGTCGATTTCACGTGGTCACTGCAAAGAGTCAGACACCTAGGGTTGTGCTGACCACGATAATAAAAATAATGTAATAGTTTTAAAATAAATATAATAGTTTTATAATAAATATAATGATTTTTAGTCAATTGTAAAGTGATTTTAAGTTTGCAATTCAGAGAAGGCAATGAAATTTTTTGATTGACGAAAGGGAACTCCGATGCCATCTTGTTAAAAATGTGCAAAGGTGACGTATGGCTGTGGTTAGGTTGTCTTGATACACTTTAGAAAATCATAATAAAAAAAAATTTGATTAGCTTAAACAGGGTTTAAATGTATCTCATATTTGTTGTCAGATGATGAGTTTTGAAATGATGTTTCTCTTGACATGAAAATAAATTCTCTTTTACAACTTAAGTGTCAAATTTAAAAATCAACGTTTTCATTGCTTTCACAATGACTATTCAGTTTTATTCGAAGTAAATATTTGTAGTGGCAATTTTTCAGCAAAATGGATTAGAATCGAATTGTTTTCTGTTTCAAAACATTTTTTTTTATGAATTCTGCAATACACACATATTTATAACATGAAGTTATATTAATGTATGTTATATAAGTTATATCATTTATTCATTTCGTTTGTAGGTTTACTACGTTATTACTTTAGGTTTTCGCTTAAATAATCGCTTAAATAAATAATATTTTGTATTCCCCAAAGTCAGGAGCGGATATGTAGGTATTAATCCACAACCCTAATAACGTGTATGCATTCTAGTGCATTGAGTCCACTTTGTACAGCAGTAGTAAGTGCGGGTGGCTGTGGACGACGGGAAATAAGAGGATTGTCGACTTCGGACTATACCGTATATTCCCACGATCACTTTAGGGTTAACATGTTTATTTGTTAGGGATGCAAAAGATTGAAAATATATGCGAATTTTGAATTTAAAGAGCAGTGCTCTTTACTTTTATCCAGAAAAAGGCAAGGAGGTTCTGTATTCTACACAAAATAATGTCATTACTTTCCCAGTGATTACTCTGTTGCGGTCAAAGTTTGTTGACTATTACGAGAGCTAATGCCTTCTGATCTTCCAATCCCAAGAGAAAAGCCTGCGTGAGAGCCTCGTCTATCAATCAGTGGGTGTACCGGCTTACATGGGAAGTCACTACATTATGGAGTTCTTCAAGAAGGGCATCAGAAGGTTGTTACAGCGTCGGCAGCGCGTGTGTGACGTTCCTAGTGTTGCAGAGTCTATAGGCCATGGTAACACTTTCCATCTCATCAGCAATTTGCTGCTCGTCCATAATCTAAATAATATCAATAATATAATGTATTTAAAAATGTAATATAAAGGACTTTAAAGTTAATAATGAGGAACAATAATAATAATAAGTTATCTTTATCTAAAAGTCTTGGTGGGCTTTTGGACCTTTCGGACCAAAACCACTTTTTTTTTGTTACAACAATTTTGAACGAATTTTCTTCCTCTTAGCGTTAATTCCCAGTCGCATCCGAAGCTTTCAGCTCGGAGTCTGGGGTCTGTTTTTACCAGGCTTAACTACGGATTTGGCTAGACCTCGATATTTTCGATTGAACGAATAAAACACTACATAAGTCTTAAGTTTCAGATAGCAAAAACATGATTTTACATATTTCACTGAAACATTAAATAATATAGATATAATTCTATAATTGACAATACAATACATCTTTATTATGCTGAAGCAGATCATTAAAAAAAGGATTTTACTTTCTGATTCAAACAATTCTGCCAACTGAATGAACCCTAAAACCATCACAAAATGAAACAAGATCACTCGTGGTCGAGAATTCATTCTGTTTTATTTCACCGCTGTTGTTGGTAGCACCTAATGGACCATTCATATAATCGAATAACCTCGGCAACGTTTAACTCATGAAGCGGAATAAGACTAAGATTTTATTGATCTTTAGAGACCACTCCTTAATTTCCTACTCAATATGTGTGAAGGTTTATTTGGAAGTGAAACTACTTTTTTCTTGTACTACGTAAGCTTCAGAGAAAAGGGACCCCCTTGTTAATGATAAATGAAAGCATGAGGGGGTCTGTTTTCTCTGACGCTGACTGTACAAAGCATGAAACTTGGTAAGTAATATAGTCTGACCGGCAAATAAGTGAACCATCAGTGTTGTTTTGATCTGGAGATCAAGAATCAACCTGATTTACCTGAAGGGCAATTTTCCTAAAAATCTCTTTAAATTCCGTCTCGATCTGTCAAAATCAATAAGTATTTGTGGCAACAAGTTCCATCACGTGTCATCAATCAACAGCATAAAATATAACCTTTCAATTACTTTCCTGACTACCTTCTGAAGACATATATTGATGATGATGATACTGGACACTTTTTATAGACAAGAGGTCTATAAAAAGACCTGATATCGTTTTAAAGAGGGGAAATCAGGGTGTGTCTGAGTATTAAACGTAGACAGACCTTGACTTATCTGACTAATGAACGAGAATAGCGGTAACATCCCTAATTATCTACTGCTATGTGATTATCGCCTTGGTAATTTAGTCTGTTTGGTACCAAAGACCTTTAATCAACATTAATCAAAGGTCTTCACGTCATTAATTACAGCTCTTGTGACTGGATTTTGGTAACAACCTAGTCCTTTATCATGAGGTAATAGTATACTCTTAGGCGTAATATATTTAGCCGCTTTGTTTGCGCAACGGTATATGAGTTACTATTTGTTATATTATCAACAATAGGTCTTGATTGTAATTGAGCTATGTAAATAGATGATATAATAATATTTGGTTTGACTAACATTCTTTTTGTGCTGAATTGACTATTCACCACAAAAATTCTCCTTGTGGTGAATAGTCCGTTTATCGAGGAAGGTTATAGCTCTATAATACTGCCGTCTGCTAACAAAAAGGCAGCTAAGTGCAAAAAGTTATTTTCGAGAAAACGCAAAAATAAGTGGGAATTGATGTCTCTTGAAAACTGTGCTACCTAGGAACAAGGCTGCAAGTTATAATTGTAGGCATAGTCTGTGTGCACAATATGTGATATATTTTATTAATTTATATTCATTATATTTTATTTAAATTCATTTTCTAACTTTTAGCTAAGCATTTTTTTTCATTTTTACGTAATATACTGCACTTTAAGGCCGCTAACCATACCTTAACTGCTTTATAGCAAAGCAATTTTTTTGTAGCTGCCACGTTCTGTACTTATAGTAAACGTTAACAATATATACTTAGTTATAAAGCAGTTAAAGGATTTTAACAGTCTTACAGCCTAGTAGTTAACACTTGGCGGACTAACTTCCCTTACTTAGAAAGCAGTTATGGGATTTTAAACGCTTTTCAGCTTGGTATTGTAAAACATATTTTTATACTGGTTCTCCTATTGCTTAACTAGAAGGCAGTTAAAGACATCTCACTCGCAATTAACTGCCTTTTAAGTAAGCACTTCCGGATCAAAAGTTGAGAAGTTAAAAACTATTTTATGAAATCAGAACTTTATTCATTAAAAAGAACAGACAATTAGATTTTACTAAACTTATCAAATAGCTTTATTAATTAAACAATACAAAATAAAAATAAAAACAACTTAATCAAATTTTTCCTAATCTTATTCAGTAATGAGATCACAATATTACCTACATCTTTAATAGTTATAATCAGTATTCGCGAAATCATAGGACAAAGAATATGAACATTATTTATATTTTTTTTATAATAATGTATATTATTTAATTAATTAATTAAATGCAACAATATCAAGAAGCCAGCCAAGCTTTTGTCATGTAGATAACCCGCCACGGATATTGTCTGGTGCAAAGGAGCCCAGAACGCTGGTCGCATTTCCACGTTGTATCGCAATGGCTAGCCTTTGCCCCAGGTACGAGCCGGAGCGAGAGTCCCCAGTTTTTTCCCTTAATCGTCGACCTATATCCACCACCAATTTCTTGGCTTCTGTGCCCTAACTGCCCATGGTCTCGACCGCGACCGGTGCCACGATATATTGTGGCCCGAAGGCTGCATACTTTGCGAGTTTTGTACTGGTCGCGTCTTCGGCCGCGGCTGCCGTGAAAAGAGTCATGCGGCCTAGGTGACTCGCCGCCACAGTATTGACGCAGGTCGCATCCCACACCAAGCACCTACGCCTCCTACAAGGCACGAGAGTTAACCCATCTGGTCTCTTGCCATCCGACCTAGATAGGCCCGGCGGCTCAAGCATACAAGGAAACTCTGTCGAAATCGATGCCCTCCGCAAAAAGTCATTAATGGCATGGTGTCGAGGGAACCTGCCTGCGGCACGACGACAACTCAATGCGTGATGGCCGTCACCCTCCACCATGGAGGCTGCATTATGGAGGTGCATTTATGGGTTTCACACACCCTGCAGCCCAAGCGAAGAGCCACTGCCACACGGAAAGAGTCATCGTCCAATAATGTACCCATGTGAGGCAAGGCCAGTACCTGCAGCCATGCCCCAGCCTCCGTCTGCGACACAGCGAGCAGTCTCGCCCGATCCGCTTCTGATCTCGCTTCTCCCAAACGCCGCTCGTGTGCCAGCCTGACTCCCATCTCGTCCCAAGACTTTTGGATATGAGGAACGGCCGGAAGCAGCGCACCATTATTGAGCGTCCACCAAATCTCTCACGCCTCGGACGCAAAGGGGATGCTGGGGCTGACGCTGTCAGAGTGAGTTATAACAGCGACAAGGCCCGCAACCCCATGCGTCGACGCAAGGAAAGCCGGAATGCCAACGTCCTGTGCGCGCCGTATCCCAAGGCCCTCGTATCGGATTGGCTGATATGCCAGGTCCCACTGGGACTCAGTGAAAGAAACGTTGAGGACAGACCCCACGAGTGTCTTCAAAGCGTCGTCAAAGGAGGAGATTTCTGCCGCGCACATCCAAGTAGGGGCCGTCCTTTGCAGGTATGTAAGCTTTGGCATAGCGAAGCACCTGCGCAGCAAAGTCAAAGCCACATGTGCTGACAATCCCTCGACCCTGAGCGTTCTGGAGCAGATTTTTGTGCTCGTTTATGAACTCGGGGAGAGCGTCTGGCAAGATAGGAGGCCCTAGAAGGTGAAAATATTGTTTAATTAATAAATAAGAGAGATTTACTAAATCGTAATTGTTCATGTGGGCGTACTTTGATTCTTTTTGGCTAATATTAGTATAAGGATGGGTATCAGGTTGAATGAAACATCTCAAAGACTGGTACATGAATGTATATTAAAAGAGTACATTTGTGTTTTATATAGGTACACACACATGATTATATTACTACGTCACATCTCCCAAGGTAAACAAAAAAAAAAATGTGACAGTATAAGATAACATTTTTTTTATTTTTTTTTTTTTTTAATATCTAACATACAGAGATATCATTCTATGCAAGAATAAATGCGGTTAAATACATATAATACGCATAATGTTATACATTAACATTCAACTTATTATTTTAAGCATAGTAACAATCGTATCTAGATATTCTATACCATATCAGCTGTCTTGTTATTACAAATAGTATAATACGAGATATTACGGCACGGGACACCTACTCTCTCTTAACTGTAATGTAAACATTAAACAATGCTACTGAGGCTATAACTAAGAGTAGTACAATTTCGTTCTGTTTTTGTGAATTATATCAGGTTTTCCTTTAATCGTGACCTCGACATTAGGCGACAAATCCCGAATTACTGTATAAGGACCGGAATAGAGATTTGTAAGCTTATTACCAGTTTCATTTTTTACTAATATTTGATCATTTATTTTGTATTTTACGGGATTAATATACCTGTCATATCTGCTTTTACGTTCTATTTTTGAATTAACTAAGTTATTACGCGCCTCTGTTTGTGTAACTTGAAGTCGGTATTTGAGCTCAAGGGGATAATTTTCATGATTATAAAGTGGTTCTACCGTTTTTATAAGATTACTTGGCAAGTTACATGGCTTGCCATATACAAGCTCAAACGGTGTGAATTTCGTCGAAGAATGTACAGTGGTATTGTATGCGAAAGCCCAAAAAGGTAACCAAGAGCTCCAAGACTCGGGTCTATTATCTGTATATATCCTCAAAAATGCTCCTAAGGTTTTGTGAGAGTTTTCGAGAGCGCCGATACTTTGATGATGGTATGCTGTGGAATTCAAGTTAGAAATATTAAGAACTTTACATACCTCTTTGAATGTTGCGGACATAAATTCTGCACCCCTGTCTGATCCAATTTCTCGTGGAATGCCGTGCAGTAGAATGAAGTTGTTGACAAAAACGCGTGCTACCTCAATTGCTGTTTTATTTCGAAGTGGGAACGCACATACATATTTCGACAGCTCACATTGAAGTGTTAAAATGTACGAAAAATTGTTACAATCCCTGTCAAGTGGTCCTACTATATCCAAAAAAATTTTTTCGAATGCTGTGTGTGCAGTAGAAGTAATTACCATAGGTTCTTTTACTGACACGGTATACTTTTGCTTTTGACATTTATTACATTTTTTAACAAATTTAGTGATGTCCTTCTCAAGACCTGGCCAAAAATAATATTTTTTAATGTTATTAAACATTCTTCTAATGCCTGCGTGACCGCTTGATGGTAATAAATGGAAATCATTCAGTATAACCTTTCTATCGTCCAAATTATCAACGCGCTCTATGTCCTTTAATATGCATAGCCGGGGACCTGTCCATATAGTATATCGTTTAATCTCATTTGTTAACTTCTCAATAAATATTTTATTGTTTTCGTTTTTAACAAAATATATTTCATTTATATCATTATTATCACAAAACATACACATCGCTCTCACAAATACGGCTGGCGTTAGTTGCGATCGAACCGATGGATTTATATATAAAATCATTTTCTCACTATTATACGAGAATGTATCACTTTCTGAACTTATTTTGTTCGAGTTTCGTAGCCTATTTAGACATTTGGTATCTATAAATTGTAGCTCTACGGTATTTTGTGGTTTTACGCATGTCTCCACGACTTTTGGTCTTTCAAAATAGTTTTCTACCGAGTCATTAATACGTGAAGCCTCTTTTCCACATTCCTTTACCTGAGCTCGTGTCATCACACATATACCTTTGTGTATTTCTTTTAAATCCTCTGAAGATGTCACGATACGAGATAAGGCGTCTGCCGCTGCATTTTCATGGCCTTTAATATATTCAATTATATAATCGTACTCCTCTAACAATAATCTAAATTTGAGTAATCTACTTGACGGGTCTTTAAGACTGAATAAATATATTAATGGTTTATGGTCTGTGACAATTTTAAAGGTACGGCCATACAAATAAGGTCTAAAATGTTTCACAGCCCATACTATGGCCAATAATTCCTTTTCTATAGTAGGATAATTTTGTTCAGCTTTGTTAAGGCTCCTACTGGCATACGCGACCGGCCGCCCGTCCGCATTAGATAAAATTGCTCCTATAGCGTAACCTGACGCATCGGTTTGTACAACAAATTGATTATTAATTGACAAGTCGGGATATTGTAAAACCGGGGGTGAAATCATACATTTCTTAAGCATTTCAAATGATTTTTGTGTATCTGTATTCCATAGGAATTTTATATTTTTCCTGCATAATAAATTTAAATGGTATGCAATTGCCGCAAAATTTGGTATAAATTTCCGGTAGTAGTTCGCTAGAGCTACGAAGCGTTTAACTTCATCGGTATTTTTAGGAGTTGGATAATTTTTTATTGTGCATATTTTATCAGGATCGGGCAAGACACCGTGTTCCGATACCACGTGACCCAAATAAAGCATATCTTTTTTAAGAAAATCACACTTGGCTGGGTTTAATTTTAAATTAACTTTACGTAGTCTTTCAAAAACCTCAATTAAATTTTTGTTATGATCAAGGAGGCCTCGCCCCATTATTATCAAATCATCTTGGTAACATAAACATTTTTCATAATTAAGACCTGCCATTGCCATTGTCATCATTCGGGCAAATGAATTAGGGCTTGTCTTAAGACCCATAGGCATCCTAGTCATTCGAAATTGACCTGAACAGAAGGCAGTGAGCTTCCTACTCTCCGGTTCAAGGTCAACATTATAAAATCCTTGATTTAAGTCTAAATGAGTAAAATAAACGCAACCCGATAACGAGTCTAAAATTTCATGAATATTTGGAAGAGGGAATTTATCGTTTTCTATACATCCATTTAATTTACGATAATCGATTACCAGGCGCCATTTTTTCTCCCCATTTGCGCCAGGCTTTTTAGGTACTAAGAGAACGGGGCTCGACCATTCGCTGTTACAAGGTTCAATAATTCCTTGCTTAAGCATATTATCTATTTGGCGCTGTATTTCCTTTTTTTGGAAATGTGGCAGCCTATACGGCTTGCTATACAATGGCATGGAATTGGGTTTCAAAGTTATTGAATGTTTATATATTTTAGTGGTAGTCAAGCGGTCTCCTTCAAGATAAAATAAATCATTATATTTGGCACATATTTCCTTAATACTGTCTTGTTCCTCAATATTCAAATGATTTAATTTTAATAAGGGGAACAATTTCTTAACCCGCGATGAGTTATTCATAGTCTCGTGGAATATGCAGATATCATAATTATTTGCAATCTGAATGTTCGGCTGGATGTCTCGTAACCTTAATTCGGTTTCAGTAGTATTTAAGATTAAAACGGGTATTTTTCCATTCATGGGGCTAACTAATGTATTCGCAATATAAATTCCTTCTTGTAATTCTGATGAACAAACTAAACATTCCTCCTTTGCGTCTGTATTTATATAGTGTATGCTTTCTGACCTAGCCGGTATAATGAATGAATCATCCTGTGTAGATATCGGTAACTTAATTGTAATATTATTGTAGTATAAGTGCAAAGAGCTAGTTCCAAAATTGATTACCGATTTGTACTTGCTCAAAAAATCTTGTCCCAATATGCCACTGGTTCTACAAGGTAATGTTTCAAATACGAAAAATTTGTGATTTAAAACATGACTGTCTACTTTAAATTTAAGGTACACAAAGCCTATCGAGCGAACTTTGCCCCCGATGCCACTGACGGTAAGGTTCCCATTTTGGATTGGTATGTTCAATTCGAGAACATGTTTATATTTGACGGCTGACACAGATGCACCGGTATCAATCAGCCAGGAGTACGAGTAATTATTACAGCCAGAGCGTAATGTAATATGATATGTGCTACTGCATGACATCATAATCGTGTTATTCACGAAAAAACTTGTCCGGAGTGTCGGGAACTTCTGACTGATTTTCATGCGAGTCTGTCAAAATATGTACATCCTGATGTTCAGTATTTTCTGCCTGATTAAAATATATCCTACCTCTAGATCCACGGTATGGGTATGTAGTTCCACGGCTACGGCCTCTCCATCCGCCTCGACTTTCCTGCGGGATGCGATCTTCCCGGTGTTGCGCCTGTCCCCGTCCTAAGGAAAGAGTCTCACCTCTATTCCGAACTGCATATTGTCCTCTATAATTCCTATAATATTTAGAAGCGTTATTATTACTATAACGGCGCATGAATAATACTTCTCCTGAAGTTGAAGGCATGGAAATTTCCTCGTCTATTGCAACTTGCACTGCATCATTCAAAGTTGACAAATTTCTTGCTACTATTATTGTACCTAGCCGTCGATTTCTCAATCCGTCTGCAAAACTTTTAATTGCCAGTTTTTCATTCAAAGGTTTTAAAATATTGTAACTTGCCTCATTTCCTTCAGATTGAGAAATCGTCAGGTCTACGAATAAATCTGTAATTTGCTTGCCATAGTCATTTATAGAAAGATCTTTTTGTTTAAAATTCATCAGTTTATGTTGAAGAGCTGTGGCAGATTTTTTAGGTAACAGACATTTTTTCATAGCTTGGACTAAACTGTCAACGGAGTCATACTGAGTTTCTAATTTTAGTTTAGCAGACTGCGAAAGTCGACTTTTCAAAACGAATTTTATTAATTTTAATTTACTGTCTTGGTCTAGTTCCGATTGATAATATTCTATCCCATCAATGAGCTGTTTGGTATTTGCCCCATCATCATTTAAAATTGGTAATAAGCTCAAGGCTATTTTCAAATCAAATTTAGCCATATTTAATTGAGTTGATTTGTCACCTGTACACGGATTATTGCATAAATGTGTAATATTGTCATAGAGGTCAAAAAACTTTTTGTTTAATTCATCAAATTCGTAACTTTCTTCAACGTTAAACTGTAACTCTGAAGTCTCTATTTTTTCTAAAAGTAATTTATATTGACTCACCAGATAATCGGCCTCGATTAATTTCTTCGCTACATTTTTGTCCGTTCTCCTGCTAGGTCCTAATTTTACTAAATAAACTCTAAGCTTATAGAGTTCATCATATACAAGTAACAAGTCCTTATACATTACGGTCCATTATAAAGATTTTGGTAAGTCCCATATGAATTGCATCTATAAAATTATGACAACACATTTAATAACGAGATACGATAGACGTTGTACTTTTTACTTTCGCGCATTACTATACCACTATCACAATCACTTATAGGCATATGTCGAGTGGTCCTAACGGGGATCCTTGTCGTTAATACGAGTGCGACACTCCTCGCACGCAGGTGATCCACCAGTTCCACCACGGTACCTCCTGATTCGATCCAAGGAACGCCTAAATGTGTGTCTTGACAGTTGCTCCCTCATCCACGATTGGTGACATTTCTTGTAAAGTTTGTATACGAAATATAGAAGTCCAACGAGCAAAATTGTGCATATGATCATAGCCACAATACTTATTGTCGATATATGGAATTTGACGTCCTCTATATTCACCGAACTTGGACCGCCACTAATCTGGTTCACGATCTTCTCTTCGTTATTAACCTTGGATTGACACATGATTGAATGTAATCGGCACAGTGTAACAGTATTCGTCCCGAGCAAAGTTTATACTAAACGCGCCCATGATTTAGGCCTGAAGAGTGCTCGCTGTCACGGTCGCCATATAAGGATGGGTATCAGGTTGAATGAAACATCTCAAAGACTGGTACATGAATGTATATTAAAAGAGTACATTTGTGTTTTATATAGGTACACACACATGATTATATTACTACGTCACATTAGACTCTCTGGCTCGTAAATTGTGGCGCCAAAAAGCATGAGACGCGCCGCACGTCCGTCCGTCCTTGCACCCGAAGTGAAAAGGATGGATTTATCGCTTGAGCTGGTAAAACGCAAACTAAAATCACATGCGTTTAACTGCTATTTAGTCTAGAATTGTCGTTTAGCTGCTCTCTAGCGATTGATATTTAGCTAAATCTAATTCCAATACATAACTTAAAGGCCGCTAGTGGCGTAAAACTGCTTTCTAGTTTAGTTTAGTGTTAGTTTTTCTTAATAACTGCTTTGTAGTTAAGTAAAATTAGAAAAAATGATACATGAATTTGCCGTTAAAGTATGATAACGTCTTTCTAGAGAAGAATTGTGGCTTAGCCGCTTTTTAATTAAGGAAGTAACAAAATTTACGTGGTTTAACTGCTCAGCAATGTTCTGTATCTCTAAAACTATTAATGATAGAAAAATGAGTCTTAGACCAAAAGATAGAGCGTCGAAAGTTGTGTAAGACTGCATTAAAAAGTGAAAATCGACCAACTGTGGCTTAGCGGCCTTTTAGTTAGTGTAGGGCAGAATAGGCCACTACTCAAACAAGTGGAGCAGTAATTATTAATGGTAACAAATCCGTCAGATTAAAAAAAAAAAGAATGATAATGATTATTATCTAATTACTCTATGGATCACTGCAGTGAGCGAGCATCTGTGATCTGTGACTGTGAATCGTAGTGATGATCATGTGCAGGCGGGGCGACAGTGCTAACTAGCGGCTCCATCTGAAAACCAGCGCTGCGTATACGCAGCATTCATGCTGAGATGGGGCCCTATTTGGGTCTGCGCGATGATTGAATGTTGCTGTATTATTAGTAGGTAATATTATTGTATTGCTGTATTATTTCACATTGTGCAGATAACTCAAATAAAACTTTTTTCTTTCTTTCTTTCTTTCTTATAATAAATACCAACGTGGTTTCGAAGTATGGACCACGGATGAAACCGGGGAAGTCCAGGAGATGTTTTTTGTTTTGGTTTATAAAACATCTACTGGACTACTTTATCTCTCTTTGTACTAGATATTTTAATTTTTAATCACGTTGATGGTCCCGATCCTGTTACTCATAATTCATAAAGCAAGAAAAAATATTTGCATAACAAAATTCCTTTATAAAAAACAGTATTTCATCAAGTTTATAAGCCATGAAGCTTAAGCGCTCAGATAAAAACATCGCCGCGGAATAGATAGACGTAATATTTTTTAAAACAAAAAAATATGTGGACAACTCAGGTCACTTTTGTCGTAAAAAATACACAAGAGTCTAATAAAAACTAAATGATGATAAGAGACGAAACAGAATGTCCCAGGACTTTCAGGAGTTTTAAACATTCGGATTAGGGATGAAAGATGTCATAATTCTGTCCGCGAGGTTGTTTCATGGTAAATGACGTAATGAAAGCATAGCTCTTATCTTTGGTTTCATTGCCTTTTTTATCTTGAATCCTTAAGTAATTTCATTGGATTTTTTTTATATTTCCTTTTATGTTTGGGTTATACGTTATAAATGTTTATAAATGACCTGCTTTTCGTCCGCACAGTCATATATTTAACATAGTTAATGCTTAAATTTTATTTCGGTATATTCCACTTTGTTTCTTCAGGTGGTATCAACCGGATGAACAAAATGGAAATTTTAGAATCCTCATTTCAACTCGGAATTATATCACGTACGCTTTACCCTCAGGCAGGTGAAATAATAATTCGTCATGCTTGGTGTCAATTGTTCAGTGTTCACCATAGAATTGATGGATCCAGGCGAACAAACACGATTTTTAGGATTCCTTTTGTGGTCTCTACAATTTCCACTTTGTTCATCCGGGTGAACAAATTAGAATATACCCTTATTTTGTTCTCTGACAATCAAGAAACGTGTATATCATGGACACGGACGCCGTACCTGTTTAAATTGTAGCTAGAGCATAAATATAGTTAACTATTTAGATTTAATTAAACTAACTGCATCAGACTTTACCAGGGACACTATAAACACAATATATGAGGTGTCTGTTGTTTCATCACCATAAATACTACTTACTACGTAAGGCGAAATACGTATACACATTAGCATACAGGTGTAAGTGTATGTAGGTGATGTTCGCTCTAACCGCGGTTAAATGAGCTAGTGAAACGGTTTCATGGGTAATATATTTCACTGCTATTGTAATATATATTTACGCGAATGTTTGTTGTTCAATTACACCAGAAATAGACTGTAAAGTCAAGTAACTTAGAGTGGCTAAAGTTGAAAGAAAACATGTTCTTAAATTCTTGAAATGGTTTCTTTTAATTATTCAAATTCACTCGTATATTTCTAATCTATTTCTAATCTCTAAAATACAAGTATCATAACCCTATCCCATCCGAAGGGTGTCATATGAGGCGATTAACGGAAAAATACACAGACGATATCACTGCCAGAGATGGTAAACTCAAAATGAAACACTGTACCAACCCGCCTAGCCAACGTGAAAACAGTAGGCCAAACCCTCCCAACATTGGGAAACATTGGGTGGACTGCGATAAGCTAATTGATTGATATTTCTAATCACATACTTACTGTATTCTAGTATAAAAGTCTAATATACTATTTTCATAGTTTCTCTTTTTTAGAATCCTATCCTATTGCAAGCCTATTCTAGCTTATCATTTAGTTGGGATGAGGTACTTTTCTTTTTCTTGTAGGATAAATTTTATTTAAAAAAAGAAAAATCTTCATAATCGTATCCTGATCCATTACACTACCGAAGCAAACCCACTACTCGAAGTAATTTTATTTTGCTTAACTGATGAGGCTAGAGGGAACATTAGTCATTTTGGTCACTAATAAAAGAAAATAATAATACGTAAGATTAGGAAATATAAATATGGACGAATTTAAGTTTTATTTTGTATAAAAGGGTTTCATTAAACTCTTTAGTTTTATAGAAACGAGGAAAAACCAAATTGTATATATTTTTTCATCTTTACGAAATATGAGATACATTCCAGCATCGTAAAAAGCATTATGACGTCAAGCAAATGGTCGTATATTACGTTAAATCCAAGAATGATAAGCAGTCATATATTATTATGTGTACTGTCTACTAGATGTGGTGAAACTTTGCCTTCAAGGTAATTCTTCTTTGGAGGTAAATAAATCTAAAGTCTACGAATAAAATAATGAGTTTATTTCTACTTGATCTTATAATTTGTCAAATATATTTAATACGAGCCTTCCGCCCGCGGCTCCGCCCGCGTGCATCTCGGTTAACGCGACCTTTGCTCATATCTTCGGTTCTACTCAACCGATTGCGATCAAACAAACGTAAGATTTTAAGTCTGAGTAAGCCCTTTCTAACAAAAAAAACCGCATCAAAATCCGTCGAGTAGTTTTTGCGTCAATCGCGGACAAACAGACAAACAGACAAACAGACAGGAAATTGAAAAAAATATTTTCGTGATCAGTATCGTTAACATAACATAACCCAAGTATTTTTTTTTTAATATCTCCAATGTACAGACACGACCAATTTACAATTATTTAATAGTAGATAGATAGATATAGATGTCATTTATATATATAAAAATAAATAAATTAATCAAAAACCCGCCACTGATACCTCCCGGTGCAAAGGTGCCCATCACATTTGCTACGTTTCCATGCTGGATTGCGATGGCCTGCCTCTGCACCAGGAACGATTCCGAACGGGAGTCACCAGTCGTCTCTTTAGGCCTTTTCCCAAGCAAAGTGATCATAATAGTACCCTATTTCATCCAAAATAACCTTATAATGTTTTCATAATAAATATGATTTCAAAAATTCATAAGATGTAGGTTCAAACTATCAACAAGGGAAGTATAAAAGTTTTGCATGAATAGCTTTTTCTCTGATACAGATTCAGTCCATGTAGGGTTAATATCATTGCAACGGACATAGCTTATGATAACTGCTTATTTTTAGACGTACCGAATACTTTTTTTGTATCAATTTGATTTTGATATTCCCTTATAATAAACTCCCTTCGGGGTAAGCACAGACACTAGTCCAATATTTTTATCTATTCTTATGCACTTGATAAGCTTGCTCTATTATTTAAATATTGTAGGACATTCTACACAACGCTATCTAGACCCAAAGTAAGCATAGCTTAACTAGCTTGTGTTATGGATTCTAGAATGCGGATAAACATACATAGATACATTTTTTTTTGTAAATACATACATATTATACATAGAAAACACCCAGACCAATGCTAATATTCAAATTCATGCATAAAAATATTAGCACTGAGCGGGGATCGAACCCGCGCCTCCTGCGTAGCAGCCGCGTTCCCTACCGCTACGCCACAGAGGCAGTCTATTGTCGTAAAACCTTATGTGCGGGTCTTCCTTATAGGGCCTACAAGCTGCATGCCGTAAGTGCGGTATTGAGGCTGTTTATTGCCATAATAATATATCACTGCTGGAACATTTAAGTTTTGTACAAGGCCTTTTGGACAAGAGTTGTCACTTGTTGTCATCTTACAATCCCATACAGGGAATGTAGGGCAATCGAGAACCTACTATCTTCACACAGATGACCTGGGGCCTTAGACAAAGTGACATTCTATTGGCGAAAACGCCAGTGGAATCGCTAATTGTAGTTTGAAATTGACATAAATCATTAATATAACTATATTTTTTGTATGAAATTTGAGGCTTTGTAACTCGAAATACATTACTTAACTCATTATTATTACTATAACCACCGCAATGTCCCGAAATCCATGGTTAAAACCTTAAAAATGGTTCGCTTCAGCGCGATTCCATCAATAAAATGTCACTTTGTCTAGGGCCCCTGGACCCATACACTTAGTCTGAGTAGCAAACTGTTTCGTAAGTACGTTCGTTCGTACAAGCCTGTTCGTTGTCTCTGTTAACTAATTGTAATCACAAGTTACGCTTGCGTTTGAAAACTCGATGTCACTCAGAATAATACCCCAGGCCTGTTAATATAGGTAGGTACATTATGTTGCTGTAACATGAATAAAAGTAATTTAAAATTTAACCGTCGTGTTCATCTTAAAGAAATGAAGCAATTTTCTTTCATTTTAACCCTTGTCGGGTGCAAGGGTTAATAAAAAAAAAACTCAGTTTATTTTTAATTTGCGAAATAAAACACTCCATGAAGACGTTGAAATGCTATGAAAAATGTACCCTGAGATATTATTTAAGGGTGCGAGAAGAAATTATGTTTGAAATATTACTTTATCTTTAGCGTTTGCCCTGGAGATATAAAACTACGCTTTCTGCAGTTAAATTACTGGTTAAATTTTTACTGTATTACTTAACAAGATTGTTTATCCATCTCTATGGATGTCGTTGGCTTATTGACTTCGATATAAACATGAATAATGTGTACTTAAACATTATATATTATGTGTAACTAGCCTTACGCCCGCGGCTCCGCCCGCGTGCATCTCGGGTAACGCGACCTTTGCTCATATCTTCGGTTCTACTCAACCGATTGCGATCAAACAAACGTAAGATTTTAAGTCAGTTCAAGCCCTTTCTAACAAAAAAAAAACCGCATCAAAATCCGTCCAGTAGTTTTTACGTCCATCGCGAACAAACAGACAAACAGACAGGAAATTCAAAAAAAAAATTTTCTTGTTCAGTATCGTTAACATAACATAACCCAAGTTTTTTTTTTAAATATCCCCAATGTACAGCCACGACCACTTTACAATTATATAATAGTATAGATGTGTATATGGCACAGCAACATGCATACGTTATAAACAATTTTGTAACAAATAACGTCCGTGTGCAATTGGATAAGGGTCTTTAGAGGGACCCGCAATCGTTGGGTGAGACTTCAATCATCATCATCATCATTTCAGCCATAGGGAGTCCACTGCTGGACATTGGCCTCCCCTATAGATCTCGATCTATCCCCTAAGGTTACCGACATAGCCCAGCGGATTAGCAAGTTGAAATGGCAGTGGGCAGGGCACATAGCACGGAGGACTGATGACCCATGGATATATATATATATATATATATATATATATATATATATATATATATATATATATATATATATATATATATATTATATTATATAATTAAATAAAAAAAAAGAAGAACAAATAATTAATAATATTCCACCAAGGATCTCAGTACATCACTATTACAATTATAATATAACTGAATTTAGTAAATGATCTAAATGTAAATATGGTGTCCCGGTACAATTTCAATGTCAGTAAGTTTTCACAATGTAATTATTTTGCAGGACATGACACCCATCAAAAATCTTTAGAAAACCTGTGTAGCTGTTTCTACTGCTCCTATTGGAGTAATTTGTTTTATTTTCCTAACCGCAGGAATTAGTGATCGGTTTGTCCTCATGAAACTCACAGTTTCCAACTCCATGCTATCAGCCCATCTAACAAACTTTAGTTGAATTGAACTAAATTTTACGTTTCTCGCTTTTCTGTTTGAATGTTTTCCTTTTTGTCAGCAATTTGGTTTAAACTTCAAAGGTTTTACATTTTTTACATGTATTAATTTATTGTGCGTTTGAACCGATATAAATCTATTGGCATCTATTTTGTTTCTGAACTGCCGCTCCAGCTCCTTTCTGGGGCAAAGGATGGTCATTGCGACTCAGCGAGGCAACGCTACCAGCGTCATGGGCACCTTTGTGCCGGAAACAATACGGGGCGGGTTATTTGACGTGACATGATCACGATTGACGAAGTTTGTGATTTACCACTCTACGGATTTACCTAATTGTTTTTTTGTTTTTAATTTAGACATAATATACCTGTATCATAATGGAAAGAAAGTTTGGGTCATTCTATGATATTAAATTCTGAACTTATTAACTTATTAGTTTTCCTTCCTTCCTAATTTAAAATCTCGGCTGAATCCAAAGCTGGCACTTTGAAGCCCGTATATGTCTCCTCAACTACTCTTTCAATTAATTAGGTTTCCTGGGAATGACTGCCGTCTTACCTTCCAACCAAGAGAGAAAAACCTGGACGGGAGCATTTCTTCTTGTGTGCGAAAACCTTCTTGTGAGCGGGCACTCATAATACCGCGTGCTGTCTTGTATCTTCAGATATATACTGTCGTCCCATTCTAAGCTCATGCTGTTAAAGAAGGAATATTTATTTTATTATAATTACACAGAGTATAGTTCAGATTATGCTCTACCAATATTGACCAACATGACGTCAAACTGTGAAACAATACACCCATTAAATTGAACTGCCCGTGCCCCTGCGGTTATTCACTTGTGTAGCATGTCAGAATAATTTAATAGTCGACATGATTAAAATTTCATTGTATTTATCGTATTATTTTGAGTGATTAAAATATTATATCTACTGGAATAATCCCATTACCTCTAAAAGTTATATACAGGGGGATTTTGTTTGTTGGTGGTTTTTATTTATCCATTTATTTAATTAATCTGGTTATAATGACTACTATCTGCTTTTGTTGAATATTAATAACAACATATTATGTCAGTGAATTTAAACCACATATTTTGTGTACCTACACGAATATATATTTGATGTGGATGATTAATTACAATAGGGTTGTTGAATCTAAAGGCGGCACCACACGTCGTCATATACTCTATTTTATTTGTTTTCGACTTATTTGGCCACTTACGACAATATGTGGAGAGCTCATTCTGCTATATTTGCTTTATTCGCAAGCATAACAGACTCTCAGATGCATGGCCCGACTTAACAATAGTACCCGGAATACGGCAATTGGCTCACCCCCTATTACGTGGGACCTAATACAATGATTGGTGAAATGTAGGTGTTAATTTCATCTCTGCCTTGCCCTCCGGGGATAAAGGCGAGATTATATGTTTGTATGTTTGACATTCGTATTCACTGACATGACAAATGTTTAGTCAAATCTGTTCTGCTGTTTTGGCGTGATTGAGTACCAAATATCCACTCGGTAATGATTGTACCCAAGCTTGCCCATTTGCAAAATAATATCTGTGCAACACTACATACAAACAAACAAATACGAAGAGATAGAAAGACAAATTTCAATGTATATGTGATTGAAACACGATCTGTTTATGTGTAGCCATTTAATGATCTGCATATCCTGTTCAAATTTATGTTCCCCACGTCCATATTTCTGCATATCCCTGCACAATAGTTCCATACTGGTAAATGCTAGCTACATTTTGCGATATTTTGCGGCTAAAGCTGTTCAATAAATTATAACGTTGACAGCGTGTTATGGATTTATTGGTACGATAATCGTATGAGAAATGTCGCTGTACCTGAGTGAGTGAGAATCTAGTGATTAAAGTTTCTTTATTTATACTCAAAAAATACAGTGCTTTTAGACAGACTTTTCTTTTAGTGATCTCAGTCTTAGGAGAAACTTTTTGGATAACGCTGATAACGCTTCTTACTTGAAAAATGATGGACGTCCACACAGCCGTTCATCCTTTATTTTACCCTCTCAGAGGTGAAATTGTCAAAAAACCGCCATAAGTGTAAAAGATAAATAAACTTCAATGAGCGACATTCGCGTAAACTTCAGAAAATATCTAATAAATAAAGACTTTGATTCATACTCTTTTCTATTTTTTACTGAAGAAATTTATTAAAAAAAGTTCAGCACCAGATCCTGAACTTTTTAACTGTAATGAAAGTAAGATTAAAATATTATTGACTAGGTACTGAAAAAAAAAAACTTGTTCGTTCAGTTAAATAATTATCGTCTCTTTCCGTCAGAAACACTCGCTACAAGCAAAAGGCTTTGTCACCAGTGGAGCACCCTTATAACGCCGCTGGAAATGGTAGCACTTAACCTCTTTTACAATGAGCGTCTCAAGCTACTTTTTAAATAGGTTACTTTATAAAAAAAAGCTTTGATGTTGCGACGTTTTGAAGGGCTTGCTGAAATGTTTACAACACGGCATTTTTAGCATGTACCCTGTCCTGAAAATGTTCTAGTTTAATTTCAAAGCTCGTTTATCTAGATTTTGATTTCAGTTAGTTCTAAGGATCTCTCAGACAGAAACCGTTCATGCGGTCAAGCGTCAGTAATTCATTTTTACAAGATAAGTAATGATTTGAACGCGGAAGGCTTGAACGCCTGACCACTTTCTGTCTGATAGAACCCTTATGGGGAGGTAGCCTGCCTACTTGACGTTAAAAAGAACACCCACAGTCACATACAGTCGGTATACATATTTATCATCTTAGCGTTGTTTTTGATACCATCACATCCGAGGCTTTAAACTCAGGGACCAGAGTTTACACCTTCTCATCTTTTTGATTTGACTTATATTGCTTTTGTGGTAGCGATAACCGCTCAACCTGCAGGTGTAGTTGTTGGTGGAACCCCATACACATTCATTCGTAGAAGATTTATAAGATGATCCCCACTCGCGTGAAAATTTTGATCCTGTTCCCGCAACCAGAGAAACGTATACCTGGAATAAAAATCTATGCCTATGTGTTATTTCAGATTATAATTACTCTTTATCTATTCTGTGCTATAATCTATCCCTGTACCAAATTTTAGCCAGATCCATTCAGCTGTAAGAGCGTGATTGAATGACAAACATCCGTCTTCACAAACTATCACATTTTTATTAGTAAGATTCGCAGAAGCATGTAGCTAACAGACAATGACCCCAATTCTGACGTTACCATCTCTAAACTTAAATTTCTCTAAAATTTTCTTATTTTAGATAAGCGATTGACATTTCTAACTGTATTCTGTTGTTATGTCAAACTAAATTTAGTGTTTGCTAAGCACAAGACAGCACTAAATTTGAATATGACGTCGCTAAAACGAGTGTTACAACTATTAAAAAATTAAGAATGAACGATAAAGATTTTCATAAAATCTGTAAAAACTTATCTTAATGAGTCTTTAGAATGCCGACAAATGATAATTAGTGCATATTATTGATCAAATAGTAAACAAACTGTGATATTTCTCAGTCTTAACCAAGCAAATACAGTTTTTCTCGGTCCACGTACCTGGCAAGTTCGCGGGGTCCGCTAGTTATTTATAAAATCCAAATCAATCGACGATTTATAGAGCTTTATAAAGGCTTTAAGCGTATATAGAACGACAATTGGCATTATTTTAGATGATGTCTAATTTTAGTTTTGACATTTCTTATTTTAGTGCATATACGTACAACAGAATACCGTTTAACCAAAAATGACAGTTGAGTACTTTCTCTAATTTTAGTTGTGTCAAGCTAATTTTAAGTTAGTTGTGTGTTCTCAGAATACGAAATTACATTTTGACAGGACTAAACTGACATTTAGAGATTTTTAGCTTATTTTAGTTAGCTTGTGACAAGACAGAATTGGGGTCAATTACACTCATGTTGAGCATAATAAAATTATCTACTGGTAATATTTTTCTCTGAATAGAAAAATAACAGCTTCAACAGAAAATTTGAACGAAAAATGTAAATTAGTCAGACGATGTTGGTGCAGACAACACATTAAGTTTTCTTTTTTATTTATAGATAATATTAAAAAGTGAACATGAACTCGACCGGCCTTCTAACAAACAAACAAAGACTAACAAGGCCCTTTCACGTGAAATCTGTTATGAAATATGCAAAAGACTACCTTGGCAGCTTCTACATTATGTAAAGAGGCAAATTCTAAGGTGACTTTATTGAATTACTCGGCTAGCGATTTGTGTTAGAACTATTTTGGGCGATAAACGTAAGCTGTATTTTATTGAGCCATATAACTTAACTCTTTATTTGGAGTTTCTCTTGATGGTTTTTGTT
Organism: Eilema depressum; assembly: GCA_914767945.1. Lineage (NCBI taxonomy): Eukaryota > Metazoa > Arthropoda > Insecta > Lepidoptera > Erebidae > Eilema > Eilema depressum. The sequence continues at coordinate 15,368,933 of OU612023.1, read as the reverse complement.
GATAGTGGTTGATTTAAGTGCGTGGTTTTTATGTTGGTGGTATATGGTTTTAAAATAGGTTTAAAACTATTTTTATTGTACTTATAAACTTTACACTATTTCTGTATCTTCTGTGTAACAATTTTTGTAACATAAGCTATCTTTGAGTTAAGTATGTGAAATTATGTTGTATCCTACGATTTACAATAAAAATATCATCATCAATGTTCTGATAGGATCCAAAGTTTACATTTTAGAGCCCAGGGCCCACTGATTACTACTATTTGGTTTATTAACTTTCACGAGAGTGACTGCGGTCTGACCTCCCGATCCCGAGAGAAAAGCCTAACCCAGTCTCGTCTGTTGTTTAGCAGGTGTGATTTTATCCTGAACCCTAAAGGTGTTGGTAGGACCTATGTACACCCGACGAGTAACCCTGTCAAGAAATGAGCAATTTTATGAATCCAGTAATGTTTCATGCGACAAAATAGACTTGTATTGACAAAGAAATTTTCACGAAATTTCCACACCGTAATTCTTTGTATTTTGAAAGCGACCACTTCTCGTCAAGCAAAATGTTTGAGTAACAAAGTGTAGCATTTTATTTCGGGCTCATATTCCAGGCACGAATGGAACCTAGGTGCGCATTATGGGACTGGTGGTCAAACAGGCTTTATTATGCACGTCGTGTCTTATAAAGGGCCTTGTACCCGCCGTTCAGCACGTACAACGTGTCTATTACAAAAGTTTATTAAAAAATATGTGCTGTTTCTGTAAAGCGTAATAGAATATTGTGGGTTGGTTGGGGTGTGAGTGATATGTTACTGGCTATCTTACCAGTAAACTGAAGACTCAAAGATGGCGTGCGGTTTTAGTCGGTTTGAGACTAACATAAACACCTCCGCGGTTTACGCGGTTATAATACTTTCAATCTTTCAAACCTCCATTTTCTATAACATAAAAATGAATAGCTGATCTGACGCCCGTAGCACATCTCCGCCGTTTCGCGGCGGACAGCGGAACTGCTAGTTGAGTTTCGCTGTGTTCAAGTGTAGCTGGAGCAGCGAAACATGAGCGGAACTTGACACTTGTTATCTAATATGGAGCGCGTACCCGAATCTAACTGGTCCGTGTAGAACGCATGCGCCAACTACCTGACTTCTGATTGCTCCGTTCAACATGATAACGTCTTTTTCGCATGCGCGAACTTAATACCGTGCGTCAAGAACTTTCAAAATCAACAGGGCCGAAATTGGGTAATTGGCTGTCTAGTTAAATTATTATTTATATTATGATTGGACAATTTCTATGGTTGGACAAATAAAGAGTGATTGTCATTTTTCATAATTGGACATATAAGTCGTGCAAAGGACACATTTGACGTTATTGCTGGACTGGTCGCCGAGTGCAGACCGAGGGTTCAGATTCAGCCACCTGTCACCGCTTCACCCCGCTGGTGAAGTGGTGTGACATTCATATCCTTCCTTTTCGGAGTACAATGGGGACACCGTGCTTTTCACACCTGAGGGCTCTTAAATTATGGCCTAGAATCAGTCGGGGAGTGCGTAATAGGAGGCGTGCGGTTTTGAGTAGGTGCGATGGCCGACCGGAGTGGTATTTGAAGGGACTACCGAAAAAAAGTAGGAGCGTGATCAGAATTCGACGTGTGTGGAGCCGTGGGCAGCAGCTATGTATAATACTAGCAGTTGCCCGCGGCTCCGCCCGCGTGGAATTCGGATTCCGTTCCCACTTTTTTTTCGTGCTAAAGTTCCCTCGGATATGGTCAGGAGTGATTGTCGAACTGAACTGAACTCTGAACCACTAAAAACGCATGCCGTCGCGGGTCTTTATTTGCTAGCCTATGTTACTCCCATTATTGAAATCAGTCAACAACAAACAAAAAAAAACAAGAAAAGGGCTTCCTCTTTAGAATATTAGTGTACCTAGATGTAGGTAATACCATCCTGTACAAAAAACTGTAGACGGCGAAAAAATAATCAAAGTAAAACTTTTTTACTGATCTTGATTCATTTGGAATTTAAAAGACCCCTAATGCGGCCCTGCAATTTACGTGTTACGTAAAATTGTCACGTGACAACACTGACAAAATAGCGGACGAAGCGCGGAGGTGTGAACGGCATAAGCGAAACTGCGCGGCGAAAGAGATAGAAGATAGGTAAATCTATGCATTAGAACATGCCGTTTCGCTAGAGTTTCGCTCCTCGTACAACTGACAGAACATGGCGAAACAACCGCGGTTCCGCTATACGCGGTTTCGCGGCGGAGATGTGCTACAGGCGTGAATCTCGAGAACAGCAACTGATTTCGCTAATTATTTTTTTAGAATATTCCTTGAAGTACGAGGATGGTACAAAAGCAGAGAAAATTAAAAATAAATAAGTAAAGAGACTGTTATGCGGTTTGCAGTTCGTGGAGTCAGCTATTTTATAAATAAAATTGTACTAAAATGATTATTTAATCTTAAATAACTACGTATCAAAAACATATTTGCTACCACAATTCGTACCATTTTTCGTAAATTGTGGATTCAAATGATATGTTCATAATTTAATACACTAAAGTCAGTACCTTTTCGACTTTACCGCACCAATTGTAGATCAAAAGAGTTCCATTGGACCGTAAAAGGGTTAGGTCAGGACGGACTAAAGAGATGCCTTATTGAAATTCTGCGAAAAGTGTTCACTTAGGCTCCACAGAATTGGCTGTCTATCATTCGACATCTTATAAGAAAATGTTCAGGAATATCTGGTAAACATGAAAGTGTGGTCCATAATAATGGAATCTTATAGAATAAAATGTTTTAAACATGATGAAAATAACGTATTTTGTATAATAGGATTTTTGTCGGAACTTGATGTGGGAAAGACAGAAATGTGTGGTATGTGAGGCTCTTTGTATTCATGAGGTAAAGGTTTTACTACAACGAAATAAATATTTGTATGTTTGTCTCTTGTTATAGTTGTTATAAACCGTAAGTATGAAGACTTTTGATTACTAATACAGATGATTTATAAATGATTGCAAGTGGCGGGCAGTTGTTTTTGCCTAAACCTGGAGGGAAATAGGCATGAAAGTAGTGGCAGGACAATCCTTTGGTCTTCCTATTGACAGCACAAGATTATAGTTTAGTATGGCACATAGGATATCTTGTATGCCGGGAATAGGTTCCTATGTGTTACGGGAAAAACACATTTATTTCACCAATACCTTTCAGAGGAATTTAAACACGACAAACACGAAAAGTTCAAAGAAATACGTCCTTTTTAAAGTACGTTTCATTGCATAACTTTCATAATTTACATATGTAAACGCCTCTTTCATAGCATTCCATTAGTGTGAGTTCCTTGTACGGTAGATATGGTAACGAGAGAGCTTTGTATTGCACCACGACAAATAGCGTTCATATCGCAAATGCACTGCATCTTGATTTATTTTCTCAATGTATTCGGAGTGATATCATTGTATATTTATTATGTTTATTGCACGTCAATCAATTAATCTTTTGCAGTCTACTGCTAGACATAGGTTTCTCCCAATGTGCACCATTTATGCCGATCCTCCGTCTTCCGCATCCAGTCCGTCTCAGCTACTTTTTCAGATCGACAGTCCATCTGGCTAGGGGGCATCATATCTCCCTTTTGCCTTCTCGCAGTCTCCACTCGGTTTATTGCACGTACTGCTAAGGATTGGAACTCCTTGCTTGAGTCCATGTTTCTGGAGAACAAAAACCTCAAAATCTTCAACCCAAGACACAAGTGACCACATCATCGCTGAGCATTATCATCTTCATAGAGATTCCTCAGTTGCGTATAAGTTTGTACTTAGGAGCCCAGAGTCAGAGTATTGTTTTTGTATTCTCCAGTAGAAGCAGACCTGCGCCGCAGCCCCATCAGTTCTTCAGGAGGTGCACCGACTAGCAAGTGAGATTGATTTGGATCCTAATGTTGTTAATAGGGCCTTGTTTGTCACTGAGCAGTTGCCAAACACAGCCTTTGACCCATTGATTTATATCGTTATTAACCTCATTTCTTTGACCATTTAACGATAATAATTAAACAAAACACTATATTTGTGTATCGTGTATAATATTATGATTTACTATCCAAAAGTTTTCTATATTGTCTCAAACTATAATTCTAAAAAGCTTACCTTCTTGTAGTTAAATTAAAGCAAATTTCTTATAATAAACATTATAATACTCCTGCTTTTATTATAATAAACATTATAAAGATATTAGAATTCGTTTTAGTTGAGCCAGATATGAAGGTAGAATCGTTTTTGAACAGGGCGACTAAGTACTTAATCTGACAAAGGGATTGGATAGGTAGGGATGAACCAGTTATCTGTATATTTCAGGACGTTGACTACCCGACTACTCATATTGATTGAGGAAACTGACGGTTTTATGTATTCTATAAAGTATCTCGGCGTATCATGGAATAGAATGACGAATGTATAGGATTTGACGTTTCTGACATTCGTTGACGCCAGTCATATACGTCAAATCCCATACATTTGGCATCTATTCTACCAAACGCCGGCCGACGAATTGTTCTAGAGCGCCAGGAGTGAATACATCGATAAATTGAGCATCGCGTGGAGGATTTCCTCACTTAAACAAATTTTATTGTGGCCTAAAATATTTCACTTGAAAGAGGTGTCATTATGTGAATTGTCACAATATGTCAAAGAGGTACCACTTTTAAAACTATATCATTGTATCGTCGTGTTACAGAAGTCCAATTAGACGTCTGTCGGTATTTCCGTTCCAATTGTACAGTCCGATTGGGGAAGTACCTTCACCCTACAGATACCACTGCTATAATAACCTCGTGTTGTGTTCCCGGGGGCGGTTAGGGTAATCAGAGCTCACTGGAGAGTTTTGTGCTATCAGTGGAAAGTCCAAAGACATCTCCTACCTTATCCTTTGCACTGACGGCACAGACACTCTCTTTTCTTACATGGTCTGCAGCACGAGTATGACTCTTCTGGTGTTGCACACGTCCATAGGCCACGTACACCAGTTTTAATCAGGTGGGCCGTGGGTATAAAAAAATCGAACGTGACGTAACGATGACTAGAGTTCCATGATTTTAGTTCATTTAGTTTTTGTTTCTATGAAAACTACCCAACGCTACTAAATCAATTTTCGCTTCAAAACAACTTTTTAATAGACCCAAATAAAAATATTAATATATAATAGTTTGCTTCCTGTGGAATATTGCCTACTGCCATCGCACACTATACTATTCAGTATTCATAGTTTTTATGCCTTTTGAATAAAAATAGGTCATACATAATCCTTACACGTTCGCTTCGCACAGCTTAAATGTGTAAGTAAGGGTCTTTCTACAATTGTGTTATTGTCTTTATGAATCATTTTGGTTTATATATGCCCAACATTGTTCCGAAAAAAATTAGGTACTACTTAGAAGGGTGATTAGTAATTGATTTTAAATGAAAACCATTTGATTTTTAGGTTTGAACGCAAGAAAAATACACTGATTTTTTAATATTAAGTACACTTTTCAGCTTAGTGACTAATATAGTTCACCAAAGTGTTTCTTACTTGACTTTAGAAATATCTCTTGAACTATGTATTCAAATTTAGTTTATACTTACGTGTGAAATACAAAATGTATTCTTTTATTCTTATCATTATACGAGAGATAGCTTCGAATATAAATGGTTCATATTTGCATATCTTTACACTGAAAAAGTAAGTTCATGATCAAATTATGAACTACTTTTGTTTCTGCAAGATTATTAAAAGCATTCACAAGTCCATTGTACTCTTTTTGTACATTACCACAGAAAAATAAGAAACTTTTTAGGTACAGTTTTTAGAATCACACACTTTCTACGAAATTCAATTCAGTTTCCTTTTGGAAAATCTGTGTATAAGTAGATGTGGAAATTGTCATTTTATCTACCATCCCTTCATGGATTTCAGCCATACAACAAGTCACAAGTTTGGTATCCTATTTATTTTATCTTTGATATTTTATTAAGCGATTTAGCAAAGGTCGTTATCCTTTCAGTACGAATAGCTCTCTGAGTACTAACACAAATCTGGCCACAGTCTTACTCTGTTTCACGGTGGCTAGTCGCGAGCAAGTCCCCCGCGACCTAAGCAACATCTGTTCAGATTCTATGTGCTCCTTCGAACCCCTTCTGCATATTTCATTGCAATGTTCTGGCTTTGAGACACGTCACCACGCTGAATGCCCGTTTGTGTTTTGTTCACTGAATTCATATTAGTTTTAGCGATTTTTTCTCAAGATTTACTGTTGAATCACGCAACTAAAATGCGAGATATTCGTAACATTATTTTGTTGGCTTTGTTGTATCGCTGAGATTGGAATCTCAAAACGAGCGCAACCAACCGCCTATTTATTCAAGTTATATATTTGAGTTCATTTTTATTCTACAATGGGTACTTAGGTAGTCGCATATGTTATTGTAAGTAAAAGCTATTAGATTGCTTTATTGATCTAATAAATTTAGTTTACTTTAAAAAAAGTGAAATAAATTCTGAGAAACTCAATCGTTCATTTTCACGATTTATTATCTCTTAATAGGTAATTTTGAATTTCACACTTACAAATTCAAGTCAGATTTTTCGACTTCAAAATAAGATAACCAGAAATTACTCCCAGTAAAGACCAATCCTGGCTAATGATACCCATAAAAATGGGATTAATTTTTAATCTCATTGGTATTCTACAGAGTGCGCCGTTGCTAAACAGGGTTCTTGTATTGATATCGTAAACAGAATTGGCCACACTAATTGCCAATTAGGTTGACGTGAATAAAGGTGCCATTTGGTCTCTAGTTAGGGTACGATAACCACAAGCAGAGATTGTTTTAAGAAATGGTTAAAATGGCAATTTGTTTTTAATTAGAAAATGTGGGGATCACGAGCGAGCATTATTTCGACCTTAAGGAATTTTCAAGGTGTGCTTTGATTATAATGTTAAGATCTATCTAAGATGCAGAGATAGGATCACCTTTAGAGTTGAAGGGTTCAAAATTTGAAAACGATACACATTTTTTATTGTATATTCTTAATGGAACAGTATTTGAAAATCAAAACACAAAGGAAAACAGTTTACACAAAACGGAAGATAGAGACGTATCTTTGAACCTTACTTGTAACCATTGGTGAGGAAACGTAAATATGATCCAGAAGGCAGTTGTCTTTTAATTTATTATTGCCTGTGCTTCAGTTTTAGTCGGTTAGAGTCCAACATAACCTCCTCCACCGGCTGCGGCGAGGGAGTAGGTTATGTCGGTCATTGAATTCCAATAATTCAATGCCAAAAATTTACCCAAAAAATATGATAAAGCAGAAATTTGAACCATAAAAATATTTTTTTGATAAGTCGCCAATCTTGGGAAGCCTCTATACTATCGCAAATGAGCGATAAGATTTCGCATTTGTGCGCACTTTAGGAAGTGCTACTTGGTCCATTACTGGACAAAGAAGTGCCATATAAAAGATAAGACAAGTTAAGGCGGATCGTCATCTGCGACTAATGATAATAGCCCACATAATTTCTAACAAAGACGAGACGTGCCGAAAACGGTGGTTCATAGAGATATTGGATCAACTTACTATAAGAAATTGTAGTGTTAAGTGTGATATGGATATGGAAGAGGGGTTGGATATATTATTATTATTGTCCACCGTGTTTACTCTATCAATACTATTATGAAATTATAAAGTAGTCGTGAAAAAACCCTTGCAATGGACGTTCGCAATGGACGCAAAACTACTGACCACATTTTGATGCCGTATTTTTATTTTGTAAAGTCTTGGTCAGACTTAAAATCTTTATTTTGTTTAATCGACTCAACCAATTGTTGAGTAGAAATGGAGGTACGACCAAAAATCGCGAAGTCGGCAGCTACTTTTCGATAAAACTTTATTTGTATTACACTACAACAGTTTATCTTGAAGTAAAATTTTACTCATATGAGCTTTGTATTTATGAGATCAACAATTTTATTGTAGAAACTCAGCAGTATTTACATAGTAAATCCTATCCTATCCTACTTATCCTACTTAATATTATAAATGTGAAAGTTTGTGAGAATGGATGTGTGGATGTGTGGATGTTTGTTACTCTTTCACGCATAAACGGCTGGACCGATTTGGTTGAAATTTGGTATGTATATAGGTTATACCCTGGATTAACATATAGGCTATATATCAGCGATGAACGGGATCAGAATTCCACGCGGGCGGAGCCGCGGGCAACAGCTAGTATTTTCTAATTACATACTTTAATCTAATATTTATACTCTTCATGTTACCTTGCCGAACCTGTTTCACATACCCAAACGTACGTGCGCCATTGCTGCTGATCCTCCTCCTTCTGCATACAGTCCGTCCCAGCCATTTTTTTCAGGTCGTCAGTCCATATGGACTATGGACTGACGACCTATTTATTCGTACGTTCTATAAAATAGAAGAGGAGTATAATATACTCTAGAAACAAAATTTAGCGCAGCCGGAAATGGCGTGAACGTTTCTTATTACGCAGTAATCGTCTATTAAGCTTGCTAATTTCTTCAAAAACTTTGCTATCGGTTGTTTTATTTGAGAGCTTATTTATCCAAAAATACCGACCGTCACTTATTTATAGAGATGAAGGTTGGATTTGTTTTCTTATATTGAGGATGCTCACATAGCCAGCCTTTGAATTCTAATACAATAAAATGAAATAGGTATTATCTTATACCTATACTTATTTTGTTTTCTTCTCTCGATAAAAGCCGTATTTGTACACGGATCAATAATTACGAGACAAGTTAGCGAATTTCGTAGACGCCAAACGAAAATTCGCCAAGTCACAGTTTCATCAACGAAACGAGATCAGATAGAAAAACGATTTCGGTGGCTGATCACCTATTACTATCTTACCTATTCGTACTGGCATCGTCGTCTCAAATGCTTATCGATATTCAACCATTTTCGCTATCTTTTGTTGTTGAGCTTTAAACTGTATTGATACTCAATTTCATTTTATTAGAATACCAAGTACCGTCTCTTGTGAAAGTTAATCAAGAGGGAACGTGTTTTGTGCAATTTGTAGGCCTATTTGACCCTTCATAACGGTCAACAGGGTCTTAATGACATTTTCGTTTTAAAAACGAGCGCTGCCTAACTAAATGTTTGACGCAAACATCCACCCACTGACATTCAAACTAATTGCTCGAAAGATATTTGTAACTGAGAAAACGACGATATTAATACCGCTAAGTTTAGTTAAATGTTCACTGACGGAGAGGAAAGAGAAGGTACAGTCAGCGTCTTGACTGCAAAGCCTCAAAATGATGTTAATACCAAAGTATTAATACCAAAGCAAATCAAACTGTTTTATTGATTTAAATTGTATTATTATCCAAGCTAACCTAAAGGCACCAAATATCAGAACAAAAGGAACGGCGGAAAACCAAGGCAATAAGATCATTTTGAGTACTTTGTTCGTCAAGATCGATCTGATGCTGACTGTACAGTATGCTGCAGATATGTATAAGGAAAAGGATGAAGGGTAAATGTGTATAATTATGTATTAATAGGAGGTAGGGATAATGGAAGTTGAGTCCTTTAAAACTGCTCTTAAAAGGTACTTGTAAGTGTTTCTGCCGTTGAGGACGGTCGCTATATCTCCTTAGGGAGGGGATAGGTGTGTTTGTAGAGGCAAATGTTGACCATCAGATAGGTCGTATCGTTGTTTGCAAACATAATGATACACAAAATATTACAGATATTTTATTTATTTTCTTTAACATTACCTACTACTCTAATCGAGAAATATCATAAGATTAAGGCTTATAATTCACTCTATACGAATCTCAGCTGAAAAAGAAAATCTGGACTCTAACTGGATCAGGCAAAAGGTCGTATTAGGTTTATCTTGCTTGAAATTTTTATTCAAAATCTTTTTGTTGAAAATTTCTTAACATGAACTTGCAAATCGAATTCAAAGACGCGTAAAACTGAATTCAGCTATCGAAAAATTTAGAAAACTGTATTGATATGACTAGGTATGTGGTGCACAAGCTCATATAGCTGAGTGGCAAAGACATATTGAGTCTAATCACGCCGCATAGGGCGTATGCGAACTCATTTTCTTTAGTCAACTGGAAGAATGCTTTCACCTTGCGACGCTCGATTTTATCTGAAATGAGAAATATACAATAAGTATTTCGCGTATTTTATTTTTAATTTTAGTTTAAATGTGATATTGGCTTGTTGTAAATCAACCTATTCGTGCCCTTCGTTAAAAACTTTAATAAATTTATCTTCAAAATATTCAACAATGTAATTTAGAGAAAGAAATTCTTGCAATTTCGAACATGGATTTAATCTGAAATATTATGAACATTGTAGTTGTTCGCAAATAAACAGATGTGGAAATTTTCTTATATTATAAAAAAAAATGAAAATCTTGAAAGCACTAATTAAAGAAGTCCTCCTTTGTGGAAAATTTTCGGCTCACATTTTCTTTACATAATTTGCATCAGTCTGTCTTTATTACACAAAATCAGTTCACAAATTACGGAGTTATTACATTGTCAATAAATTATATTTTTAACGTCAAATATATTTTTTTAAAGACCGAAATAAATAATAAGCACGGAACACTCCAATGAAGAGAGAACAGATAATTATGATATAATAGCATTTTATAAATCGATATTTTATCCAATAACTAAAATTGCTTGTCCTGACTAATTCACCAACAAGAATCTAAATTGCTGAACGGCTTAAAATTTTGTAGCATGCACTTAATTGAAAGCATTTACTAAGGAAGAATTTTTGGAAATTTCACCTCTAAGGGGGTAATTTTTCCGTGCAAAGTCCGGACGGGGTGTACCGTCATAAATAACGACCTGCGTCAACAAGGAATCGCGTGACTTAGACATGGGCACACAAGCAAAATCCGAGTAAATAAAAGTCAGGTGAAAACCCATATGGTGGCAATAAAAATACTGCCAATAGACCAGGAGCTTGCACATTGCGGGACATAAATGTTAGAGATTGTTAATGAGGGTATACTTCGAAGAGTAAATATCGTAAGGATGTTATTGATATCATAGTATAGCTGAACTAAAATGAACGGACGTGCCCCATTCACTTTGTCCGTGTAAAAACGTCCATTGTTTCATGAACTATGACATGTATGCGAACCTTGCGGCCGACTAGTCGCGCGATAAATCCGATTACGCTCTGTGTATGGACTAGCGCTGAAATATTGTGTAAAATAAGACTTCTGTTAGCTCGTGCGTTCTGTTAGATTGTGACTACTTGACCAAAAAATCCGAAAACAATCGTTGTCAATAATTTGCTTGGTGGTGGGGCGCATCATTTGGGTTTAGACTAGATCTATCTGGTTCTCGATAAATATTAGGTAGAGTAATATGTATGGATGTTTGCACTATTTAGAAGGCAATCTCATTGGAAGGTATTTTTTCGACGAATATCTTTCTAGAAATCGACTCAAGTCTTTTCTAACTATAGATACCATTTGCTAAACTTTGAACAGAATCTGGCATTTAATAATTCATTTTTGAGTTTACAAATACAGAAAGATCTGATGAGAGGAAGTCATTCATCTGACCCGAAGAAATATCAATTAAAACATCTGCTTATCATACCTAAAGGAAAGGAGTGGACAGCATCGTGTAACATTATTCTTATAGCTGCGACCTGCGTGGACGTAATACTTGAATAGTAGCAAGAGATTATCACTAGCGTCGTATACTTCAAAGCGCGATTAATGAGGTAGTAAATGCTTGTCCTGGCGAACTGAAACAGTAACAAAATAGCAATGCTGATAATAATATTAGTCATAACTTGAATTCTTTTCGAACAAAACTGTTTGCAATACAATTGGACATTATTTTATTTATTTTATTTATTTATTATATACTTTATTGTACACCATTAAAATACATCATATAAAGTCTCTAAAACTACGGAACCAGTACAATGGGCGGCCTTATCGCTTTAAGCGATTTCTACCAGGCAACCTTTGGATGGTAATTAAGATTGTAGGACTGAGTGGTAGTTGTTTGGCGTACATTTACAATACATAATACATTAAGTACACAGTACACATATACCCCTATACCTAATACACACATAAACATATCAATATACCTATATGTACATAAAATACATAATATATACAATACATACACAATATATTATATACATAATTATATATATAATAATACACTGACTACACATATCTTGATATACCTAATAAGCTTGCTACTTTTTACAGAGATAAATAGTGTTCCTTTACCATAGCCTTAAAACTATTTATATTCCGCGCTTTTCTTATATTTTCTGGAAGCTTATTCCACAGACGGATCGCCGTGACTGTGAAGGAATTGTCGTAAAATGTTAAAAAATCATAGTTTATGTAAGTATGTACTTTTCTAACGCATTTTTCAACTTTACTAACAATGTATTATTTTAAATTGTTTAATCACAAAATAGCAATAGGTACAGCTGTATATTTTATCAGATGTCATTTCTGTACACAATTATATTTTCTTAGTTCATACAATACCTAACTGTCACTTCTTGCGTTTAAACATCCTTATTCTCTTTTATTTTATTTTTGCACTGGACTCACAAATCTCTTCTGATGTAGTACTATTATATACAGTTTTGATTTACTTTCGTAGCTTATTAGCAATACTTACGGGGTTATAAGCAGTCCCTGACTGAATTATCATCACCACAAGTTTAAGCAACATTGTAGTATTCAAGCCAGCTGTCAGCAGTATTGTGGACATCTGCAAACCACGTTCATTTAGTTAGTGGTGTTTAACAGTTAGAGTGCAAGTTGTGAGATTATTTGCAACTGAATTTCAAATCCACATAAATAATGCCAAGTTGGTTTATTAAAATCAAATTAAAATCTTAGAAATCTTAATTTATTAGAAGTCGGTGCCTAGCCCAAGGGAGGTCATATTTCAATTGATTGCATCATAGTAATGTAGTTCAGACACAACAAACAAAGTTGGCTGGCACCGACTTCTAATAAATCAGTAAGTCTGTAAATTAAGTTATTTTTCGCTTTTCAGTGCCTTTTTTTTTGTTTCTTGAAGTCGGTTAAAGTTTTTTGTTAAAAATGAATTTATTTTTCTCTTTTTAGTGAGTTTGTACAGTCTCACGACTGTACATCGCATGTATAGTGACCTGACTGTACATGCGCTGCTGACGCTACACTACAGATCGAACCGGCCACGCTAAATAAAAAAAGTATTAAAGCATTATTCAAAAATAATTTTTAAAATCAATGCAAATACAACGGAAATATAGCTGAATATTGTGAACACTTCCGCGTACCCCTTCAAAGGACTCAGGCGTGATGTTATGATGTGTAATGGCAGAAACATTGCAATAATTTGCCATTGCAGCAATCGCGGCTGATTTCCTGGTACTTTTTGAAGAGTTCCTTGGTCTAATCTCGGAAACCCATCATCAGATCTTTACAAAATTTAAATGGGACCACTTCGGAATAATCTACTTACGAACAGAAAAAGAATTTTCAAAATCCGTCTAGAATTGGCTTCACAATCGCGTAACAAACATACAAAAAAAAAAAAAAAAAAAAATTTGCGTACGAATTGAGAACCTCCTTTTTTGAAGTCGGTTAATTTGGTCTTTGGTGCCTTGGAAGATGGGCAGGCCTTTGGTGTGGGACGCAACATGCGTCGACACCCTTGCGCCTTCCCATCTTCCAAGTACGACGGGCTGCGCCTGTGCTGCTGCGGCATCTGCGGAGACCCTCAAACGGCGCAAGTATGATAATATAACCAACAATTATATATTTGAGCCGTTTGGGGTCGAAACGTTGGGTTCGTGGGGTCCGAGCGCACGGTCGCTTTACACGGAAATTGCAAAGCGACTGGTCGATGCTTCGCGTGACCAAAGGGCTGGCCTGTATTTTGCCCAAAGGATTGGCATTGCCATCCACGGGGTAATGCTGCCAGCCTTTTGGGTACGTTACCAGTCGACATCGATGGGGAAGAATTCTTCGACACCTGACCCCTTTTTCCTTTCCCTTTCTTTTTTTTTGATCTTGTAAATATTTTTATTTATTAATTTAATAAAATATAATAGTTAATTAAAATCTAATATATAAACTTCAATGCCACTTTTCGTTGTTAATTTATAATTCAAGAACGGCTGAACCGATTTGGCTAATTTTAGTCTTGAAATACTCGTGGATGTCCATGGAAGGTTTAAAGGGTGAGAAAAGAGGTGCAGCGGGAACGGGAAAAATATGGCGATACGAAGTTTACCGGGACAGCTAGTATAATATAAATTATGAGTGAAAAAATCTTAACTTATCTATTGAATTGGATGAGATGGAATGGAAAGGGGATTCTTTTTTTTTCCGCACTTAGCCTCCTTTTTGGGCCATTGTGCGTGGTTAGTGCTGGCTATAGTAGCCAGCCTAACTCCGCCCAGAAGCGCAGAAGCTTACTGGGGGCTTCACAGGCTTCGCGGCGAATTGGAAGAGATTATATATAAACTTTTTGGAATATTTTTATTAGACGTATCTTAACTGCAACTTTCGAAAATAGGGCAAATAATAATAGAGCATGGAAATGTAACTCATTATTCTCAATTGAAAGGAAAGCGAAAATGCGAGCGCCGATTTTAAACTTACTGGTAAACTCATTGCAGAGTTAAGTTGGTCAGCACACTTATGAAGTAAATCATAGACCTGGTGCAAAGAAGTGATATCGAGCCGTGTATTATTCGACAGAGCTTCCACTTTATTTACCTCCCTTCTATGATTACCAGTCCTTCCTTCGACGTTAAACATCTTGGAAACGTGAGCTTTCAATATGCGAAGTCTCAAATTAATGGTTCTCAATAGCATAAAAAACATTATCTGCTCATAGTCATGGGTTATCATAATTACGTAAGAACTCCAGACAGTATCATCCAAGAAGATATAGAGGAAAATGTAAAGTAAAATATATTCAATCATATTATATAGTAAGCTGCCTAGGACCCAAAAGGAGCAGACATAACCGGAGTCAATGATCTTTAAATCTTTACTTAGGTTTAACTTTTTATCAAATTCGTTGAGATCACGAAAGAAGTTTGTCAACTTTCCTTTGCTCGAAACCAGTGACGCGATCACAATTACAAAATATTCGAAACATAATGAGTATTTAATGACGCTGTGAGATACGTTCAGTGTTTCAGCACGGTACATATGTATAAGCACCACTGCTGCAAAAATAAGACTGTAAATATAACTGACGATTAAAAATGACTTATTGCTTTGGAACAAATAGAATCTATTAACTCCAGCAACTAACACCGCACAAATTTGAGCTTTCACACAATTTATCGCACTTATACTATTATTGCCTTCGTTTGGTTGTTTTGTACCAACAGGTATAATTTTAGCAGATCGTTTCACCATTCCTATAGGAACCCATTTAGGGGCTCCATTGATATTTGAATCGTAAAAGTTATTGTACATCCTGACTGTGAACAAGTTTTGAGGCAAATGACTCGAGTTAATAAAGCCGAAGTGACGTGAATGGTTTCATTTCGAAATTGAACTGATGAATTAGACTGATAAAAAACACGTTATTTTGATTGATAAAGATACTTTAATAAATTTGTTAGGAATGATTAGGTGCTTTTAGTGTCTAATAGTTATGATTGACAGTAATTTAGGAAATATAGATTAAGTATAATAGAATTTGAAACTAACGATTCTTTAAAAAAATTATGACATTTTTTCAGATTATTTCAGAGATAACTTAGTTTTAACATTTTACCAAATAAAGCTTTAATGCTATATATCATAAGTATGTATTAAATAGACCAAGATTAATGGACCTATTTACAGCCAGAACTCACACAAAGAAAATGGCAACCTTGACACCTGTGACGTCACAATGGACGAGATTGATCGCCTTGAGGCCACCAAAGATCTTAAAGAGGTTATATGTTACGCGGCTTTGTTGAGGCTTACAAAGGGATTGAGGATTATGTTCAGTAAGGTGCTGGGACAAAACTATGTTACGACTTGTCCGGTTACCTTAATATGTTACTTTAAGGCTTATAACATAGGCTTTAAAGGCCATAAGCGTTTCATTTGTTAATAAGATGACCTAAATGTAAATTAAAATTTGTAAATTGTAAATTTTGTGTAACATTAGCCTCAATCTAGCTTCAGTTATAATATAGATAGACAGAAAATGGTAATATATGCAGTCAGTAGCTACTTCCAAATAATCTAGTATCAATGTGATTTCATTATCACATTGTTGGTTCTGGTTGTATTCTTCTTCGATTTTTAATTGGCTTATCGACTTTTGCGGCGCGATTATTCGTCTTCCAACCCCTCAAAGGAAAGAGACCCTTCCAAAAGGAAAGTATAAATCCTTGTGCTATAACTAAGGACTTGGGCCCTCATATGTACTGTTATCTTTTTGGGCTGTGGAGATTGGACAGCAATCACCTCGTGAAAAAAAATCTGAGTTAATCGATTAGTCTAGAATCTAGAAGCTAACCCTTATAAACTCAATTCAACTTAGAACTTGTATAAAATTTAGATAAACAAAAGTTATTGAAGCAAAGTGTAATAAAAGAAAATGAATTTCTTAAATTAATCACAGTAGAGAAATTTACAAGAGTAATATTATCTCACAACAACAATGCTTTCGGTCAACCCTTGTCTCCAAGCGAAAACAAGAATGAAAAAGCGACTTATTCTTCGTCCAACGCATAAACACAATTTTTGCATTAAACTTGAAAAAGATTTATATTCCGACGCATTCGTGAACAATAATGGACAGGAAAAAGCGATTCCTTGTAGCGGAAAGTCTTCGTTGGATGAATAATAAAGGATTCTGAATACATTTAAATATGAATGTAGTTTGTTCGGCGTATCGACGCTAAATGGTTGATGGACTGACAGTTTCATTTATTCGATTTTTTTGCTCAATTTCATGAAGATTTTTTTTTATTAATACGATTTTGTACATGATATCACTTCATACTTCATAGTGAAATTAGCAGAATTTCATAAAGTAGAATATTATAAAATGTGGAAGTTTGTGAAGTTGTTTGGATGCTATTCAATCACTTTCTAACGCCTGCCTAATTCATAGACCGGCGGCGTAACAATAGAATGACAAATGTATAGGATTTTTACCTTTATGACATTCGGTAACGTAAATTTTAACGTCAAATCCATAAATTACCTACCTAAGAGTACCTACATAACATTTAGACACTATTTAATTAGTTAAAACTACCCACTGAAAACTATGTAACGTAAATTAGAAGCTTGTGATACATAAATTATAAAAATAAAATATTTGTTTTTTTATAGTTTTGTTTAAGTTTTTTTTTCATTCATTATATTTTATGTATTAATAATGTATTTTCTTTCTTTCTTTCAATTAGTCAAAATAACCTTATTAAGGTATAAAAGAGGCTGATAATAAATATTGCCAACAGAAGTATGACATCACATAGATTGGTAAAAACAAAAATGATTTATTAGAACAAAATTTCCTTCTACGAGAAAATTATTATCTTAACGAGCCCTCATTAGCCGTGGTTAGCTTTTGTTTTACGAGGCTACGTTTGCTTTGGCTATCTTTTTTCTTTTACCTCTTGTTTTTCTTAATTAATTAATTACATTATGCTAATTTTAGGCTGTCCTTCTCGAAATAATTGTCTTTTCTCGGACGTTGTTCGTGTTATTTAAATGTATAGTACGTATGAATGTATATAAGAATTTCTGCTAATCATAATTAAATATAGTTTTTATTATGCCAGAGAATAAGCTTAATAAACTACGAGCTTATAGGTACTAAGTATATAACGCCAGTTGAAAATATTTCTCAGATACCTATTTGAGACAAAACTATACACAAAAAGGACTGATTTTTAGGCCTCCAAGATTGCAATCGAAACGTTGGAAATAAATCTAATATATGAAATTCTCGTATGATTCTCGCAAACTCCCCAAACGGCCTGATTCTTATTAAAAATTGCATATTTGATAGGTCTGAGAGTCGTTCGTAAACTTTGATGGTAAACAGATAAACTGTTTAAAATAGTTGGCTTTTAGCTTTTGTATATCAAAAGTAGCCGCGATAGTTATAACGATAAAAAATGCCAATATTGAAAAATACATACAACCCTACATTTTCATCTACTACCAATCCTCATTTTTAATAGCGGCAAAGCAAGGTTTGCCGGATCAGAAATAAAAGTCGTTGAAATATAGGTATACCAATCGAATCCATTAAAATTAGCTTTCTTTCAATGAATATCTACTTATATTAGAATTAAGTTGATCTTCAAATTATTGCAGGAAAAATGCTCTACTCAATCCAATTATAACCAGGAAAGCTTTCAAAGGTAATTGAAATAATTTCCTTTTGAGGGTTTCCCTATTAAACTTTTTTGGCAAGCTGCTGTCAAGTAAGCCGTTCTTATCCGCGTATTATCCTACATTTCCATTTTAAAGTACAACATGAAGCTGAGATTTTACTGAGGATCTTGTCTCGAAAGGTAGCTTAAATACCAGACACCGTATAAACACATCATGGGATATGTAATTAAAATGGCTTACCATTAGTTACTTACGGGATTAGGTATGGTAAAAGGGGTTCCACTTCTGATAGAACAAAAACAAAATGTATGTATAAATAATAAAATATGTGTAGTTAATGTCTGATGTAAATATTTTATGTGCTGTATTAGCTATTCAAAACTAGTTGTTGCTCGCGGCTCCACGCACGTAGATGTTGGTTATCGCACGCTTGTTCTTTCCCAAGCTATATTGCCTATATCTCTATACAAAATTTCATCAAAATCGGTTCTGTGTTTTAGCCGTGAAAGCGTAACAGGGAGACAGATAGATTATACTCAAATAACATTTACATTATACTCTTATACTACGCTTGTAAGTCCCTGAATGGGTAGGCAGATGTGTATTAGAACCCACATTTCGCCAACTATTATTTTCGGTCCTACGTAAGGGGGCGGAGCCTATTGTCGTCTAGCGGGCACTTTGTCATGGGCTGTATGTTTTCTGTCGGATGGAGAACAGCCTCAGGAAGAGATGGGGTGGCCCTATTCTTACTCCACCGGGAATAACAAACAAAAAATTACTTTCGCATTTGTAATTAAAAAATGTGATATTAGTATTGATGTTGTTACGCATTAGCACATACAATGTATTTTTAGCTGAAAATTCTTATAAAACTTTTTTAGATGTTAAATTTTATCTAGAAACAGATGTTCCAAAGCAAATATTTTTGAATTTAAAGTGTAGTGGTTACTTTTTTTCAGCTGCTGGCTGATCATGTGTTGTTCGGGTTGGTTCGTAGACCTAATTCTGATTTATGTTTTGAGTAATAAATATTTTCTAACAATACACCATAATTTTAAGCTACAATAGCAAGTAGAAAAAACTTGGTACCTAGACCAAGTTTTTTCTAAATTATTATGGAAGGATTAGCTTTTGATTCGATTTCGTGAAATTTTTGAAAAATTGTTTTTGTGAAATTCTTTGTAAATAACACTAGCTCTTAAGAGTTAGTTACAAATGTCGCAATATAATTATTATGTATTTAAAAAGGCACTGCTGAGAGTAAATTAAATAATGTATTTTATCTTAATTTAGATACTGTTATACCTACTTCATTTTCAATATTTTCATTGTCGGTTTGATTTAGGTCCATAAGACTTTAAAATGAAAAACTAAAAGTGCTGTCTTCTATTCTAGAAGACCATATTTTCAAAATATTTACAAATATATTTGCATGCGTCCATAGGCCACGGTAACCACTTTCCATCATGGTGGACCGTGTGCTTGTCTGCCACCTAAGTGGCATAAAAAAAAAAATTATATTTATATTTTGCGCTATCACTATATCGATGTTCTCCACTAACTTAGCTTTTACCTCATATCGGTAAAAATAATGTTTATCGAGGTCAATTTTTACGCAACATACAGTAAATCAATGTCCTGCTTTTATCTAAAAAAATAATAATACATTATTATCTCGACAGCAAGAAATAAAAAGAAAATTCTCGGAGCTAATACGGTTGCGGCGATAAACTTGATAAAGGTAATGGTCAGATTGTGACCGTAATCATATATTAGATATTGTTCGCAATATATAGTGATTAATACTTACGCGTAACAACATAATAATTATTGATTTTTATTTCGTTCTGATGAAGAACATTTCGTTTCAATTGTACACATTGTTTGAATTCTGTAACATGCTGTGTAAGTATAGTGTTTAACATTTTACTATTAGTTAAAGTTATATTCACCTCCTGGCAGCCTCTGTGGCTTAGCGGTAGTGATCGCGGCCGCTACGCAGGAGGCGCGGGTTCGATCCACGCTCAGTGCAAATATTTGTATGCATGAATGTGGCTATTTGTATTGGTCTGGTCGTGCCTCGGAGAGCACGTTAAGCTGTCACTCCCGGTTGCCATGCACCTATACCTATAGGGTTTAACAATATTTGTTTAATGACATTTAAAAGCAATTAGTATTCTAACTTTTCAAATCGGTTAAGATTGGAAAAAGTGAAACGACTTGGTATGTTTTTTATTAATAGAAAAGTTTTCGTCAGACTTAAAATCTACTGAATCTTTGATTACACGTGGTTGAGTAAAACCAGAAATGTGACCACAACTAGCAATAGCCGATATCCGTGCACTGCCATGGGTATCAACTAGAATTAGGTATAGAATGATCTTCATATAGATTAGATGATAATGTACCTTACTACAACCTATCTGGAAAAGCAGACTACTAGACAATAGAACATCAATACAATAAGATATTATAAATTATGTTTAAATTGAGTCATTGAACTGAAAGGTATAAAAAAGAAAATGAAATCTCCAAACAAAAGAAAGCGAATAGCTTCAATTTATCAATATAGAAATATAGGCTACGTACCTACTGGACCCTCAAAATTCGACCTTATCTATAAATATGATCCATTGGACCTCCATGTTAGAATTGGACCCTCAAAAATGGATTTTATTTTTACTTTAGTGCCTATTAGACCCTCTGTCAAACAACGAGTTCCATTCGACCTCATTTGTACATCTTCATTTGAAAAAGTTTAAATCGTAATAAAACGAAAGAATGAAAACATTAAAGAGTGAAAGAAATCCCACAAGACTTATATTCATGGAATTTGAAACTAAAAGAGCACAACATAATACATAAATACGTATTTGTATAATTTATACTAACTTTTATGGAGCACTTCGCAAACTGATCTTCTCGCTTCAGTATAATAAAAATGCGTAGAAAAAATAAAGGCTCGTATAGAACTTGATACGGTGCGAAGTGAACAGCTAAGGCACATGAATATGGGTCCCAGAGGCGATGTGTCGGTCCTAATTGTGGAGATAAGCAACATTTTTCAAGCCCTAAGCATAAAGCTTGATGTCATTGAGAGGATATCTTTTATGCTTATAAAGTTTTTGTACGTTTTTTTTTTTTGTATAAATTGAGTGTTGGATATTAAGATGTGCAGAATAATAATAGGTTCCATTCCCAATACATCAAATACAACATTATCTGTTGATCAGAGACATTAATGTATCTTTGATCTAAACTTTAAAATAGACAATCAGTTAATAACTAGTTACTAAGTGAAAAAGGATTCCATTTTGAGCATTTTACCTTACCGACCGACCGCATCGCACAAAAATTCAATTTCGCCCCATGTCTTATTCCTATTTCACATAGAAAACCAATTTAATGTTTGATTTTGCCAGTTTTTTTGTTTGAGTTTGACATTACCAGACATATAATGCCTATTGCGATTTGATACAATAGCTTCGAGCTGTTCAAACGGGTAGTTTGATTAAATCAAGGCCTTAATGATTCAAAGGCATTCTTTGGGATTTTCAGATTACCATGTTCTGAATACTACAACTTACAATATTTCGTGATTTGACAATGAGAATTTTTAAAGTATGAATCCCTACGTAAGTATTTACTTTTATCAATTTAAATTTAAATTAACAAGCCAAAGCTAATGTTTACAAGACAAACCTACATCTATCTTTCACCAAAGTTTAGAGAGAACAAAAACCTACGTTTTAATCTTAAATTTCTTCAAGTCCCCGTCCGTGACCTGCTTGTTATCGTGATCAACCCTCCGGGGTAATTAATTAAAAACAACGAGAGCTGGTTTGTTTGTGTAGTTCGTATTCAGAATGGGTGGAAATTAATTACCTTATGCCTTCTCATTGTGTGGGCTTAGGCAATGTGCCTTACCTACACAAAATTAAGGTTTGTTTATACCTTTCATGCGGGTTTAAAGTCAAGTGAAATTAAATTCGGTTTATTTTTTGGGGCTTAAGATCTTGTTTTGGCGATCGACCACACATTTATTTGAGATATTTAACTTCTAAACAGACCAAAATATAAGCTTGAAAAGGAATTTTATGAATTCTGTTCCATTTTGTGACAACTCATCGTTGCGGATATAGGAGATATTCAGAAATATTGTTTTGTCTTAGGTATACAAATTATTGCAACAAGCAATAATTGTATATTGAATGGATCAGGATTAGTTACCTATTATAGTTTTGCCTATTATGAAAAGCTTCCGCGTGGTTCCCGGTAGAGTATAATTTGGACCGCCCTATCTCTTCCCATGCGGTGTCATGGAGTAATCACATAGGCTGCTTTATATCCTGAGAATAGGCTTTAATGGTCTGTTTCAACTTGTACTTTTGGTTATATTTTAAAATCATTCGTATCCAAGACAGGTCTGACAAACTGTATGAGAGTATGACGTTACTTATAATATTACGTTTATTGCTCAAATCTGGATACTTTATTAACAATATAAATCAATGATTCTGAATCAGTATTGTACCTATCTAGGTACCTACCTACCTATCTAGGTGTAGAAATAAAAACAACAATCATCTTCATTATTTATCTAGCACTATTGCGCTGCTGGCAAACAAGCATGTTGGCAGTCTGCCGAGATAGTCCACGAGTCGGGTGCATATCAGCACTGCTCTGAGATTTATTAACCCTTTTTAATGTCTATTTGGTCGAGTAGAAATAAATATTGTTGTTCTAGCTTTGTACATATAACACTACAGTATATAACTTCAGAGCGTTTAAGTACCCGCCTCCTGAATACTGCGGTAGAGATTTAGCGAACGATTGAGTCATGAAACCAAATAATATACGTGTTAACTTAGAAGTAAGTTCATTAAAACGGTTTTAATTAGTTTGATCCGTTCTCATGCTTGGTTTTAGTGTGATGAGTGTCCCACACAACACACTAGAAAGTCGTACCCACAAGAGTCTAAGAACTTTCGTCAATCTTTGCCTTCCGGATGCAAAATGGGAACACCGTGGTACCCACAATACATCTGGAGGGGCTAAACCAAAGATGGTAATTTTTGACTTTATTGGTAACTTCACATCCCAGCATTTGGAGACCCGAAACGGCGTACTGTTTTAGTCGGTTCGAGTCCAAGATAATCGGGTGAAATAACCGTTGGCGGCGGGGAGGTATCCGAGGCAATTTGTGCACGAAAAAAAGGTCCACTTAAGCTGAATAACATTTCACTTAATTTTCGATTTTAAATCCATAATTATAAAGTTTATCATTTCATGACTATTTTTAGGAGAAGGGTAATGTCGGACTCGAACCGACTAAAACGCACGCCGACTGTGCTGACGTGTCAAGGCAATACACTGTATAATGAAAAACACCAATTTGAGAAAAACGCCAAAATGTCTGTTAACAGTCTTTTTGTAATATAAAGCTTTTAAAACTATGAAAATAAATGAAATTTATATCATTTTGTAGGGGTTTTTATTGTTGTTATAGCCATATAAAGATTTTGACAATAAAAATTAATAGTTTTCTAGGACATTCAAAAAAGACTGTGAGTTTAACTGATTAACATTAATTTGTTAAGCTCGTGTAAGGTATAAGACTGTAAGTAATAATACAGTGTTTTGCGTTAATAATCCTAAGCATTTATCATTAGATAATAATAATGTACTATTGAATACAGTTTTTTGCTGAAACCGTTTTCTTAAGATTAAGTAAGTGAAACCTGTTCTAGTAGGGGTAGTGGATTAAGTAAAACAATTAAAAAGTTATTTTAATTATTTACTTCACTAAGGTTTGAACCATAACACAATTGAAATTATATTGACCTTATATACCTACTACTAAGGCTAATAAGTCTCTCATTTTCATAGTCACAATTTGAGATCAACATCAACAGTAAACCGACGGGACACAGCCCCACTCACGCGCCACTACACCGAGGATTTGCCAGTGGGCCGTCGGTTGCCGGAGGTGAGATTGTCGTAGCCATATCCCTCGCACCCCGGCCGACCCAGGGCCATATCTCTCGAACTGGCCCTCATCCGATGTCCCCAACACGCCCCCGGGTATGGGGAGGCACGCAATGGGCGCCACCGCCACGGCCTGCTTCTGCTAGGGTGACAGGCGGCTCCACCCATCACCTCCAGGCCCGCGCTCATGGGGGACGTAGGTCGTTCTGCGACCTCCGACGCCCGAGTTGCCGCCGCTCGTCGCGGACCGCGCGGTTTGCGATTCTCCTCCGCTCCTCGCGGACCGCAAGGTCTGCGATTCTCCTTCGCTCCCGCTCCGCCGCCTCCTTCACGAGCATTATTTGCTCGCAGAAGGAGGCACCGGCGGCCCACGCATCCGCGCAGTGATCCATCGCTGCGAGCAAAGTGGCGAGCGTGAGAGCTCTCACTCCCAGGGTCGCCACCAGCTCCCGTCTCGGCGTCTCCCACGCCGGACACTCGGTGAGCGTGTGCAGCGCCGAGTCCTCGCTCGCGTCGCAGTGATGGCACTCGGACGTTGGCTCTTTCTTCGCGGTCCGATGCAGATACCGCCCGAAGCGATAGGTGATGATCTGCGTCAGCCAGAACGAGAAGCCGCCGTGTGGCCTCTCTAGCTGCTCCCCCATGATGGGTCTTACCGCCGCTACTACGGCGTGCCCTGCGCGTGGTCGCCCAAGTCGTAGCTCCCACACCGCTACCATGTCCCTGTGGAGCCGGGATTTCACGGCCCGAATTTCTTCAGGCTCAGGAACGTGTCCTCGCTCCCGCGCCACCTTTCCGAACCGATATAGCGCCGAAAGGGTTCTCGCTTCCAGGATCCACGGTAGCGATCCGACAAGGAGACTCGCTGCTTCAAAGGATGTCGTGCGGTACCCCTTGATGGCCCTGATGGCCACTATCCGCTGCGGTTTATGCAGCCGGTCCACGTGCCTGGCCTTCAGGTTATCCGCCCATACGGGACACCCGTATAGAGCCATGGACCGCACGACACCCGCATAGACTCTCCTGCAGGAGTCCTCCGGGCCCCTCAAATTGGGCAGCAGCCTCGTCAGAGCGTTAGCTGTGAGCACAATAACTACCTATGTTATAATAAACTTTTAAAATTTAAATCCCTACTAATATTATAAATGTGAAAGTAACTCTGTCTGTCTGTCTGTCTGTCTGTGTCTTTCACGCCCAAACCACTGAACCGATTTTGATGAAATTTGGTATAGGGGTAAATTAGACCTCGAGAAAGGACATAGGCTATGTTTGGTCGCGATAACCGACATCCACGCGGGCGGAGCCGCGGGCAAAAGCTAGTAGTACATAAAGCAAATATAATCATAATCACAAATGGTTGTTAATACAAACAAAAATATCTGACGAAAGATTTAATCGCCCGTTCCAATTAGATTACCTTAATTGAATTATCATTCCATTAAACGTTTATGGCTTAGGTACCGTGGATTTAGAGAGAATGTACACACAATTTACTTTGATATACAGCTAAAACCAGACCCGCCTTAATTATGTGATAAACTGTACGTCACAATATTTCACAGTGATTTATGTTTGGCTCCGAATAAGACCTGAGCCTTTGGTTGCAAAATTACCTTGAATTATATCGCACCTGTGCCTTCCTGGCGACTTATGTACCTAAATTATAACGAGTGGAGTAGTAGGAATATGTTGGATTTTAAACCCATTGCGTATCTTGTATAGTACCTACTTATATGTGAGAGGACAAAAGTGAGTCGTGTTGGTGGGACTAGGAGTAAACGCGAAATTACCCGCAGCCCCACTGCGTTGCAGTGGAATTACTGGGAAAAGAAATTTCTCGTTCTCCCACCAGTGAGTGGGTCGTGTCGTGGCTATTACTGGGACCACGGGGTACCACAAAAAAACCGTATTTTAGTATCGAAAACTTAGTAGGTACTTATCCTACTTCTCAATATGTGGAAGTTTTTGATGATGCTTATTATTAATCACCCTTAAAAGGCTAAACGGATCTGGCTGAAATTTTACACATAACATAACATAACATAAACTCACGCCTGTATCCCCGAAGGGGTAGGCAGAGGTGCTAGCACCCACATTTCGCCGTTTATGTTTAGGTCCCAATGTAATAGGTGGCGAGCCTATTGCCATTGACCAGGCACTTATAAACCTGCGATAAATACACACATAACTTCGAAAAGCATCGAAAAGTCATTGGTGTGTGCCATGGTAAAACAGCGATAAATAATGATAGTCTATTCTATAACAACACATATAATGTGCCTGGGTAAATTGAAATTATGGCCAAACCCCCGCTGAGTTAGTGTCGTTAGAATTTTTATCGGTAGCTTCAACTTTGCTTCATCAATGAATTAATAATATAATAATTTCTTTGTCGTGTCTTTACCTAGTTAATAGTATGATTCTAGAACTAGTTTACAGCCACACAGACAGAAATGAAAAAAATTTCATCCCCTGCACGCTTGAGCTGTAGAATGAAATCTCTGCCGTGGTTTTTTCAAGTTAACCTTCTAATGCCCTTCTTGGATAACCCCATATTATAGGGTTATCCAAGAAGGGCATTAGAAGGTTCTTAGAGTGTCCGTAGCGCGAGTGTGACGCTCCTGGTGTTGCAGACGTCTATAGGCCACGGTAACCACTTTCCATCAGTTGGGCCGTATGCTTGTCTGCCACCTAAGTGGTACTACAAACCTTCAAACGATTGCACCTTTACGGGTCACTAGCATAATGTCTACTTTGTAAAACGTCTATGTCGCTCTAACGTCTTGATTTTTGAACGCCATAGTTAGCTAATAAACATTAACGCTAAATACTCTAGAAGCAAAACGTCTGGATCGTAAAATGTCTTAATTTAAAATACTTTAAAGTTGTATGCAGAGGTACAACCGTATCTCGTCGACTGCGCAATAGACTTTCATTTTACTATAGCTAAATTATCGCTTTATATCTTTCCTTTGTCTAGTTTAAATATATATACCTTTTTTATGGGGTTATTCACTAAAATAGATATAGAAGGGTATAACCCGCGCCACGTATCTTGGACCTAAAATGTGCTCAAAATGTGCCCTATACACGCAGTACACGTTTCTTGGGTGTCTTTTGAGGATAGCACGGGGTGCTACTGCGGTAGACGAACTCAAATTCACCAAGCATAGACTATTATAAAATAATCCGCGGGCGCCAGAGCCTCGTATGTCTTACGATTTAGGTCCAAGATACGTGGCGCGGGTTATATACAGGGCTCTGCCAACATACACAAGGCCCGGGTACGTCATACCTGCAAACCGGGGCATCAAGGGAGCACCTGCTAAACAGCGGGCGCGACTCAAACATGAGGAGCCTGAGAGGAATCTGAGTAAAAAACCGCTCCCCTTAACTTCTGTTATACAATCCTTTTTAAATTTCAAAATTGAAATAAATAATGCTATAATACAGTCAGATACAGTCAGTCTTACTAGATACTCCTTATTTACCCAAGGTAACTTTAATTACTGCAACAAATTCTACACAGTTATAATCACAAGACTTAATACACATAAGCGTATTTTATACGCGAGCTTCAAAGCTAAGTCTTATGAGGGTGCCTTTAAAACTCACATAAGCTTTATTAATTCGCGCCGATACCTTTAAAAACGAGTGCCGTACCGTGAGCAAATTTCTGCAGTGCTTCCTCGCGATAAGCAGCAGCCTCCCTCCTCATTTAATTTACCGCGCTCTTCTCGCAAACAATGTCAGCTGGAAAGATATACCTATCTGTTTCGTGTATAAGTACAGTCAGGTTCATAATGCCCTTCCTAACTTAAGGTCATTTGAGAACCTCTCAGACAGAGGAACAGTATCTTGGACCTAAATCGCAAGACAAACGAGGCTCTGGCGCCCGCGGATTGCTGTGTAATAATCTATGGTTGAAGAATTTGAGTTCGTCCACCGCAGGAGCACCCTGTGCTACGCTCAAAAGACGCCCAAGAAATGTGCACTGAGCGTAGGTATAGGACACATATTGTGCACATTTTAGGTTCAAGATACGTGTCCGGAGTTATACACGTCCGTAGGTCACGGTAACCACTTTGCATACTTCCATCAGGTGGGATGAGTGCTTGTCTGCCAGCTAATTGGTATTAAAAAACCTAAGTCTATTTACTATTACTAACTTTAACACTGGATGGCCGATGGCGTGTTGTGTCAATTCGTACAATTTAAGTTTCAAATTTTCCAGGCGCTTCTGGAGCCCACTGTATATTCTTATAAAATTTTACAGCACTAAGTATGCTAGCTTTTGAGGTGTATGACCTAGCATTAACGGGGTGTATGGGACCATAAAGTGGCTCTTGGCTATGAGTAGGTAATCATATTGCAAGGTTAAATAACACTAGCCAAGTCTGTCTTAGAATTGGTTATCGTTCCTAGGACAGTGAAACCCCTTCATACATCGGACGAGCTACGTTACGTTACGCCGTCAGTCTCGGTTGCCATACGAACATCTATTGGCAGTAATTACAGGTAGTTGGAGTCCTAAGAAGTCCGAAAACTGATCTATCTAGAACATGGTTATCGCCAATGGTTTGTGGATGTCAGATGGCAGTCACTTCACGGAAAATATGGAAATTTAGTCGGGTCGCAGATAGACTGGCAAAACCGGACCCCGGCCTCCGAGGAGCAGACCATGGATACGTCCGGGACAAACGCAATGACGTTTGTTCTCGGACAGAGCGTTACTAAATGGTACCCCCGCCGGGTCCAGGTAAAAGGGGTAGGCCAAAGAAGTCCTGGCTTGACGTCGTGGAGGGTGATATGCGTGCAAATGGTCTCACTACCATGGACGCCCAAGACCGTGCGAAGTGGAGAAGGAAGAGCCGGAAGGCGGACCCTGAGCTCCGAGGTCATCTTGGCCACGGATGCAATCAGGAGAATACGTCTATATGCAGATGATGGAGAGCGTTACCCTCAGAGTAAGACTGATAACATGTCTCATTCGATCGATCGGTTCAAATCTATTTAATTTTTGATCCGCGATAAACCCTCTTCGCAGATTTATGCTCATTAAATAAAAATTAATGAAATAAAGATGACAAATGTCGTCGCGTGACGTTTCAGTCAATTGACATTTTTACGCCTATATTTTTAGAGTATACAATTTTTTTTCTATATTTTTTATTTTTATCTTTACACATTTTTGTATAAAAAATGGAAACGGAGCATTTAATAATACTGCAGAAGATCCCACACGACAGATCATGTTTATTTTGCGTAAATATTCAGTGTGGGAGGAACCTTATAGCCATTTTGGCAATCGTAAGACCGCTAACTATACTACTTATATATTTTATATTAACCTCTTGACAGTATGTTGGTTTAGTTTTGAATAAAAACATAACCCTTCTTGGTAGTCGGGTAAAAAGGGGCAGATCAATAACCCTCTAAATTAGTGGCTTTGCACGAAATGTTCAGTGAAAGTATGTAGGTACAGTCGAAAAAGGAGATACGGTTGCATTTTTACATTATAAAGTTGTATGTAAAGGTGCAGCTTAATCTCCTTTGTCGACTGTACATCAGGACATTACAAGTACATAGGGAAAAACGTAAGTGATGGGTAACTGTCCCTGCCTACTCCAGAGAGAAAAAACTTGAATATAAGTATGTACCTATGAATGTAATGATATCATAGTTGGAGAGTACGTAACGGGACCCTATGAAAAAGACTTAGAAAATTTTCTCATCATACCTTCGGGACCCGGTGGGATGTGGGAGTATAAGGGTGGGGAACCATGAGGGAGCACTACTCAGGTTATAGACCTTGACCTTGGGTTCATTGCCGTTGAAGTTCAATGATCCCGGGGTTGATACATACACATACATAAACTCACGCCTTTATCCCCGAAGGGGTAGGCAGAGGTGCTAGCATCCCGGGGTTGATCATTGAGCATATTGAGCAAAAGAGGTAGACACTACAATATGGGGTTCTTCAAGAAGGGCATTAGAAGGTTTCTTCAGGGTCGGCAGTACGAGTGTGACGCCCCTGGTGTTGCATACGTCCATAGGCCACGGTAACCACTTTCCATCAGGTGGGCCGTGTGCTTGTCTGCCACCTAAGTGGTATAAAAAAAAAAAAAACTATGATTTACAGAAACCTCGTTATAAAATACAAGTAGTCTTTAGTACCTATACACATTTATTTAAGACTACCTGGCCTTTCCCCGTGCCATACTTGGCACCCCCGTTGCCCCCCTTAATATATAGATATGTACCTATTTTTATTTGGAGAAACTGGGAAAGAGTTGTGACTGTATGTATATATGCAAATCTTCGGGACTTGTTGACATTTAAGATTACTGCTTCGCTCCCTGGGCTAGTAGCGTAATAGTATAAAGTCTTCCTTAATAAGCAAACTATCTAATGCAAGAACGTTTTATCAAATTTTTAAAAAGCAGTTCCTGTGATTCACGTTTTCATCCAATCAACTAACTCTTCAGCTGCATAATAAGGAGTAGGTAAATAAATTAATATTTTGTTTTTTTTTTTCAGCTATGTGCGTTCACATGTGCGGCCGTATTACTAATAAAAGACAGAAAACATTTAACAAGTACAACAATAGTATTAATAATATTTTTATCGTTATTCATTGTAATAACTATGTTGTTTGTCTTTACGTCCGTTTTGTTACTATTGGCAGCTTTGGACGTAAGTATTTATTTCAAAATACAATCAAATAACTTTGCTAAACAGAATAGTTATATTCAAAGTTGAAATGATTTTCATTGTGGATTAATTTAACTTTTGATTTAGTCAATTTAAACTTTTATGAGGTAGTAGCTGTTGCCCGCGGCTTTGCTCTCGTAAAATGTGAACGACGTTCGTGCGATCAAACAACGTATATGCTATTCTAGATTATAATCTAGCGGTGTGTCAAATTTTATTCAGATCAACCCCCTTAAACAAGTGGGAATTCGTTGGCATTGTACAATATTATAGAAAAGCAATGTATGGGATTTGACGGTTATGACATACGTTGACAACTGTCATACACGTCAAATCCCATACATTCGTCATTCTATTCTTCCAACAACCAGATCCGTTCAGCCATTAGAGCGTGATTGAGTAACAAACATCCAACAGCTTCACAAACTTTCACATTTTTTAATATTAGTGGGATCTAAAATTAATTGACCGTATTTAAGCAGAATGGAGCCACAATTTTCCATCCCTACTAATATTATAAATGCGAAAGTAACTCTGTCTGTCTGTCTGTCTGTCTGTCTGTCTGTCTCACTTTTACGACTAAACCGCTGAACCGATTTTGATGAAATTTGGTATAGAGGTAGATTAGACCTTGAGAAAGGACATAGGCTATGTTTGGTCGCGATAACCGACATCCACGCGGGCGGAGCCGCGGGCAAAAGCTAGTTCTCAATAAATATTGTTCTTTAAACTGTCAATGTGTGCATGTCATAGGATCTATATGGATACATATCCAGTGTAGAAGTAGAAGGTAACCATTTTTCACGCCGCGTTGAAATGACACTTGCTGCGTCTAGGTATAGAGATTATAAATATAGTCTAAGTAATTGACCTAATACAGGAAAAACATCAATAAAACCCCAAATAAAAATATCTCAATCGTAAACTTAAGATCCAATTTTAAAAAGCTACTTAGGTTCTTCCCCTGTAACAGTTATGAAGCTGAGAAACGATACGGTTCTCCTTTACTGCATGCCAAAAAATAACGCCGAAAAACCAATTTATTTTTATCTCTATTTACTCGTATCCAATAAGTACCATATAAATCTTACGCTCATGTTAACATACAATGCGTAAGGTAATAAACTGACGAAATGAACTAATATGGTTCCGGAATTCCTCATTGAACTTGTTGGCCCCTATCGTTATAGAGCTGGCCATTTGTTAGTGAATAACTTACGAGTATTTGTTAGACAATGTTCGTTTTGCTCCATTCAAAACAAATTCAGAATAAATACTGCATATTTTTCGTATTTAATTTTTGTTGTGACTATTTACTAATCTGTGAATATAGTCAAAGAATGGTCTTGAAACCGGATCATCTTTTTATATTCTAGACTATTTAACCAGTGCCAGTTTCATCTAGATTCATTCAGTCATTCTGATAGACCGTGTGACAAACATCCATCCATACATAACATAGAATTTAATGTGTGATGGCAACTAGCATCTCCAAAATATCATGTACCTATGAGTGGACACGAGTATCACAAAGATCACAGACCGCATTGTGGTGTACATTGTGTACAAGGGTTATCTGTAACTTAAATTTGTTTCTTTATGCCTTAGTTTTAATATTCCAATCAACCATTCATTATTTATCATTGTACAGAAAACATCAGATCTTTTTTGACTATAAAGTCTCAAAATGATCCTAATATCAAGGTATTAAGTGCAAGTCAAACTGTTTCTTTGACTTAAATTGTATTATCGTCCGAATTAAAGGTGTGTACCAGTTATCAGAACAATCAGTCAATGGGAAGGGGTGAATACTACTAAGGTATTTTGATTAATTTGTTCGTCAAGATCGATCTGATGCTAACTGTAACTATTATAATCGTTTTGCCCTCATTTAAAATTTTCCCACATAGTTTAAAATTCGAACCTACTCAATTAAAATGTTATCGTTTTAGGAAGATCCAGATCTTATGACCGAATACATATGGTTCGGTATGTTGTACCTGTGTATACAACTAGTGCTATCAATAGCAATCCCGTTAATACTGGTCGCAGAAGGAAGGTACCCTGTGTCGATAGCGTTGCTGTGGATGGTGATAGTCATGGTCATAGGCCTCGGTAAGTCATCTACTTTTGCTTGTTTTGTAAATTTAGTAAGCTCCTAACACCTAGAATCAAAATTAGAAATCAAAAAAATTAACAATCTGAATCAAATGTGAAAAGTCATGTTGGCTCCTAGTGGAGTAGAATAGTACCATCCCATCTCTTTCTGTGGGTGTCGTAGAAGTCGACTGAGGGATAGTGCTGTTCTACACCCGACAGTGAACATTTAGCCCATGATTAAGTGCCCGCTTCACCGTAACAGGCTCGCCCCCTATTACGTGGAACTGAAAATCTATCTTGGCGAAATGTGGGTGTCAATACACCTCTGCCTACACCTTAGGGAATTTATAGGCGTGAGTATATGTATGTATGAATCGAATGTCAACCTTAATAAATAGGTAACGCCATATGAGACAATGAAACAGATAATAACTATGCTGCTATCGAGCAGCAGAAATCGTTGTGTTTTCCATTCAACAGACAACAAGGTAGACTTAAAAACGAATTTAAAATCTGCTCATAAGAATACAAATAACAACAAAATACAGATAACTTATACTTCAAACTATGTGTCAACTAGGTACCATCTCTAGTCACCCCGTGACCATGGCTTCAGAAAACTAGTCGAAACGTCGGGCTAAAAGTAAATAGTTAATAACAAATATATCGCGATAGAATCCGTTAAAAAGTAGTTTTATTTCAACAAATAACGAATTTAGAAAATAGACATTACTCAAAAAGATAAAACACAACAATAAACATATACGTGTTGTTTTGAGGATTCAAAGGTTATTGTGCCGAAACAATTCTTATTTTTTTATAAGTCCATAGAATACAATAATAAGAATAGTCGCGTGTTTATACGTAGTACCTACTCGTATAATATACAATCTCGAATACAATTGAAGCGCTTGTTATGTTAAATTTTGATGAAAAAGAATATTTGGCGCGTGTTTGGGGCCCAGTACGGCTTCAAGGTCAAGGTCAGTGTCAAGTCAATCTCTTGGCTTGACCCCATCAATCAATATTTGACTTAAGCTTTCTTCTTACGGTTGAAAGGTCAGATGGCAATAGCTCCCTTAATAAACGTATGAAGTGAAGAAGGAATAAGTAAACCCTGAGCCCGGAAGTGAACAGTGTGAACACCTCGGTTACTACCGACAACAATGATAAGATAAAATTGATGGTTTGATGGATATACTTGCTTATTTAATAGCAACAACCAATTAATCAATCAATCAATACAATCGTGTGAAAGAGTTCTATACGTCTTTACCTTTGATTACAACATTGTGGCATACAAAATTTAGAGAATTTTTTTTTTAAATATTTGCTTATCCAAAAATTTGTATTACAATTTTCAGCTATTATATCACCAAATGTAATAATTTTGAGTAAAAGCTTAATGTAGCGTAAATAATGGTCCTTAATCGAAGATCCTCACAATAAAAAGTACCATTCAAAAAGAACTTCGTAAATTCAAAACATGAGAAATGGCTTTTGTTCATTTTGTAAGCTCAGAATTTTCTTTAAAAGTTAATTTGAAACTGTTTTATGTAAATTTGAGAAATCGCTTTTATTTGAGAAGTTATCATATTTTTCTAAGTTTGTGTCAGCGAAACTATTAAACTTAACAGGTATTCAAAATATATAATGTAGTGTTATAAACCTGGCACAGAAGTCATTAATCCTCGAGTTATGATATATCTGCTTTCAGTTTTTTTTTACAACAAAACAATATACTATTTGATTCTGACACCTTGTACAGTTGACTTTAAGAGTGGCTGATGTTAGGTGGTGCAGACAAAACTAGTCTTTATAAAAAACTGTGTTTATTTGAATTATAGAAATAGTACAATTATAACTAGACTTATACTAGATTTAGTAACTAAGAGATATAGATACAGCGAATGTAGGAAATAGAATGTATCGGGAGAGCCAGGATTTGGGTACTTAAAGGAATCGGATCAGAGTGGGGACGTGTTGGGGATGTTTACATTTGTGTTAGTGGGTCAAATGGGACAAAAAAAGGGTAGCGAGATAAAGTGTGTTAAAATATTGCCAATTGATATGAAACAAGTGGTAAGGTAAATCATGATAAAAGATAATAAGTTAAGCTAAAGAATAAGTGGTAGATAAAGTATGTTAAGTTATTATACAATGAATAATATAATTATGCTTATGGATATGTAACAATAATATAATTTAGTAGTATGTACATGTATGCTTATAGATATGTAACACCTCCCCCCTTAGAACAAAGATTGGGCCGTGTTGCCCGATTTTTGAGAGCTGGTAGTTGGGCGGGCGATGTCTTCGTCCTCTTCGTCTTCACTGCCGTAGGGTCTATTTGTGTGACTATTCGACAACACCATGAGTATTTGAAGTTGACGTAGTTGCGATCGTTCGAATCAGTTGTTAATTATTTGAATGCATCCGTCGCTGTGATGTGTGGTTGGTGTTCTTTGGCAACATTTCTTAAAAGGATTTTGTTGATCTTCGAGGCATGGGGTCGTCATCAGCATTGAGGTCTTGAGTTGACGTTGTGGACGATGAATTTTGCAGATTGAGTTGACGTTGCAGACGATGAATTTTGCAGATTGAGTTGACATTGTAGACGATGAATTTTGCAGATTGAGTTGACGTTGCAGACGATGAATTTTGCAGATTGAGTTGACATTGTAGACGATGAATTTTGCAGATTGAGTTGACGTTGTAGACGATGAATTTTGCAGATTAAGTTGACATTGTAGACGATGAATTTTGCAGATTGAGTTGACGTTGTAGACGATGAATTTTGCAGATTTAGTTGACGTAGTAGACGATGAATTTTGCAGATTGAGTTGACGTAGTAGACGACGAATTTTGCAGATTGAGTTGACGTTGTAGACGATGAATTTTGCAGATTGACTTGACGTTGTAGACGATGAATTTTGCAGATTGCGATGTTGGGTGCGAACGTCTTGCAGCTGTCCAGTGCATTCGTCGCGATGTATTGCTGTCTGCTAGAAGTAGTGGCAAGATATGTTTGCTCCGGAAGGATGGTAGAGTCAGGATAAGGTAATGGGATGGAATATAAATAATATAAAGTGAAAATATCGTGTCTGACTAAAGGAAATTCTAGTACAGAAATAAGCTTATTCATATAGATAGATTTATGAGTATGTATGCGCATTCTAAGATGTGATGAATATTATCTACAGTTATTGGAGCAACGAGGCGTCTATTAGACCTAGCTGAACAGGTGGAGAGTAACTCCTGATTTAAACGAGTAGGGGAAATTGAAGTAATTATTATTTTTTTTGATGTTCTTAGTGTATCTGATGTTCATCGTATGGGATTTTTAAAGTACATGTAGGCTTTGTATAGAATTATGTATAATTTTAATTTAATGAAAGAGCAAATCATGAAATTGACATAAGGGTTGTTTATGAAGGTTGTAAAGTGATTGTTTGATATAGTAATATCGCGGGCCATAAATCTGGTCATCCTGAAAATGAATTAAAACTCGAGTTTGTTCTAAGAGAAACAGAGACTTATTTTTAAACTAACCTAGATGAGAATTTAAGAGGGAGAGTCATGTACCGGTCGTAGGCGATTGGCATGCACTAATTGGTTTTTCCCAGATCTTTGAATAATATAGTTCTCATTGAATCCTATTCTAACTATGCTATAGGGACCTTCCCATTTACTGTCTAAGTTGTTGGGGTTAGGTACTTTCAGCATTACTTTCTCACCTACATTAAATTTGGCTACGTGTCTTATATTACTATCATAGCGTTCCTTAGCTTTCTCCTTCATCATGTCTAAGTTGCGGCGAGCTATGTCGCGTGAGACTTTTAGTTTTTCATTTAAGTCTCGTAGGTAATCTTGTGTAGTATAATCGTTCTGTTCCTTAAGGGAATATAATGATCGAGGTTTATATCCGAAGAGTAACTCGTGAGGTGTAAATCCTGTGGATTGGTTCACAGAAGTATTATGGCACATTACGGCAAACGGTATGATTTGATCCCAATTGGAATTGTTTCGTTTGTGATACATCCTAATATGGTCACGTAGTGTTGCGTGAAAACGTTCTAAAGACCCGTTTGTTTGAGGATGATAGGCGGTGCTAAGAGTATGATTAGAACCTAGAAGTTTCATTAGTTGTTTCATGATATTATTTACGAATTCTGTGCCTTGATCGGAGTGGAATCTTTTTGGTACGCCATAATGTTGGCAGTAGATGAGAAGATGTTTGGCTATCGTATTAGCCTGTTTGTCTGGAATAGGGTATGCTTGTACGAATCGAGTAAGATCATCTTGTGCAGTTAAGATATATTTGTTTGATTCAGTGGTAACTTCAGAGTATGAAACTAAATCAATTGTTACGCGTTCGAAAGGTTCTGTGGAAGAGGATGTGATAACCATTGGTGCTTTGTACGTTTTTCGCTGAATTTTGTTGCGTTGGCAGATTTGACACTTGTCTATGTATTCTTTAATTGTATCACTCATGCCTTTCCAGAAGTATTGATTTCTGATTTTACGAGTAGTTTCTACAATACCGCGATGACCTGCTAAGGGATCATCGTGATATGTTTTTAGAATTTGGGGAATTTCGTCAGGATGCGGTGTTTTAACTTTGTTTTCACAAATTATTATTTTGCAGCTAAATGTGTCAGCTAAGTAGGCCGTGATGTGAAGTTGTTCGTTACCGTTCAGCTTGCAAGTGTTATCGTTTTTAAGGTCAGGAATGTATAGTGTTTCAAGAGTATTTTTTTGTAAACAACTCAAAAGGGTTTTGAAATAGCTTTCGGAATCCCAGGGATCGAAGTGAGTGGGTCTTGAATATCCAAATATGATCTTTTGGTTTTTTGTTGAGATTAATATATCGGTGTCATAAAGTGCATGTTGCTTGTCGAGATATGGGTCTACTTGAGAACATTTCGCGATTGCTTCGTTGAAGAGATCGTTCTTATCAGAGGGTTCGCACGAGATAGGGATGAAAATATTTTTATGACGGTCGTCTAAGAGGTAATCAGGTGAGATTTGTAAGTTTGGAGTGTCGAAGCTATATTGGGCATTTTCTGAGAAATGTTGATAATTATGTTGTAGATAGTTATCGGGCATGTCAGAGCTTGAGTTAGTGATTTCGTTATCGCCTGTGAGATTGACAATATTTGTGTTACAGATTGGAGGTCGTGAGAGTGCATCAGCATTTGTGTTATTTTTACCAGCTTTATAGATGACTTCGTATTCAAACTCTTCGAGTTTTAAACGCCATCGAACTAAACGACTACCTGGATCTTTTATAGAGAATAACCATGTGAGGGGTTTGTGATCTGTAACTATTTTAAACTTTCGTCCGAATAAGTAAGGTCGAAAGTGTTTTACAGCCCAGACTATGGCGAGTAATTCGCGTTCTATAGTCGAATAATTTGATTCGGCTTTATTTAATGTTCTAGATGCGTAAGCGATGGGTAGATCTTTGCCTATTTCTCCTTGAGATAGAACAGCGCCTATAGCGTATATTGAGGCGTCGGTTGTTAGAATGAATTCCCTAGTGAAATCGGGATATTGTAAAATAGGAGGATTAGTAAGAAGGTGTTTGCATTCATCAAACGCTTTTTGTTGTGATTGGCCCCATACGAAGGGAACATCTTTTTTAAGTAAACTAGTAAGAGGTTTAGTTATTCTACTGAAATTAGATATGAAGCGACGATAATAACCGGTTAAACCAAGGAATGCTTTTATGTCTTTGCATGATTTAGGAATTGGAAATTCTTTTACAGCTTTTATTTTGTCGGGGTTTGGCTTGACGCCTTCGTTAGATATTATATGACCTAAATAAGCTACTTCGCGCCTGAGGAATTCGCATTTGTCGGGTTGGACTTTAAGATTGTGTTGTCGGAGTCGTGAAAACACTTCATGAAGTTTCTGATCGTGTTCTTGAAGGCTTGAAGCAAAAATGACTATGTCATCTAGGTATACGAAACATCTTTCACCTTGAAGTCCACACAGAATAGAATCCATGGCACGTTGAAATGAAGCGGGCGCGCATTTTAATCCATACGGAACCCTTTTATATTCGTAATGACCGTAAATAGTGCTGAAAGCAGTTTTAGGTATATCCTTAGGGTCAACCTCGAGTTGATGAAACCCAGATGCAAGATCCAGTGTTGTAAAATATTGTGAATGACCTAATTTATCTAGAATATCGGTGATATTCGGAAGAGGATAGCTGTCACCTATAGTGATTTCATTTAGCTTACGATAGTCAACCACCAGACGCCATTTGCGTTGGCCCGAGGCGTCAAGTTTTTTTGGTACAACCCAGATTGGACTACTCCATGGGGAAGAGCTTGGTCTAATTATATCTTGATCTAGCATTTTTTGAACCTGAGTTTTGACTTCGTTTTCGTGAACTTGTGGGAGTCGATATGTCTTTGTATGAATAGGAGTATCGGTTGTGGTATTTATTTTATGTTTCGTATGACTACTAAACGTTAACGCGTCACCTTCAAGAAAAAATATATCGGAATATTCGGAAATGATTTTATCTAATGATGTTGATTCTTCGGAGTTCAAATGTTCTCGTCTTATTGAAGAAAGGACTTTGTTTTGCCTATCTGTTTCGGATGTACTATTGAAGTTATTTATCTGATGCTCGTTAATGATATCTATTTGTTCATTAGGATCGAAGGGGCTAAGACTAAGACTTGGAATATTGATGATTTTGTCTGAATTATTCGTGTTTATACAAGTGGTTAAAAAGTAATTATTTTCGACGCTTACTAATGCGTGGGGGACAACAATACCATTGGCTAATGATTGTTTTTCAATTAATGCTGTGCCAGAATCAATATTGTTTGCATGGCATCTGATTACTGTTTCAGAGCGACTGTTAAGTATTTGTTTGTCTAGATT
Organism: Eilema depressum; assembly: GCA_914767945.1. Classification (NCBI taxonomy): domain Eukaryota; kingdom Metazoa; phylum Arthropoda; class Insecta; order Lepidoptera; family Erebidae; genus Eilema; species Eilema depressum. Next base: position 15,328,803 of record OU612023.1, on the reverse strand, counting down.
GGAACTTTGTTTAGGAGTTTCGTTAAGAAACTGTAGATTGTAGGTTTTGTTACGTAGTCTCATTGTTTTTGACTGAACATAAAGTTGACAATTAAATTTAGACATAAAGTCATTACCTAATATGCCATCTGCTTTAATGTTTAGGTCGGCAACATGGAATTCGTACTTGGGTAAATCGTCTAAGGATAATTCGGTAGTACCTGAAGTGAGAGTGGACGATTGTGTGCTAGATATTCCTACAATAGACACGACTTTAGATTTGTTCAAAGGAGAAGATCCTATCTTATTTGTTTTGATAACGGAAATTCCTGCACCGGTATCGATTAACAGAGTCACGGGTTTTCCATCAATGTGGAAAATACAGTGTAAAAGGTTTTCACATGGAACATCGTTCAAGGATGAGATTGTAAATGATTCTATGTCAGATTTCGATTCATTAGGTTTAGGCTTCGATTCAGAGTACTTAGTGTTTGATTTATTAGATTTTGAATTCGATTTATTAGGTTTAGACTTTGATTTAGAGTACTTAATGTTTGATTGAGTAGACTTAGAAATTGATTTATTATTTGATTTAGTAGACTTAGATTCTGATATAGTAGATTTAGTAGAGTTTGAATTATAAGATTTAGTAACATTTGATGAAGCAGAACCAAGGGTTTGGGGCTGGCTACCCTGTTCGTATGATTCGCTTACCATCGATTCGGTGGAGATAGAAAGAGTTTGTATGGATGCGTCTTTAAACTGTTTTTTGTGAACGATACTGTCTGTATAGGGTGATTTGTTCAAAGTTGAAGGTTGTACAGGTCTTCGGTCAATGTTTGTGAAGGCGAGCAATGAATGGGGGCGATCTCCAACGGGCTGCTCATTTCGTTGGTCGCCCTGGAGTTTAAATTATGTACGCGTGTACCTGCTGGAGGTACTGGAAGAGCTAATCGAAAATTTCTATTATTATTATACGCCCGTTTTCGGCATTCCGTTATCGAATGACCTGGATTTTTGCAATAATTACAAATTTTTAAATGATTACTAGCTACAATAGGAGGGGGCCGACTAGGTTGTGGATTAGATGGGGGAAATTTGTTTACTGTTTGAAAATTACACCGTGATGGAGCGATTCTTATTGGACTGGAATTAGTATTGATGGGCCGTTGGGTTGTCAATCTAAACATGGATTGCCGCGCGTTGTTCATAGCGCGTATTTTATCCTCTTGTGAAGCGAATCGCCCAGCCTCGTTTAAGGTGGCGAATCCCTTCGTACGGAGCATAACTCCTATGTCAGAACTGAGCCCGTTTACGAAAACGTTCAACGCCGTTTCTTCGGTTGTTGCTATACGACCTGCTAAAGTTTTGTCGGTGATGTCCGCATTTAATTTTTCAATGATTTGGCTTCTACATAAATCAACACGATGGAGATATTCAGTGATGCCTTCGTTTGGCTTTTGAAATAATGATTGTAATTCTAAGTTAAGATGAGAGATAGTTTTGCTGTTGGAAAACCTATCAATTAGAAATCCCCGTAGATTTTCCCAAGAAGAGTACTGTTTACAATGGACATCAGATGCACCAGAACCCGTTATGTTATTCAATGCAAATATAAGTAGCACAGATTTTTGGTCCGCGGTGGCTAAGTTAAAGGCCGAATCACAGGATCGGACAAATCTATATATTTGACCATTGTTGTCCGTGTCGAAAGATGGTACAAGTTTTAAGAGAGTTGCAATGTCTAGAGTCATGTTAGAGTTAGAATAATAAGACTTTGCGAAAAACGAGGATAGATTAGAGTAAAGGGAGGTCTCGTTATTGATATCTTTTTGCATTTAGAAAAATATAGAGAATAAAATAGGTGTAAAATAGAAATATGAACAGGATTTCAGACAGGAAATCAGAGCAGACAAGTTATGCCACTTACCACACAAACAGCAAATACTGGACTCGCGTTCTAGTTCGGCGAAGTTCTTCAAAAGCCTGCAGCTACCACGTCGTAATTCTTCGTTCTCTGGGCGATGCTTGTCCCGACGATGAGTTTCCGACGCGTTTCACTTCGTCTTATTAGCGTGTTTATAGCGAGATCCTACCGACTGCGCCAAATTTGTTAGGTGGTGCAGACAAAACTAGTCTTTATAAAAAACTGTGTTTATTTGAATTATAGAAATAGTACAATTATAACTAGACTTATACTAGATTTAGTAACTAAGAGATATAGATACAGCGAATGTAGGAAATAGAATGTATCGGGAGAGCCAGGATTTGGGTACTTAAAGGAATCGGATCAGAGTGGGGACGTGTTGGGGATGTTTACATTTGTGTTAGTGGGTCAAATGGGACAAAAAAAGGGTAGCGAGATAAAGTGTGTTAAAATATTGCCAATTGATATGAAACAAGTGGTAAGGTAAATCATGATAAAAGATAATAAGTTAAGCTAAAGAATAAGTGGTAGATAAAGTATGTTAAGTTATTATACAATGAATAATATAATTATGCTTATGGATATGTAACAATAATATAATTTAGTAGTATGTACATGTATGCTTATAGATATGTAACACTGACCACTACAGAAATTGAAATAATTTTAATAGGTGACGTTTAAAGTCTAGGGTTGAGGTGTCTCAAATCAATTTCCAGAATAATTGATTCAGGTAACAAACTATTAATTGCTTTAATTTAACTAGTATTGATCTTAGGATTAGGATATGTTTTAGGGTTAGTGAAAATATGAAATGGGATCAATAAATTGTTATTTATTCACTTTTTGAACTACTTTCACTTTCGTTAACAGAAACAAAAAAAAATTCTTTGTCTCTAGTATGCGACACGGCAAAAGTAACATCTAAGTAACATTTTGAGTTGTGTAACATGGTTACATTCTGGCAGCGCCGACCATAAACGTAACGAGTAGAGATAACCTCCATACGATTAAAATGTAACAACACAAGATAATACAACAACAACGTTAAATTTAAAAAAAAACAAAAGCGATATAACGTATCTGTCTTACGAAGTCTCGCGAAAATCAAGAATCACGTCGTAGTTTAAATTATTTGTAATAATCTCATATTATTTTATAGTAGGTATGTAATTTAAACTGAAATATTATGTCACACTACATTATTTAAACTTACTATTATAAGACTGTTTATACTGGAGATTGATGGCACTTGGTGGAACTTGCTACACATATTGAATAAATCACTTGTACTTTTCCACAATTATTTATTTATTTGAACCTTACCGTTATCGTGTATTTACAAATTATATTTAACTTAGATTATAATAGCTTCAGGTTTCCTTCCAATCGTGCCAAGGCACCTTCTATGACTTATGAGATCTGTCAAATCACACCTAATAATTTATTTCAACTGTCAATAATCATTTTCAAAGGTTAAGTGTAGTTCATTGTCTTGATTATTATTTTATGAAAGGTTTCAGAACTAATAGATTTAGAGCTAGAGACTTCTGAGAACGACTGTAAACTAGATCTATTTCATTTTAACGTCCAATTATATAAAAATTTGGATTCGTTAATTTAAATTCAAGTCCTTTTGATCTTCATAACAAAGAGTGGTTTATTATCAAAGAAGAATCTTTTTAATTAAAAACATAATCAACTGTATTCAATGTAATTTGAATGGACCCTAACAGATTTTCATGGCTTTTTTCAGGTTGGACGCATTTTATCTCCGTGGTCAGCACGTATAAGAACAATTTACTGTCATAATTGGTAATTTAATAAAAAAATGGTCACATATTCTTATTTATTTTAATCATATCACAATAGCCTGGTTAAGTATTCACGGTATTAGTAGGGATTATTTTTTGTACAGATCATGACACCTTGCTTGACGGATAGGCACGCCCACTATTACGTGGGGCCGAAAATTATAGTTGGCACAGCACCTCTGCCTACCTCTTCACGTATTTTCAAGCGTTAATATCAATATGTACCTACGTTATATATTTATGATCCCAAGTAATAGGACCATTATAGGTATTTGTGTTATGTTGTTTGGTTTCTATTTGCTCATCTCTCATTAGCTGATTGTATAGGGGAAAAACTGCAATGAACTAAGTGGGGTTGCCGTCACTGGAGTTTCTTATAGCGGTGTATAATGTCTGTCATATACCTCTGTTTAGGTAAGCCCGTAAGTTCTTAAAAATAGTATAGATTAATTCAATTAATTCATGATTATTATCAAATTATCTAACGACATTGGCAATTATTTTTAGTCCGATCAATATTAAACAATTTTTATGAGCGAGGGTATAATAACTCGCAGCCAGATAAAAGTTGGTACGATTGTTCAAAACACCACCATAAACGAAATCTAAAAAGTTATTCATGGTCAAAGGTCACAAAACGTGTATTTGTGACCTTTGACCTTGAATAAAAAAAATGCATGTATCGGATCAATGAGGCCTTTTTATGTTTCATTCATGGTGGTGTTTTGGACAATCCTACTAACTTTCAGCTGGGTGTGAATTATTATAGCCTCGGATTTGTAAATTGACCGGACTATTTCTGTTTTTTATTTTTTGTTTTTTTTCGGAGATTTTTAAAAATAGAATAGTTCATTTGCCTTTGATTTGCTGCAAACAAAGATACGCTCTACAGTCTTTCACGTGTTACTAACAAGAACATACCACACTTACATTTATCTCCGTTTATCTGTCTTGCAATAACATATCGGGCACGAGCTTCGAATTCCCACACTGACAGATAGCCACCTTCGTCAAGTGCTTATTGGCCTGAGCTGAGATACGGCTACCACGAAACCAATGCCAAAAAGAAAAAAAAAATAGCTGTATTTGGTTAGGACTTTCAGAATCCTCTAGATATTTTTCTTTAACTGTACACTGTATGAAGTATGAATGTGTCAAAGAAAGGTGCTTGAGAACCGTGAATGACATAGATACTGAGTTTCAAGATGGGTTACGATTTTGGATAAGTGTTTATTCATATAAGTTAAACACAAAATGGAGACTGAATCTGAGATACATTTATTAAGGTCCGACCACAGGTCATTTTATCTCGTTCGTTCCCGCAACATACATACCCTCTCTCTCTTTAGATGATCTCTAGATGACAAAGGAACTTAATACCGGGATTAGGACAAAAAGCATCTTCTGTGCTATTTCAGACTGTGACAAATATCATTCAGTCCGTTCAACAGTACGTAATATAGGTATATAGGTCCATCCATGCACAATTCCACCTAAACTTACACATGACAGGTAAAAGTTTAATGAGACCGATTGAATATCTAATTTTGTATAAATAATTTGTACAGTTGATTGCTCACTTGAGCATTTTAAAAAGAAACCCCAAGAGGAATACCTCTAGAGTTTACAGCTCACAATAGAACAATATACAATAGAAAACTTTTATAGCCTGCAAACTTTCTTAAAAGCCTGAGATAAACTAGATACTAGGTATAAAGTTTCATTCGAACACTTTTAAAGTCATTTTTTATATTCATAGTAGCCTATGAATATGCTATTGGTGAGTGACGCTATAATTCAACTTGTAACTATGGTCAGAGCAAACACAGTTTATTAATAACTTCTCCACACGGCTTTGAGACTAAGCTATTTAATTTTGGAGACAGATCTGGATCACTAGATCCAGATAGGGACCACTCAATTAACCGTAATTTACCCTATAATAGCCCTATTGCCTGCGTGTTTGAATCTGACACGGATTTAGCCGTTTTTTTATTGCTCTGAATTTTTTTTCGATTAAAATTAAGTTTAAAAAAAATATTAAATATGTCTTTCTATTTCTAAATCTTCTGTATTTCGAATACTTTAAGCGTATTATTTACAAATCTAGACTGTAAGAATTATTCTTTGTAAAAGTTTGAAGGTGACTGTGGCATTAGTTACTGTCAAGAAACAAAAAAGTACTTTGTTGGAATGGTGCAGAATAATTTTTTTTTTTTGGTACAAAATGTAGCCCTTGTTACTTTTAAAACACGAAATGAAAATTGATATGAACATAATTTTTATTTATGAGATAAATGCATTGTTCTCGAGATAAAAGTTGTGAAAAGAAATAAAGAGAAAAAATCTAAATTTGACTCGCAGTGTACAATCAGTATCAGATCTATCTTGACTACAAAGTCTCAAAGGTGTTAATATCAAGGTATTAAGAGCAGGTCAAACTGTTACTGTAACAAGTTAAATTGTATTATCGTTCGAACTGAAGGTGTGTATCAAATATCAGAACAATCAATCTACAGGAAAGGGGGGAATACCGAGGTATTAAGATCATTTTGAGTAGTTAATTCGTCAAGATCGATTTGATGCAAAAGATTTATTATTGACACAGGATTGTAAACTTTTATTTCTCTCAGCATTGCCTATAGAGTGCAAAATTTTCGAAAAAAAAATCTAATTTTGTCCTCAAAAAGTTATACGAAGGTTACGTCGCGTCGCTAGTGCAGTATCTTCTATTTGTGTTTAGTTGCTATTGCATTTATGGCAATTTTTGTGCGTAGGTATTTCTTGTTGGTATCCGTGTGGTGACGGAGAAAGAATACAAGTATTATATCACCACCCCATCTCATCTTAAGGGTGTCGTAAGAGGCGACTAACGGAAACATACGCAGTCGATATCACTGCCAGAGAAAGAAAACTTGAACCAAACCCCTGTGCCAACCCGTCTGGCCGGGGTGGAAACAGTAGGCCAAAGCCTCCCAACATTGAAAGAGGCCTATGTCCAGCAGTAGACTGCGTTGAGGCTAATTGATTAATCATTTCCTTTTTTATGAAATTGCTATACCTAACTATCAAAAAGCAAAATAATTATTCGTTCTAAGAATTCAGAAAAAAGTACTATTTTATAGGTAACTAGCTGCCCCGGCGAACTTCGTACCGCCATATTTTCGGCCCGCGTGGTATTCAAATCCCGTTCCCGCTGCACCCTTATCACTTAGGGGGATGAAAAATAGATGTTGGCCGATTCTCATAGATACCGGATAAGCACAAAAAATTTCATCAAAATCGGTCAAGCCGTTTCGGAGGAGTTCGATTACGCACCCCGTGACAGAAGAATTTTATATATTAGATGTTTTTATTGTTTGATGTTTGTATTGTAAAAAAAATCTCTGAGCATGCTCTGTACTGTGTATGTTTTTGTAACATGCACCTCAAAAATTAAAATGACTCGCGCCAACGAGTATATTTATTGCCTGATCGCAGAATTTTAATTTACAGATCACACAATTTGGAAGGTGATTTATGCGTAATATGGAACGTAAATTCCAGGCTCCATAATAATAATTAAGGAAGTTATTAACTAAATGAGTCATCACTGATAGGTATCGGGCCTATTCCGTTTTACGATAGGGATCTGCGGTGTTAGTATGTCGATGAATACAGGGGTGGTAGATAAAATTTGTTTACCTAAGACATGTGATCTCCATCATGAACAAAATGGTTAAGTAATTACTTTTTTGCCGTACGATTTCGTGGTTCCTGGCAGAGTAGAATTGGGACCACCCCATCTCCTCCCATGCGGTGTCGTACAAGGCGAGTAAAGGTCCAACCCCACCAAACGGACAGAATCGGCCCGGATTTTACAATCTTTAAACAAAATTAAATCTTATTATCACACTGTTTGAAGTTTATATTACCACTAGCTTTTGCCCGCGGCTCCGCCCGCGTGGATGTCGGTTATCGCGACCAAACATAGCCTATGTCCTTTCTCGAGGTCTAATCTACCCCTATACCAAATTTCATCAAAATCGATACAGTGGTTTGGGCGTGACAGACAGACAGACAGACAGACAGACAGACAGAGTTACTTTCACATTTATAATATTAGTAGGGACAAGTCACGCACGACAGCGACGTACGGCGGCATGACGCACGTCAAGCTGTCATGCGTGGCTTGGTAATAATATAAACTTTAAATGCTGTGATATAAGATTTATTTTGTTTAAAGATTGTAAAATCCGTTCCGATGCCGTCCGTTTGGTGGGGTTGGACCTTAAGGGATAGGGCTGTTTAACATCAGACAGATATAGGTATACAGCCCAGACTCAGCCTATACATGACTCTAGTCAACCACAGTGCCCGGAAAACGGCAATAGGCTCACCCCCTATTACGTGGGACCTAATGCAGTGATTGGTGAAGTGTGGGTGTTAATTCACGTCTGCCTAACCTTCCGGGGATGGAGGTGTGATTGTATGTATGTATGATAAAGAACAAACGTGTTTTTCTTGGGATCTTTAAGCGGGGCATTCCCGACAGAGTAAAATTTGGGCCACCCTCTCTTTTCTTATACGGTGTCGTACTGGTGACTAAATGATAGGGCTGTTTAACATCAGACAGATATAGGTATACAATCCAGACTAAGCCTAAGATGCATGCTGATTTTTATAGGAAAAGCGCATGCTAAATTTCTAACAAGTGGAATAATATCATTATTAGTTAACAGTATAGCTCCTTGGATAGACAGCCCTAACCTTCACCCACAGAAGTTACTGTAGCCTTGGAGAGAAAATATGTAGGTACTTAGGTGATATTCTAGTTATTCATAGTCATTCATATTAATTAAGCGATAGCTATCACTTATTAACGGAATTAGAATATTTGCATGTGTGTAGATAGTGTATCACATGATACGATCGGCTCAGGCGTATGTATGTCAATAAGATCGAAACATTTTATGGAAAGGTTAAGTTATTTATATAGTACATTTTTGACCTATTTTGAACGTTTGTTGAAGTTATACACCTGCCATTCTGACGGATACTTAAGGTATCTGCATCCGGCGTGTAAGAAAGAAATTATCAAAGTAGAAGAAGTGTAAAGCATAAATATATCACGATTGTAGACTTAAGAAACAACCATAATGTCGACATTAATGTCTCTGCTGCAGATATCACAATGAGAAACCCTCTAGTAACAGTGGTTCTAAGTTTTTTTGACAACTGAATACTTTCCTCTGTGGGGACTCTGTGGTCCCCACACCGGAACAGGGCCAAGGTGAGTCGGCCGGGGTACGAGAGATATGTCTATGACAATCTCCCTCCGGCAACCGACGCGACGGCCCACAGATGACGTGCATTTTAGTCGGTTCGAGTCCGACATAACTTCCTCTACCGGCTCCGGCGGGGGAGGGGGAGGATCCGTGGGGATATTTCACACGATAAATAAAGTAGGTATATATATAGTACAATATTAGTGTAAGTACTCATTTGTCTGTGTTACTGGATAAACATCTAAAGTTATAATACTAAATTGCTATTCATGTCGGCAAAGCAATACTTACGAGTAAGTTAATACAGACATATTTTTCGAAGCAGACTTCATTTATATTATGTAGGTATTATATTATCATGCAGAAAAAAACCGTCCCACAGCCGGCGACGTTTCCTTCCGTTTTTTGAGAGGACAAGCGGAAGCCTATCTCAGAGACCTAATGTATTCGTGTTTGCAGATGTTCTAAGGGTTCGACTCTCACTGGGAAAGGAAGGGGATTAGAAATAGTAACTGACTGTGCATAAAATTAAATCCTATCTAACTTCCTAGGTATTATTGGAATGTGAAAGTTTGTGAAGTTGTTTGCATATTTCTTTGAGCACGCTCAAACGGCTGAATGGGTGTATCATCAAGTGGCCGGAGAGACTTTTTTTGTAAATAGGACACGTCAATTTGACTTCGCCTCGCCTGATGGTAAGCTGAAGGCAAAGTCTCTGAAAAGATAGTCACCATTACAGACACGTACCATGTTACAATAGCTGAGCGTTAATCCCAGTCGCTGAAGCTTTTACCTCGGAATCTGGGGTCCGCTTTTTCCAGTCTAACTAGGAGTTTGACTGATCTTCGATATTTCTAGAATAACACATCTAATAAACTACTTTTTATCCTTGGAATACATGTCCACAGGATGCAGGGAAAGGATTAGAATTCCGCCGCCGGTGGAGCCCCGGACTACAGCTAGTGTAAGAAAACATATAATTTCTATTATTATATTGAAGTTAATCAAACTTATACCAAAATATCAATGAAGCAAAAACTGGTCAAGTGCGAGTCGAATTTGCGCACTGAGCGATCCGTATAAAACTGAATTGAGGAATGACCTTATGTTACATAAATAGCAATATTTTCTAATTACGTTTGACCTAGAAGTTTAATTTTTTCACAGGTTGTAAGTAGTTTTGGTATAAACTTCAACATGATTCTTCCATACATTCCCAAGAAAAGGGTCTTGTCTTGATAGACGGACAGACAGACGGACAACGAAGTGATCCTATGAGGGTTCCGGTTATTTCCTTTTGAGGTACGGAACCCTAAAAAAGCTTTGTGGAAATCAAAAAACTCACAGATTGTTAGAAACCCTTAACAATAATTTAGTACAAATACATACATACAATCATGCCTTTATCCGCGGAGGGTTAGGCAGAGGTGAATCAACACCCACATTCCACCAATCATCGTAGTACAAATAAGATGTGATAAAATTTCGAATATAAGGTAATCTTTTACCTTATTTATGACGCAATTTCAAATCTACCTCGTACACGAACAGGCTCTATGGAACAACTAAACGTATTACTCACAATATACAGTAGTATTGTACAAAGTAATTCCAACTAGGCAAGCTTAACAGACGTGTTCCCAAACAAATAGTATTAAAGGTCTGCGTGTATGTTTATGCGAGTACCTTAGACCCAAGTTTTTTTGTCGCTTTCTATTGTTCAAATTTTATACGGTTGGGTTGACAGTTGTAGTGTTTAGGTGTTAAATAAACGTTTAAAATAGAAACCCGAATACTACATCTACTTCATATTTATGCGAAAATGGAGCACAAATTAAGACTGCAATAATCTTCTATCTATACTATTATATAATTGTAAATTGAAAATGTTTGTCCGCGATGGACGCAAAAACTACTGAACGGATTTTGGTGCAATTTTTTTTTTGTTAGAAAGATCTTGTTCAGACTTAAAATCTTACGTTTGTTTGATTGCAATCGGTTGAGTAGAACCGAAGTTAAGAGATCCACGCGGGCGGAGCCGCGGGCGAAAGGCTAGTCTAAAAATATACGTGTGATTTTGTACGAAAATCTATAACTCCTGCCAATTATATTGACGAAGGATCGATGACCGTTTGAGCAAAGGAGTCCTACAGAGCAGGCAGACGGAAGGCCCACCTACTTTCTAGTCACATGGACTGTCGAGTTGAAAAAAGTGGCTGGAACAGACTGGATGCGGAAGACTGAAAATCGGGAGCAATGTCGCACATTGGGGGAGACCTATGTCCAGCAGTGGATGCAACAATTGATTGATTAGTTGACTGCCAACTAGTGAGAAGATGGTTATAATATATCTTAACAAATGGTGAATTTTGTATTGCTCTAACCATTTTCCAAGCATACCAGCGTATCCATAAGCGTAAGTTGAGAAGTATAAACGCTCAGGACGAGAGTAGCGTAATACGTCAAAACTATAAAGTAACATGTTGTATGAATACCAATATTCATCACTTCTTATTATATCCCGCCAGATCTGTAACGCAGTAGGTACATAAAACTATACTTACAATCATCAAACACAGTTAATATTTAAGACGCGAAACCCACAGGTGTTTACTAGTATGTATCAACATAAAGGCGCCTACATAAACTCAAAGACGACGAATGTTCGCGAATAATTAAATTGTGGTTTGTAAACCATATAAAGGGAAAACGACTACCTCAAGAGGAACGGAAAGGGTCTGAGATTACGTGTAAATTGTCTTAGACATAATATTGTTATTGCGTTATTAAATTAATTATTGAAACGTGTTAATGTAATCTTTGACGTTGTTTATCGTTACATATCTTGTGATTAGCGTAGCTTTGTCTCATTATAAGGGTGTATACTGTATAATAAGGAGGTGTATAAAAAGGGTGTATAAATGCAAACAAGTATATATAAAGGATTAAAAAAGGGCGAATAAAAAAGGTGTAAGTATAGTAGAAAAGAAATCATATAATGTATAATAGGCTTTTTTTATTTATTTATATACAGCCACGCTTCTTTCCGAATGGAGTAGGCAGAACCATATTTACCTTGGTATATGCCTTTTTCATTTAAAATGCTGCATATCACCAAAGTAATATGCATAAGATTAAATTCTTACAGCCTATTTTCGTTTCTATCTTATCTACTGGTATGTGATGGTGTACTGTGCCTAGAAAGAACTTAGAGATTTGAAGACTCGAGGCCATAACCTAGACAAATAAATTCCAAGGGTGTCCCTAGCGTATTACCAACCCAATGGTGACCTCCTTAGGTCGTTTCTTTCTGCTACTTCTGGAAACCATTCCAGAGTTATTGAATATTTACAGGTTGAATTTATTATGCTAATTGCAAATCGTCATTTAAGCGGGGCGTGAAAAAGCATCTGATGAGGCCGTCAAGCTGAATGCCACCATTGTAACATGATACGTGTCTGTAATGGTGACCCTCTTTTCAGAGACTTTGCCTTCAGCTTACCATCAGGCGAAGCGAAGTCAAATTGACGTGTCCTATATAAAAAAAAATCGATTAAGAAAGAAAAAATTGTGTGTATTATTCGATCCACTGGATGGTGGATTCTTGAGGAATTAAAAGTATCCATGGATCCACCGGTGGATTAAAGTGGAAAAATAAGTATCCCCAGATCCACATGTGGATCGAGATTGTGGATTCAAGTGGAAGGAGGGGAAAAGAGAATCGAACTCGGGCTCGAACCTGAACTTACAGGGGGAATGCTCTGACCATTAAGCCACCGAGGCCCACCCGAAGTCGATCCAAATTCTCATATTTATATCCGTCTTAGGGCGACAATGGGAGCCAGCTACCGATATTCATATGAACTATCTCTTTTCTCTTTTATCTCTATAAATAACTCTTTTCTCTTTCTTAATCGATATTTACAGGTTCTCGGTAATAGTAGATTGTTAACCGAGGGTGGAAAGAATCAATTCCCGAGGTAGTTAGACGCCCGAGCGCAGCGAGGGCGGCTATGTCCGAGTCGGAATTGATTCTTTTACCCGAGTTAAGCACTCTACTTTTCATTTCGAATATGAGGAAAATAAAACTAGTTATTTATCTAAGCTATTTATTGATAATATATAATAATATGAGCAGTACCTATTTATTATTCTTCACTGCTCGCCACTTCATAAAATCATTGTATGATTTGTATGTGTTTATTTATGTATCTTTCTTTTGATATTTCTTGCAAAAGATTTTCAATAACACAATTTGCCTCGTCTATAATTGAATCTGGTGTCTACATTCCAGAATCGCTTGAACTCATTTTTAATATTCAAATCTTACCTTATAAGATTATTACCTTTTTTTTTAATTCCATCACAGGTCACAGATACATAACAGTACCCCTAGTCCTGTCCCGCCAATTTTATTAATGTCGACTTTTTAAATTTTAAATATGGAACTCACCGCGTAAATTGTTGCAGCTCATTCCGCTCAAAGAAGTTTGCGCTAAATTCACACTGGCTGTTTAGAAAGTCACATGGCCGCAGCATTTTTTTTTAATTAGTTTTTTTTTCACATAAAACTCTTCACAGCTGTACAGTACGATTAAAATCAGTTGAGGATTCGGCCAACCTCGGTAATTGTCGTGAATCCCTCGTCTCTCACATAGAGTTATCAATTTACAGATATGACCTTTAATTATAATTACCCGTTGTCTTATTGAATACAATACAAGCACGACATGAGCAACAAAACCTCCTTTGTAGCCCAAAACTAACACAAAAATATTATTTTGACGATTATTACGATACATTTATGTTTATGAACGCAAATTTCATTCGTGAAAATATTCGATTCTATCAAATTTTATCAAAATTACCTTACAGTAGTTATGTATCATGGTTTCAACAAATTTAAAGCGTGGTAAAATAATTGTTGCTCAATCTCGTGAAATTTTAAATATATAATAACTATTTAAAAAAAGAAGATAATTTATTTAAAAAAGAAGAAAATTTACTTTCTTCTTTTTTGTTGATAAATTATCATCAACAAATTGAGATAATTTTAAAGCATTTAGTATGCTAAACTAAACAAATTATTTTAAATTGGAAAAAGCGAAAAAAATAATTTATTACCAACAAAGAAGTCGGTAGAAGTCGGTTTCTAAAATTTTTAATTTGGTAATTATTATCAATTATTAATCCGATGTAAAAGTAACAGTACGATACTGTTACTTACATCAAACAGTAAAATATTGACTTATATCGATGTATTTTTTTATTTAATGTATACAAGTATAGCTTCAATAAATAATGAATTTTCAAATTCATGTCGCTTCTGCATAATTTTCTTAGGTCTACGGTTAGTAATGTCATCTTGGCAGATGCTATACATTGCGTTTATGATATTTCAAATTAAATGCTACATAAAAGAAATCGCGGTAATGTAGGTATGTCGTGTCATTTCCGTCTCCGGATTTAGGCGATGATACCCGAAAACAGCCGAATGTTCAACTGATTTTAATTGTACTGTAAGCAGTTCTATTTTTAAAGTTCATTCCGGCCCTAGGGTGGGAAATAATTTGTATGAGTATATCTGATCTTTCCGAGTATGAGATATGAAAAAAACTTTTACTGTATATACTTATGTGAACATTTGGTTTTCATATTATATTAAAAATCTAAAAACTGTGTCTAAGAGTATTCCATACATTTACAATTTACACGTAAATTCAGTTTCTCAATATTACTTTGCAAAGCCTGCCTTTCAACCTCCGTTCTTTAAAAGGATAACGGTATCCTGGGTGAGCCAGTGACAGGTGTATTAGCGATAAGTAGGTAGTCCCCTTATCGTCTGTCGGTGTTAACGACAAGAGGGATTGACAGCGATGAGCTTTACGTGTTCACAGGATGAGGAAGAATGTGCCCGTTTATTGAAAATCGAAGTGAAAGGCTCGGATGCAACTGGAACCAATTCTAAGGTTTTTTTTTTTTTATATAGGACACGTCAATTTGACTTCGCCTCGCCTGATGGTAAGCTGAAGGCAAAGTCCCTGAAAAGAGCGTCACCATTACAGACACAGGCTTGAGCATGGTGCAGGGCCCTCCTAAAATGATTTTTACCATACCTTAACTTAGGTAAATTATTTTATTATAAGTTTTTTTATATAAGACCTTTTTTATAGACTTGACGCGATACAAAATGTACATACGTTCATATTTAGTCTTAAGAAACCACATTTTGCAAACTGACGTCTTGAAAATGCCGCAGTGGAGTTTGTTGCGCCGTTTCTTCTCCGCTAGCGCCTAGGAAGCGGTGGTAAACTTAGTTTTAAGTAGAATTTGACGTCACTGTAAAAGTGTTGCACTATTTTGAGAAATAAAGAATTTGAAAATAAGTATATTTTTTGAGACAGATGGAAAACCAGCTCATAAATTTACGCAGCAAATGATTCTTGACATTAACGTAAATGTAGGCACTTTGCTGTATAGGTACTTGCTGCTTTGGTGTGTGACCCATAAGGAATTTATGTTATTTTTTTAGGTACTAGATCGAAAAATAAACTTATCAAAGTTATTTAACAGGACCTACTTACATACAATCACGCCTTTATCCTCGGAGGGTTAGACAAAGGTGAATTAACACCCACTTTTCACCTCCATGACATAGGTAATATATATCGTTGTTATCAAAATATATAATAACTATAGGCTGTGTTATTACGTAATATTTTCAGTTATGATTGCTAGTTCAATGTTATCTTAACTAATGCTGATTACAACAAAAACTAACAGTTTTATGCGATTAAAACCAGTGACTAATAAACACAAATTTAATTTACCTTAAAGTTAAAATGACCGGGACCGGGTTTGAGGCCCTTAATTTCAGTTTGAGTAACATTTAGTCTAACATTATATTCGATATTTGGCTATCTTAAATAAAAGCGATTGAAATATAAAACGCCTGTTTAAAATGTATAAAACAAACTTGCTTGGTAAACAAACAAACAAATTTTAATATTTAAAATATTAGTTTGATAATAAGTTAATGTGATAACTTAAAGTTAAATGCCTACTTGGGTATTTAACACAATGATTCTTTTTTTAAGTCATATTATATTATATGATATTTTTAATTGTATGAGTCATTAATTAAATGTGAAAATAAAAATATGTAAAACATTTTGTTCAAATAAAAAAGTCACCAGCTTGTATTTACAATAAATAAACCATAATGGGAGAGGCCTATGTCCGGCAGTGGACTGCAATAGGCTAATTGATTGATTGATTGATTTAAACCATTATCTCAACAATATGTATTTTTTTCCTAATTAAACAAAGCGAAAACACAACCAGGTGATTAAATAAATTCTTACGAATATTTAAAGTATGATAAATTAAAAATTTTAGGGTCTATAACTGCCAAAGTCTATTCAAATAATGGTAAATATTTGTGCTACCCAACAAAGGAAAATGAGATTAGTCCTTAGAGACTTCAAAATTAGTTTACATTTTTTCTCCTTCAACATTAATATCAAAAGTTTTATACGCGTTATTACAATGTTTCTTGTAAAAGGTATTATAAGATTTAGATAATACTTTGTAAACGAAAACTTTTGGACTCTGACATTTGCTAACACAACGCTTCATGAATTTTATTTTACGATCGACTGAGCTGTATGAAGCCATACTATAGTAGTAAAATTGAATAATTATTTATTCAAAAGAAGTACCTACTTTTTTATTCCTTTATTAAAGTGTAGTACAAAATATAAAATAAACTTCAAGTCAATTTAGTTCTTCGCATTGACTAATGACTTTTTAGGCTGTATGAAGCCCCACCAATATCTAAGGTTCCAACCCGACTTTGCATGTTAGTATATCTACCTGCTGAGGTACGAAGATTGAGGTTCTAGTGCAGAATTTTCTCTCATGTTTGATGGAGCAGATGGCAGTCGGTCGTGATTACCTAGATGAATTAAATTATCGATAGAAAGGATGAGAAAGAGTAAAAAATGCAAGTTTCGGATGCAATTAGGATTTGAGATGATCACAAAACTTACAGATCTATTTAATTCTCCAGATTAACTACTTGATTGACGTACTTACAATGTGATTGTGGCGTCACTCAACAGACAATGGAAACTGTTAACGTGTGCTACATGCCCTTGCCCATACACATGTACACCGCAGGAACTCATAAGCGCCAATGAGCCGGAGACTTAAAACTTAAGCATGCAACTGTATCACATTTCACCCATTTCACCGCGCTTAATGGACAGAACACCACTCTCCAGGGAGGCTCTCTCCCCACGAATAGCCATCCCCAGGTCAAATGGTAGTTTCTAAAAAGCATTATCATTATCATTATTTGTTCTCTAAAAGAAATTTCGAAGGCATTAGCATTATTAGTACATTAAATAAAATAAATGTTAAAATTTTAAAATTCAACGTTTCGGAGTTTGTAAAACTGACCCGCGAGAGTTAAAGTAAGGATTTAATGTTTATTTGTACAAACTTTTGCATCGGCAGGCGGAACTGCGGTACAGAATTAATAATAGATAATTGACTGCGGGTAACAGTTATTGAATAATAAAGCGAAAATTCAGATAATTAAGAAGTAATCTGGTTATACAGTACTCATAATTGCATAATAATCTAAACAAACACATGCATTGCATTCGAAACTACTCGCATATATTATATTCAGTTCCTAATAAACCACTCCTCTGATAAAGTATTATTACCATTTATAATATGGTTAATTTATATATAGATACTAAAATTGTGATTACATACTTAGAGTAGGAGGGTATAATAATAGGTACTATACGACTTATTCTCAAGATATGAAGATGATGGTGATGTCGTAAAATATATTACCAAATAAGGGAAAAAAAACTTTAAATTGTTCTCACTGTTTTGGAGGAGTGTGACTACAAACACGGTGTTTGTGAACATGAATGAATAAACCTAGTGACTGTATATAAACCTAACTACTACCTACTAACTAAAATAAATAGTAATAGATAAGCTGTAAGAGACTTGCCACGGTAAACAACTAAGATAATGCTATTAGGTACTGAAGGAGACGGCGGTGTTGTGGAAACGCCGGAGACCCGCCAACCGCGCGGCCCGCGACGAGCGAAGCCAAATCGGACGTCGGAGGTCTCTGAATGATCTCCGTCCCCCATGAGCGCAGGACGGGTGGAGCCGCCTGTCACCCAGAAGCAGGCGCGATGCGTGCGTCCCCATTCCCGGGGGCTAGGTAGGGACTCCGTGGTCCCCACACCATAAGAGGGCCAGCTTGAAAAAGATGACTCTGGGTCGGCCAGGGTGCGAGAGACATATTCAACACATAGTTTTATTTTTCCTTGTAATTGCAATAACTAAATAAATGTAGTATTTTTGTTTATCTAATCTGAAAAAGAAATCTGAAAAATCAGAGAAGTAGGTAAAGCTAAAGGTATGATAGCGAAGAAGAAGCATACAACAATTGCAGACGAAGGAGCCATTGATTTACATAGTTACTAACATGCAGTAGATACAGCATACCCATTACTTGTTAAATTCCGATACGGATAAAAGGGACCATTGAGAAGTCGCAATGAATTACGCTTACCTGCTGCGTGCGTCTGCAGTTGTCGTATGCGGTCACCTTCGGAATCATACCTACCTTTAATAAACTAAATAAGCCCTACAAGGGTTAACCAAGTGTAATTATTTTAATTAAATAAAGAACACACTAGTTTAGTAACTTTAGACTGTAAAGTGATTGAATCTTATAATTCACTTTCAAGATTATCTCTATATTTTTTTAACAAAGGTGCGCAGTTACACTTCCTGACGCCCTTAATAACCCGTAAGGGTTTACCACACCATAAAAAAGCTACTCACGGCTATATTCACAATATAATAGAAAAGGGTCGGGCGTATACACGTATTTGAATTTCAACGCTATATCATATAGATATCAAAAACAACATATTTTAAAAGCAACCGACCCAGTGTCACCCTCTTAAGCCGGTGTTCTAAATACAAAGGATGCTTTACACTCTAAATACTTTGCGTATTCATAAAATAATATACAAAATGTGGGTTTGTTTTTGATTTCAGCAGATTTGATGGCGAAATTAAAAGAGGACACAGCGGTATTCATTCTGGTATTAGAGCAACCTTCTATAAATATCACAAATATGTTGATTGTTGAGAAAATTATTATTTTTAAGTCGGGGATTTTCAACAAAAGGTTTAGGTATGTACTTTTACAAAACCCATCCTCAGCACGTTTTCAGGCCTGTCTAATTTCGTAGTTCTTGGTATTTTAACTATGTATTTATTAGTCAGTCGCACGAATGTGTACTAAGAGTTCCTTCATAATAAATAATTGAAAATATAATGGTGAATTTACTTAATACATAGGTTCTCGCTATACATAACTTAACATGGATGAAGTGGCGGGTAAAAGCCAGTCAGAAATATGTTCAGTAAAGAGAAAATCATTACGATATTTATGAAAATAATCTACATAAAAGGCCTTTAGAACTCGATGTTGTAATTGGCAATTTATCTTAAAATACATCCCACATAATAATTTACGTTTACATAAGGAATCACTTTATTTTATATTCAGTCCATCAATCGACTACACCTAGTTATTTGAGATAATTTTTAAAGCAATTAGTTTGCTAAACTAAACAAATTATAATAAATTGGAAAAAGCGAAATCAATTCTCGGGCGGGACTCGAACCCGCGATCTTTCCCGGGCGAAGCTCGGTGGCTCAGTGGTCAGAGCGTTCCCCCTGTAAGGGAAAGATCGCGGGTTCGAGTCCCGCCCGAGAATTAATTTCGCTTTTTCCAATTTATTATAATTTGTTTAGTTTAGCAAACTAATTGCTTTAAAAATTATCTCAATTGATTGGGCGGAGTTATCAAAAATCAATGTTTAAAAATGATTGCAACATCATTCATTGATTCCGATAGTTCGTACGAATATCGGTAGATTACTCCCACCATCGCCGTAAGATGGATGTATTGGAAAAATTGGATCACTCTCGGGCGAAGCTCGGTGGCTCAGTGGTCAGAGCGTTCCCCCTGTAAGGGAAAGATCGCGGGTTCGAGTCCCGCCCGAGAATTGATTTCGCTTTTTCCAATTTATTATAATACACCTAGTTATGTCGTAAGAAGCTAGCATTAACTCCAAAAGTCCCAGGCCTCCATTCAAAATGTTGATAATCCTAAAAATGATGGTTTCTATCTTGATAGCTTCGAAGGAAATCTGGGATGCGAGATGTGTGAGGGTAGAGCATTCCAGTTCTTTATCATGCAACAAAGATCATGAAATGACGATTTGCTCTGTGACATTTTGAGTGATGACTGAGGTGCTTTTGCGACCTGTTTAGGAATTGCAGCACTAGTTTTTCATAAACATAATTTGATGATCTTTTAGATGAGCCTGATTTTTAGGCTTGCAGCATAGCCATTTCGTGTTCTCCAATTAAAGACGCGTCTAATGATATACACATCATCTGGTTATCTGATCAGACTAGGTTTAATGTTATCCTAAAAAAATTGTGTTGTGATTGCAAATTATATTCCTAGAATCACCTAGAATTATAATTTGCAAAGGGTGTACATGAATATCTGCTTCTGGCCTCACACCTCACGGGTGAAGACAAGATAATATTATCTGAAAACGATTACAAACCCGATCATTCTGTCATCTACCAAACTCGTTTTAATAATCCAAAGACGTTCATACGACGTGCCATAAAAATGGGTGTCCATAAACTAAAATAAATGTCAACATTACGGATGAAGCTGCATATTTCCCAAATTAAATCTTTGTCAGGGCTTTGCTTGCACATCGTATTTTATGACACCCTCGTAGGCGTTACATCGAAAATGATTATTTTGATTTAATTGAACAGTTTACGGCCTAATAAAATTTGTACTTTTTCACATCGTTGGCTTTATTCAGGGGTTATTTTTATAACAATGTTTTTGGTCATAAAAGCAAGTATGTATGTGAGTGTGTGAAAATTTGGATGGGGGTTACTACTGTAGACCAGAAATCCATGAACATTTTTGGAATCCAAGTCACCGTCACTTGTAAATAGTTAAATTTGCTGATTGATAGTCGAGGCTCTGGCGCAGGCTTTCTGCTCGGAGGAGGTTTGATGGCAGTCGCTCATGTAAAACAAAATAAATAACGAAAGGAATGAGAGCAAACACCGGGGTTCAAAGTACGAGCTTTAAATTGAAGCGAGATTAACGCTCAGATGAAAAGATATAATTATTATGTAAATGAAGTGTAATTATTATCCAACTGGATGGTATGTGTAGGTAGGTAGGTATTTTGATAAACTTCAACAGAACACGAAACTATAGCAACTACTATAACCACATCACCGGGATAAAATCTCTTAAATAATTATAGACACAAAGATAAAACAACGGGTGCCTCGTACGCGTACCCTAAACATTACGCACTATTTTCCCACACCGCCCGCGTTTAATTTAAAACTTTGTATGTGGGACTAATCTTGCCTCTTGTGTCAGGGGACCCCTGTCTCCGTTTGTCCCATTTTCAGGGTAACTGCATGGATAATGACCACGTTTAGAATTACAATTTCACACACACACGTACACATACAGCCACTCAAATCTGACCTCTTACTCTAGGAGCTTGTGTTAGGTTTTTGAACGATTACGCAAAGGTTATGGACAGGTCACCGATCATTGGTCATTTCTACATTTTAAAAGGTCATGGGTTAGTTTTGCTCTTTGTGCTCACAGGCGAATTAACGCCAATGCTTAATCCCGACGGCAAACATAATGAATAAGAGGACAATGGCTTTGTGACAATCTAATGTTATTATGAATTTAATAATAAATAGTATAGTACTGTTAAGAATTGTTCTTTAAACTGTCTAATAGATAATGTATCATCCGAAAATTCACTTGCTTTTAAAGTTAGTCTTCCCATAAATTGTTTTTCAGACGTGACAGTGTGAAGAAAAACGGTTACGTATTATGAGTTAATTAACACAAATTCTTCTCTTGGTTACAAACGTTCTAAGAACTCTATGGTTCACTGTACTCGTATACAACAATCAATATAATATTATGTATTATAGTCAAACCAATAGGTACAGTACAATATTTGCATAATATTTGTCTGAGCTTGCAAATAATAACGTTTACTCGATTTTTTTTCTGGCTTATTCTATAAAATCATTACAAAACTCACAAAACGTCAAAAATATGAATTGCTAGCTGTTGCCCACGGCTCTGTCCGCGTGGTTGTCGGTCATCGCGACCAAACATAGCCTATGTCCTTTCTCAAGGTCTAATCTATCCTTATACCAGATTTCATAAAAATTGTATCAGTGGTTTAGACGTGAAAGCGAAAGAGAAAGATAGACAGACAGACAGAAAGAGCATTTATTATATAATATGAATAAACACTTGGTTAGTTAATGAACCACCAGTTCGGAAGTATACTTAGGTAGATATATTATGTACGTTGTTTCAAGTATTGAGTTCAAGTATTTTAACTTAACGCATCGACCAAACTAAAGTAACAAGGAGTCTATAAATTTAAGATCGTAAAGACCAGAAATCCTTTTTTACTTTGTAAAGAAAATCAATTCTAGTCGGATAGATCGCAACTGCGCAACTAATAGAAAAAGGCAGATACGTCAAGATGAAATAAAATTTATTACGTTCTATAAGCCCTCGGGGAAACTATTAGTTTGATTTTCACAAAAAGAAAATGGTACCTTTATCAGTGGCGGCGCTCTGAGCCACCCTTAGAGAAGTCAGCAAAAACTGTCTGGACAGATAAGATTGTGCCCACCTACGACTCTATTACGGGGTTATTTAAAAGAAATGACGGCTAGATTATGTGCGAACTCTTTATAAAGGCAGAATCCCACTTCTTTGAATGTTCTATGCGGTTTGGTTATATTCACCCACATATTTGTCACACTTCAGGGCTGATGTGTCAAACATACCAAATATGTGTCACTGGCAATCACCCCAAACGGAATAATCGTGTCCTTTGATGTGTGTTAAAAAACCCGGGAAAATAATGGATAAGCGTATTTACTATTCGCATTTTTTCATAACAAATGCATACAAAAACAATTTCATAACAAATAAAAAGTAATACATGTATAATAACGAAGTGTGGTTGCACCTTTAGATACGAATGTGTTCATTTCCTTAATTTTTGTTAATCTATACTATCTCTACTGAGTCAGCTACTGAAAGTCAATTCTGTCGTTTCTGCTCAGATTCTTGATAATAATTATGCGTATCACCACTATAAAGGTAAAATGTGCTGCAAACGCATCTTACTTATGCTGAGCTCACGACTTCGTCAGCATGGTCAGCATATTCCAAAATTACCCGGAACGAAAAGACAGACGAATAGACAACAGCCAAGAGTGACTAGAGAAACATTTACAAACATTGTTTTTGTAAAGATCACATAATAAGCTGTAGGTACACCTTGGGATATCCCAAGGTGTACCTACAGCTTATTATTGTGATCTTTACAAAAAAATCCCTACTAATATTATAAATGTGAAAGTAACTCTGTCTGTCTGTCTGTCTTTCTCCACTGTACCTACCGATTTTGATGAAATTTGGTATAGGGGTAGATTAGACCTCGAGAAAGGACATAGGCTATGTTTGGTCGCGATAACCGACATCCACGCGGGCGGAGCCGCGGGCAAAAGCTAGTCTAAAATATATATATATATATTTTAGACCTAAAATAGAGTCTATACACGCAGTACACGTTTCTTGGTTGTCTTTTGATGATAGCACGGGGTACTACTGCTGTGGTCGACCACACTCATATTCACCAGGCATAGATTCTTACAAAAAAAGCAATTCGCGCGCGCCAGCTGTGTCTCGTTTGTCCTTAGGTCCAAGATATGTGTCACTACATTCACTACTCACTTTTCACTCTATAAATACCTCGACCCCATTAAATAGATGTCTCATTAAACAACTGATGAGTTCGTAATCAGATAGGATGGACGAATCAGTGTTTGGATGAGATAGTTTAGGGTTATGGTTACACAAATGGTAGACATCAAAGGGTTATATAAACATCAAACGATTTGTCTCTTAACTTCAATAGTTTCATACCTAACCCCTGTGATTAAGGTCATCGATAGGTATAGTTTAATACACGGATATCAAATAAGTCCAAAAGATGATAATAAGGAAGTTTATTTTAATTCTTTATTGTACACTGAAATTAACAAATTAACAAACATAAACACATTAAGATGTACAAAGGCGAGCTTAACTCAGTATTGAGTTTTCTCCCAGCAAACCTTTGGGGGATAGGGGAAAAAGCGAAACAAAAGGATAAGAAACAAGTGCACAATATTGTAGAGAACATCTAATATATAAAAATCAATGCCACTTTTCGTTGTTATTTTATAACTCAAGAACGGCTGAACCGATTTGGCTAATTTTAGTCTTGAAATATTCGTGGGTGACCAGGGAAGGTTTAAAGGATGAGAAAATAGGTGCAGCGGGAACGGGAAAAATATGGCGGTACGAAGTTCGCCGGGACAGCTAGTAATAACAAAGAATACCGAAGTACTGAGAAGATAGATACCATAGTTAGGTACATACCTATACATTATCTACAATAGACAATAGACATATTACATAAATACTTATATATACCTATACGTAGTTATTATTATTTTAGTTTTTGTATTAAAGTTAGTTGATTTTTATGTATTGATCTAAAGCCTTTAGTCCCATTGAACCATGAATTAAAGTATGATTCTGAAGGTGACTGCATACGACAGCTGGAGACGCATGCAGCAGGTACGCGTAATTCATTGAGGCTTCTCAATGGTCCTATCCGTACCGGAGTTAAACAAGTATTGGGTACATTTTATCTGCTGCATGCGTCTGCAATGGTCGGCTTCGGAATCACACCTTTATTGTATTGAAGTTAGTTGATCTTTGTGTATCAGTTCTGAATTAGCCTTTAGTCCCATTTAATCGTGAATGAATAAATCTCAGTTACATAACCTCCGTCATCATCACGACCCTTTTTTTCCTGTGGGTTGGATTTTCCCTCGGGTCCCCCTTACGCCACCCGCCGTTTTATAAAATGTTGGACAAAATGGTAAGTATGATTATTATTTCTATATCATCACAAGACAATTAAATTATTTTCAAATTTTATCTTAAAAGAGTTCACGTTTTTTTTTCCAATAATAAGAATCATTGAACTGACATCAAAAATTCTTTAACTGAATCGAACCAATTATTCTGCTTGAGTAAACATAACAAAATGATTCTAAGGTACAACTTAATTACTTTACGCCTCTATAAAATACTTATTGTTGCCCGTGGCTCCGCTCGTGTGGATTTCTGATCCTATTAGCATTCACATGGGAAAATTTCAGGTTTCAGAGAACTAATACGTTCTTCGTTTGGTAAGAAAATATTCAACTAGTTAGGTTGATATCATATTCTATTAGTTAGGTTGTTATTACAGCCATATCCAATATAAGAACTTCGGACTTCGAAACTTTCTCATAACAGCTTCCGATACGACTTCATTCAATGTTTTTATCTTTTTGATGCCCTTATTATATACTGCCATCTACAAATGTTGTCGAAGAAAAAATATTTTGTAACCTTCCTAAATATTCTTGGCACACTTGCCTTGCAATATAATGTTCCTAAGTAATAAATTATTAAAGTAGTATCGTTTGTTTCCAGTAGGTACCGGGAGGGAATGTCGGTGGAAGGAAGCAAGGTCGCCATATCTCTTTAGGGCTTAATAATAAATATATGAAATTGAATTTATACAGCTTTCTTCATTATGGTAGTACTAAAAGAATAAAGTTCCTGTTTGTGAGTTTTTATAGTAAAGAAGTGTTGCTGAATTAACCCCACAGTATACTATACATTATGGGTACATATAGGTACTGATTCTACATCTCAACTATCATAGATGTTTAAAGCAGCCATTATGAATGGTTATGTAAACATTGATCGATATTTTTATCTACTTAAACAGTAATTAAACAGATTAAGTGGTTAGTTGATTTAATATCCACTTGATTTATAAATCTTGAAACTTAAGTTCAACTTAGATTTTTGCCTTTTGTTTAAGTTTTGCGGCGAGACATGGTGCTTAAATAAAAAAAAACGTGTTTTGTTGTAATATACCTATATTACAAGGTACGTAGTAAAGCAAAACCTAATTTGGGTTTATATAGCACTGGGCATTGTGTCGTAGATTTTATGATTAGCTTTTACTCATTGCAATAAACTTTCATAATTAATTTACATTGTTATAATTTAGTACAACCTGAATCTGTACCAATTGCAAAAATTTCCACTGTACAAAATGATGTTAAAATAATAATTATAGAGTGAAATGGACTATTAAATCGTAACTTGTTTGTAAAACTGCTGGCATTTAACGCATGCTGGAGCCAGAAAGCATTGGTCAATCCATTTAAATATTCCCTTTTTGTCGGGGATTATACGTTGCAAACACATTTTTTCAGACAAAAACGTTACAAACTACAGCACACCTTGCATTTAAGGCTCGTTTAGACAAGGAGAGTTCCTCGCCTGCAAAATACTATTATCGAAATGACAGAAAAAAGTTGCTTCGTCTAAACATTCGTCAAAACAAATGCTGCTCGCTCGTCTGGCGAGAATTGCCCCGCAATAGAATTTTTAAAGAACAGAATTTTGAAGTTATAATCGTATTTTGACATAAGGCTATAAGTCACTTGCGAATCTCGTATGATATAATCGTAGGTGAGAATTTAGTGCTTGCCTGTGTGTAAACATTTTCATACGATATTGCTATGGCAATTATTGCCATGGTTGCGGGACGCTATAATGGCCGTTTTGATAAGACTGGTTTTGCTTGTTTCCTCTTTCTTGGTGTGTGAAGTTGATTTTCTTCTGTGCTAGTCTCGCCATATTTTTCTTCAGTTATTCGTCTTTCGTTCGTTGTTCAGTATTAAGCACACCAAAAAAGAGAAAACGAGCAAAACCAGTCGTGTCAAAATGGCCATCATATTGTGCCGCAGCAATAGCGTAAGATTTCTCGAACTGAAACGTGCGAGTAACTCTCCCCTTCTAAATGAACCTTAAACGTATCCAAAACTCTTTTAACCGATTCTACCCAAGTGATGTTTTAATTATACGACCCGCTGGGTACACATTTCGGTGTGAATATGTGTTTTATTTCTCCTTGTTTCGCATTAATTACTGAGTTCACGTGCCTTCCTACCCAATCCCTCCCTTTCTGTGTACAAAAACGAAAAGCTCCCCTCCCACTTTAGTCGGATTTAACAAGCCTCAAAGATATTGGAATTCGATGAAAGTCAAATTTCAGGCAACAATCTAAACGTTGAAATTCGTCGCTGGTAGTTTTTTTTTACCTTATATTAGACGGATACTCGAACTTGCTAGTACAAATTTTTTTCTTTCTTATATTTTTAGAAAAAATATCGAGACGAAATCAGGTTTCGATCAGTAAAGTAAGAAAAGCTTATTATATTAAATTGAAACCTTACTTCTTGAGACACTCGCTAAATATATCGATTACTATCGATATATTTAGCGAGTATAATTAGCTTACTTAGCGTTATACTTAAATGAGAAAACCTAAATATTTCCTTAAAATATGTATTGCATTATATACGAGTATGTATGAGGACAATGTTCGGTATTCAAAGGTGTTCATTGTTCTTTATTTTTCAATATATTAAAACATTTCTATATCTTATTGACGTCAATAATTCTACTTAACCTTAGTAGTAACTGCTTACAGACGACAAAGTAATTAAATTATTCAAAGTTTATTGCCAAATACTACAAAATAATATTACACAATAACGTG
The DNA here is from genome assembly GCA_914767945.1 of Eilema depressum. Lineage (NCBI taxonomy): Eukaryota > Metazoa > Arthropoda > Insecta > Lepidoptera > Erebidae > Eilema > Eilema depressum. The sequence goes on along the minus strand of OU612023.1, from coordinate 15,300,905 downwards.
CATTGTATGTACTGAGGCCCACAGGACAAGCTGACATATTGTGGTAAGCTTGTCCTGTGAGAGCCAGATACGATTAAAACTAAGTGATTTCACAGGCGATACGTTGTTTGCTCGGGTAGCATAATATATTTCTGACATACCTGCTTCAAACATTAAAAACTAGCTACATTATACCATTGTTATAATATTATGCATCATTTTATACCAATTAATTTTCTAGACAATCACCAATTCTTATACAATTTTTTTTATGATAAACAAACAAAGAGCCTACCAGTTAAATCTTAAGACAATGAAAAATTACAGATCAAAATAAAATTCAATGTGCATGCATTATATTACATTGCATTTTCTTTTAAACGATTCTCCAATAAACGGTGAGAGACTAAAGATCGTTTCCGTTGAAAATCAGCGCTGCAAACATTTGTTAAATATGCTGAACGGTGGCCTATTATTCTCACAGTACAATGCCAGACTAAATGTATTTGCTGTACATATTTGACTTACAGTTCCTGTGCAATTATTCTGCTTTATTATTTTGTATTTTCTGTGGTTTCAGGATCGATATTACATGGGAAAGCGTTATTGGGCTGGGTTATTGGATTATTAGGAGATCAGCATGGCGTGAGCGTCCATTAATGGCAATAGACTCCCTCAACTGAGCCGAAAACACATAGAGTGTACTTTTTTTTTATACCACTTAGTTAGCAGACAAGCCGTGTGCTTGTCTGCCAACTAAGTTGGGAAGTGGGAACCACCTGATGGGAAGTGGGAATACTTTTCGTTAATAAAACATTATGAGATGCAGTCAACATAGCCAAGTATACATTATGTAAAAATGGGATTTGTGTAATCTGAAAAAGGAGCTATTGTCAGCTGAAAGGAGAACTAGATAATAAACATAAGGTGAGATGTAAGATAATATGATGTAGACACTCACCTCAGCTTACCAATTTAACGACATAAAGGCGTGATGGCGTAATGACTCTAAAGGTGTGAATATCAAAAAACATTTTTATTCTAGGCAGACAATAAATAATGAAGGGTAATAATACTAATAATCTCTAGATATCTCTAAAAAATACCTTACAAGAATAGAATTTTATTAACAAAGTGAGAATGATATCCCATTCATTGCCGAGTGTGTAGGTAAGGTGCTTACCGTTCGCAAGGTTCCAAGTTTGAACTGGAAATACAAAGTAATCCCTACCTCTCATAATGATGGTACTCAAAGGTATTACTTTAAAACTTCAATGCCCTCCCGGCCTCCGTACAAATATCGAGTGGCGAGTGAATGTTTACAGCTTCTTTAAACATGAGCGTTTGAGCATTTTTCAAGAAAATATTCCTTATTGAGAGATGTCGAAAGCTGTGTGTTATGTGTTAGATATCTGGGCTTTAAGTTTCAAATAAAAATGTTGTGGTAAATTATTTTATTTGCCTTTTGATTTCTTTAACTATATATTAGTTGATAAACACACACATACAACCCGTTTTTTGCAATGCATAGGTATTAGTAAAGCTTGGTTTATGGTCTAAGTCAGTATATTATGGTCTAAGGTTATTAGGTATGTTCATTTTTTTATGAATACCAGATAACTTTCTCGAAGCTTACGTGTAGGGGAAACTTTAAAAATAGGACAAATTTTTACATAAATATTCTAAGTTGAGTTTAATATTCTTATTAAAAATTAAAAGATTGTATATTTTTTCTCGTTTTGCTTTGAGCAACGTACTTTTACTAATAGCGCCAGTTTTCAGAATTTTAGTACCCGTAAGAAAAGAAATAAAGAAAATCAAATCTCTTATGAAACTCTATGGAACAGTCGTGAGTATATACACAGTAAATAGTTAATTAGTTCGAATTTCACAAAACTGTCGAGCTGTATTACCTCCTATCAATAACACTCAAACTTGGCTCACCTAGTAAAACCCTCAAGCAACACATCTACATAATACAGAACACTTGCGAACTTTAGCACTCGACCCTAATCTTGTTCTCAGTTGGACCAATCGGCCCCCAACCCTTACAAGAACAACAACCGACATAAAACAACGTTAATATTTTAGATAAACACTTTGCCGTAATTCAGAGTTGTGCAAAATAAAAGCCCAATTTTAACGGTTCTCTCGTAAATCAGTACAATCTCTACCGGGGGCCTTCTGTCATGATTCTGTCCCAACAACAATAGGCAAGTGTTCCTACAAAAGCTATTGAATGCGGCGACGAAGCGAAACCTTGCGATGTTAGGGTTGACATAAGTAACGCGTCATAAAACTAATGGGCGATTACAAAGGATTCAGCCCATCCGTTAGACGTAAAGGATGATAGAAAATCAGGAGATACACGATAACATACTTGATTTGCGTAAAATTCCAAAATGTATCGAGACTTAAGCGTAAAGACTATAAATACAGGGTTATCAAAAATTTCGTTCTCAAAATTACTAGGATCATAATTTTGAATGTTCATTTTGTTTATGCGAACATTATGGATTGATCTACGTTTAACGTGACTGGAAGGTTGTTTTTATGGTCAAGGAATTAAGATAGATATATAGATAGATCTTTTAATATAGAAATTTAGCGAGCGTTTTTATTGTGAAGAAATTATATATCGAAAAAGTTGGCTTGTGCAATTCAAGTCCGGTTTGTGTCAGTACTATCTATTGACGTTGTATATATAGCCTTGTTAACATTTTCAACTATGCTTAGCTGCTTATTAAACGATGACATCCCAATTGAGCAGTCCGACTGGGGATGTACCTCCGCCCTACAGAATACCATGGTTAAATAACCTCGTGTTGTGTTCCCAGCGGTGAGTAGGGTAGCCAAAGCTGACTGGACAGGTTTTGTTCTATCAGTGGGAAGACCAAAGGCTTGTCCTACTTATCTTCTAGGGTGAAGGCACAGAATCTCTGTTCTTACAGGGTCGGCAGCACGAGTGTGACTCCCCTGGTGTTGCACTCGTCCATAGGTCACGGTAACTACTTTCCACCAGGTGGGCCATTTGCTTGCCTGTGACCTGAAGACTTACTAAAAGGATCTGTAATACTGATGCGATGCGTTAGAAAAATTGCGGTGGTTGTATCAAGTATACAGCATCGTGACATCCCTGATGCATGAATCATCTGCTGTTAAATTTATCTTAGGTGGGTACCTAAGTATTCGTCCTTTGAAGGGTTTCAAAGGACAAAAGAATTAAGAAATTTAAGATAAAAAACAATCGCCCATTGGTAATAGAAAAAAAGGTTGTCTCTTCGTTGATATGAGCGTAGGCAAAGAATCAATTTTACTGCTTGCAGATAGGCACGTTTTATTGCACACCAAACATGAGATTTAATACCGCAATAAACTTATCTCAGATTGTGATTTCCTTTGAAAAGAAAATCAAAGTATATTCACAGTTTGCTTACAGAATAGGGACACTATGAGTGTGGTGTGTGAAATGCAAATATTAAAAATATCGGAATGCGCAAATGGTTGAAAAATCTTCTACTTCACGGACTCGAAGAGCGAGGAAGCGCGTCACTGAGCCAGTCAGCCTGTGACCACGGCCGGTGTAACCTGTTCGAAATGTGAGGAGACTATGTACTGTCGTTTGTATGTGTCCTATTGTTGGTCTACAATAACTCATAACTCATTTATTCTTATGAATATTACACGTCACCTTAACACATATCAGCACATTTGACGATTAATAATATCTATGCTTAATTGTCAGTTTTCAACATTCAATACAATATTAGGTAGTTTATTAAGGTGATTACATACGCGAATGACTTTGACCATACAAATGCTCAAGGTCATTCGCTCGTTTTTCAGCCGTAAAAATCAGTAAAACTAATTTTAATAGATAATTTTATAGGAGACGATTACAAACTAAGAACGTCACGTCATGCTAATACACTCATTTAACATATATCTGAAATTTTAGATTATTTGGATACATATTGTAGAAAATATTTGGTTTCATAAGAAAGAGTAGAGTGATGTTCAGAGCCTCTTTTCAACTATTTCCTCCTTTTTTATTGAATTTATGAAAAGGTGAAGTTACTCTGCATATCCTGTAGTATGCAGGGATGTAAATTCCAGATCTTTAGGTTTTATAGTTAAAAAGAAAAACGGTTTCAAATATACCGATTTTTCGATGCTGATCTGATTCGGGGCCTTAAAATTCTAAATGTAGTATGTCAGTTTTCCATATCATTCAATTCAACATTATAGTAAATTTAGGACGTATCAATCACAAAAAAGAGTATACATCAGGACACGTATCTGGACCTAAATCGCGAAACACATGAATATAGGTATATGATCGGTGAATTTCAGCTCGTCCACCTCAGTAGCACCCCGTGCTATCCACAAAAAAACACCCAAAAAACGCGTACTGCGCGCATAGAGCACATTTTGAGCACTTCTAGGTACAAGATAAAGGTATGTCCCGAGCAATGTCTATCTATCTTTGGATTGAAGACGATAATTATAAGAATTTCCCTTAATATTATTATATTAATTATTCACTTAGGTTTCACAAACTTTGCCAAAGCATAAATACTTAGTAAGAAAAATAAAATTCTCACGAATTCGTCGAATAGCTCTATCAGAATACAAAATAAAGTGCTTAATAAAAAACGTATCGCGTGTTCATTAGTCGCAGCCCTGAAGCAAATCGAGCGCAGATTGTATCGGCGGCGGGCCGGTAGGGTCATTAAAATGAAATTTGCTTTTATATTAGCTTGGTAGCGATGCGCTGCTTGCGGTATATGTCGTGAAATTTTAGTATTACTATTGTATTCGCAGCTGTTTTAGTGTTTTAACAAAACTTATGAAGCTAAGTTATAACTGTTTCCACATTCATTCCGAAGGCAGGTACGAAACGTCTTAGTTGTTTTCAGATAAGTAATATTTATAAATAGTTCCCGGCATAGTTATATCCGCATCTACCTATATAATGGCAAACGGGAAAAACGGGTAGAAATTTGTATGAAAGTCTGCTAGTAAAATATAAAAATTAAACTAAAATTCCATTTAATTCCATTCCTGTGTTTTCTTTAAATTTATTTCCGTTGAACATATATTTTCCAATACTTACAAACCAGAAGTAGTTTTTATCAGCAGCATTTTTAACTATTTGTTGTGAAGCAAAAAATCGGTAAGTGGCAAACTGTGTAGGGAAATTCTCGAAAGTGCGCCCGTTAATGAGAACATTTTCGACGAGCTCGAAGCACTAGCTTCCATTTTCTATAGATAATTATATATTGCAGAACATCGACTGTCGATAATTATTTACTGTTAGTATTTTACGGTTTACCAAGGCTAAAAAACCTGCCAAGTGCGAAGGGTTCCATACCATTAAAATTTACAAAATGGGGTTCTTCAAGAAGGACATTAGAAGGTTTCTTCAGGGTCGGCTGCACGAGTGTAACGCCCCTGGTGTCGCATACGTCCATAGGACACGGTAACCACTTTCCATCACGTAGGCCGTGTGCTTGTCTGTCACCTAAGTGGTATAAAAAAATATACACACTGGTATATAATAACAATATTCGAAAAAGTCGGTAAGTTATTATGGTACCTCATCACTATCACTATCACTACATATTATAAAACAAAGTCGCTGTCTGTCCGTCCCTATGTAGGTATGCTTAAATCTTCAAAACTACGCAACGGATTTTGAAAAGGTTTTTTTTAATAGGTAGAGTGATTCAAGAGGAAGGTTTATATGTATAATACATGCATAATATTGTAGAGAAACACAGATAAATTTAGAGATAATACCACGCGGGCGGAAAATATGGCGGTACGAAGTTCGCCGGGTCAGCTAGTCAATAAATAATTTGGGGTCGACAATTGACGGACGAGGTTCTGGTGCGAGTTTTCATATCGGGGTAGAGAGGTCAGAGAGAATATCCCCTGACTTCTCTACCCCACTTTAAATGTAAAAGCGATATTTAATTGTACATCATCCCTTGAGGTCAATTGAATAGAGCTTTTCAAGTTTTTGAAGCATACACAAAACAACTTAACATTTTCTAAACTTTACATATATATCTATCTGTATATTATAAATCTTACCCAATGTTTTCGCTTCCCTTTCACCAACCATTTACATGTTATGTAAAATTAGAGGTCGTTGACGTTATTCCTTTGTTTCAACAAAACACATTTAAAATTTAAATTACCGAGGCTCTCAAAGCGCTGAAAAACAATATCCTGTTTGTGGGCACGTATAGAATACAACATACCAAAAAGGTTTCGTCGCTAAATGTAACATTTCCTGTAATCAACCTTACACTTATAAGCCCTGGGGTATTAATCTGAGTGACATCGAGTTTCAAACGCAGTCGTAACGTGAAAAGATATACTGTCTTTTCACGTTACTTTTTGTTCGCGTTTAAAACTTGGTTATCGATGAGAAAACTGTGCCCTGAACATGAAAAATATTCGTATTTGTAACATAAAGGTATCGAAAGCCTGCCAATCGCAATGCTCCGGTCTGTCGATACGTTTAAGTTACGAATTGGAATATTTTTCGTGAAACTAGACTAACTTTAATGTTATAATAAATTGGAAAAAGCGAAATCAATTCTCGGGCGGGACTCGAACCCGCGATCTTTCCCTTACAGGGGGAACGCTCTGACCACTGAGCCACCGAGCTTTGCCCGAGAGTGACCCAATTTTTCCAATACATCCATCTTACGGCGATGGTCCCGCCCGAGAATTGATTTCGCTTTTTCCAATTTATTATAATTTGTTTAGTCTAGCAAACTAATTGCTTTAAAATTAACTTTAATGTGTCGGCTTTTACGAACGCGCGTAGTTAAGAAACGGTTTGTCATTCAAAATAAGGGTCCTGGTCCCATTTTGCGGTCCTTGCCTTTAAACCGACACATGTAACAAACCCGGGTTCCCTTCATTTCCAGACCAAACATGATAGATGAGGTGCCTATCGCGTCCAATTATCGGGTCCTACCTAAACAACGTTACTCCAACCGCTGTGTGTCCCTAAACATCATTATGACGCCTAAGATCACGTTAGCCGAACGTTTAACGAAGATTTATGTACATACTCTACATATTGGAACAAAATATTTGGTCGCAGCGGCTTGTAGGTTGTTCGTATGTCGATTTTAGCATATTTATGATGTGGCTAACGTCGAGTCGAACATATGGCGTCTGTTTCTGTTTTAACGTTTCATAAATGCAGTAACAGTTGCTGTATTCACGATTTTAAGCAATGTACGATGTTCCCGGCAGAGTAGAATTTGGGCCACCCAATCTCCTCCAATGTGGTGCTGTACAAGGTGACTAAGGGATACGGCTATTTCATATCAGACAGATATATACAGTCCCAGTGTCAATAATAGTAACTGAAATACAGCAATAGCTCACCTTCTATTACGTGGGACCGAATACAATGATTGGTGAAATGTGGGTGTAAATTCACCTTTACCTAACCCTACAGGGGATAAAGGCGTGATTATATGTATGTATGTACGATGTAGGTCACTCAATCATACCATGTAGGACGTCTATGTTTGATCATCATCATCCTTTCGATAGTGCTGGTTGCACCAGAGACCTTCACCTCAGAGTTCAGGGACGGCTGAAATATGAAAATGACGATGCTTGGTCTTAACGACTACTTTTGGAGCGACTGCCCTCTCACAATTCAGTCTGAGTTGCGGTTACTAGCCAACCATTGATATAGTTTTACAAATCATATAAACAGGCCTCCGTCTCGGCCGTACCCTTCGTAACCACTTAGATAAAATACGATTAAGTGGTTACCCATCGAAATGTCAACCGTGCCTAGGAAGCTTAAGCCACAGGTTGTTTTCCGAACTGTGAGCACACCCAGCCAAAAACGCTTCATTCTATCTCTGATATTTAATGATATTGAAAGACTTTTATGTGTTCTTTATACGTTCATTCTAATCTTATTAAAGCCTCCGAGTAGCAAAGGTATCTCCAGTACCCATTTCAAATTTATTTAGATTTTAAACAGCAAAGGTTGTCTGAACAAGAAACGTACAGGCATAGTTAATTAAAATCTGTACAAAAAGTAAATCCCCACGTACAAACCGTATAAACGGATTGAATAATCACTTAAGCTCGTAATGAAACATTCCACATTGTATTCTTTTTTTGAAAAACCTCTTTCTGATTCCGTTCCGCTAGCTGAATTCTCCGTTTAAAGGTATGATTCCGTAGCTGACCGAATACGACAACTGTCGACGCACGCAGCAGATGTGCGTTATACATTGCGGCTTCTCAATGGTTCATTTTATCCGTATCGGAGTTTAACAAGTAATGGGTACGCTGTATCTGCTGCATGCGTCTGTCGTTGTCGTATCCGGTCGGCTTCGAAATCATACCTTTATTCTCGTAGCTCCTTTAGATATTCCTTTGAAGGAATTGCTGAACCTAATCTCGTTCTTGTTATCATGTTATTGTTATAAAAAGGGGTAGCAATGCGCAAGAACAATGCGTACAACATCTCGGTAAGAAAACGGTACGACATTACAATAGTTTCCCTTCTTATTACATGGTGCGTTGTTGGCGACTTGACCCATATTATAGAATAATCTTGACGTCGTGACTGTTCTTGATTCTCTTTACTAGATTACACTATAAATGATCAGAACTGAATATTAGTTCCGTCAGTAAATTCAATTCTATTTTTAAAATAGATAGTGAGTAACTATAGTGATAGTCGTCACATGTGTCCAACGCAAAATTGACAATTTCTTTTTTTTTCTTTCATTCGTTAAATATGGAAAATAATTAACTGTTTCTTGCACTGAATAATGGTATGACTATTGAGTCTATCCCTGCATCACCTTTATTTGACTACTAGAAAAGGTGACATAGTCAACTGATCTCACAGCCAAAACCCGAGTTAGTTGTTTTTTTTTTTGGTTGACTCGACCTACTATTTAATTGACAAATGAAAATATTATGTCAAATTATACATTTGACATATGACAGACCGAAAGCCGCCATCTTCTTGTATGACGTATCTATAAATATAATACGTCATTGGTTTTAGGTATCTATTTATTTTTATTAATATCGACATTTCAACATACCTACATCAGCCTTACTCAATATCACATATATTCCATGAACTCCGATGTTATTTGAAAACACATTTCACTGTTTATCGCATAACTCACAAGTACTTGTATCTATATTAAGATTGAGATTCCTACAATATTGAACTTATCTCATAACGTGACATTGTTGAGACGACACGAAAGATGCTCTCTTATTAAGAACAAAAACATCGCGCACAATTTCTTAACGAGATTATTACAGGTAAAGCATTACATTTCTCCGAACTTCGACTAATGATGTTGTTAAACAAAGGCTTGCTTGTAATCGTAATCTGAAATGATGGCAATTCAAAGGAAATATTTAATTGAAATTCGTTATTACACATAAATCGGCAGTCTTCCCGCATGTTTTCTTATCACGCCTGAGTCCTTTGAAGGGGTACGCAGAAGTGTTCAGAATATTCAACTGTATTTCCGGAACAAATAATGACGCACATCGCTGGTTCGATCTGTAGTGCAGCGTCAGCAGTGCATGTACAGTCAGGTCACTATACATGCGATGTACAGTCGTGAGACTATACAAACTCACTAAAAAGAGAAAAGTAAATTAATTTCAACAAAAAAGTTTAACCGACTTCAAGAAACGAAAAAGAGGCACTGAAAAGCGAAAAATACTTACTGATTTATTAGAAGTCGGTGCCAGCCAACTTTGTTTGTTGTGTCTGAGCAACTATGATCCAATCAATTGAAATATGGCCTCTTGGGCTAAGCACCGACTTCTAATAAATCAGTAAGTCTGTAAATTAAGTTATTTTTCGCTTTTCAGTGCCTCTTTTTCGTTTCTTGAAGTCGCTTAAACTTCTTTATTAAAATTAATTTATTATAAATACGTGTACAATTGTGTAGGTAATATACCTATATGCTGAAGACCGCGAAACGATCTCCGGCTTCAATGAGCACTGGCCGGAGAACTACTTGTTACCTAACGGAACCTATTTCAGCGAAAGGTTTGAGAGAGTGAGGTTGAGAGAGTGTGTGTGAGGTGCAGTGTAGTTAGGCAGAATAGTTTTGCCACAGATATTCTTGTTATATCTCATCACTGATAAAACAAATTCTTTAGTTCTCACAATTCTGGAGGTTACTCAATCATATGATATCTGAGGGTGCCGTCTATTTGGTAGAAACTTGATACTCCGAAACCTATTTGGGATAACTCACTTCGCAGAAACTTCTTTAATCGATCATTTATTAGGCATTAAAAATATTTGACATAAATATTTTTAGGCATAGTGTGCTTATGACCGAATTTAGAATGGCATACATTTAAGATAGTAGAATTTTATTTGGCATAATTACCTTTGGCATAGTTAAAATTTTGTATAACTTCATTTAGCATAACGTTCATTTAGAGTACAGATTATTTGGCATAATTTGACTAGGCATACTATAAAGAGCATAGAATTTCAATTAGAATAATATAGATTGGGTTACTCTCTTCTTTAAAAATGGGTAGGTTAGGTTAGGTTAGAACTGTGACCTCTTATGCACGAGCCGAGCGAGCGAAGCGAGCGTGCCGCGGCAGCGGCCGGCGAGTGCCAGAATAGATAGTTGTTTACACCCCGACACAGAGTACCCCGACTCGGATAGGTTAGGTTAGGTTAGAACTGTGACCCCAACAGCGCGAGCCGAGCGAGCGAAGCGAGCGTGCCGCGGTAGCGGCCGGCGAAGCGCCAGAATAGATAGTTGTTAACACCCCGACACAGAGTACCCCGACTCGGATAGGTTAGGTTAGGTTAGAACTGTGACCTGTTATGCACGAGCCGAGCGAGCGAATTCTACTGAATTTTCCATATTTAATATACTTTAACTTGTTTTGATCAACACAATAACACAATATCGATATGACAACTAAGGGTACCCGACAACTAATAATGATTCATGTGATTACTACCTCCAACTAATAGCAATAGTAAAAATGATACTTTTAAATAGTTATGGATAAGAAATATATACCAAAAGATGAATCTGGTTTTGAACTTTCTGCGATGTGATGGTTATACATTGTGATTATTATGGATACAAAAATTATGCGTACAGATGATTCTGACTTACAAAATTATGGGTTTCAATGTATGCAAAATGAGTTTATGCCAAACGATATTCTGCGAAAAGAGGTTTATGCTATTAGTTGTTATGCAATATAAAATTATTACTTAAAAAGTTCTACTATATGAGGTGTACCCGATATCTGATGATGGTCATACATCATAATATTATATGTTATTTTAATAAACAAGTACATCAAATATATTGTTATTTACTACTTTTTATTTCCATATATGTACCTGTGCTGATTTTTTTTACAGACAAAGTCGCGTGGTGGTTCGTTTCGTTCTTTTCGTTTCAAGTCTCTAACTTCATTATGTTCAAAAGGCTTTAATTCTCGTACCTACATAGTTTCCAAGTAATTGTGTTAGGTACAGGATATTTTTACACTAGCACCGTTTTTATAATTGTTGATATTACAAATCGCAACATTTTTCAGTTCTAAAAAGCCACAACTGAAAAATGTACATAAAAATACAAATCTGCTCAAAAATTATGAAGAATAGGGAAGCATACCCCGAGATCTATGCTTGGATGAAGATGAACATTCTGAAATAATTTCAAAAACTATAATGTATACCACTTTGTAATAATATTGGTAGTAGGTAGTTATCACACCATCACATTTTTTTAAGAAAAAATAATTCTTAAGTTACAAAAATAACAACCTCTTTTACCAGTAATAAAATACTTCATTATTTTTATAACAAGACGGATAGGTATAAATCTTGTTACAGAAATAAGAGAAGTTAATTCCACCTGGTATATAGCTTAGCGTATTTTATTACAAATGTTAATAACAACGGATCATGTTCCTATCAAAATGGATATCGGAGATAACCTCAGCATCGATCAGCGAACAGTCAGATTCTGTTACACAAATCAGTGCCCGTAGCGAGGAAAAATAACATCAATCCGATATTTTACGATTCATTGGGCTTGTTAGACCGGGATTATATATTTTGTTGAGATCTAGATTTCTTAGAAAGGAATTCATGAGCAAAGATATATTGTTCTTTGTGAAATTATCTTGAAAATAGTCTAGGGATTAGATTATGTTCTGAAAATTCTGCGTATATAAGACAAGTTATTAAAATTATACACAAAAATCAAATCCATCAAAAATGTCTTTTTATTTTCTATTGTAGACTATCTGTTGAATTCTGTTCCCGTTGACATTCGCCCGCGTGGAATTGGGTTCTTGTTGCCATGATCTTTTTACATGCTTTTTTAGCAATAGCCATTTCGTGGACCTTAAGGAATACTTATACGAAAAAAGTAAACCGAATTGGTCTAGGTCAGGAGACCTACAAGAGTCCCGGCTCCGCCTGCGTAGATATCGGTTAGTGCGACTTTTTAATATCGTAAATATAGCACTTATGTATATTATACTTATTGGATATAAGCACAACTTTACTAAAAAAACTTTAAGACACCGCACAGTGTCGCGTCCCTTTATCATAAATCATTTTTTCGAAATGTCTTAAATACTTCTTCCTCCTAGCGTTAATTCCCAGTCGCATCCGAAGCCTTCAGCTCGGAGTCTGGGGTCCGCTTTTGCCAGTCTTAACTACGGATTTGGCTAGACCTCGATATTTTCTGTGAAGCGATTGCCATCTGACCTCCACATCCCAATGGTAACATTAGGCGATATCGAAGCTTTGCAGCTAGACTGTTTTTGGATTTTTGAGGGCGCCAACTACCCGTAACGACTGCCATAGATGTTCTTATGGCAACCGGGACCGACGGCTTAACGTGCTCTCCGAGGCACGACCAGACCAATGCAAATACCCATATTTCAAATGTCTTAAATACTATATTGTGATATAGCAATACAATCATAGATAAATTCTGCATTTGATGAGGGTAGTTAGATATTTTTTATCGTAAATTTCACTAAATAATAAGCAGTTGAACTCAGACAAAAATGTTGTAGTTATAATTTGCGTAAGTGAACTCTCGTACTTCATCGTTTGTTTTGTTAGGTGAACCAGTTGATATTCCTTTGTTTTTAATACTGTAGTTAAAATAAGTGTGTATTAACGACAGCAAGTTATTTAAATACTATTTGCAACAATAATGGATAAGTTATGACTATTTTAACCTTACAAGGAAAAAAAAATACACTGTGCACCGTCTTGAAAAAATAAAATCTTCTAAAAATGAAGCACAAAACTTGAAAACGGTTAGACCAATTCTTACTTTTACTTTACAATGTGATATCATACAACATACATTATTATATCATAACAACAGTCCCCGAGGGCTATGAAACCGTAACGTCATTCAAACCAAATCAGATAATCTATTATGCAAATAAACGAAAACGACCTCTTCTGTAGATTTATTTGATTTCACCTCTGTCCTCTATTTCAACGAGTATTTGAACATCGGTCCCTATTTATATTTTGCGATGATGTGTAATATTTACAATATGTCAAAGCTTTGTATTCTTTTCGCAAATAGTAAATAAAAAATCAAATATTTATTATTTTGATGACAAATACATTTAGATCAATAACGTATTGTTATATAGAAACGACAAACAGAAACATTGTGGCTCTCAAAAACGGCGCTAACACTAAGCAATATAAATTTTTTGCTATTTACTAGCGTGAAGAAAGGGGTTTTTTTTTCTATATATGACACGATACGGGTTACCTGTTGTTAGATGGAGATGAATATACGTCCTTCAGTTTATTTTTTGCGTACCGCACTGTCGCATCTCTGATTAGTGAGAAAAATCAGGATAACTAGCCGATTTTTTTGTTGCAACGGACAACGAATCTATAGTTAATACATATTATACTATACTAGCTGTCCCGGCGAACTTCGTACCGCCATATTTTTCCCGTTCCCGCTGCACCTATTTTCTCACCGTTTAAACCTTTCCTGGACATCCACGAACATTTCAAGACTAAAATTAGCCAAATCGGTTCAGCCGTTCTTGTGTTATAAACTAACAACGAAAAGTGGCATTGATTTTTTATATATTAGAAGATATTTGCCGTGTTGGTTCCTGGTGGAGTAGAATAGGGCCACCCCATCTCTTCCTGTAGGTGACGCAGAAGGCGACTGAGGGATAGGGCTGCTCTCCATCCGACAGTAAACATACAGCCTATGACAAAGTGCCCGCAAGACGGCAATAGGTTCGCCCCCAATTACGTGGGACCGAAATTCATAGTTGGCGAAATGTGGGTGTTAATACACCTCTGCCTACCCCTTCAGGGATTTACAGGCGTGAATATATGTATGTGTACGTATAAACTAAAGAAATAATATCATAATAAGTAATAGTAAAGTCCAGCAAATCACTCGTAAAATGCTACTGTCCTATCTCATTTATCCAAGCTTCATTTCATTGTTTGTATCGCAGTGTCGTATTCCGTGCCACAGAGTAGTATTCAATGTTGCCTGTGGCACAGAGAACTCGGTTTAAGCCTCGTTTAGAGGAGGAGAGTTTCTAGCACGTCTCGTTCCGAAGAATCGTTCGTGACTATCGCTAGCAATTATTGCCATACCATTAATCGCATCAAAGTGTTTACACACAGGCAAACACTACATTCTTGCGTTATATCATACAAGATTTAACGCCCAGTTTTCGAAAGGATGATCAATGTCAAATTAACTAATCGGCTGTTAATTTTTTTTTTTTCAAGTAGCAATTGGGTTGCTAAACGCATGATTAAATAGTATAATTTGATCATCGTGTTGGTTAATCAGCTATTTTAACCGACACGATGATCAAATTATACTATTTAACCATGATTCTAGCAACCGGTTACGTATCATAATATCTAAAGTTATTTCAACTATGCTCAAGATAACTACGGTTGATTCACAATGGTCATAACGCATATTGGTCGACTCGACTACTGGTTCATACACATAATTTCGAATTAACTAAAATTATTTGAACTAACGGACGATTAATATAATGTTCATTTAAGATATTGGACATGTTGACTATGTTTGAAATACCTAATGGTCGATTCGCCTACGGTTTATTGATACTACTACTTTGTGACAGAAATTTACGTTGTTGCAAAACCGACTTCACGTAGTCTTGTCTGCCAGGCCCCTAGAGTGTAATTTAAGCCCGCGAAGGCGCGGAGGGGCGAGGCGGCCCGCGAGCTGAGGAGCAGGTGGAGCTGTTACAGAAGCCATGCTTGCTGCATGATTGCTTGTATGCTGCATGCCTGCTTGCATGATTGCTTGCATGCTGCATGCCTGCTTGCATGATTGCTTGCATGCTGCATGCCTGCTTGCATGATTGCTTGCATGCTTGCTTGAATGCTACCTACAGCATGCATGGCTTCTGTAACGGCTCCGGCGCTCCCACGCGACCTTATCGTCGCAGATGGATCTGACGATCACTACCGCAGCTTCGGCTTGCTGGCCGGCGGCGCCGGCCAGCCTCAGCCGCGGCAGTGCTCGTTAGAACCACCTGCTCCTCACCTCGGGGGCCGCCTCACCCCTCCGCGCCTTCGCGGGCTTAAATAACACTCTAGGGGTAGGGCAGACAAGACTACGTGAAGTCGGTTTTGCAACAACGTAAATTTCTGTCACAAAGTAGTAGTAGATATCAATAAACCGTAGGTGAATCGACTATTAGGTATTTCATACATAGTTCAATCAACCTTAGCACAATTAATTGTAGTTGAATAAACCGTAGGTGAAACGTCCATTATTTGTTTCGACCAGTAGTTATTACAAAAATATGTGAAACAATCTTTAGGTGTTTTAAAGAGTAGTTCTTTTGTCCGTAGTTGTCTTGAAAATAGTTAAAATAACTGTATTTATTATAATACGTAACCTAGCAACCCAATTGCTACTTGACGAGAGATTTGACAGCCGATTAGTTGATTTGACGTTGATTAGCCTTTCGGAAACTGGGCGTAGTGACATATCACCTATGTTTGACATACGATTATTGCTTGAAGCGTCGTCGTCGTTTACACGAGGAGAGTTACTTGCCCGCAAGCTTTTTCTGTCCTTTCGATAATCGTAATATACTAGCTTTTGCCCGCGGCTTCGCCCGCGTGGATGTCGGTTATCGCGACCAAACATAGCCTATGTCCTTTCTCAAGGTCTAATCTACCTCTATATCCAATTTCATCAAAATCGGTTCAGTGGTTTAGGCGTAAAAGCGTAACAGACAGACAGACAGACAGACAGACAGACAGACAGACAGAGACAGACAGACAGACAGACAGACAGACAGAAAGATAAACAGACAGACAGACAGACAGACAGACAGACAGACAGACAGACAGACAGACAGACAGACCAAGTTACTTTCGCATTGATAATATTAAGTAGGGATAGGGATTATCATGCGGGCGAGAAACTCTCCTCGTGTAAACGATGCTTTAGTCTGCTTCATTATTGCTCAGTATAATTTCATGTGCTTTGTGCATGTAGCATTTGGGTACTGAACTGGCCAATGCCTTGATATAACATGACATTTCAAATTGGAAACATGAAATATAAACTTGTATTGTGGTTATTTCCTGTATTTTGGGCATGAGTTATGGTTAACTAGCTGTTGCCAGCGGCTGTGCTCGCGTGGATATCGGTTATCGCGAATAAACATAGTCTATGTTTTTTCCCAAACTCTCAGGTTATTTAAAAAAATCACGAACTTCTAAACAAAATTTCAACACATGTAAAGAATAACACCCTCTTTTTAGCGAGAAAAGGTAGCCTATGTCCTTTCCCAAGGTCTAGTCCATGTCTGTACCAAATTTCATCACGTACGGTTCAGTGGTATAGACGTAGAAACGTAACAGCTAGACAGACAGCCTAATATTAATTTGGATAGTATTGTCATTTGCAAATCATAAACCGAAAGAAAATTAATGGGTTTCGGCAACTACGAGATCATTCATTTGTATACGTAGTCTACTAAGCAATAATATGCTTTTTACTTGTTCACCGTGGTTAGAATCATTTAAAAAGCTCTTTAATTTTAACAATGTAATGCTTACCTGAAAAATGGGTCAGTAAAATTTAATAGAGCTATTAACAGGCGAATCGATACTCGAACTGCTAGGTCGCTACAAAACTAAGTTGGAAAATCTATACTAATATTATAAAGCTTTGTAGTTTGTTTGTTTCTTAGAGTATCTAAGATAGATACTCTAAGGTTTGTTTGGTAAAACGCGTTAATCTATGGTACTACTGGTTTGATGAATGTTGAATAGTCCGTTTATCGAGGAAAGTTTTAGGCTAAATCATGACGTTACTATTCGAGGGAGCGGCGGTGTAACCTTAAGTGTCAACAAATCCGGATAATTTCTGCGTTTCATAGGAACTTAGGTCTTGGAAAAGGTAACTGCATCCTATTCCCTGTCTTACTCAGCCTGATAGCAAGATTTCTGCCACATCAACTATCCATTTTCACTTAAATGAAAGATTTTATCAATTACGAGTGTACTAGATTAATTCGAACCCAAAACCTCAATTAGAGTACGACATATAGATAAAAAAAGTATGAAAGGAAGGCAGAACTCGCTTACGAGAGATCTTAGTCGATCGCATAGAGTAGCAGCATATATAATGTGTCGCTGCGACACTACTGGTTTCAATGTACTCGTATTTCTGCCTATGATATATCTGTCGTTGCTAGCGAAAACTGTTACCGGGCCCATTTTTCATAGAAATTCTTTGAAATCAGTGTCGCAACGACAGGTCATGACAGCTTCGCATCGTTTGCTGCATGTATAAGAGTGGTAAAAATTACCTAGATGTTTTCCATTGACTAATTAATTTCCAATTCCAATGCAATTTAATATTACTTTTCATTTAGGCAAATTAGTTGAACAGCTGAACGAATTCGTAATAGATTTCACAAGTTAAGAAACATAAATTAATGTATAGATAACGATTATTCTTGCCTCACACATACCTGCGAGTATCTTCGCCAATTCAGATTTGTACCGAAGATGCATGCGGAGACAATTGAATTTATTTCATACAATTTACATTTCTCTTCTATCCGATCCTCGAATTGAAACGCTCTTTCTGTTTTTATGATTTGTTGTATCTGTCAGTACTTCAATATAGTACATGAACGATGTTTTTGTTCACGTATAGGTACATTGTGATTGAATTACTGAAGTAGTAATAATACTATGCTATGATTATTATGGTTCACGAAAGGTGACTACTGAATTTAGCATATACATTGCTTAGTCTATGCAGATATGACATTAAATTCTCAATTTCATTTTTGTCTTCATTCTAACAGCTGGTTGCCATCAAACCTTCCTACTAGGTAGCTCAGAGCATTCCCCCATCCCCCATTACTATACACGTATAGGTACTTGTCCCCCACTACTATACAGAGTGTATTTATTAACACCAAAAATTTTTTTTTTAACTATTTGCATATTTACATCTTGTTGACTGTACGAATTTGCTCAAATCTGTGAATACAATTCAGAATATGTAGTGTTAAAAAGTTAGGGATAGTCTCCTACAGAACGTTTGCTGTACCTAACTATAACGGTTGAGGGACCTATAGGTTTTGCCCCGTTTCAAAAATACACCCAGCGACGTATATTACTATTAGTACCTATATTAGGTCGCCGGTTCATGTTCTATCCTCAATATTGACTAAATCAGATTTAAACTTACAATTTCATTTATTTGTATGTTAAGAAGTCCTGGCATGACGTTGTGGAGGATGACATGTGTGCAAATGGTCTCACTACCATGGAGCCGGAAGGCGGACCCTGAGCTCTGAGGTTATCTTGGCCACGGATGCAATCAGGAAAATGCGTCTTTATGATGGTGATGTTAAGGTGATTACATACGCGAATGATTTTGACCATACAAATGCTCAAGGTCATTGGCTCATATTTGAACCGAAAAAATCAGTAAAACCAATTTTAGTAGATAATTTTATAGGCGACGATTACAAACTAAGAAGGTCACGTCATGCTATTACACTTATTTAACATACATGTGAAATTTTAGATTATTTGGATACATATTGTAGAAAATATTTGGTTTCATAAGAAAGAGTAGAGTGATGTTCAGAGCCTCTTTTCTACTAATTTCTCCTTTTTTATTAATTTATGAAAAAGAGAAGTTATTCTGTATATCTTGTAGTATCCAGGTATGTGAATACCAGATCTGTAGGTTTCATAGTTAATAAGAAAAACGGTTTCGATAATACCAAGTTTTCGATGCTGATCTGATTCGGGGCCTTAATACACCAAAAGAGGGTTATTAAAACAAACATAAAACAGATTTTTATCTTATTTATTCAATGTGTGCACAATTAACAAGTAGCTCTGAATTATTTATACAACTTATATTTATTTACTTGATATTCAGGTTACATTTCAATAGGTCTAAATGTGCTGACGTCTAAAATTAGTGAACTAAAATCAATGAAATTGTCTGCCACTGTATTCGGATATTGTTGTAGGCGTATTGGAAATGTCACAAGCTAATTAAGAACTTTGGATTTAATTTCAAACTGGTACACTTCAGACAATAAAGTGTTTGAATTCAATTATTAGTTTTAGACACTGTGTATGCTAATGAGATTAATGTGAAACACTAAATGAGTTCAGTTGAAAAGATTGAAAATAAATATCAATTTTCTCTTACGTTGTTAAAAGTAGGTATGTTTTATATAATGACATTGTTACTTTATTAAGTCGCAAAATTTGGAATTGCGTCACAAGTGTTTGAAATCAAAAAGTTAGACAGGCTGCAATTAGTGTATATTTATTAACAACTTGTCTCGAACCACAAAATCAATCATTTTTTGCATTATTTTACTAATTATCCGAACAAAAATAATTCTTAAGATTCATTAGTAATGAATCATATATATAGTTGTTCACATTAAATTATTAATTTTTTACTTTGACTAAAAATAAATCACTAGGCGTCAACATAATATTATTTAATATTTTTGTAGGTTGTAAGAAACTGGTGACGTCAGTAGTGTGTAGTAAACATAAGTTTGGAAAGGTTATTCTAAATTTAAACTAAGTACACCATGATGATATATAAAAATTACACTAGAGTAATTATGTAGCAGATATTCACACTATTGTTAAAAAAATATTACTAAGTACCTATGCCAATATCATGAATTGATTGTAGGTAACTGATATTACCTACAATGAAATTGAAAACTGAAATTATAATAATTATGAAATGTGTTGTCTCTTTGATCTGATAGCATCTATAGTAAATAAATAATTAACTAAAAGTTAACTCGAAAACAAGCTCAAATACAATGAAATTGTAAACCCAAAATCCATAGTAACATATTACTTATAAATCACTTAAATAAATACGACATCTTAGCTAACATTATCATTCCAATTTATTATATCTGACAGGTTAGTATTGGTTACAATTGTTAATTCCAGTATACAATACATGTTACCTACATCTAAATATACAATAAGATAAAAATGCTAATCAGACCATATTTACAGAACTGAGAAATAATTTATTACGTTGATTTATAAATGTCAAACTATCTACTGTAACCTGGAAGCACACAGAAATATATGTAGATTAATTACAAATCGTTTAATATATGTTACATCTTTTTTACATTTTATGAATAATACTAAAATAGCCATTGACAGCCTCTGTGGTAACGGTAGTAAACTCAAGTGCTTCTTATGGGGCGCTCGATTTCTGCTCAGTACAAATATTTTGCATAAAAATCTATTTGCATTGTACTGAGGCTTAACGTGCTCTCCGAGGCACGAAAACCCGGTTGTCACACGAACATCTACAGCAATCGTTACGGGTAGTTGAAGCTATAAAAAGTTCGGATAGTCTAAATACAGAACTTCGACATCGCCAATTGGTTGTGGTCACGATGTCAGTCATTTCTCAGAAGTTTAGTAGGATCACAATTGGACTGGAAAACCGACCTCGAATGAGTTGGCAAAAGGTTCAGACATTCTCTGAAGTGTTATAATTCTGTTAAGTTATTAGTTCAGAATGTAAGTGTCACAAATACGAGAAGATTTGTTTACTTGTGCTATTTACAGTATCGATACATTAAGGTAACAAAAAAATTCACGTTGTATTGATGTGGAATGACTTCATGTCGTTATCAGATACTCATTTTTCACCATGTATTCTGTCTTCATCACTTACAGTTTATAATACAAATATTGTTCTATTAATATTTGTATTAGGCCTTATTTATAAAAAAGTATAAACCAACCAAATACTAGCTAAGAATATCTTATAAAAAAAATCACATCGAGCACAACGTACTCAAAATCAAACAAATTTCACTAGAATTTTAACACATAGTCATTTATTTACATAAATCATCAATATCCAATTAAAGTTTATTACTTAGCTTCAGGAAAAAATGAAATTCCTAATAGCATTTCATTAAAACTTGATGACTAGTGGGCTTCAGAGAGCCTATAATGTCAAACAAAAGGCCTTCACATTAATAATTTCTGAAAGACATGCCCCAGAAAAAAGAATGTCTTAATTAAGTCCTTATATTTTAACATTATAATTATTTTACATTTATACATACACCATTTAATAAAAGAAAAATGAAATGTGTTCAAGTTTTACCATGAAAGCGCTATTCATATGTATCATATTATTATACAAACGAGCGTTTTTTAAACTATATTTTTTTGCAAAGGAATCTCGTGGAATAATATGTACAGAGGCCGATGGCGGGCTATTGTCTCTGCTTACCCCGTAGAGAAATAGGTGTGTGTATATGTATGTATTTTTACACGGTACACGGGAGAATTTCATTCAGAAATAGACAAATGATATTCCTGTTAGGCATATAAATATAAAATTTGGAATATTCTGTAATGTATATTCGCGTGCACAACTATTTCAACGTACAAAAATGTTCGAACTTTGTAGAACTTTGTCATGTAGAGAACACCATTTAAAAAATAATTATGTTCTGAATAAGAACGATATATAAAGATTCGATATTCTGAACATACAAAAAATAGTTTCTGTATAGGTGCCTACGAGTGAAAGCACAAAGAAATTGATTATATCGTGTCACCAGCTAAAGATGTGACATTAAAATGAAATTTGCGCTCCTTCAAAGGAATATAATCTTTACGATATGTTGATATGGTTACAAAAAATGATATTGATAACTGATACAATTCATATGCACGTAGATCATGTTTGTGTAATAGTGAGATAAATGTCTGATTCTGGTGAGTAGGGTAGCCAGAGCCCACTGGAGAGATTTTGTGCTGTCAATGGGAAAACCAATGGCTTTGCCCTACTTATATTTTGCGCTGACGGCACAGAATCTCTCTGTTCTTACAGGGTCGGCAGTACGAGTGTGACTCCCCTGGTGTTCCACTCGTCCATAGGCCACGGTAACCTCTTACCTACCATCAGGAGGTCCGTGTGCTTGTCTGCGACCTAAGTAGGTAGTATAAAAAAACAACGCAAGATATTTCAACCTTTGACCATAATATACTGTATAGACATGCATCTCTAAAATGGCTTGAAATACGTGTTATGTGTGAGTAAGCTAACGTCAATATTGTTCTTGAAACTGTCAATGTATGCATGATATGTGATGTATATGTATGTATATGTCAACTTGTATATAAGTACTAGCTTTTGCCCGCGGCTCCGCCCGCGTGGATCTCGGTTATCGCGACCAAACATAGCCTATGTCCTTTCTCAAGGTCTAATCTACCCCTATACCAAATTTCATCAAAATTGGTTCAGCGGTTTAATCGTAAAAGCGAGAAAGACAGACAGACAGACAGACAGACAGACAGGCAGAGTTACTTTCGCATTTATAATATTAGTAGGGATTAGATCATTCTTATGCCGCGTTATAGTGTCAATTCGTGGTTTGTAAAAAAAAAAATACTTAGTATTCGCGCCCATGTGTTTGCGCGAATGCGTTGTGATTATTTTCTACCATAATATGTGGTGTTAGAACGTAAACGACGAACTCTCATCATTTTTGTTGCCATGGAAACTTGTCGGGTTATGTAGCCGTTACCGGTAACCTGTTTCTTTATATAAGTACCTTACGATATCAACATTATTATGTTGGTAAATATAGTTTTACATGTCTCTGTGTTAATGCGTTCACAGACGCATCCGTACCAAAGTATATACACCAATAACTTCTACAACATACAAGTTCTACGCACATAATCGTAAGTTCTTAAAATTATCGTCCTTTATTTCCTTTACTGTAGCATAGCAATTTATTGTCACCCAATGAAGCTTGTTGCTACCGTCTGGTCCACTCGTTCATGTTGTCTGAGATATGTATTGTTTCTAATCAACACTATACACATATAATACAGTAATAGTTCGTGTGAGTTTGTTCACGTGATTGGCGTACACGAGCCGTCGACACATTTGAGCCCTGGCTCGCAAGTCCCACTGAAACCACCGCAGTCTTCGCCGAGCGTCCGCGCGCATACTTTACAGCATCTGAAAAGAGAATCAGATTTTAAAAATTTGATAATTTTGGAGTATGGTAACTTTTTAATATATCCAGAATAGGGTTTGAACTTTCCAGAGCGAATACTTTGATTGACTGAGCTACCTGGACACCTAAAAATATTCCTATACATACATCTTATCCGTGTGGTGATGGAGAAAGAATACAAGTATCACCACCTCAAAAGAATATAGAAAAATACGCGGACGATATCACTGCGAGAGAAGGAAAACTCGAAATAAAACCCTGTACCAACCCATCCGGCTAGCGTGGAAACAGTAGGCCAAAGCCTCCCAACATTGGGAAAGGCCTATGTCCAGCAGTGGACTGTGATAGACTAATTGATTGATACCCTGAAACCTGGACTACCGAAATTTAATTTAAAGAAAAATCATTAGTAAGCAGGCTAATGGTTACAATATTATCCGAACCATTATTTTATAGGTACAATACTTTTGATCAAAGCGACCAATCCCTTGATCTAAAAATAATAAACATCAAAACCGGTAGGATGTTTTAAGGTCAAAGTAAAGAGCCAACTTCAAAATTGCTTTTTGATTTTTTGTTTGTGTACCTATATAAATCGCGAGGTCGAACAAGTTTACCGATGGAGTTCAGTAATTGCGTTGCCGGCCGGCTTCCCTATTTTGAAGTTCACGGACAAACTCCTCTGTAAGTAGATCAGTCCCTTGCAGAAGTAAGAAACTTTTTTGGTAAAAGCCGAGCATAATTAACTAACGATAGAGAATTTGCCTCGGCTATATACCAATTTGTTGGCGATATCTTTTAGGGGCAACGTTTAGTGATCATGAAAATTCTTCATTTTCTGAATCAGGAAACAAGTGCATGGTCCTGTGCTAAGCGATTACCGTTACCGTATGGTTATCGGTATATATGATGACCCCAATGACGTCATACCATGTACTTCACAACATTAGAGCACTGACTCCCAAAACACAGGCTCCTGCCTAGTTTGGGAACCAGTGGTAATATATTGTAAAAATGAAATGTGACCTAGACTTAAGACATTTTTTGTAGATTGTATTTTTGTGACAATAAACTATTATTATTATTATTATTCACATGCGTGGTACGCGTTTTTTGGGTCTTTTTTGAGGCCAGCACGAGGTGCTAGGGCAGCATGATATCAAACCAATTCCCGCACTCCAAGCTCGTTTCTCTCATGACATGGGGTCATTATATTTATCGCTAACTACTTATATCATTTTTTTATACCACTTAGGTGGTAGACAAGCACACGGCCTACCTGATACAAAAGTGGTAATCGCGTGTAACACCAGGAGAGTCACACTCGTGCTGCCGTCCCTGTAAGAACAGAGTTTCTGTGCCATCAGCGCAGAAGACAAAGCAGGATAAGCCTTTGGTCTTCCCACTGACAGCACAAAATCTCTCCAGTGAGCTCTGGCTACCCTACTCACCGCCGGGAACACAACACGAGGTTATTATACCCGCGGTATTCTGTAGGGCGGAGGTACTTCCCCAGTCGGACTGCTCGATTGGGACGGAAATACTGTCGTGTCCTTGCTCCGTACAATACCTTACTTTACCTTGTACTTATTTTCTGATACGTATATAACACCCGTATTCACAAACAATACTTCGCTATGCGTACCACCAAAACTGTGCAAAGAACGACAAATTCTCAGTGCGTTCGTTTTGGCAAGCCTTTTTATTCATAGACAACACTTAAGTAATACTTCGTTGAGGGAACGCACTGCGTTAGATACTGCTCCGTGATGTTTGTGAATTAATTTTACCAGCCCTATGCGCTCGAGCACACTATAAGACCTCACAGTATTGTTTGTGAATACGGGTTTCTCAGTCCTTTATTCAACCCTATAAGTACTTTCTTATACACACCGTGCTGCTAAAGTAATTAGATCGGAAGGATTAATAAAGGTCAACGTGGCTTAAAAAGAAATGTAAGCCTCTTAAACCAGGTTCATTTTAGCTGACCTGGTTATAAATTACACTTTCTACCTGTATCGAACGTATTACTCAGGCTTAGGCTAGATTTAGCCTCCTGATACGCTGCTCTATGGTTCTGTTTGCAGGTTTTATTTCTGGAAATTGTTTCAGATTATATACCAAGGTACGTTCTTCTCTCAGATGCCCTTCATCTATCATCGATTGACCATATTAATTTTTAACAGAAAGCAAACCTAAAAGTCAAGATAATCACTACATTAAAATCTGTTTTGCTAGCATAATAGGTATATGATACAGCGCATATAATAACATAACATTGATTAATTTTACTTTATATAACTATATACCTACCCCTGATTAACTATCTAGCTAGATCAAACTCCGTAAAGTTATCATTTTTTGAATAAGCTCAAGTAGGTATTCAATGTCAAAAATCATGTAAAGTTAATTTTGGATTCTGTAGTCCTGTTACAAGCCTCTCATAAGAAATGGACTGTGTTGTGTAAATAAGGTAAATTCTTTTGACGTACCTATTTCAATTGTATTTTTACATAAAATAAGTTTGATTAATACTACAAATTAGTCAAAGCTATTCTACTCCAACTATTTTAATCAAATTATTGAAATCGTTAGACTAGAATGGTTTTGATTTCAAAGATACAAATTAAAGTCTTTAATGAAGGTGATAACTAGTTATCGTTTCTTAGAATATTTGGATCTCTGGAATAAGTACATATGGACACGGTTATAATAGATAACTTTCCTGTACTGTGAAAAACAGGATCAAATCTGGACTGGCTAACACGGATCTGGATTAAATTTGGCACAGAGATAGACTATAGTCTGGAAAAGCATATAAGTGTCTTCTACCCCGGAATAGGTTTCTGTGGGTTACAAAACGATAACAGTATTTCAAGAGCTGGCACAAAAATATATTAGAATTTCTTAAATTATGCCGTTAATACTTTGGCTTAGACTAAATAAATTCGATAAGCTTCTTATTTTGTTACGGATGTTGTAATAGGAGATCAACTTGAGTACCGAGCCGGTACTAATAAAATTATTCCGAAATGACAAATCCTGCTGTCAAGCAATAGGATTATGGTAATATCAAATGTCCCGTTGAAATGGTTTTCGCTGATACCGGAGTCCTACTATGGATATTGTGATAATACATTATATTATTAAAATAATGGTTTAAGACAATTCATAAACAGAAGATTATACCTTACTTAGAAATTCTACGTCTTTTTTTCATGCAAGAATCCCTTCGAATTGAGTGGCCTCCAGATTCCATGACTCCGATCTGTAACTTAGAAATTCTACCTAAATCACATTTAGAACGATTGATATTGACAGATTTGTTTATAATGTCTCTCGTTACGGGTAGTTGGAGCCCAAAAAAAAGAATTTTTACAGTTAAATGATATTATCATCAATCGGTTGTCGAGGTCAAATGGAAGTCGCTTCACGGAAATATCGAAGTTCAGCCAAATACGCATTTAGACTGTAAGAAGCGACTTCGAGAAGCATACTTAGAAGTGAAAGCTTCGGATGCAACTGGGATTAACCCCAGGATGAAGTTGAAGATGTCACCAAAAGAAAATTAAATAAGGAATCAGACGTATTTTAAAGCATTTAAATTACAATTTAGAAATTCAGAATTGATGAAATTTTAGTTCTTCAATAATATAAATTAGAATATCATAACAAGATCTCCAGGAAAACGGAAACTAATTAATGTAAGTATTATTTTAAGCAGCAGATGTTCTAAGAGGAAAGTTAAATTTTATATAGAGGAAAGATATCTGAGGATCTATTTTTCAAACTTCAACGTTATTATCTAATTCGAGCTATGAAAAGCTTTCGTCCT
This sequence comes from Eilema depressum, assembly GCA_914767945.1. Taxonomy (NCBI): domain Eukaryota; kingdom Metazoa; phylum Arthropoda; class Insecta; order Lepidoptera; family Erebidae; genus Eilema; species Eilema depressum. The sequence goes on along the minus strand of OU612023.1, from coordinate 15,273,439 downwards.
TTCATATATTCGTAATCAGGGCGAGCCTATTACTAGACACTTTGTCGTGAGCTAATTGGATTGAATTGAATTGTCAGATAGAGAACAGCCCTATCCCTTAGACCTTCCACTACACCAACAGGAACAGATGGGCTGGCCCTTTTTACAACACTGGGTACAACACGGTAAATACAGAGGATATAAATACTAAGAATTCATTAAAAATACAACCGCCTTCAATTTAAAGGGTAATTTCGGAGAGCAAACTCATCGCGCTTTCGCCTAGTCACGAACAGCATTGGCCTCCACTGACCTTTCATGATTGAGCAAAACTACGTCGGTTAACAGTGTGATCGCCGAAAAAACCCAAGAGTATTGTATTTTGCCTAATTGTAAGTATTTATAAAGTGCACATGGTGAAATAGAAAAGTATACACCGTTATATCTGAAGGTGTATGTAAAGGTGCACTGCACATACCATAAGTGCAGTGACAACCGGAAAAATCACTGAAACAACTATAATATATATTATTTTTCAACACACTTGCTTATAAACAGGCTTTTATTTCACCGTAATTAGGCTCGGAATGACACCTTTTATAAAACTGTGACTTTTTCATTGCTATTATTCACAAAAGTGAGTTATAGACTTCTTTTTTTTAATTCCATTGATTAAGTTGCTTTGTTCTTAAAAAAGTTTCGATACAAAAAGATCGTGTCCAATATTAAAAACGAATTAATATACCTATTGCTTACTCATTTCATGCAACTTCGTATTTTAAAAGATAATTTCTACCTTTAATACGTGTTGAATAAACAAAACTATCACTAAAATGTATTTTTTTTTCTCTGTGAGTATTTACAGAGAAAAAAAATTCATAATTCAAATAAGTAAGTAGATGACAAGGCAGAATGGTGATAGCACCTTAGCCTGTTCCGAAAGAAACAAATAAAAAAAAATGTTAGTTGCGCGCGCATATGTAAACAAATAGATTTTTACTATTGTGTTTTGATTGTGTTATGTAGTATTTTTAGTATAATTTTATTCGCAAGTGTGTTGAAAATAGCCGTATGCCACTCGCGTGTATGGTGATTACCGTACTCAGCTCTCTTAAGACCCTCGCCTTACGGCTCGGGTCTCAATGTCGCCTCAGCGGTGATCACCAACTTTACACGCTTGTACCATAATGTACTATTATTTTAAATATTGTAGGACATTCTACACAACGTAAGTATTTGCACTGAGGGGCGATCAAACCCGCGCCTCCTGCGTAGCGGCGGCGTTCACTACCGCTACGCCACAGAGGCAGACGTTTCGCGATGTTGGTCATTCAGCTACTTAGACCTTCTGAGCAGGAGGGGTCATAAACAACTATAATATAAAAATGAATCGCTGAATGTGTTGCTAAGCACAAATCTCGAGAATAGCTGAACCGATTTCGCTAATTCTTTTTTAGAATATTCCTTGAAGTACGAGGATGGTAAAAAAATTAAAAATAAAAATAATTAAAGAATCGAATTTTAGGCGGTACGAAGTTCGAAGGGTCAACTAGTATCTAATAAAATCATGACTCACCTGCACGGATCCCACACGACAATGCCCAATCCTGGACACCCGCTCGGCTCCAACACCTCACACTCCCTGGGATTGCAGACGCAATCCCACCCCCTCACCGCCCCGACGACCACCACCACCGCGAGCATCGCCAGCCAGCTACCCCTTGTCATACTGTCACTCACATTTCACCCGAGAAACTCACTACACACTCACACTGTCCGAAGTTCATGATAGCACATTTATAGGTATCCTGATGAGTTACTCTTCCACCGCATTCTGAAACAAAGATAGATTTTCTATTAGTAAGTCTTAAGGTCATCTAGGAATTTTACAAGTATTGATCTTGAATTTTTTCAAGAACAATTTTAACAAGAATTATAAGGACTTAATGTAGAAATTGATAATAATGATGGTACCTAACTATCAGCATTGGGTACTTTGTTAAAGTACACGGAGGAAACTTTTCTGTCTTGCCTGCAACGGACAGGAAAGGAGGCCCTTTGTGACTGAAAGTTGGCCTGATAGGGGTGGGCACTATAGCTCCTGTGATCAATACTTAATAAGATTTACTCTAAGTTATCAGTTGGAAAACTCGTGACTTCGAAAACTTCGAAGGTGTAACATGATACAATATCAAACAAATGAAACTTCTAGGAAGCGCTGAATTCCGAAACGCTTACCACGTTGAATAGATTCAATTTCAAAGACAAATACTGGAGATAAAGTTACGATGGAATAAGTAATTCAGAGTAAATTGATGAATACTTTAAGTAGAAATTTGCTCTTTGACTATCTAGTCTGAGAGCCTTTTTTCTGCACATGTGTAAATCTCCTCGAACCTAACCTCATCAGAGTTACGTTGAGCTGGATTTGTCACATCTACCTGTGTAGCCGAGAAACCAAGCATGCCCCTGAGCAGCCCTTTAATAAAATGTCTTTGGGACTACAACTGGCCTTGAGCCAAACAATGAATGGCCGTTGACGCATGCGAGTCCTAGAGTGGAGACGGTGAATTTTCAAGTAGAGGGTATGATCCCCAGTCCAGTAGACTAGAAAAAGGTAGCCAGATATGGAAGACGTAGGATCCGGGTAGGTACCATAGCGCATATTCAGAATAATTATATACCATAGATTATATACCATATACCATAGATACCACAGATGGACCATGTTATGGTTTACCGTTTTAGATACAGAATCATAAATAAACCAAGACCTATCCAATTTTATTATCTATCTATCTAATTCACGATTGTTTCTACTATGTTGTCTAGAAAACACCTACGTATTTCGTTCATAGTTGGCAGTAAATTACAAGTAGTACCGAATCGATATCAAGTGGATCCTCTCGGGAACACTTCAGTTTTCAAGAGAATGACTACTTACGTATCTCAATAGGTCAACGAGTCATTGATATGTTCAAAAGATATAAAGCTTTATTTATATGTTTGAATAACTTCTTGTTAAATCTTACAATTTATACATCCCATCCTACCTTATCCTACTACTAGGTATTATAAATGTCAAATTTTGTGAAGATTTTTGGATGTTAGTTACTCAATCATGCTTCAATGGCAGAAGAGATCTAGCTGGAGTTTGATACAGGGATAGATTAAACTAGAATAACATCTAGGCTATTTTTTATCCAGGGATAGGTTCCTAAGTTGCAAAAACGGGAAAAGCACTTGAACCCGCAACTTTTGCTTTCTAGGATGAGTCTTGGTAGCTCATTATCATAGAGTATATTTTCCCTAGAAAATAACTGGTCACGATTTCAAGACCCATTCCAGATGTTGACTTTTACCATTTAAAATGGGAAAAGTTAGCATATTATGTATTAAGTAAGTAATTAAGTAAAAACGTGTTTATTGTACACCATAGATATTTAACATAGAGATCTAAGTTATGTGGTAAGTACAGATGGCGGCCTTATCGCTCTGCGGCAATTTCTTACAGGCAACCTTAGGATGGATGAAAAAATAGAAGAAGAATGTTTTCGGGTAGTTTGGTGTACATAGAGAATTATATAAAGAAAGAGAACAATAATAATAAAAAAAATACTTCTGGTAAAATTTTAATAATTCTACAATTTATGAATATGGTCATCGGATCCAACCGATAATTACGATATAATTACTAACATTATGGCTATGAATATTGTATTAGTCCGATTCATGTCAGTTTAATAATTCACATAGTGGGATACTATTAAATTGATACGAATCAATAAGTTATTTCCGTTACCAACATCATTATGTACCACTGTTTATCACCGGTTTACACAAAAACCTGCCGCACTTTTTGGATGAGTCACAATTCCCCAGAAAATTTTCACACTAATATCAATAAAAAATTTCGGGGGAATCGTGAATGAGAGGGGAATTGCCACTAACACCATTTCTTCTGTTGTTAAGAGTCTTGGACGTGGACTCCCTGGAAACGTTTGTCACTGGCATTCTTCTCGGCCTACATAGAATAACATATTTATTACATGTTTTTTGCTCAGAGTAGGCTCACATTATCCCACGGTCAATAATATTTGAGAGCATTCAATTCCATTTTTATCCCAAATTTTGATGCAATTTTTTTGATATAATAATTTCGTCTTCTGTCAAAATCGAACACACAAAGCACATGCAACTTTTATACTCCTCAAAAATAAAATAATAAATGCTATATAGTTCAAACAGTGAACACATTGTTTGTGACGAGTGTAGCAACATAAAAAAATAAACAATTGAAAATTCGTGTACGTAACACCCGAAATTTTAAAATCCTTTGTATCTTGTTGCTTCATAATTTTAAATTTGAAAACTAAAGGTATGATTCTGAAACCTGACCGCATACGATTACTGCAGGCGCAGGCAGCAGATACACCGTACTTGTGAAACTCCGACAAGAATAAAAGGGAACATTGAGAAGCCGCAATGAATTACGCATATCTTTTTTTTTATCGTGCGAAAAATTCCCACGGATACCTCCCCCTGAGGAGGAGGTTATGTCGGACCCGAACCGACTAAAACGCACGCCGTCTGTGGGCCGTCGGTTGCCGGAGGTGAGATTGTCGTAGCCATATCCCTCGCACCCCAGCCGACCCAGGGCCATATCTCTCGATCAGGCCCTCTTCCGGTGTGGGGGCCGAATCACGCATATCTGCTGCGTGCGTATGCAGCTGTCGTATGCGGTCACCTTCGGAATCATAGGTACCTTAATGTTCAATCTTATTAAATGAAGTGAAATGAAAATTTCATATCATTATTCATGTAGTTTCATTTCATTTGCATAGCAAAGAGATAAGAAAAGAACGTAGTATATCACGTTGATATATAGGTACAAATCATCTGAATGCTAAAGCCTTAAATCAAATGCTAAGTAGGGTACAAAATAAAACAAGCTCATCCCAATTAACATAATCCTAATCCATTGACAATGTTTGAAAATGTTCTGAAATTCAAATGCTTCAGCAGATTTGGTTACTGATTTCTATCATCTTTATACCGATTTTCCAATTTCATCCAAAGTTTTTTTTTTATAAAGTATACTTAATATTAATAACCTTATTTCCCCTCCAGCAATACTAAATTGATTGTGTTAGGAGTGGTTCATGTCAGCCTCCTTAGCCAAGTGGCTATTCGGTAGCCGGTGTATTGTAGAATAAAATGATGAATTTAAGAGGGGCGTGAAAAAGCATCTGATGAGGCCGTCAAGCTGAGTGCCACCATTGTAACATGATAAGTGTCTGTAATGGTGACCCTCTTTTCAGAGACTTTGCCTTCAGCTTACCATCAGGTGAGGCGAAGTCAAATTGACGTGTCCTATGTAAAAATAAATAAAAAAACGGGATTGATGTTATTGACATACGTTGACGACACTGTCATGTAGGTACGTCAAATCCCATACATTCGTACCTAAAATGGGGTGAATAGGGATCAAAGGGTGAATAGGGATAAAATGTTCGTTAGATTTTTTTAATAATTTCTCTCCCGAATTCCAAGTATCTAATCAGATATTATTGATAACTCTGCTCATTATTACATTGAACCAATTCATAATTTCACTTGAAAGAAAATGACTACAGAATTCAGCTGACTATTTTATCCCTATTCACCCATTGATCCCTATTCACCCCATAGTACCTGTAATTCTTTTCTACAATAAGCCGGCCAACAAATTGCCATTTGTCTAAGGGGGCAGTAGTAGCCAATATTCGAACACGGGATCGATCGTAATTTCAACTCCTTAGCCACACAGCTCAAAGGAGATGGTCCTAGTTCGGCCGGGGTGCGAGATATACTTCGGCAATCTCCGCTTCGGCTCTGGGTATAATTTTTTTTGTTATGTGCGCGAAAATAACAAAAAAAAATTACACGCAGAACTACGCAAGCGACTAGCAAATAAAATATAAATTGTCTGTTCAGCACGCACAGTTGCCTTTTTCCTGAAGACATTAGCTATTCCGTTGGGATTCTGAGAACATTACGTAGTAGACAAATATAAATTATGTAATGGTAAGCACACTTCCTTTCACTCGCACATTTATAAGGAGAAGTTTCATGTTTTTTTAATAATAGTTTTTATTTATAACAGTATGTATTTCGCGCGGATGGAACTAGTAATAGTTGGGACTTCCGACTGCAATATTATTAAAAATCCGGTCAATTGCGAATCGAGTTGACTAGGAGTTCCGAACAAAACTGGATTAAGGGACAAACTTATGCTTTTTTATACTACTTAGGTCGTAGACAAGCACACGGCCCTCCTAATGGTAAGAGGTTACTGTGGCCTATGGGCGAGTGCAACACCTGGGGAGTCACACTCGTGCTGTCGACCCTGTGAGAACAGAGAGATTCTGTGCCGTCAGCGCAAAAAATAAGTAGATCAAAGCCTTTGTTTGGCCTACTGACAGTATAAATCTCTCCAGTGAGCTCTGGCTCCCCTACACACCGTCGAAAACACACCACGAGGTTATTAAGCCGCGGTCTTCTGTAGGGCGGAGGTACTTCGCCAGTCGGACTGCTCGAGTGGGACGGATATACCGTCGTGCTCTACCTCCTAGTAACCTAGTATGCTACATAAATCGTAATATTTGATTCTAGTTCAACGGGAAGTACTCCTAGCTACGTACACGTACTAGCTTTAGTTTAGTATTGAGTTTGAAGTTTCATTGAATAGGGTAGAAGATGTCAACCTTACCTGGAGGGAAAGTAGGTACCCTAAATACCTACTGAAGGTATCGAATTTTGCTCATAGTTAAGTACACTTTACTACGAGCAAAGCAAAACACTACACGACAGCAAGCGAGTTTTCAAAAATGTTTGGAAACTCACTTGCTACACCCGGTACTTGAACCAACTTAAAGGAGACGGGGACTTCTGGGCCAAAATTGTAATGAGTTGACATATGACTTAAAAAAAGCGGTATTTTTTTCTATTTCAAAATATTAAAAAACCAGCTCAATTGAAAATCTTGAAGACGAGAAATCTTAAAACTAAATTTATTTCACTAGCAAAATAAAATATCGATTACTAAAAATTATTTAAACAATATTGCGTATTTTAACACTTGCATCATAATTTGATATTAAATCAATTGTGAGAGAGTGAACAAAACTTAATCATAATAGTAATAATAACCATTAAAATTTAAAATACCAAATAATAGTGTAATAAAAATAAATTCTGAATCGATTTCCGTTAATCGATTAATTATTTCTTGTGTTTATCAACTGTATTTTTAAGCTGTGACAGCTGACAGCTTCATTTTCTGTCAATCAGGCCCACGAATGTATGGAAGAGTATCCATCTCCTTTGAAAAAGTAATAGTCTGTATTTTTATGGCATCAATTGATAGAGGCATCAAAAAATTCCTCCTTATCGATCTCTACTGGAACCAATTAAATTGAGTAATTGGTATCAAACTATAAATCAGTTTCTTTAGATATACGGTAGCTCGACTTCTAATTAAGCGGTAGTTTTGAAGTTACAAACAGCTATTTCAGAATGAATTTGCTCCCGTTAACTTCTGTTCGCACTTGGAAGTTTTCACTGGAAAACTTACGCTATTAAATATGTTTAACGGTTTCTGCATCAGAGTTATACATCACACCATATCAAAACTACGTAAATGAAGCATTTTCATAGTACTTAGACATGCAGGAAATTCAAGTTAGCTTCCAAAATGGTTTAGGTTAAGGATTCCATTAAGGTTTATTTCTGACGGTTCCCTCAATAAGTCGCGACTCTCGGTGTATGGTACACGACAGGTTGTTGTATTATGGTGAGAAAGCCATATACCCCAAGGCTTCCCAATGAAGCGTGGTATCCTCAAGGTATTTTTGTCTAAACAAAGAAAAAGAAAAGGGTTCCATACCTAAAGGTTTAGGTTGCTGCTTCCCAAAGGTTTAAGTTAAGGCGAGTGACGTCATATTTACGTCAGCTTAAAAAAAAATGATAGAGAATTATTATCAATCAATCAATCAATCAATTAGCCTACTGCAGTCCACTGCTGGACATAGGCCTTTCCCAATGTGCGCCACGTTTGAGAATTATTATATTATGAAGATAATATTATAAATGAATGGAAGGGAATGGAGGTGAAATGTTGGTGTTAATTCACCTCTGGCTAACCCTTCTGGGATAAAGGCGTGATTGTATATGTATGTATAAATGAATACGGTATGACAAAGTAACTACTTGACGGCAATAGTGTTGCTCTCTAACACACGAGACTTGTTGTGATATGTATGTTAATACACCTCTCTGGGGATATATATAGGGATGAATACATGTACCTATGTACGAAATATGAGAATGTATGAGATATCAATAATATGTTCTGGACCAACCTCTCCTGCAAGCTATATTTTTATAATATCGCTCAAGATCGTGCAAAGTGGAAGAGGAAGAGCCGGAATTCCATCCCTGAGCTCCGAGGCCATCTAGGCCACGGATGCAATCAGGAAAGTGCGTCTCCATGAAGAGAATGATGATCGCTCATATAAAAATAATGAGAGACTAATGTGATGTTATTGATACATAAAAAATCCATCAAAAAATATTACATTTCAATGTGCAGCATTCGTGTAAACTTCAGACACTATCATGCAATGCTTTAAATTCTACAAAAAAAATTGATATTTACACCTACAATAAGGTTCGATATCTTAACGATCTAGTCGTTTATCTTACGTTGATTTTTATTACCGGTTTGCACCAGTTCACCCCGAGAGCTGCAATATCTCCGAAGCTATTATCAATGCCCACACCCTCTTCTATCAGAATGGAGCCATTTATCTGAGCCTTCTCGATTCCCGGCCATTCTATGTTTCCTTTTTCTGATAAATTGGTAGAATATTTCTGCAGAGCTGCGACTGATAGTTTGCTACTTGAAATTGAATACTGATTTTTTTTTGTTCGAGTCTGAATAAATGGAAAAAGTTGAAGTGAGACCTCAATTATTGCTGTGCTTTTGTGATTGGAATTGCAGTTCTGCTTTGAATAGAATTTAACTTTTTTATTTAATATTTTCAACTGATGTACAATCGAGTGCACCGCACAATATATTTTTTTAAACTTGTAATCGTGAAAATGACAGGAATATAAGTTTGATATATTGTCTATGTGGTTTACAAATAGTCGAAAGGTTTTGGTAGTTTTTGACTGTCTCTGATTTATCGCGCAAATATTGAGTATTGTGGTACAATAAACTTGTATAAAAAAGAGATAGATATATGGCATTGGCGCTTAAAAATACAAAAAGATTACATTTCAGCTGCTGCAGTGATTATGTGACTGGCGAGGTCAGTTGCTTAAGTAGATACCATGCTAGTACTTCAAGCTCCAAGCTAGAAAAGAGATCAGTGAAAGTAAAAAAAGCCCAGTAAGGTGTATCAGATGATGGAGTCATGGTATTTTTAATAACTTGTATAGTAATGAGTAACGTAGCTAAATGCTTGTATTTTTGCTTAACCAATTTTTCTCTTAAAAAAAAAACTACAATCTTAAAATTGTTATAACCCTAAAACCAATTTGTACGTTTTACGGAAAAGATAATATTGAGTTAGGTTGGTGGACTATTAAAAAGGAAGGCAGACTTCAAGGAGCCTTATTGCCTCGAGCAGTTAGGTAGCAGATGGTTTTTATTGTTTATTTAACAACCACAATATTCAAGTCATGAAATTAACCTTTATTTTAGACCGATAGGTAAGTACCTGATATCTATACTATCTTCTATACTAATATTATAAAGCTGAAGAGTTTGTTTGGTGGTTTGGTTAAACGAGCTTAATCTCAGGAACTACTGGATCGAATTGTTTTTGTGATATTTTTGTGTTTAGTAGGTCGTTTATCGAGCAAGATTATGGACTAACATGATATTATGACGCTACTATTTAAGGGAGGGAAGATTTACTGCTGAACGAACATGGCGAATAACAAACGACATAATAACGTCTGGTTTCGCATATAAATGTGAGTTTATATTCCTAGTTGTACACCTATACTAACGCAGTTCAGTATCATGAACGCTGTCTCTAACCTCGTTTAGCTGGCTGCTCCAATCAATCAACAGATTTAATAGCGTTCAATGTGGGAGCCTCGGTAATTGGCCAATACTGGTATCTATGCAGGCCCTCGATTCTGTTATAGCAAAACCACTGTCGTGCCACAGTCTCTGCAAAAATTGACATTTAATTTTAGACTTTATTTCTATGGTATTAAAGACCAAAATTAAATGTCAATATTTTTATTATACGCTTTCGTTCACTCTACAAAAAGCCATTTAATTTTAAACGTTAACAGCATTACTTTAAAGGCTAAAATCGAATGGAATTTTCTTGCAGTCTCTGTGGTGTGACAGTGGTTGTGCTTTAGCAGAATCGAGGGCCAGGTTTATTAGTTAGATTTACGTCAATAGTTTGTTTATTAGTCGCAGTTAGTGAATTTGAGGCAATTATATTAAACGACAGAAGCGTATTGATTAAGATTTGAAGAAGATGAACGTTGGTTTAAGCTTAGTATCCATTAATGTTGGGCAATAAGGCATATGAAAGACGTGCAGTAATTCGGAACAATTTGGTGATCAACACTGGCAAACGAAAAACAAGCCGCGTATTAAGTTGCGCATCAACTGGCAACATTGCGCAATGTTGCTGATCTTGTTGAGCGTCATGTTTTGCGCGTCAATAAATCTAGCCTAGTGGATAAGAGGTTTTAAGGTGATTACATACGCGAATGACTTTGACCATACAAATGCTCAAGGTCATTCGCTCGTTTTTCAGCCGTAAAAATCAGTAAAACTAATTTTAATAGATAATTTTATAGGAGACGATTACAAACTAAGAAGGTCACGTCATGCTAATACATTTATTTAACATACATGTGAAATTTTAGATTAATTGGATACATATTGTAGAAAATATTTGGTTTCATAAGAAAGAGTAGAGTGATGTTCAGAGCCTCTTTTCAACTATTTACTCCTTTTTTATTTAATTTATGAAAAGGTGAAGTTACTCCGTATATCCTGTAGTATGCAGTCATGTAAATTCCAGATCTGTAGGTTTTATAGTTAAAAAGAAAAACGGTTTCGAAAATACTGATTTTTCGATGCTGATCTGATTCGGGGCCTATCACAGCGTTATTGTAGTTTGCATCCAAATTTTTTTTACTTTGTTGCCGGGTCCACTCTCTTGTTTTCTCGCGGTTTGGCTTATTTTAGATTTATAATGGAGAGGCGAATAATCATATCCTGTCCTCCGTAAGCGATATACAGACATTATATTCACACCTGTAAATACCGGATAGTGTAGGCAGCGGTGTATTAACGCCTACATTTCATCAACCAAAATTTTAGGTCCCACGAAAGACGAGCCTATTGTCGTCAAGCGGGCACTTTGACGTTTTTTTATCCCGCCTTCATAATAATTTATGCTTTAAACAAGATATATTGATATTAAGAAGAGAAAAATCGAATATCTTATTAAAAGTTTTCATAATAACAAGTTGACTTGTGAAATTCAGGCAACAGCCGTTACTATGAATTAGTCTCATCAGACATACCCTTAATTAACCTCATTAACTGACTTTAATGAAAGCAATTTAAAAGAAAAGTAATTCTCAAATTTGCCCGAAGAAGTAGATAATTTTCTTCTTGTATTTCATTGTAACATTTTATAAAGGTCTTCTCCGTTCCTTCACGCTGTCTGGGTCTTGGTGGACTTCATAAATCCATATTATTTAAAAATGTATGTACCTAAGTATGATTATTGACATCAATCAAATCAATCTAGTACTAGTAGGTACTAGATTGATTTGATTGATGCTACTCGGCCACCAAATAGACAATGCAGTGGCTGCCTTAAAAGGTTGAACAATACAATTACATTTGAACACATACCAAAAAGTGTTTTGTGTATGTGTTCAAATGTAATTGTATTGTTGTACTTGACCTAATCCTTATTAAATAAAATAAATAAAAATAAGTAGGTATGTTTATTATTTAGGCGGAGGATCGGCAAACGTGGCGCACATTGGGAGAGGCCCATGTCCAGCAGTGGACTGCAGTAGGCTAATTGGTTGATTTGATTGATGTTTATTATATCAAAATTCCATGCGGGTGAAGCCGCGGTGATCAGCTAGTATGTTATAAAAGTAGAAGTAATTAATTTCCGTAATGCATTAACTCATTACAACCATAATAGTGCGAAACTCATATACTGAGGGAATAAAGTTTGGTTAACTTCCTAAGTCCTTATCAATTTCACTCCAAGTCTGAAAGCTCATAAATACTTTAGTCCAAGTCGAGACTTACAAAACAGAATACGGAGGCAGTTTCAGTTGGAATTAGGAGGGAACTAAGCAGCGTTGCATTATGCTTCCAAATATGCTAAACTGTGTGAAATGTACCTACCTACTATGTATGCACAATAGGAAAGTTATCCGTGATGAATAAACGCTACTAACTTATATACTGATTCGCTTTTATTCGTAGTTGGATAAATATTAGACAAAGTAAGTATTTGCTTTTGATGAAATTTTAAAGCAATTACCTATAGATTTAGATAGAAAAAAGTGAATGCTCAATTGGAGCGAGTGTTGATTCATCTACTGATAGAATCCATATTAATATTATAAATGCGAAAGTAACTCTGTCTGTCTGTCTGCCTGTCTGTCTGTAACGCTTTCACGCCCAAACCACTGAACCGATTTTGATGAAGTTTTGAATAGGGGTAGATAAGACCTTGAGAAAGGACATAGGCTATGTTTGGTCGCGATAACCGACATCCACGCGGGCGGAGCCGCGGGCAAAAGCTAGTAGGTTATGCTAGTAGGAGAATTTGGAATGCTCAGAAACGTAGCTCAGTTGGTCAGAGCATTCTTCCGCCATGCAATTACCGTGGCCTATGGACAAGTGCAACGAGTCCAAGGGAGTCATACTCGTGCTGCCAACCATATAAGAACTGAGAGTTTCTGTGCTATCAGTACATAAGACAAACCAGGAGCCTTTGGTCTGCCCAATGACAGCACAAAAGCTCTCCAGTGAGCTCTGGCTATCCTGCTCACCGCTGGTATTCTGTAGGGTCCCAGTCTGACTGCTCAATTGAGATGGGAGTACCGTGGTATCCTACCTCCGTTAAAATTTCCGCCTTAAGCATTCATTTCTTCTAAATCGGAAGATCTACTTGTGGAACTAATATGATACCGTGAGTGGCGTAATAAAACTATCGAGATTGTGTGACAATGAATAAAATACACCACTGAGCCAGTCAGCATGTAATCTGGTCGAAACATCAGACAGTTCTAGGGGTATGCAACGGCATTTGTTACTTAGTAGTTATGAAGACAAGTCACAATCAAGAGGTGCCGAGTGTTCGAATCATTGTTAATAAACTACCTACTATAACCACACTGCTAAAACAATGAATCCAGCTTAACTGGACGACTACTAATTTCAATTATTATTAACATTTCTTTTATGTTTTAAAAACAGGTTATTCTGCCTAACACAGGCAGTTGGAAAATATTTACCAAGAAAATTGTGAATTAATAAACTAAGATTCTATGAATATAAATTTGAGAATGGAGAGCGAGATTTATTTGTACAATTCTAGGCAGCTGTAGGCGCAGGTGTGTTTGTCTATCACAAGGTGATAGCTGAACGGATTTAATCGAAATTTATAGACAGATTGCTTTATTTTGTGGACAGTGAACTCTCGCAAGTTATTCGTAATTTTCCAATGACGTGGAATAGCACTGGAATAACTGGAATACGGTAAAATTTAAATTGTTTAGTTATTTACTTACTCACCCCCTATTACGTGGGACCTAATACAATGATTGGTGAAATGTGGGTGTTAATTCACCTCTGTCTAACCCTCCGGGGATAAATGCGTGATTATATTATGTATGTATGTACCTATATTTACTTATGACATAAATGGATGTATGGAGCCACACAAGAAGGAGGCTCTGATGCAAGCTTTCCTTTCGGAGAAAGGAAGGGGGCACTCGCTCCCATAAAAACAATAAATAAGGCAAATCATTAAGAGAAGAAGGTAAACCCTGGGCTCCAAGGTGGAAGCCAGAAAAACATACCTACCTATACATAAAATAAACTAGTTTCTATTTCATGTAAACACTAGTCGACCCGCCCGGCTTACCCGTGGCTTATTTTGAAACGCTCAAAGAGCAAAAAAAAGATATGCTTTTTTTTGCTCTTTGAGCTCGTTTTTTTAGTCTTCAAATAATGTATGAGAATCTGCCGGACTTTTTGACATTTATCATTACTGCTTCGTTTCCTTAAGTCGTAGCGTGATGATAATGTAGCCTATAACCTTCCTCGATAAACGGATTATATAACACAAAAATAATTTTTCAGTTCGATCCATTAGTTCCCGAGATTAGCACGTTCAAGAAACAAACTCTTTAGCTTTATAATATTAAAGTACAGATATAGAACACTTCTACTCGTAATATGTAACTACAATTTTCTTACATTTTCTCTACATTTCTTTATTCAAATCATCTTAAATTACACCTTGGGCACAGTTTACCCATTTTATATACAATACGCATGAAACATTCTCAGATTGCGTGTGAGGTAAAAGTTCACGAAAAAGCCGTTTATCCCTAACACATTATAATGTCGGCCCGTAGTATCGATCGTACTTCAATCACGTACTTCCGAACGCTATACAGAGGTGTTCAGGAACAATCAGTGGCTGTATTAGTGTAGCAAATACTTAGGATTATATGCAGAGAGCGAACGCTAGTAGAATATTAATCAGTAGGTTGAGAAACTTTATTGTATTCGGATGTAGGCGTAAGGTATGTAACTATCTTTATTTAGTGATTTAAAATTATAGTTAAAAATTAGATCAATCAGTCAATTCAATCAGTTAACCTATCGCAGTCCTCTGCTGGATATAGGCTTCTCCCAATGTTGGGAGGCTTTGGCCTAGTTACTGTTTCCTACCAACAACTTTAGGGGTCAAGTCAACCTCACCGGATACATAAACAACGTCAGGGGCACTTAGCTCCTCCTTTTATTTTAGGGATTTGAGGTCAGATGACATTCGTTCTAATAAAAACCGAAAATCAATAAACCAATCAAAAATAATAACCGGAAAAGCTTGTAGCTAGGAGGATGATGTTGGTAAAAGGAATTTAAATGAAATAACATTTTCATTTTGGTGTTAGCTTTTTAAATATTTTAATAAAGTAAGTAGAATCTAGCGAGAAATATTCGAGATTATAGCGAGAGCCATTTAAAGCGAGAAAATATAAGCTCTTAGATTTATTACGACACTTGTATTAGTGTGAAATTTAGTTGAGTTTAACGTACTAGTTTTATAACTATATACTAATAACACGTAATGTCGTATTGTATTACTATTTATAAAGTAGTACGATAAAGGCAATGAGTTGCAATGAGTTTAACCGTTCGGTAGCAATCTCACCGTTGATCCTGTGTGAGGGGGATGCCGCGATGTTCAATGGCGTATATTGCTATCGGCAGCGCTCGTAAACCTTCACAAAGGTCTTACATGACACAAAAGTATAGTGTGGGACGTACACCCACTAGATGAACCTCTGTAGTCATGCCTTTGTATTGAAGATAAATCGGCTTATTGTGATAATATTTCGATAAAAGCCTATCAATGGTGAGCATTTCATGGCTGAGATTATTTTGATGTTGATAAATAATATGTATCTATTTTTAAGAAATGTATTTATGACATGCAACAATGAGAGGTAGGTACAATTAGGGTTAACATTCAATCTCACAAAATCGATCTCATATAAATTACTTATACAGACTAATTGACTTCCGATCAGCGCAGAACTTTACGGGAGCGGAATCATTTGCCAAAATTGTCTTTTTATTGTGAACATTCACAATGAAGATTTTTTTGGAAATTTCGCCCTAACGCACTAAACTTTCCTTTGTGAATCCGGGATGGCTAATAGTGTGACATCATTTTATCATTTTTGTTGAATAAAAGCGAACATGTAATGCGTAGGGATGAAAGTAATGTCGTAAGGAAGGCAATAACTATGGAAGTAGATGGCTACAAGGGGAGAGGAAGACCTAAAAGGAGATGGATGGATTGTGTGAAAGATGATATGGTTAGGAAGGGAGTGAATGTTGAGATGACTGCAATCCGAGATGAATGGAAAAACACACATGTTGCGCCGACCCCAAATAAACTTGGGATAAGGGCAGGAGGATGATGATGATGACGAAGGAGTTACTATTGTTTAAGAAACTCAACTGCAGCAAAGCTAACGACAATTAAAACACAGAAAGACTGACTATCTATAATGGTATTTACAAACTGCCAACAAACCTATGAGCCAGTAGGTACTTTAGTTAATAAAGTAACAGCTGCTCATGTCATTAGTACTTTATTACAGGACATGAAAATTAACGACAATACGCAATGACTTGCGTAATTAACGTTCCGAATGCGGGTAGCGCTCCAAAACTATGCCACTTAAAATTTTAAAAGCTTTTCACTGAATTATGTCCAATAATATTATTTTATGCCGCACTCAAATAAAAGTAGTTTTAGTAGTTCTTCTTATTTTATTATTTAAAAACCTGGCGATTTATGTTTCAGTTACTTTTAGCAGCCATGGTTATAAGAAGACTCAAGGTGTTTTTCAACCAGAGATTTGCTGAAGAATGTTGAAGCTAAGCAACGTATCTACGTGGAGTTTCCACTGATACTGCTGACCTTTTCATAACTTCAGTTCATTACTCCAATTGGTGGGTTATAATATCACGTCATCGTTAACCAATCAGCAATCAGCATGATCTATTATGCATAATCGTAATAGAATCAGTTAAATTCGCCGCGTGATTCCCGGCAGAATTACATTTGGGCTACCCCATCTCTTCTCATGCGGTATCGTACAAGGCGACTTAGGGATAGCCCAATGACTATTTAACATCAAACAGATATATACAGCCCAGACTTCAGAAGAATAGCTCGAGTCAACAATAATGCCTAGAACACGGCAATATGCTCACCCCCTATCACGTGAGACCCTATTAGGTGAAATGTGGGTGTTAATTCACCTCTGCTTAACCCTCCGGGCATAGGCGTGATTATATGTATATATGTAGAATCAGTTAAAATAATTTTGCTTTCAATATGCAATATTCACGTTAACTTTAGGCAATATAATTAAGTCTGTTACGACTTTTAATTCTTACCAACAGCTCAAACGTAAACCTAATACAATTTATCAACATTTGTTTGCATTATAAATAATTGTCATATTTAAGTAGAAACATTAATATCTGGGGTTGTATTAATATTAATGGGGGTACGTTTCAACGATAGCGTCCCTTATCCCTCGCCTAAATAACGTTGTAACAAACAAACTGCTTCACAACACGTTTATAACTTTGCTTTATATATACAATTTACTGGAGGAATGTGTTCTACTCTAAATAGGTACTATACTGTTATTTTATTAGTTAACAACATACATAGGTACGATAGTTTCATGTCTGGAGGGAAGAAGACAAGTGTACCTACAACTTTATATTAAAAGGTCTTTTAAAGGTTGCCTGGAAGAGATCGCAATTGGTGATAAGGTTGCACCATTGTACATCTTGCTGTTCATACTGTTATTTTTTGTTGTCTTACGGCCGTTCCTTATAACGTATCTACCCGCAGTTTTGACATTCTAAAGAACAAAAACGTCATCAATCTCTATAGGATAGCGATCTACCTCTAACTGCAGGTGAGTTACTGGGAACGGCTGTTATTGCGTACAATAGGTAGTTATCTATCTTCTCTTTTACTGAATATGTTTTACAAATCAATCTTTTAAAAGTAGAACAAAACTGTTCTGGATTACAGTCAATGCATATATAGGCAACAACTGTTTTAAAAGATAAGAGCCGCTTCACCTAAAGAAAATTACAGTTCAGCAGTACCTGCTAGGTCAAGAGTAGTCTAGTATTAGTCAAGTAAGTACTTAATGCTGTGTATTTGCTGGTGATTTCGGTGAACAGAACTCGTTGGAAAGAGGTATTCTAACTCATTCTAAAGAGCCCTGCCTTATAACAAGGTACCTACATCATATAAGTACCTATATACGTAAAAGTTGATGTGGTGCTCGTTTTTATTGACCTTGAGGTCGTATTATTTAAGTGTCTGTGCGAGGTTTGTGTCTTGATGGTTCGGACCATTTGGTTATGTCATTACCAGTGAAGGCCTTCGATATATTAGAAATTGCTTCACGTATTCTTAAAGATTTTTATTACCATAATATATCACGTACTACCCTTACTATCTAGGTATATAAAAGTTACTAGATTTTCCCATTGAGATAACTTTCAGAATCCCTAAATCCCTACTATATCCCTACTATATAATATATAATATAATATTTTATAATATAATATATAATATTTATAATATTTATAATAATATTATATTATTATTTTTATTATTTATATTTTATATTTTATTTTTTATATTATATTATATTATATATATTATATATTTATATATATATATTATATATATATATATATATTATATATTTATTTTATATATATTATATATATATATATTTATTTATATATATTATTATATTTATATATATAATATTATAATATAATAATAATAATAATATAATAATAATATAATAATATAATAATAATAATAATAATAATAATAATAATAATAATAATAATAATAATAATAATAATAATAATATAATAATAATATAATAATATATAATATAATAATATATAATATAATAATATAATATAATAATATATAATATATAATATATATAATAATATAATAATATAATATAATATAATAATATATAATATAATATAATAATATAATAATATAATAATAATATAATATATATAATATATATATATATATATATTATATATTATATATATATATATATATATTATAAATGTGAAAGTAACTCTGTCTGTCTGTCTGTCTGTCTGTCTGTCTGTCTGTCTCGCTTTCACGCCCAAACCACTGAACCGATTTTGATGAAATTTGGTATAGGGGTAGATTAGACCTTGAGAAAGGACATAGGCTATATTTGGTCGCGATAACCGACATCCACGCGGGCGGAGCCGCGGGCAAAAGCTAGTGTTAATATATATTGCTTCTGAATTTCATAAATGTTACCAACGAAATATTACTCGTTCATTCATAAATCAATCCATGAATTAGCCTATCGCAGTCCACTAATGGACCTAGGCCTCTTCCAGTGTACACCATTTCTCCCGATCCTCCGCCTACCGCATCCAGTCTATCCCAGCCACGTTATTTATGTCGTCAGTCCATATGGCTCACTCATTGCCAACCAACTATTAGCTAATCTGTGGTTGTGTTGAGGCTATCTGAGTTTGTCATTGGTCATTACTACTTTCTAGCAAGCTCAAAACGAATACAACATAACTTGCCTATTGGAAAATTGAAAAACATTTACAAATTCCACATTCATTTCTGGTTTACTGCTTATCAAATCACACATGTAGCACACTAATAACAGGTAAAACTACCACCAATAACATTACTACTATACAGTATGTCGTGACCACAGTACTAAAGAATTCAAGCGAACCGGTAAATAAAACGTAACCCGAGAATTCTTTGTAACGTTACTTTTATTTCACTCGATACAGTTGCGTGGCAATATACTTGTGAGTAAGACTATCGTGATTACTATTTTATGACGTGCCGTGAATAGGTATAATTATTGTAACAGTTCTTACTGCTCTTTACATGATATCTTGTAGATGTATAATGATTCTCTTACATATTATTAGGCGTGAATTATACAGAAAAGAGGAGCTTAAGGTAAGGCTACGAGACGATGCGATGCGTCAATATTTTGGTGGACCTTGTTTTGATAGTAGAAGTAGTTGTGATAGTAGTAGTTTCTTGCACGCTGGAGGCACAAGTTCATCTACTTTTCTAACAGATTTTTGATAACCAGCTACGAACGTGGAATTTTTGGAGAATGCCGTGAGGCGAATCCGGTCAGGTTTAAAAATAGAAATATTCTGGAAAGGTACAAGTGTTGTAAGTAAGTTCCACCAAGCGCCATCAATCTCCAGTACAAACAAGAATTAAACTATCGTTTTCATAACCAACTGGCATAGCCAGTTACAATTTATTTTCGTATTGGCAAGTGCGTTAGCACGCCTCTAGTTCGTCTTAAAAACGTCTTTAGTTCACTTTGAGCTCGCCTTTTCTATATATATTTCATGCCTTAGATATTTCGTTACCACGTACAATGTGAAATAGATACAAGTATAATAGTTTTCATATTTATTTCAAACGTGAAATGTACTGAGTACAACTTATGAAAGCCCTACTTTTGTAGGGCTATTGAATGACTCGTTTTATGGACAACATTTCAAAGTTAAATTAAAAGAGAACTTCATAACTAGCACTTTTCCCTTTTCAAAGGTTGGTTTTCTCGTTGCCCGGCAATATCCTGGAGCAAAAATACGAAGTGGGTTTTAATGAACTGAACCTTATACGAGTTCTGTTTCTGTGTGCTTTCGAAATATTTTAGTTCTATACCTGTATGCCTATCTCTGCATGTTATCAAGTTTTGATACATTTTTGTAATAGAGGCATTATGATTACTTTTGATGTCCGAAAATATAGTAAGTAGGGTGCTGGGCAAAAGAACCTTCCAATGGCACAATTTGACTAGTGGAACTGGCAAAGCCTTTCTTCTTTCCTTTGAAATGATGTTCTTGTAATTCCCTTAGTGACTCTTTGATTATCAGAGTACACTGTGAAAAAACAGTATGAGCCCCTCACTTTCTCTGTATTCTTTACAGCCCGAATTAGTTTGAATGGGGCAGACAGAGAAACGGACTATCATCTGGCCAGACAGGTAATTCTATACATTGTGTTGGCGGGCTACAACCTTCATCAGTTGCAACCTAAGGTCGTTTCGTCACTAGCTTTAATTTGCTTCGAAGCCCCTGTACATCCATTGAGCAAGCACCTTTAAAAAGAAATAATTACGTATATAAGCCGCTTTCAAAGCAAAGTCATTCAAGCAATTTTGAACATAAAATCATTTTATTTTAATTAGTCTAGTGGGAACGTTGGGTGCTTCAAATTTTATGTAAGTACTTACTTTATATTTTACGCTGGCAAAATGTGTGCTTTATGGATTCATTAAGAAGTAAAGCATATCGTTAAGGATGTAAAGGAGCAATGACGTAGTTACGACCACGCCTAATTAATAAGCGTTACCGTAGATATGAATATAACGTATGTGCAGACTGCCAGGTGACGCAATATACCTTTTTTTTAGGGTACACTACATAAATACGAAAAGCTTTATTCCGAAAGTTACAATCACGAATTTCAAAATTCCGAAATTCATAATTCCGAAACATTCAAAATTCCGAAAGTCAGATATCCGATGTATTATAAATCCTATTTATTGAAAACCCGAATTTCAAAATTCCTAATGATTATAACTGCGAATATTAGAATTCCGAATTTGAAGATACCGAACCATTACAATTCCGAATTATTAATAATCCGAAATATCATAAATACGAATTCCGATTATCAAAATTCCGAAACAACATAAACCCGACAATCAAGCGCCTTGTAAACCTGCATGAGGTAAGTCGGATAGTTGCTATTCTCGGGGTATACGAGATAAACATGAAATAGAATTATTGAACTATTATTTTAATTTACTTATGCTAATGATTACAAAATACACGTTGCCATACAACTTTCAGCAACAATCATGCATGCAGGCAAGCATGCATGCAGGCAAGCATGCATGCAGGCAAGCATGCATTCAGGCAAGCATGCATTCAGGCAAGCATACATTCTGGCAAGCATGCAGGCAAGCATGCAGGCAAGCATGCAGGCATGCATTAGTTTCGCTCTTCTCCGGCGCTACGGGATGTGCAGTCCTTCCGCCCTTGCGTAACAAAGTTCGGGCACCCATGCTCGCTTCCGCAGCTTCGGCTTGCTGGTCGCCTTCGGCGACCAGCCTCAGCCGCTCCAGCTCGCCCGGCCGCCTGAGCTTCGTTACTGCGGGCGAGGACTGCCCTCCCTCCGCGCCTCCGGTTTTTAAATAACACCCTAGTGTAGGGCAAACAAGTACTACGGCAGTAGGACCACGGCAAGTCGGGTTTGGCTTAATTTGTATACGTAATAATTGGCGAGAAAATTAATTTATTAGTATAAAAAATCAACTCTAAATGCGCAACATGTCAAATCATTTTAACTTTTCCCTATTTTTGATACAAATTTTCAATTTGAGCAATGAATTTTCGGAAATCTGAAATTCGGAATAACGTTTTTCGGGCCAATAATAGTACGGACTTTTAATTATTCGTAAAAATGAAATTCGGAAGGATGAACATTCGTATTTATAACTTTCGGATAAATAAATATCGTGTTTTTGAATACTCGGAGTTTTGTTTCTTAGGAATTATAATATTCGGCATTTAGAAAATCGGAATATTGAAATTCGGAATTAAATATTTCGGAATTGTTGGGTGTTCCCTTTTTTTATCGTGCGAAAAATCCCCATGGATACCTCCCCCGCCGGATCGGGAGGAGGCGGTTATGTCGGACTCGAACCGACTAAAACGCACGCCGTCTGTGGGCCGTCAGTTGAGATTTTCGTAGCCATATCCCTCGCACCCCGGCCGACCCAGGGCCACATCTCGCGATCTGGCCCTCTTCCAGTGTGGGCACCACAGATGCCTCAACTCACCCCCGGGTATGACAAGCGGCTCCACCCGTCACCCTCAGGCCCAAGGTGACGCAATATACCAGAAACTTAAACACAACATTATAAATTTCCAAAATGCCATAAAGGCAAAACGATAAATTGCTTCTCTTGCAATTAAATAAATGATTGATAGATTCACTGTTCATAAAATATTATGCAGATTGTGCGATGCAATAATCAAATCGAGTATCGTACATTGCGCGTGGTCAGCAGTATACGCCCATCCGCGCAATTTCACCATGTCATTCAATCACTATCATTACGACAATCAAATAGTTCGAGTATACTATCATATTGTCAATGAGATAAATAAATAGTTCGAGTATACTATCATATTGTTCGAGTATACTATCATATTGTCGATGCATGCATGCAAAAGACAGTTATTCTTAATTTCACCTTTTATTTATCACCTCTGTAGGAGTGTAGCTCGTACAGAGATTAACTGAGCCTTTGAAATGTCCTCCATTTCTGTGATGGTCGTGATTTCTGACATCAATAACTCTAAAATAGCCTAGGAAATAATGTTTCGGTTATCGAGCGTATCAACACAATGGACTTACAGGCGTTCCATGGAAGTGCGCTCAGTTCTCGTGTACCCGGAAGTTACCCGGGCTGTTAAACTGAACGTTCCTTTGAACATCAAACGTGTAGGTACCTATTTTTAAAGTGCAGAATATAGCAAATGGAAGGTGATTTTATTTTCAGATTATACCTGGTGATACATACAACCTCACAGACTTTCATTTTTCTATTTTTTAATTATTATTATTAGTTTGACCAGGAAGCAACCCACCTGCAATATATTATTTTGATTTTTGAAAGCCGCGATGTTCCTGCAAGCTCTGTCTATATAATATGATCAATGACGTATTTATGTTAGCACGCAGTTATTATAATAATAAGTAAATACATATTTAAAAAAATATGTTCTAATGTCAGTTATATTACCTGAGTAGCTCCAATTTCAAGAATCCTCTCAAGATATTAATTTTCTAAAAGTTCTTAGAGGTTTCTCAAAGAAACCTTGCGATATTATTAGACATAAAATAAGATGATTGCTTTATGTTATTTTATAGATATAGGTTTTTCTTATTTTTAGAGCTAATATTTCAAAAGCCTAAAATAAATTCGTAGTTAATTTTAGTATCTATTATAAGAACAAAACAATTGTATACCAACGACATAAAACAAAAAAAAATGTTGAGTAGGTGCGACTCGGAAAGATAAAGTTCATAGTAAATATAATATTATAAGACACTGGTCAGGTACACTAATATAATATTATAACAAATCTACTTACACCCAACTATAACAAGCGTTTCAAGAGAAAGGATAATATCTCTTGATTCAAATAAAGAGTTGATGTCTTCACTAGAAGGCACACTTTAAAAATGCAAACACCTTCACTACATCCGCTGAAAGCACAATGCTGATATCAATAACACAAAAAAAAATATCATAAGAGGTAAGCTGACATACTGATAAAGCCACGACAATTCATCGATTTATCGGTTCAATCATCGGTTCAAGTTTGGACCTGGCTGTTGACTTTTACGATTTGAGTTCAAAATTTTTCCACACTATTATGAACTCTGTTCTGTGCTATATGGGTGAAATTTTAAAATAATAAATAATAAATAAATAAATAAATATTCTACAACATTCTACACAACGCTATCTAGACCCATGGTAAGCTTAATTAGCTTGTGTTATGGAATCTAGAATGCGGATATAAATATGTACTTAGATACTTTTTTTTTGTAAATACATACATATTATACATAGAAACACCCAGACCAATGCAAATATTTATATTCAAGCATACAAATATTGGCACTGAGCGGGGATCGAACCCGCGCCTCCTGCGTAGCAGCCGCGTTCACTACCGCTACGCCACAGAGGCAGTCAATAAAACATAGTATACTTCGCGACACATATCTTGGACCTAAATCGCGAGGCAAGCGAGGCCCTAGTGTGCGCGGATTGTTTTGTAATAATCTATTTGAGCTCGTCTACCTCAGTAGTGGACCTACTATACGTGGGACCTAATATAATGATTGGTGAAATATGGGTTTTAATTCACTTCTGCTTAACCCTCCATGCATAAAGGCGTGATTGTATGTATGAATGTCAGTAAGCTTCAGAGAAAAGGAAACCCCTTGTTAATGATATGAAAGCATGAGGGGGTCTGTTTTCTCTGACGCTGACTGTACCACAGTAGCACCCTGTACAATCCTCTAAAGACACCCAAGAAACGTGTACTGCGCATATAAAGCACATTTTGGACACATTTTAGGTCGAAAATATAAGTCCCGAGTTATATGCGAGTTTGTATTCCCTTTGAACTACTCACTAAGAATAGTTGGTAAGAAATAACTTGTGCGTTGTAATGATTGAATGAACATTTAGCTCAATTACTAAGTTTGCCTTATACCACAACTTTGCACGAACCGATTTCAGTTCAGAACCGTATTGTGTAAGTATCTATATAAATGAAGTGATTATGTACTACGTACGTTAGGTATTAATATTGCAGGCTTCATATATTATGGTCTGTAATGGTGACCCCCCTTTCCTAAAACTTTAACCTTAGCTTACTATCAGACGAAGTGAAGTCATATTGACGTCGACAGTCAAATTGTCATATTGTCCAAATCCATACCAATATTATAAATGCGAAAGTAACTCTGTCTGTCTGTTACGCTTCCACGGTTAAACCACTGAACTGATCTTGAAGAAATTTAGTATAGAGATAGATTAGACCTTGAGAAATGACATAGCCCATGTTTGGTCGCGATAACCGCTAACCATGCGGGCGGAGTCGCAAGCGACAGCTAGTTTAATATTAAAAATTATTATAATCGTATCTAGTCTAAACGAGATAGAGCTATAAATACAACATGTCATCACTCAATGCATACTTATTAAACTATAAAGTCCCCCAATAATAGTTTTTCTCATATCCTTGCCATGTACAGACAGTGATCATGTATAAATGACTAGAGTTGAATTTCATTGGAAAAGAAAGTCGTCAGTTGATCCATGAGGAAAATGGGGTATTATTATGTCTTGTCACGACTGGGTCGAATAACATTGTATAAAGGTGGATTTTCCATTGTTATATTTTCGGGGTTTCGGTATTATTATTCCTCTAAAACGGTTTTAAGCGCGTGATAAAAGTATCTTAGACAGCCCCTGTGGCGTGACGGTAGTGAATGCGGCCGCTATGCAGGAGGCGCGGGTTCGATCCCTGTTCAGTGCAAATATGAATATGGGTATTTGCATTGGTCTGGTCGTGACCACGTTAGCACGTTAGGAGAGCACACTAGGCCGTCGTCGGTCCCAGTTGTCATACGAACATCTATGGCAGTCGTTACGGGTAGTTGGGGCCCTAAAAGTTCAACAATTGGTCTACCTGCAAAGCTTCAATATCGCCATTGGGTTGTGGGGGTCATATGGCAGTCACTTCACGGAAAATATTGAAATTCAGCCAAATCCGTCGTTTACACTGGTAAAACGCACCTCGGACTCAGAGGTGAATACTTCGGATACGACCAGAATTAACGCTAAGATGATGAAGATGAAATTAATCTACACATGTTGTGTACTCTTCAAACCCTAGAAAATTTCTCGATCGGCGGGTTCATTTTATAACACGATATATTATATGATAAAGATGGTTTTATCCATTGTTCGCGTCGGCTTTTAACCCAATTACAGTACCTGCACTGCAGTCAAGTTATAGGATATTTTAGGAATTTATTCATCTAATTAAATCGAGACCCGGGAAGCTACTTATTTATGCAGGGTGAATCTTTCAACTGGACACGGATTTAAACCCGCGACCACTCAACCGTAAACCAATTCCTTAAAGCATACAGGGTGGCCCTGTAAGTGACTAGTCGTAGGTACAAGTCATGGCTCAGCGATTCACTTTTTCCATCCTTAATTGATTTGAATAGTTAGCTTACTAATTGCTTTAAAATTTCATCCAAGTCAAATCCTTTTAGTCATTGTCACTTTCTTTCCAAAATACTTTAAAAGAATTTGCCACAACTTTCAACTTTTCAAGAATCTTTAAAACACAAAATTTGCCGAAACAATGTTTTGGTTTCATTGAAGCGATCCTATTATCTCCCTAATGGTTTTAGTATATCGCTGATAGGCAAACTTGTTTCAGAATAAATAGGGGTAATTTGTTACCCGACCCCATTGGAAGGACCTATGAACTTGAACAGACCCTTCAGACTAACCTTGATTCGGAGAGAATAAGGGTGAGAAGATCGTTCGCTTAAAATATTGCTTCTGAAAAAAACAATCTTGTTCTTTGTTCAAGTTACATCAATCACTGAAAGTAATATGAGGCCATTTTGAAAAATCTTCACCCTATTAATAGTTTAATTTTCAATTAATCTTTGTTCGGAAGAGTGACTTGTAATTTGTTTATCAATAAACAAATTGTAAAAGTTTGCGAAGTGAAGTTTTGGTAGATTAGTGATTCCCTTGGTCGGGTGGGGCGTGATGGAAATGCCAGAGAGAGAATCTCTAAAAACAATGTCGGTACAAATTCGACATAACTACTCCCGTTGGCTCTTGGTTTTTTATAAATACGTAGAGATTTCCGTACTATAAAAAAAAATAAGGAAAAGGTTGAGGAGCAAGCCTTACAATTTTATTGAGATGTTCCAGTTTCGAATCCTGGCTAACCTACTGTCGATATATTCTGTTATAGCTCACTCTTAACCCAAGTAATATTATTATGATTTTGCCTTGTCACGACTTGTTGCAACGCACTCGAAACGTCGCGTCGGCAAAAGTAAATTCCATAATAGTTAATCGTGATAAGTCTTGATGTGACATCAAAACTTGAAACTATGAAAAACAAACTATACCAACGTAATAATTCAATGATTACGTTATTGATTTCTACATTCATAAATATCAGAATGTTTTTACTTACTTTACTTCACGACCTAAAATAAGTTAGTGTTTACAACAATTTATTTCACCAACTATGTTTTTTCTGTCCCATATACGATACAGTACACACTGTAAAATAAAAAAATAAAAAATATTTATTTACATAATAAACGCGAACACCAGTTTTATTACGTCACGCAGTTAATCCGACGCAACGCCGCAACTGTTTCGTTTGCCACAAAATTAATTGTAGCATGGTTGTTGTTGCTTACTTAACTTGAGTATACTTAAAGTTTTAATAACTTCACCGTATTTTGAATCAATCTTAATTATTGTTTAAATAACAATACCTTGGAACGAGTTTGTCGTTTAGATACTAAAACTGATTACATTGTTTGTGGATTAAATTGATTTCGCGGTTGGTTAAACAGCTTAAACAGATTAAAAGACAGCAGCACAGCAAAAAGTTGTATATACTAGCTCGCGACTTCACCAGCGTAAAATATTGATACCGACCGGTAACCCATGTGAACTACAATGTGCCAAAATTCAGCACAATCCGTCCAGCTATAAGAGCATGATTGAATAACAAACATTCAAACATCTTCACAAACTTTCACATGAATATTAGCAGACCGGGTCTCAGTTTCACCTGGGTATAAATTCGAAATAAGAACAGAAATACGCAATGGAAAATAATTACATACGAATTTCTAGACAAAACGCTACAGTGTGCTACGACAGCGTAGCACTCGAAAGGTTAACGGTACTACGTACTACTACGTCGTAGCTACTTTGTAGTGCCTACGACGCTTATTTACACACGTAATGAGGTGGGATCAACCACTTAATATACTCTTCAAGGCTAGAAGAGGTGAGACGCTTTAGCTACAACCTTAGTTTCTAACAATATATTAACTTGAAACAATGTTGGATTAACAATCTAATATTCAGATTCAGATATAACAAGGTCAATGGGGTCAGATGTAGTATTAAACAAGATTTATTAAGAGCAATTAGTTCTGTATCAAGATTTAGAAATGGCTCACATTTTGTTCAATTAAATGAAACAGAATATTATAATATATGGTCGATATAATTGTATGAATTATTATCAATTAAATGAAATTGATGTGGTTGGAAGATTAGAAGACTGAAAAATGTATATTCTAACGTCTGGCGTCAGAGTCAATAGACCGCAGGTGAAATTGCGAGCTGCATGATTTTTCTCAGCCAAAATTTCCTATGACAACAATTGGCAGCAACAACGCACCCCAAGAAGTTTAAACTCTAAAATTTTCTGTCATTTTCAGTTCTGTCGGAACCAGTGACCCTATAACCCGATTAGTGCCGGCTTGCTCTGCAAAGGGAACCCGTGCTAGTGATTATTCTGAAATTCAGTGCCTGAAATCAGAAGACCCAGATACGAAAATTGCTATGGTCGTTCGAGGTAAGGTAAAATTTCACCGACTTCATTTGTGAAAAAATTCAAGCTTCGCCTCTGGTCGCCACTCTTGAAATGCTACTGTTCTTTTTATCGAATAAGCGATGTTTTGAAGATGTGCCCGTTATTTGTAAAATCGACCACACGACTGAATTGCGTCTTCATAAAATGTTCGCATTAAATTTCATATCAATTCTTAAATTGCCAATGCTCAATGCCATCAAATAGCAGAACGCAATCTTTATCGCCTTGATATCTCATAAATATTGTAATAGTTCTATTAGTTTTGACATGACTACCTACTGTGGCTGAAGCATTTATTAGATCCACTCGTTTATGCAATGCAATATTTTTGTAAGGTTTTTTTTGTCTTTTTTCGTCATTTTGAATAGGACTGTAATGTCCAGATCTAATGCTAGTACTAGTATCTGTTTTGTGTCTATTGTCAAGAAATATATAGAAATCGACTGGGTATTTTATTCGAGACATGCTTCCACACCAAGCTTCGGAAAGTAACCGTCTATAGAGATGTCACTCTCTTATATCGTTCTACCCGCAGTGTCACTATATTGTTCCATTTGCACAAACACTACAAGGACACTAATGTACTTTTCCACAGTATTTTATTTTTAATCCGACAGATTTCGCCTCACGGCAACGGTAAAACAGGGTTAAAAAATAAAATAATATGGAAAAACCCAAGTGTTTTATTCAATATGTGTAGCAAGTTCATCCAAATGACTTCGATCAACAGTTTAACCGTCTTATTAGACCCTTTCTTATTTATTTTTTGAAGATCGTCAAAGCAACATCATTTTAGGGTGTATTCAGCATCTAGAATGGAATCCCGTACTTTCTGAATTCACCCTAGCTTCTTACCAGCAGGGTATAGTCAATTGGTGGGATATTACAAAAAGAACCATTTATTTTCTCGTTAAGCCTTAAAAATTGTTTACAGTGTGTCTCACTGCAATGATTGACGCTAAAAATATGGAAGAATGGGGTTATACATAATATTAAATTAGTGCGAGAACTTTTATAACGTGATTCAGGATTAATAGTTACTAAAAGTGCAATCTGTTTTCGATAGATGGCGGTATTACAATTTTTCATCATGTACGAGAGGTATCACAGTGAATTAAAAGCTACTCACTTATGCCGTTCAATTTAATCTTCATTAATTAACTCTTAAGCCTATAGACATACAACTGAAATTAGTTTGCACAATTGATTGCAGTACCATAATGAACTCTCTATAGCCAGTATGTGTACCGCAACAGAATTCAATTCCGCTATGATACAGACAAGCCACTGCACAATTAACTGCGTCTCGTTAGATGTCACATGGTCAATGTAACATGTTAGCTTGTCGGCTAGCTGGCAAATAGAGGGGCTCATACAGAGGATTAACATACATGTATATAAAGGAAGTACGTACAGTTTGAGGACTTGGAGATTGGAGCATGAAATGCGTTTTGTATTTGGTACACAGACCATACATATGGTTGGATTTTCTTGTTTAAGTTAAAATTTTGTTGCATATTATGTAATAGTGGATTGTATAAGTTGAATTGTATTGTTATCATTGTGTCATATAATAAAAATATTATAGTATGCGTTATTTATGTCCAAGCGAAATGTAACTTGAAGTATTGGTTCTAGAATGAAAATACATAATTATATATTGTGTAGAATCTTCCTGATACAAATGAACCCGTTCATGTTGTATGCAAATTTTTACTTGTACTGAACATGAATATAGCTTGCGACTTCTAAAATAGCAGGCAAACTCGCTACCGTTTCGCCACACGGTTTGAAGATAATATCGACCTAGATACTTACAATCATAATATAATTACAAGATGGACGACTAATTAAGAAGATACTTACTAATTATAAGTAGCCTAACTTATAAGACTCTTGTATTAATTGTACAAGAGCCCTATTAAATTGAGTTTAGATGAGATTTTTTATCTCGCCCAATAAACTCTTCATTTTCATTAGGAAATTAACACAACTTTGCGAGTAAGCTTCTTAAAGTGAATTTAAAATAAAGTTACGTATTTTTGTTCTAAAATACGCTCAAACCGGGTAGTAGTAAATATGATTTTTACTATACAATGCAATCAAAATGCAAATTAGTTCCATGGTACTCCAGATTATAGATGCTGTGGCTATGAATAAATGAGCAAAAACTAAGCTATAATGACTTCCTTGCAGACAAGGTCCCGCCGCCTAAAGTAGAATATTCAGAAATGTTTGTTCTCTGTCGATTTTCATCATATATTTGATCGTACCGAGTTCTTCCGTAATATTGTATTAGAAGTACTCATATATTGTGCCTACGACACAATTTTATTTAGGGATAGGGCTGTTCTATCAATAGTAAACATACAGCCCATGAGTATGTGCCCGCTTGACGGCAATAGGGTCGCCCCCTATTATGTTGGACCGAAAATCAGTTGACGAAAGTTTGGGGATTACTTCGGGGATTTACAGGCGTGAGTAATATGTATGTATAGTACTCATATACTTCCGACTTTCCGACTTCGATGTGAAGTGTAACTATATTGTATTGTAAGGTAAAAACAGACTTTGTACACCATACTATCCAAACATAGACTCGAACTCTTTTCTCTACCAAATGGTTGCCTGTAAGAGACTGCCTCAGGTGATAAGGTCGCCTATTGTATATACCCACAATGTACTACCCAATCCTACTAGTCCTACTAATATTATAAATGTGAAAGTTTGTGAGAATGGATGTGTGGATGTGTGGATGTTTGTTACTCTTTCACGCATAAACGGCTGGACCGATTTGGTTGAAATTTGGTATGTATATAGGTTATACCCTGGATTAACATATAGGCTATATATCAGCGATGAACGGGATCAGAATTCCAGGCGGGCGGAGCCGCGGGCAACAGCTAGCAATTCATGTTTTCACCTTGGTGTGCAATATAACTATAACAATAATAAGTGCATAATAGGTAGGTACTAGGATCGGAAGGTGTCTTAGACTGGCACCGAATATATAATGTACTGGTGCCGTGTATTTCATTCGATTCAACCAAAATTATTGATTCTATATTCTCTTTGACTCGAAGACTCCCAATAGATGGTTCGACGCCCATACAGTTTTCCCTAAGCTACCTACTATTTGAAGAATTCTTTGTTTTTACGTGTACTATTAATAACGACAGGCTTTAATAAGTAGTCTGTAATGCCTCATGTAAATATACAATGTAGGTATTTTTAAATAGAAGTGTGGACTGGTATAAAAACCATGGAACATGGATTATGGATGATAACAGATAAATTTATGGTTACACAAGCTAACGCTGAAATACCTTTTCTTATTATAAGTATATTTCATATTTTAAATATTGAAAATAAAAATGTATGGCACAGCAGCATTCCTCAATCCTCGAAGGTTTGTATGAATGATGAATATACATAAAATACGAAAATGAAAACTTATCTCACTATACAAAATTATTAGAATATGCCAGAAGGCTTAATTGACACTTTATAATAACGCTACATTTCTAGTCGCTGTAAGATTCAGAGAAAATTAATTTACTCTTAAGGCCCCGAATCAGGTCAGCATCGAAAAATGGGTTTTTTCGAAACCGTTTTTCGTATTAACTATAAAACCTACAGATCTGGAATTTCCATGCCTGCATCTGGATTTCCATAACTTCTCCTTTTCATAAATTAAATAAAAAATGAGGAAATAGTTGAAAAGAGGACCCGAACATGACTCTACTTCTTATGAAACCAAATATTTTCTACAATATGTATCCAAATAATCTAAAATTTCACATATATGTTAAACTAGCTTTTGCCCGCGGCTCCGCCCGCGTGGATGTCGGTTATCGCGACCAAACCTAGCCTATGTCCTTTCTCAAGGTCTAACCTACCTCTATACCAAATTTCATCAAAATCGGTTCAGCGGTTTAGTCGTAAAAGTGAGACAGACAGACAGACAGACAGAGTTACTTTCGCATTTATAATATTAGTAGGGATAAGTGTATAAGCATGACGTGACCTTCTTAGTTAGTAATCGTTGCCTATAAAGATATCTATTAAAATTAGTTTTACCGATTTTTACGGTTCAGATATGAGCGAATGATAAGATAAGATAAAATAAATACGCTTTATTGCACACCAAACATAGGATACATACAGTGATAGAGAGTTGTACAATGGGCGGTCTTATCGCAGATCTGCGATCTCTTCCAGACAACCAGAGTAAGGACTTTATTGCCAGTACAGGTAGTTTACGGTGTACACCAAATCATTGCTAGGTACTTAATACTTGTATCTAGTTTCTACTTGATAATAATAATAAATACCTAATTACACATACATACCATACCTATATACCATACATATAAAAAATACTCAATATACAAATGACCTTGAGCATTTGTATGGTCAAAGTCATTCGTCTATGTAATCACCTTAACAAAGACGTACATTTTATTTTTACACATAGTATTATAGATCTGAATATATTAATTCCCTAACCTACTACATAATATGAAACCTAATTAGCGTTTTAGTAATGGTTTACGTTTTTTGGTAATTAACTATCTAATCGTAGTTCGTTCTAATAAACCAAATTAAACGTAATTACTGTCGATTTAGTATTATTTCAAGAATGAATAATATCTAACATTTTAATTACAACTACGTTTGAAAATTTAATATACTGTTTTATATAAATCAAATATTCTAATTGTATTTAGAGTACCTATAACCATCTAATAAGGGTTCAGTGGATCGATGAAGCTATTATCCTATTGAGCTATATACAACACACACAAAACACAATCGCTTATAAACACGTCATAGTTGACCCGTAGGTCATCATAGTCAATATTAATTTGGAAATTATGATATAGACATTATTCTGGACATGATTCTGGTAACCGAAATCTGGTAGATTTCCCCGAGGTAAATACTTAAATATCACCGTGAAAATACATAAATACACCGTGCAGAGAGTACAACTTGGACAACAAAGACAAGACAATATAACATATAGATTACACGCACCTCAGGGATGACTGTGATATCAAGAACGGTAAAAAAAGGTTAACAAGGAAATCAAAGAACGTAGACTTTTAATGATTACCTCTTCCTTTTTCTTTCTAAATCGATTTATGATTACTTGTTGAGATGTATCCCTACTAATATTATAAATGCGAAAGTAACTCTGTCTGTCTGTCTGTCTGTCTCACTTTTACGACTAAACCGCTGAACCGATTTTGATGAAATTTGGTATAGAGGTAGGTTAGACCTTGAGAAAGGACATAGGCTAGGTTTGGTCGCGATAACCGACATCCACGCGGGTGGAGCCGCGGGCAAAAGCTAGTATATTAATAAATGTATCGCCGGGTTTTTACGGTACGAAGATTCAACGACTAGGACGCATTTACTATGATAAACTAGCTGTTGCCCGCGGCTCCGCCCGCGTGTATGTCGGTTATCGCGACTAAACGTAGCCTATGTGTTATTCTGATGTATCCATACTAATATTATAAATGCGGCAGTAACTCTGTCTGTCTGTCTGTCTGTCTGTTACGCTTTCACGCCTAAACCACTGACCCGATTTTGATGAAATGTGGTATAGAGGTAGATTAGACCTTGAGAAAGGACATATGCGATGTTAGGTCGCGATAACTGATATCCACGCGGGCGGAGCCGCGGGCAAAAGCTAGTAAGCTATATTATTGTAAAGTTTACACTCACACATTAAACACCATTCAGTTGTTTTTACGTGAAAGAGTAACAAACATCCATATCATACCATATTCATACTCACAAACTTTGCGGTTATAAATATTAATAGGATGTGTCTGCAGTATCACGGGTGAGCTTCTTGCCATGCTGCGTAGTCTGTGAAATCGCGCACGCATGTGCAAAATTGTGGTTCATGGAAAGAGGCCCTAATACGCACAGTGAACATTAGTCAGTAGTAAGTCTCGGAAAGTCTTTGAGATTAGGGTGATTAGCTTCTAATCTTGTAAACGCTACCCTTCCCCGGTTCATGTTATGTTCATCTACAAAGTCTCCTAGTAAGTTAGGTTTATACATATTGCTATGAATAATTTTGTATAAACGCGTTTGAGCAGGGGCTGTCTGCCTCGATAGATTTATAAGGGCTGCTATTATTTTTATATTGTATGTTCCATTCGTAGCTTTCTCGCTATCCTACTCATATTATAAATGTGGTTTGATACAGAGATAGGTTATAGTCTGGAATAACATACTTTTTGTTCCAGGAATAAGCACCTTTGGGTTTCGGGAATGGCTTAAAATTCCACGTGGCTGGAGCCGCAGGCATCAGATAGTAATAATATAATATTTACTCTACATTTTTGTCTAAATTATTTACTCGTAAAAATGGTTCAGGAGGCAGTTGCTCTCATAAAAGTCAATCAAACATAGAAACCAAATCATAAAAAAGCTTTGGATACAACCTGAAATGTAAAAAAGAAGGAATGCAATACAAACAATATTCACCAGAATTGTAAATTGTATGCCTTGTTTCGCATACGCTGGAATAGGTAAAAAATGTACGTACGTAAAATTTATTCACATTAACCGAACTTTATTCAAAGCGTACGAAAGCAGAAAAGTTTGTTCAAATTCACCTTTGTAATGAACTTTTTAACTTTCATGATATCACGTATCATCGACGTGTCTACTTCTATATTTAAATATTTTGCACATACGAATTTATTATTATACTGCTATTTTATGTGAGAAGTTCAACTTGTAGTTTTTTTTTTTTGTTAATGTAGCTAAAACATGGGTATGTGTGGGAATGGTCGGTATTTGTGTTCGCTATTGGTCAATTGTTGTATTTGGTCAATATTTAACGTACCTACACGCAAACGTACAAATTCAGGCAAACAACCATTATACAAATGGCAGCCAAATAACAAACCAATAAGCGCCCGCTAAGCGTATGTGGTATTGACCATATTTTTCAAATAGGCAATAAGGCAATACTTCCTATTCCTAATTGTTTATCGTACACTGAAAATAATACACTAAGAAGAAATCATAACAAATACAGAACAGACTGATATAGTCCTTGATTTAAACAGAAAACAATTACAAATAAATAATTACAATAAAAAATTACACGAAAAAGGCGAAAAAAAAGTATAATATCTTAAGAAATCTTTTCTAAGAAAAACCTTTTTTTCAATAGCCGCGTAATATACCAGTAGTTTTATTACTCCAGAGTTAGTTTGGATAACTTTCTGTAACAAAGTTTAATAGGTTGCAAATTAAGACGTCGATTCCTTTTTATCTTTTATACCCCGGAGGCAGTTCCAAATTGACATCAGAGGACCGGAAATAAATACTTTAGTAAGGAGTTTCATCGAAGCTTATTTAGAGAAAATTAGTGAACTTACCCAAGCAAGAATATTATAAGAAGCTATTTTATGAACACAGCTCAGAGAACGGAAGTTATATAATTATGTTGGAGTTACTAAATATCTAATGTCTTAATCGTGTGGTAACGGAAAGAGAATACATAGTATCACGTCCTATCTCATACGAAGGAGTCGTAAGAGGTGACAAACGGAAAAATATGCATTTCAGTATCATGTCATTCTGTTTGTATATCTAATCTACTTATCATTGGGCTTCTCCTTTTAAAAAATAATTGTATTGTATTGTAATCCATTCAAAGGTTGCCTGGAAGAAATCCCTTTAGTCTCAGTAGGCCGGTTGATCGGACTAAATCGCTGTTAGCGATATTTTTATTATTGTGCATTATAGTTGTAAATATAGTCAAATTGTTATCTTATGATACATTTATAGTGTACAATAAAGAATATCTTATCAATATCACTATGAGAGAAGGAAAACCCGAAATAAAACCCTGTACCCTACCCATCAGCCCAGTGTGGAAACAGTAAGCCAAAGTCTCCCAACATTGGGAGAAGTCTATATCCAGCAGTGGACTGCAATAGGCTAATTGATTAAGGCAGGCGGGTCTCAGGGATATTCTTACCAGGGTACACCAGACAAATCTGAGCCACACAGCCTGATGTGCCGAAACACCGTGTGGTTTTAATCAGTTCGAGTCCGACCTACCCACCTCATCGATAGTTC
This sequence comes from Eilema depressum, assembly GCA_914767945.1. NCBI lineage: Eukaryota > Metazoa > Arthropoda > Insecta > Lepidoptera > Erebidae > Eilema > Eilema depressum. Next base: position 15,236,100 of record OU612023.1, on the reverse strand, counting down.
CATATTCCTCTTTCCCTTGACTAAATATTTGCCAACAACTAGCCTCGGACTTCTTATATCAATCGACAAAACAAATATTTATGATGGCAGCAGCCATATGAAAATATTGTCTGACGCACGATCAAGTGTTATTCTTATTTATAGACCTGTCAATCTATTACTTTATCACAATATTTTTCATAAAGTACTTATCTGGAAAAACTAAAGATCTTTGGCTCTATGGCCTCACTAAAATCTAAACCAAGCTAAGAGCGGGGGCACACGATGCGGTGCGGCGCCGCAACGCATCGTGTGCCCCCGCTGTAAGCAGCAAGCACATGGCGAACGAGCTCCTAGCGCAGATTATCTCCTCGAAATAAAAGGTAAAAATCAACCAAATAATGGCCTGGAGCCTATCCCCACAGGAATCAGGCCATTAAATTGCGCTGGTGCTGCACTGCATGGTTGCATACCAGGCCCTGATACTGCTTATTGCTAACCTCTGTCATAACTCGGACGCTGCAAAAAATGCCATTAAATTTAAACTTTACTCTTATGCTGTTAAAGTCAAAAATTTAATGTCATTTTTACAGTTGAATTACAGTGGTTGTCAGTCCTGGATTGACGCTCAAATAAAGAAGAATACTCATAGCCAAAGAGAATTGACCCCATGTACTATGTAAGTGTAATGTTCCTGTGTATAAACGTTTTGAATGTTCCCATAAACAATTTACAAGCTTTTTATATGTCGTTTTGTATTGCTACAACGTGTGTAGTAGTAAAATGTTACTTCATGGCCCTAAAATTTGTCGATAGACTAAGCCATATCCCTTGGAACGTGGCTATAAAATAACAATGTTCTACTTTCGGAAGGCGCAGTTTCTTGGGTACTTAAAAGCTTAGAATAGATCACCACTTTATGACTTAAGTTGGAGCTCAACGGTAGCGTTGAAATTCATTTCTTTAGGTGGAACCACACTTCTTTGATGCCGCCAGGCATTATTTACCGAAATATTTGTAATGTAAGCAATCAAAAATATGTCATCCGTTAGTAGCGAAGAGTGAAAACATTCAAAAGGGAAGCCGGTGACAAAATAAATTACCTCTTGTAGAATAACCATAGCCATTTTGTATGCTATTCTGAACGTTCCATTTTTATATATATTCAGTTATAGATATTATTATTATGTATATTTATCTATTAGACTTAGATTATAATTTAAACATATCTACCACAGCTTCCCTTTGCAGAGCAAGTCGGCAGGAATCGAATCACACTATCATCCACACTTTATACCAAAAAATCCAAATATATTTACTGCTGCAGCGGTTGCCCTGGTTTGTACTAGCGGCTTATTTGCGTTTCTTGATGTATGTCAAAACATGTGGACGGAGGGCAAGTGGACGGATATGTGTATTTCCATTTCGCGGGGCGTTAAACCTGCGAATAAAGCAAATATAAACGAAAAAGTTATCTACACTTCATCGTATGCGTCCGCATAAGGCGAGTAACAAATAACACATAACGAATCGTGGTTTACGCCTATACAGAAACAAAGTTGGAAAAGAGTCACGCACCATGTCGTAATCTTGAGTTTTTATGACAGCCGATTGATTTGAAACTTGTTATCACTCTTCGTTTCATTGTCACGTTCCGGTGACTATAGTTGCTCAAAACGTTTTTCAATCAAATATCCTTTTTAGGGTTCCGTACCTCAAGAGAAAAAAAAAACGGAACCCTTAGCGCCTTCCCTGCGTTTAGCGAGCGCACGGCGTGGACGTCCACTTCGCGTGCTTGTTTCATGTTATTTCAAGAGCAGCGCTGCGTGAGGCGGATACCCATCGCACGCGACGGACAGGCGGATGCACTGCGCGCGCATCTGCGACCTGCACCCGCGACCCGCACCCGAGACCCGTACCCGCTTAACACAGTGAAGGCGCTTATAGTTATAGGATCACTTCGTTGTCCGTCTGTTTGTCTGTCTGTCAAGACCTTTTTTTCGAATGTCCCGGCGAATTCCTGTATACTTATACAGGTAGGGTCACTGTAAAAGTACTATTAGGTACCTACTCGGAGTGCTGCCAGTGTTGTCTAGTAATGCCTAAGTAAAGGTATTTTGTCGATTGAGATCAGGAATTTTGTTTGAAAATTAAACTGTATTTTGTATTACAGTTCTTTTAAACTAGTAGTTTCCACTATATGTGGAATGTTCGTCATGTGACTTTCCGCCGAGTTGCATATTTGTTGTTATGGCAGACTGAGGACGTGATTTCATAATTTATTATTATTTATACAATTTAACTTCCTATTAGAAATCACGTCTAGCCTGTCCATGACTGCCATAGTTTTAGTCATGGTGACCGCTTCCCATCAGGTGGGCTGTATGCCAACTAAGTGGTTTAAAAAAAAACAATAAAAAATAACTAGGTACATATCACAATATGTTACACGTTTTGTGTTCTAATTTCGTTTCTATTTTTTTTTATTGTGTACGTGTATTTAAGGGTGACTTCCACGATCCGCGGTTTTACAGACGAGTACGCGATTTTGCAGACCACGCACCGTGGCAAGAGAGTTCGTTCGTATTTGCTTCACCGTCCGTCAAATTTCGCACCGTTTAAATAAACGTGGTTTTAATATATCAGTAGTATTTTTGGCTATTTCTGAAGGGTTTTGGGAGAGTATTATGAAGGAATTTTAACATAAATCCTAGCAGCTAAGGAATATAAATTACCGGATCTAAGACCAGTTTCTCTTATCTAAGGTAATCTGTGGATTTATTATTACAATGTAGCAATTTTGAGCCGTACTTACTGTTTCAATGTTGTTTTTGTTATAGTCAAAATAATCGAAACAACACACAAGAATTACACTTTAATTCTTGTGTATAATGAGGATTATTTCAGTGCTCATATTCAATACTTTTCGTAGAAGTATTTTTGAAGACTGTGAGACCTACAAGTATTATTGCGATCTTTACAAAGAGCAACTAGCAGACCAGTGGTAAAATATCCTTTAAATCTTATAATCTACTACCTAATATTCTAAATGTGAAATTTTGTAAAGATGTGAATTAGGTGATTTAGTCACGTTTATAAGACCGAAAGGATCTGGTCACAGGGATTGATTGTCTGAAATAACAAATTGCTATTTTTGTCTCTGAAATAAGTGCCCATGGTTTGCGGAAATAGAAGCAAAATTCCTCGAGCACGGAGTACTTTTTTATGCTAACATACCTATATTTTTTGTATCGATGGTTGAATGTTTATTAAACAATAATACGAAAATGACTAAACGGATTGGGTAGTACATAAACTACCTTAGTTTTGAGGCTAATACTATATACCTACGCGTAAATTATCAAGAACCATTCAAAGGAATTAAGTAATTTTACGAATGCTATTCTAAAATCTGTGCTGAAAACCAAATATGCGTACTTTTGCACACACAAACCGCTGTCATACAAATTAATATAAACAATTCATCTCATGTTGAGTGAATTTGATTACACGTGGTGTTATACATTCAGAACACGTTCACAGTCGTTACCGACAACGACAGCTACTGGCGAATTAAATCACATAAGTGTTGTATCTTACTCATACGAGTTGTAATGAGTACTTGAGTTGATTGTCTATCAATTAAATGAATGTTTTGAAACATTAACACAGCTTGTTTTGTTCAGTATCAAAAATGTTATATTAATGTTTTTCCTGTGTTTTTGTTATTGTAAAGAGTTTTAATAACCGAAATTACTAAACTCCGTTTGGTAACTAAAGGTAAACAATCTTTATGTGTCTTTTAATATTTTTCATTTAAAAACTCAGTTTAATATCTAACCTTTTTGTTCAAAAATAAAGGCCTCCGTATTCTAGAACGACACTCAAGCCTAAATTTCGTTTTATCTGAAGCCAGATTGGCTGATTGTCATACAATCAATCCTTAGATAAATCGAGACTCAGGACTAAGTACCATTCCAGAATACGGCCCTAAAAATCGGAATCGAAAGCCTAGTTTAAGTTGAACTTAGTTTATTTGTGCTTGCGTAAAAAATCAGTCAGAGATGAGCTAAGCAAAGCTTTGCTTGTGTTAGGAGTGGGTTCATTTTGGTAATGACCAGGATTGGAGCCCAAAGTCGATTCGATCTTAGGGACAACTTGATATTCCATAACTATAGTATCTTTTACGCCGCCAATTCTGTATTATAATCTTTTTTTTAAAGAATATTAGCAACCGAAATTACTAATATTCCCGTTAACCCCTCCAGCTAAGCTAAATTGCTTGTGCTAGGAGTGGATTCACATCAGTAGTGTAATGGCCAGGATTCGAACCCGGGACCTCTCGATCATAAGGCCGACTCCTTAACCACTAAGCTACCCACGATCAAATAAAACATAATCATACTTAACTTTTATGCCGCAGTAAAATAAAAATGCAATAAAAACTCATGATGCAAAGTTCTAAAACAAGTTGGTTATTCCTTATTCATAAAGTATATCAAACTTTTGTTAACCCTTGTCCTGTCGAGTCTATTCTACATTAATTATGGTGTATTACGTTAGAAGCCCTTTAGCAATTTTATGTTTTCTTTGTGAAATTGCCTGCAGTATTTCATAGAGCTTTTGTACGTTTGTTTCCACAGAAGACAGGTTAACTCATTATCATTACAGGGTTAGTCCCAGTTGCATTCAAAGCTTGTACACAAGAGACCTGAGTTTAGTCTTGGTTTGACTTATCATGACTTTCATGGAAGCAACTGCCGTGTGATCCTCTTATCTAGAGAGGGAAGGCTGCACCAGATCCTCACCTATTTATCGGCAGGTTCTTTAAATCATCATCTTGCCAATGATTCTGGTTGCATCGAAACTTTCACTCGGAGCTCGGTGTCTGTTTATAATTTTCTATTTGAATTATTTTGGCTATTATGTACGGAAGCAACTAACGGCTGTCTTCCCAAATCTACACGATAACCTCATTCTTTGAACGGCAGATGAATCAGCTAGGAGGCAAAGTTAGCTTCTGCCCCGAAAACCTTTGAACCGACACTCAGAAAATATTGTAGGTATAGGCAATTTCAAAAACAAATTACGCATTATAAAGGAAACTCAAAGGACCAGTAGTAGTAACAAGACGCAGTAAAACTGATAGGCACAATTTTGCGAGGATAACACTTCAAAGTGTTACGTCAATTATAAATTAAACAGTATAAAGTTACCGTTACGATAAAGTTCCTTGTTACCTATTTACTGGAGTTCAACCATCGTTATCCCTAACGAGAGCTAAGGTGACTCGTCGGTCTTTGTAAGTACCTTTAGTATTATTGTACTGAAGTTTAAGACCATTATCCGTACATTTACCTACATGACGCCTACCCCTATCCGGGGGCAAGATGGGGTAGCTATGGTTCCCCCACCTGAGGCGAACCTCTCGAGATTGTCTTGGGTCAGCCGGGATGTGAGGAATATGTCAGTGGCAATCTCACTCATGGTAACTGATCACCCAAGACGACGTGCGATTTTAGTCGGTTCGAATCCAACATACATAACATCCCTTGGGGGCTTGATATCCGAGCAAACGAAACTTAACGAGGAAAAAAAACCTAGTTGGCATTTCTTTCAGCCGGGATGTGTCAAGTGAGGAATTTGTCAGTGAGAATTTTACCCTTGGCAACTGATGATCTAAGGCCCAACGCAAACAGGAGACGATACGGCGCATACGGCGCTGACGCGATATCTGCCCTAACAGCGTGGCGTTTGCGCAGATATCGCGTGGTACTAAAGGAACCTATTCGAAAAAAAAGTAAACGGATGTGCATTAAGTATTATTTTCACTAAATAGCATCTTTTATAATAATAATCCGAGCCGTGCCATTTCCACGCTGTTTGCGCAGATATCGCGTCTGCGCCGTATCCTCGCCGTATTGCCTCCTGTTTGCGTAGGCGGCGTGGTTTTAATCGGTTCGAGGCCATCATAACCACCCCCGTGAGGGGTGGGGGTGACTTGGTATCCGAGGGGAATTCCGCACAATAAAAAAGTTACCTACTTGTAATTTCTTTGAATGTTGATCTTCAACAAATTCTTTATGTACATTAGCAATGAGATAACTAATTTACAAACGGCAAAGAGCTTATAATTAAGTTATAATGACCCACTGTATTTGTAAAAGCATTAATATTATCAAAGTTAATAAGTACAGCTCTATGATTGAGAGGAATCCTGTTATAATTTATTTCGATCATTTAAATAATAAAGTCACAATTTTTTTTTACCAACAATTTTTTTTTATGAAATTTCATTTTTTTGATTTTTCACTAGCTGTTGCCCGTAGCTTCGCCCGTGTAAAATTTTGATCCCGTTACCCATGGGATATTTTTTTCCCGGGATAAAACAATGTACTTAATCTATCTATGTGCCAAATTAGAGCCAGATCTGTTTAACTGGTGAGAATCATCCATATCCAAACTAATATTATAAATGCGAAAGTAACTCTGTCTGTCTGTCTGTCTGTCTGTCTGTCTGTCTGTCTGTTTCGCTTTTACGACTAAACCGCTGAACCGATTTGGATGAAATTTGGTATAGGGATAGCTTAGACCTTGAGAGATGACATAGGCTATGTTTGGTCGCGATAACCGACATCCACGCGGGCGGAGCCGCGGGCAAAAGCTAGTCTTTAATAAACAAGTAACAACACACTTCACGAATTACTAATCTTCATCCACACTATTAGAACTAACTAAGCCAAGCTCTTGCGGTACGAGTGAGTTCGTCTTGGCAGTGTATTTATCGGGTTTCGATCCCGCAAGCTTGTGAATCCTTATCGAGTCCTTGAACTAATACACTCTCTATCTAGTCACATGTAGTTAAATATACTAACCTTTGTACACCGGTGTTTCGGTGGAAATGAATGTAACCTTGTCCCAAGCGATCCTGAAACAAAAATTTAAACGTTACAATATTGTAAAATCCGAATTTTACTCTTTAATTTTTTCAAAGTGGCTACAGAAACCGTAAAGGTATGATTCCGAAAGTGACCGCATACGACAACTGGAGACACACGCAGCAGATACACGTAATTCATTACGGCTTCTCAATGGCCTCCTTCATCCGGAGTTTAACAAGTAATTGGTACGCTGTATCTGCTGCATGCGTCTGCAGTTATCGTATGCGATCAGCATCGAAATCAAACCAGGGGCCTTAGACAAAGTGACATTCTATTGATGGAATCGCTTTGAAGCGAACCGTTTTTAATGTTTAACAGTGGTTTACGTGACATTGCGGTGGTTATAGTAATAATGATATGTGAAAAAATGAATTTCGAGTTAAAAGGACACAAATTTCATAAAAAAATATAATTATATTAATGATTTATGTCAATTTCATACTACAATTAGCGATTCCACTGGCGTTTTCGCCAATAGAATGTCACATTGTCTAGGGCCCCTTAATACTCGACGCCATATTAGTAATGTGGTCACTCAAAATCAAATCTAAACATTTTTACGACACCCACAAAATGTTATGGGTACCCTATTTACTAAGAACATCTTACTTCACTATCAAGAGTTTAACAAGTAATTGGTACGCTGTATGTATTGCATGCGTCTGCAGTTATCGTAGGCTCGACGCCATATTAGTAATGTGGTCACTCAAAATCAAATCAAAACATTTCTACAGATCTGCAGACCGAGACCATTATATTACGTCAACTAGTGGGCACCTTAATCTCCACCCATTCACCTGATATAATCTCTATGCGGTCTCTTACGACACCCACAAAATGTTATGGGTACCCTATTTACTCAGAACATCTTACTTCACTATCTAATCTGTAGTACTATTGCAGTAGCAATTAAGCCAATATTGGTACTATGAAAACCCATTTAACTTTAGTACCTACTTATACTTAACACTTATGGTGCGCTGATTCAGCTATCCGAGATTTTGCTTGCATGTATGCATATAGTTTGATCAGCTTCAAACTTCTCTTGTTAATTCACGTGATATTTACTCTTCCGGTGGCGTGGAGACTTTGCAAATACACATTATTAACGGGTAAAAAGATTTTTGTTAATGAATCAATTCTTTCTATTAGATTCTAAAAAAAAAACAGTTTCAGCAATGAATGAACTATTCAGGTTCATTATTGAAACTATGTTTCTTTTATACTACTGAGGTAAAACATTCTAAAGTTGAACAGGAATGAAATAAAGCACACAATTTGTCCGTCACTAAACCTCTACATACAAAGAAATATTGGTTCACAATCAGCGAAGAACAAGATGCAATAATAAAGTTAACCGAATTCAGATTCTCTTCTAAATTGTGTAAAAAATAATAATCTAATCTATTATGTTAAATCAGTAAGTATCAATCTCCTAAAAAAATATGAACCTTTTTTGAATTTATAGGCGTACACGAATTTATCGGTTTTGATTATAACATCTCTCAAAGGAATCGTCTCCGATATTCTAATTTATTATCCGATCCCTGGGCTAGACGTGACTGAATGGCTCTAGCTATTGTTTAAACCTACGGACAGCTTTATATGGAGTAGGTACTCACTGTATTGTATTGAGAACAACGGAAATATAGTCGCATTGTAGGCCTCGCAATTCAGTTGTTAGCAAAGATAATTTGAATTCCTAAATCGAATTGTACACCTTCAGGAATACATAGGCATATTTCATTTTTTTTTTCTGTAGCTGTTATTTTTTTTCGCAAAAAAAAACTTAGAGATTTTCAGTGTTTGATGAGGTCTCGGGTCGGGTAAAATGGGGTTATCTGGATGCGGGGGGTGCGGGCCGTGACTATGCTGCACCTGTCCAGACCATGGATCACCTCCTGTCGTGACCGCTGTGCCCCCACGCCTGCCTAATTGCCGACCTGAATGAAGCAAAGGAGCAGTCAACGTGTGGGCTGGACGCATTTAACTTCTTTGTTTGCTACTACAGTACTGACGTGATGAAAAAGAAGATAACTGTTAGATATTTTTGTACTGTCCGATACGATTTTAGCTGCAGGGGAGAAGTCATATTGCCGTGCTTCGCATTGAATATTAAAAACTGTTTCTATCCACTAATATCTATAAAGTTACCGTTACCAATAACAGTTATAAAATAACAGTATATACTCCGTGAAACGCCGAATACTGCGATCAGAAACACAACTCACAGTCTATTGTTATATTCGGCCTACGCGATTAGCCCGCTTGATTTATTATTCAACGGGCTTTTGTTGACTACTGATGGTAAACACACAAAGTATTCAGGTTTACCTTTGAAGGTGCGTGATTATTGGTTCACTTTTTATACTTATGGTGAAACCTCACTTCGATATGTGTATGTGTTATTTGCTTTATGGCTAGGCTGTTTTCACCTAAATATGTGTTTATATTTTTATTTTTTGCTATCAGCGTATATGCGTTTTACTTGCGTATAAAGCAAATATAATTATTATAGACAAATGTGCCCTTCATATTCCGTCGTATGCGGACGAATAAGGCGAATGATAAATGACGCATATTACATAATTATCACATTTTGCATGTAGTGTAACATTTTTTAGATATTTCACAATTGTTGGTACTCATAAAGTGATAGGTAGTAATTCCAGACTTTGGAATAATTTAATTTTGTCTGTATTTGAAAACGTTATAGTAACTAGTAACTTCTTGACTCAAGCCTTGCAAGTAAAGTTATGCGGTAAACCGATAGCTGCTCAAAGTCCCACACAGGTACGTCGTTTCGTAGAATAAGAGCATTACTGAGTTTTAGTCAGTCACAAACTATTATGACTATTAGTTATATAATATTCATTCATTAGTTTTGTGTGTGTCTTCATGTAATATTTTAACAACGCTAACATGATCGATGATGATGATCGTATTGAATATGTGACCCGCATACGGCGCAGAATATTACATCAAGAATCAAGCGGTTCAGTGACCTGGAATTCCTTACCAGCTCACTTATTTCCCTCCTCCTACAGTCCCGGGTCCTTTAAGCGGGGCGTGAAAAAGCATCTGATGAGGCCATCAAGCTCAGTGCCACCATTTCAACATGGCCGGTGTTGTAATGACATACCTATCTTTTACACATTAAGGTAATGTTGACTCTTTCCTGAAACTTTGCCTTTAGCTTACGATCAGGCGAGGTAGTCCAATGTGACGTGTCCTATCTAAATATATATAACTCAAAGGTGACTGACTGACTGACTGACATAGTGATCTATCAACGCACAGCCCAAACCACTGGACGGATCGGGCTGAAATATGGCATGCAGGTAGATGTTATGACGTAGGCATCCGCTAAGAAAGGATTTTGATTAATTCTACCCCCAAGGGGATAGAATAGGGGATGAAAGTTTGTATGAAACTTTGTCAATTTTAAACCGATCGTGCTGAGATTTTGCATGCATAAAGCTACTATGACGTAGGCATTCCCTAAGAAAGGATTTTGAGATGCAGGCTATATAAAGACTAGCGATAACCGATATCCACGCGGGCGAAGCCGCGGACAACAGCTAGTATAAAATAAAACGAAAATGTTGAAATAAAAAAATAAATTGGAAAAGGTTATTAATATAGTTTAAAACTGTCGAACGTATAAATCAACTTTTATTACACTTGTTTAATAATTTTGCGACTAAAAATTCCTACAATGTAGCCAAAGTTTTCATTATTAATAACCCTGTTTGCGACATCGGGACGGCAAGGTTAGTTATATTTATGTACCCTAAGATGAAAAGCTTCAAATTTCGCTTTGTTGTTGAGGGCACGGCTAAGTGCTCTCTAGTGTTTTATATAGTGTAGCCTTTAGCGACTATGAAAGCTTATGTGGAGGTACAAAGGCTGTGTATTTACCTTTTGTGTTGGTTTGTAAACGAGTTTTTTGTTTGCGTGGGCCTTCACTGGTGGATGACGCCTAACTTACGGATCAAACAAAAGCTCACCAAAAATATTGTAAACTCGGCACATTACACCTTTTTTTACTTTTTAGAAATTCTTTACAGCTAGCTGTCCTCTGTGCGTGCGGTTCTGGGGATGACAGTTGGATCCGCATGTCACCCTAGCAGTAGCAAGTCAAGGCAGCTGTGCAAGTATCAACTAGCAAATTAGTTATATAACCCATAACTTATAAGGAAAGAATTCTTTTAACAGTTCTATAAAAGTATTAATTTAACAAGTTTGCTTGTAATAGCATACTATAAGCATATTTTGCTAATATAACGTAATAACCTTGTTGCTTAGTCATATACACTATTATATAACAGATTTATAAGCCCTTTATGAGCCAGTTGTCATATAAAAGTATACAGTATGGCTTTTTAGCAGTATAATATCTTAGCCGTATAGTAGCTTTACCTGCATACTTTTCCTAAAATTAATAAAACTGCTATAAAACCTACTCCCTTATAATGGAATGTCTAATGCAACTTAAAGCAAATACCAAAAGGCACGTTATAAAATAACTATAAGTATAATATGCCTACAAATGCACTTGTCTGGAGCTTTACATGACTAAGACACCGCCATTTAATAATGACAATTACTATAAGCGGAGACGTAAAATGAATTTGAACGACTTGAAAAATTTACAGCGAAGCGGCGGTTATCGAAGAAGGGTGGTGAAAAGATGCAAGGCTATGATGTTACCAAGTTTGTTGTCATCAGGCCCAAGTTTGTCCAGTGCAGAACCCAAAGATAATTCCGGTGGTTCCGTAGATTTTTTTTCCTCAAATTCAGAAAATAACACTGTTCACGAAGAAAATAGTGATAGTGACTCATCTGTTGCACATCTGTTGTTCCGAAGTAATATAGGTACTTGGGCTGTGAAGAATAATATAACACATAGTGCTCTAAACCAGCTTTCTAAAATTATGAATAATATACTGGTACCCTATTCATTACCATTAGATGCTCGCACACTTCTTAAAACCAATAGTGTTAAAATAAATAAATAAAATGGACAATGGGTTTTATTGGCATAATGGACTTATAGACCAGTTAACAGTTCTTTGGTTGTCAAGAACGACATTATATTTTGTTGCAAAATGGCTTGATTATCTTCTATTGTAGTAATTTTTGCAGTCAAGTTTTCAATCACTTGAGAAACGGACAATACTTCGGACGGAACGGACTCTTCATAACTAGAAACAACCAGTGGCTCAGAAGCCACGGACAATACCAGTGGCTCAGTAACTCCGGGCACTACCATTGGCTCAGAAGCCCCGGGCACTTCTTCGTGAGTCGCAACTACCAGAGGCTCCTGGGTGGAAGCTACTTGGGCCTCTTGATAAGTAGCGTCCGCGTCCTGAAAAAAAAAATAACAATTATTTGAAACTTTCACGTTGCATTCTATTTTTCGGGTTTCCACGCGCATTATTATTATGTACGTATTTAAGGAAAATTATTAGGTTGAGTCCTACCGCGGCCACGGCCAGTGTAACCTATAGGCCGAAATGTCGAAGTATTTCAAGGTAATAATTTGCCTTAAATACATATATGTACAATAATGCGCGTGATATGAAACCCCGAATAATAGATTATAAATCATGCAACGCGAAAGTTTCAAATACCTATAAAATAATAATACTTAGTAGATAGGTACCTATATTATAAAATAAATAATAATTAGTATAGGTACATACGTAACCAAAACTAATTATTATTTATTGAAATTATTAAATTAAAATATTCATGTTAACTTACGTTTAAACATTCCCTTACTATTTCCTTAAAATTATAAGTCTTTCTTCCTAATACAATTTCTTTTTCTTCCTAATACAAAATCGTCTCGTGCTAAGAAACGATCCACATCCATAAAAACCACCATCTTAAAACTGCAATAAATAAAACTGTATCTGTAATTAAATGACCCGAATTAAGGAACCCTAAATCTTCCAACATGGTTGACGCACGCATGTACGAAAGCTAATATAAGAGTAAAAGACTTATAGATATTTTATAAAAGGAATAGATTTGCTAAGTGTTCTTAATGTACGCAAAAATAAAATAAAATAAATAAATGTAAATTATTTATTAATATAAATGGAAGAATTCAAAAGGCGCATTAAAAATTATTCATTAACTTACCCACAATTGTCGTAAAACTTCTTCCGCACTTAGCTGTTCTGTATAAATATTGACAATAGACACCGTATAGTAACAAAAGTAAGATGTTAATTGGTTGACATTAATTGGTTACAATCATAATATTTTTGTCATCTCCATATTTTGATATAAATTAGTTATAGTAGATAAATCCAAATATTCTTATACACATATTATGATTAACAATTAAACGAGTAATCACCCTTGTAGGCGAATTTTTTTGACAACTACAAGGGTAATCACTCTTGTAGTCAAAGTTTGTTGGTAATTACAAGGGTGATTTAATGTATACTAGCAAATTTGTAGCCATATTAAGGTTAATCAGCACACAGTATGCATTTATATGGCTTTTCTAAGTAGGATTGGTTTACTATATAATAAGTATACAACGTCTACAAGAAAGTAATTCTTATAAAAAGCGCCCAAATGCAGGCTTATTAGCGTTTTTATAACCTCTATAAAAGCAAAGTTTTTGGGTTTAATAACATTTATAAAGCAGTTTTTTGCTAGTTGGTAGCAGTGCCTCCCTATAGTGTTTTCTATACAGGAGACGTCAATTATTGTAGGACATTCTACACAACGCTATCTAGACCTAAAGTAAACATAGCTTAACTAGCTTGTGTTATGGGTTCTAGAATGCGGAAAAACATACATAGATTTTTTTTTGTAAATACATACATATTATACATAGAAACACCCAGACCAATGCAAATATTCATATTCATGTATACAAATATTATGCACTGAGCGGGGATCGAACCCGCGCCTCCTGCGTAGCGGCCGCGTTCACTACCGCTACGCCACAGAGGCAGACTTTGACTTCACCTCGGCTGATGGTAAGCTAAAGGCAATATCTCTGAAAAGAGGGTCACCATTATAGACACGTACTATGTTACAATACACACAGCTTGACGGCCACATCAGAAGCATTTTCGAAAAATAATCATTCATAAAATAAGCATGCTTTTAATATTTGGTTTTGTTATTCGTAGTTTAGTTTCTTCTTCTTCCTCCTAGCGTTATTCCCAGTCGCATTCGAAGCTTTCAGCTCAAAGTCTGGGGTCCGCTTTACCAGTCTTAACTACAGATTTGGCCAGACCTCGATATTTTCCGTGAAGCGATTGCCATCTGACCTCCACAACCCAATGTTAACATTAGGCGATATCGAAGTTTTTGCAGCTAGACCGATGTTTTTGGACTTTTTAGGGCTTCAACTACCCGTAACGACTGCCATAGATGTTTTTATGGCAACCGGGACCGACGGCTTAACGTGCTCTCCGAGGCACGACCAGACCAATGCAAATACCCATATTTCATGAACACAAATATTTGCACTGAGTGGGGATCGAACCCGCGCCTCCTGCGTAGCGGCCGCGTTCACTTCCGCTACGCCACGGAGGCTGTCCTACGCCACGGAGGATGTCGAGAGACCCGCCACGGAGTTTAGTTTGTTATAATAATAAGAAAAATACCTGAAGAAATGTGACTGAAAAACCCATAACAGCTAACATAACGTTACATGTAATAGAATTTCCTGAGCAACTTAGGTCCCTGAGTTCCTATAGAATTTAAACTGTTTGCACGTTTACAATGGTCCATATCGTAAAAGAAAATGGCGTGTCATACAGGACGTGCTTTTTACTCGTTACTTGGTTACAGACCAAAGACTTTGTTCCTGGTAGCAATAAGTTCGAGCCCTAGGCTACCTTTCCACCAGCGATGTGCTATGCCACGTTGCTATGCATGCGTTTGATATCCACCAATCACGTTCATTACTCCACATAGCATAGCCACAGAACAGATAATAGTAGCATAGCACTAGTGGAAAGATGTTCAGCTAAGCTATGTCACAACACTATCACTACATATTATAAAACAAAGTCACTGTCTGTCCGTCCCTATGTATGCTTAAATCTTCAAAACTACGCAACGGATTTTGAAGCGACATTTTTTAGTAGATAGATTGATTCAAGAGGAAGGTTTATATTATGTATAATACATACCTAATATTGTCGAGAAACACTGATAAATTTAGAGATAATAACATGAGGGCGGAAAATATGGCGGTACGAAGTTCGCCGTATCAGCTAGTTTTTTTTATAAAGAAAGATGCGTGCTATGGATAGAGAATAGATTCGAATTTTAAATATTTTGGATATTTCTAGGAAGTTTCATAACACATCACACAGTGGAAACGGTCACACAGTTTCATATCTAAGCTTTTACATCTTCGTAACATAGCTGAATAGCAAATCTCCGGTGAAAAGACAGCCTTATTCTACTCCTATGATGGCCGTTGGAGCAAACGAGTCTTGGAATGGAGTCCGCGCGAAGGTAAACGGAAGGTGGGACACCCCCTAGCTAGGTGGACTGATGACCTGCGAAAGATGGCGCGTATTGGGAGAGGCCTATGTCCAGCAGTGGACTGCAGTAGGCTAATTGATTGATTGATTGATTCTACTCCTATAATAGCTAAGCCTAAAGTTTCAATTTCAGCTGTAGAGCGTTCGACTGCTACACAGGGGGCGCGGATTCAATGCAAATATTCAGTGCAAATATCTGTTAGTATGCCTGAATATGTATACCTATCTGTTTGTTTCTATGTATGTATCTACAAAAAGAAGTATCTGAGTATGTTTATCTGCATCCTAGATTCCATACCACAATCTAGTTAAGCAAGCTAGGGATGTGACATTGAAGGAAAAGAATCGATTAAATAAAAATCGATTTTTTCTTTACTCAATATAAATCGATTTTATAAAAATCGATTTTTTTAAAATAAATAATCGATTTCTGTGAAAAAATCGATTTTTTTTCCTAATTTTTAAAAATCTGCATGCTTTTCGTATTCTAATAATAAACCTACTGACATTACGAAATTATCAGATTAAAAATAAAATAAAATAATATGATTATGTAATAAAATTAATAACCAATTCAAAACTAAATCTCAAAGAAAATGTTCTTTTAAACTTTCAAGGTATTTCAATTCATTCTTCCTTTCTTTCTTCTTTCTAATATTATAAATGCGAAAGTAACTCTGTCTGTCTGTCTGTCTGTCTGTCCGACTGTCTGTCTGTTACGCTTTCACGCCTAAACCACTTAACCGATTTTGATGAAATTTGGTATAGAGGTAGATTACACCTTGAGAACGGATATAGGCTATGTTTGGTCGCGATAACCGACATCCACGCGGGCGGAGCCGCAGGCAAAGGCTAGTTTCTTATAAATGTAGAAATTGATTTCCGCAAAACTATTTTTTTTTACTGGCAACACTAAAAGAAACGACGACCCACTAACCGTCCGTAACATAACTGTGTCACACTGGCACTGGTGTGACGGTTAGGGAAGAAAATTATAATCGTCACACTATTCGCTGTCATTGTTATAATGACACAGGCAGCGTGTAACTGTTAGTTGGTCGTCAAAGAAACATCAACAAAGTCAATTTTGTCTGTATCATATTTTCATTATCACAACAAACAAACAACAAACTTCTTCGTAACTCTTTTAGAAAATTATAAATTAAATAAAACTATAAACTGAACAGATAATAGTACTAGCGTAACCATAGTGTGTGTGAGTGATTCGAGAACCTAGAAGTCATATATTATACAAAGTGTTCATAAATGATACGAAAATTTCGCATTTATGAAAATCTATTTAAACGCGTAAGTTAAAAAAATCGATTTTTTAAAAATCGATTAATATTACTATAAAAATCGCTAATAAAAAATCGATTATTAGAAAAAAATAATCGATTTTTTTAAAAATCGATTATTTTTTAACATCCCTAAAGCAAGCTATGACTACTTTGGAACTAGATATGGCTTTTTCTTCATCCTAGCTTTAATCCCAGTCGCATACAAAGTTTTCACCTGGGAGTCTGAGATCCGCTTTACTAGTCTAACTGCGGATTTAGCTTCAAACTTCGATATTTCTTCGCTGTTTAGAATGCTGTAGGACAGGATATTATTTATTCAGCATATTTCGTGACTTCACGTATCACGTTCGTACAACTAGTTGCAAGTTAAATGCAATACTCTACAAAATAACTGATTCCCTTAACTATATGGTAGCACGTTACCTCACGACAAAAAAAAAAACAAATAATTGCTAGTCACTTCATATTTTGTTTAAGCTTCGCTTAAGTTCAATGCTCGTATGATGTTGGCAAAGTCTAATTAGCTGACTCAGTGGTGCTAGTCATGAAACAACTACCTATTGTGTCGCAATCCTTTATATGCTTCGTGGCCGTGCATAAGCTTACAAAGTGGTAGCAATTAATTTGTACTAAACCATGTGTTCTTGTTTGCAAAAATGGCTGCCTGAAACAGCAAAATATTTTACTTTTATTTACGTTCACATCGAGGAACACTTCGCTATTTGGGTTTCTTTGAAAATACATTACATTTTTAACTGAATTTTAGAAACGATTTTTTACTATAGATGTTTCGTGAACACTTTAGGGTGTATGTTATTATTACACTATATAGTAATGAAGGATAGTATCTGCACTTAACGGCATGACCTTCTCGATTATGACCGGAGGATGACCTTTTGTTTTCAAAACCAAACTTTCGTTCCTAAAATAAACTTAACGGAGCATTATTAATTAATTGTTTTAACTTTCAATATTGTCTCTTTACCACTAGTACAGGTAGGATGGTACCTAATAGGATACATTAAGTAAACAATCAAAAACGTACTAATGTACTGAAAATACCTTCTAACAAACTTTTCCGCTAGATCTATACTTCCAGGCGATTTTTCTATCGAATCAGTACTAATAGCCTTTCGCTCTGACACGACTATAAAATCATTGTTATAATAATACAATAAGTCAACTTTAATTTCAACTGACAACAGATAAAAGCAAAGCTTGACCCTACTACAATTAGAAAAACGACATTCCCGTCCGTCAGTACCCGTCCGTCGCATTTGTACGACCTTGTTCAACTGAAATTTTACAGCAAATGTCAGAAAAAAACAGAAAAGGTTCCAAATATAAATGTCAAGTTAGCAAAAATGGCGGTCGCAATCCTTTCCGTTGACACAGCTCAGGGAGTAATTGTTGAATTGTGGATGTATTCGGTGTCCCACCGACATAAAATTAGAATCATTACTGCAACGACGCACGATTTCGCCCGACCTTTCACTGTACCTTGGAGCACCATTTTATTTTATGTAATGTTTTATAGCAAGTCTGAGACAAATTTTGAAGCTTTTATAGGTCAAACCTTTATTCAAGCTTGTTGTTGTTTCCTAACAACCAAGCCGGTCATTAATCATGATATTTTTGGACGTGGATATTTTAAGGTTAATTATTATGTCATCGGGCTTCCGACCAATCTGTTATAAAATTTGCTTTCAGACGAAATGAAGGCCATGTTGCTCGGTATCAGGAGTAATGGGCTGAAAGTTGTTTTGGTAATTAACCTTGGAATAGCCTCAATAGTCGGAAATATATTTTTCTCTAGAGAGGCCACAGTGTATTCGTTGCGTACCGAAAGACGAAAATAACTACGTGGTTCGATAACATAACGATAATACGTACTATATTATTTGTACGGTATGTTAACCTTGAACTGCCGGTATCAACTTCAACGCCCAGTTTAAGAAAGGCTGATCAATGTCAAATTAACTAATCAGCTGTTAATTTGTTTTAAGTAGCAATTGGGTTGCTAAAAGCATGGTTAAATAGTTTGTTTTGATCATCGTGTTGGTTAATCAGCTATTTAACCGACACTATGATCAAATTAAACTATTTAACCATGATTCTAGCAACCCAATTGCTACTTAACAAGAGATTTGACAGCCGATTAGTTGATTTGACGTTGATCAGCCTTTCGGAAACTGGGCGTAAGTAGCGTATTATCATCATCTTATCGAAGTGTCTTAGTTGCTTCCGAAGCCCAGACCTCGGGGCCCGCTTTTTACTGTTTCTTTTCTATTACTTATAATCTTCTAATCCCTGACAGATGATCATTGGCTTCCTTAATAAAAAATGAATATATGTCCGTATACTGTTCTCTCCTCCCCCTCTTTTTTCTTCCTTTCGTCTATCTATCAGAGACAGAATCAGATTGCATGATTTGCGTTAAAGAGTAATAAACATCCATCTATTTATTCTATGTTAAAAACATTTTCAAATATATATTTTAGCATTGATTTAAATGGTTACTTGTTATTAGTATGACTTGTCTTTTTGGGTTTAAGAGGCCGGTACTTTCATTTACAAGGAAGAGTCTCTCTCCCTTCTGTCTTGTTCTGTATGGCCTATGGACGAGTGCAACACCAGGGGCAATGTTATAGGTATAATCCATTCCTGTCCTTAACAGTACGATGACTACTATGCTACACTACTGGTACTATCGTCGGGAATAAATCACGTACACTCTGTATCTTTTTCCTCTTAGCGTTAATTCCCAGTCGCATCCGAAGCTTTCAGCTCGGAGTCTGAAGTCCGCTTTACCAGTCTTAACTACGGCTTTGGCTAGACCTCTATATTTTCCGTGAAGCGATTGTCATCTGACCTCCACAACCCAATGTTAACATTAGGCGATATCGAAGCTTTGCAGCTAGACCGTTGTTTTTGGATTTTTTTAGGGCTCCAACTACCCGTAACGACTGCCATAGATGTTATTATGGCAACCGGGACCGACGGCTTAACGTGCTCTCCGAGGCACGAGAGCAATGTAAATACTCATATTTCACGCACACAAATATTTGCACTGAGCGGGGATCGAACCCGCGCCTCCTGCGTAGCGGCCGCGTTCACTACCGCTACGCCACGGAGGCTGTACGCTCTGTATAATAGAATTTAATTTCGTGTTTTAATAAATTCGTAAACGTGATTTGAAAAATATGCAAGATATGATTCGACCTTATCAGTATTCCATAAAGTCCGTGAATAACCGTCACGTCTGCAATTTTCAAATAGGAATCCGCAAGTAGAGCTATACTCGTACTGTCGTGAACTTTATCGAAATCAATAGCAGGTCACGTTTGTTCGATGTTAGCTATATTATAATATTACTTTCCCGGTGGAGTAGAATAGGGTCTCCCCATCTCTTCTTGTGGGTGTCGTAGAAGGCGACTAAGGGAAAGGTCTGTTCTCCATCCGATAGTAAACATACAGCCCATGACAAGTGCCTGCTTGACAGTAATAGGCTCGTCCCTTATTGCATAGGACCGAACATCATAGTTGGCGAAATGTGGGTGTTAATACACCTCTGCTTACTCCTTCGGGGGTTCACAGGCGTGAGTATAGTGAACAGAATAATACACGCTGTAATGAAATACACCATAATATAATATTATGAAATGAGAAAATAATAATCAAGTAGGTATGCTCTCTGTTAGTTATTTCGATGTACACTGAATAAGCCGTTCGTTGGAGTTATACAAGCACAATAAGTTCACAACGACAATCTTCCTGATATGTAAAAGCCGTTACAGTAAAAATTGAAAACGAAAAATACTTTTGAATAATAATAAAATATGCTATTTTAACATGCACATTATAATGATTGTTATATCTATGAGTGACTGAACCTAATTATAAATAGAGAAGATAAGATCATGTGCTTCAGGTAGATGTCCCTCTTAGCAATGTTAATTTATTTATTTGGCCTACAATTTGGTCACATATCTGACAGTTACGTGACCACTTTTTATCTCTTCAGGTCAAATAGTCGTTCCCGAAAAAGCCAATACAGACTCCAAAGTGCAAGCTTTGTATACAACCGGGATAAAATAGTTCCAGTTACTGTAATATTTGTAGTGTAGTGTATAACACGCATAAGCTTATATAAATCTATGTACCGTTTAGATTATCAGGCAGTCATGGAATAACCTAATTATGCTCGGGTGAATAGCGAGAAAAATACAGTTGTGTCATATTATGACATAATTGCTTACAATTCAAGAACTAAATAGCTTTTACAACACACCTGCTCATAACAGTGTTATTATTTCACCGCAAATAGGCACGGAATGACACCTATTATCAAACTGTGACTTTTTCATTACTATTATTCACAAGTGAGTTATAGATTCTTTTTTAATTTAATAGGTTAAGTTTCTATGTTCTTAAAAAAGTTTCGATACAAAAAAGAACGTGTTTAATAGTACTAATAAATTTAATATGCTTATTGTATGTTCATTTGATGCGTTTTCGTATTTAAATAAATAATTTCAACTTGTGATATTTTGTTTAATAAACAAAATTTTCACTCAAATTTAACTTTTTTTTCTTTAAGTACAGAAAAAAAAACAGCAAAAAAAAAAGTTGAATTCAAACCTCATTTTTTTTTTAAATATGGCCGACCGCCATTGTCAGATGCGCGCACATTGGAAAACGAATTAATTTGTGGCATTGTTTATTTAGTATTTGTAGTGTTATGTTATTCGCAAGTGTGTTGTAAAACGTCGTATGGCACGCGTGAGCATGATGATTACCGTCCTCAGCTCTCTTAAGACCCTCGCCTCCCGGCTCGGGCCTCAATAACGCCTCGGCGGTAATCACCAACATAGCTCACTTGTACCATAATGTACTATTATATAGATGTAATGTTTGCTGTAATGTTTATTAAACAAGTTGATAAACTCAATTAAGTAGAGCTGCGAGCTTGTCTGCCCAGGTTTTGTTGTTTAGATGACCTAAGCTCAGTCGTAAGTTAACATTTGCTGTTATTTTAGACTTGTGGGAACTTCGACGGGCATTGTTTAGAATGTTTGAGTTTGTTTCTTATGTGTACATAAACTTAATTCAGAGAAGTTAGGCAAAGTGAAACCCACGCTCATAATATAGCTGTCAAGTACAGTTGGTAACAAAAGCCTAATATGTTTCAATTCTACTCTTATAATATAACCTTATAGTATAAATTATAGAGAGCGCGCGTAGCACTCAGGTCCGTTTGCCAAGCGTAGGCACGCGGGTATGAACAGTACCTACCGAGGCAGATGCTTAGCGATGATATAAGTGCACCTATAGTGATGTTTTATGCATTACCAAAAATATCAATAGTTGAACTTATGAATTTAGTAATAATTGTGATTTTTTTTGTTCGATTTGCTATGGAGAGATAAAATTTAGATCAGGTAGGGAAACGAAGGGATCATTCTCCCTCCTGCTCCGAATTTTCCTTGTTGATAAGTCCCGGGTTAAGATAGATTCTTAACCCTCAACGGCACATAGAGGAAAAAATATTACAAGATCTCTTTATTAAATTATTTATGTAGTGAATACATACCAAGTCAAATTCAGTTACAACCTTGTACAAAAGCCCGCTTTTAGCAGCTGAAAAATATTATCATTAAGGTTTGAATTATTAATGTAATAACGTTAGACAGGACTTATGAGCTCGTTCAAAATAATACTTAAGTTTTAAATTTTAAATGTAATAATCTTAGTTCTGTGCAAAAGATAGAAAGTTAATTCAGATATTACATTACATAATTTTGATATTTGGAACAGAGTTAGAAGGTTGAGATCAACATATAGGTAAACGTTAAAATGATTAATATTACGTTAGTACTAAGCTATCTCGAGCATTTTCTGTCATATGCTGGGACAAAATAAGTTTTATTTTCATTTCCCTATCAAAAAGGCCTGTTACTGCCGGAGAAGCCTCCCTTCTGACTTTCATTTCATTTGGTTGAAATGTAGTTAGCATGCACAAACACACTCATTCATTAAAATTGAGTTCTTGACGGAGCCTTCTCCAAGTCGGTGCTACTTTCTTTTCGTCGGGGTTTTTCGAACCATTTTTTTGGGTGGTCCATTTGCTAAACAAGCCTTTATTATTTTTGACGTGTCGTAAATACCGTTTTAATGCATATTGAATAAAGCACTTGTACTTTTCCACAATTATTTATTATTTTGACCCTTACCGGTTTCGCCTTACGGCATTCTCAAAGGTTGTTTGTGGAAAAGTACGAGTGCTTTATTCAATATGTGTAGCAAGTTCCACCAAGCGCCATCAATCTCCAGCATAAACCATTTCTATACAAAATAAAATGACTAACTTTTCGACTCATTCATCATATAAATAGTCTGAGAGTTTGAACTGGTTAACTATGAGTTTGAACTCAAAATTCACCCACTCTCTTAATAATAATTATTTTAATCGATTAAGATTTAGAAAAGACTTCGACTTCGGACGGGATTCAAACTTGCGATCTTTCCCTTACAGGGAGAATGCTCTGACCACTAAGCCTCGGTGGCTTAGTGGCCCGCCCGAAGTCGATCCAAATACTTCTATACTTCTGTCTTAGGATTTACTTACTATTTGAATAGTTAGCATAATAAATGCTTCAAAATTTCATTCAATAATTATTTTATTACTAACGACATCTTCGGCGATCATCTCTAGGGTTCTCGAATCCGCTTAGTCCTTCTCCCCCTTTTGGTTTCTCCTAATTTACAATTTTATAAGAGTACAACGAGATCATTTTTCTTCTCTTTTTAAAGCTGTGATTTCACTTTTGAAAAAAGAAGAAAAATTGTCACCAAACCTTATAAAAATTCGTGATCATTATACTTTCAATATTATCGCAACGCAAGCGAATATTAAACTAAATCTTCCGAACTCAACGCTCAGCATTTATTAAGACTGAACGAATACGGACGCCCTGTTTCTTTTTCATCAGCCTACACAAAATAAAGCCGTATACAAATCAGATTACATTTCGAGTTCGTTAAACTTTCATCGGACAAGGTGCGGCTCTGATTGGAATTCCGTCTATAAAGCACACTAACTCGTTGGAATTTTTAGCGTTCTATGTTCGGCGGACGTCCTTTGTGATTTTGAAACGAATCTAATTGTGACTGTCCTGTGATCTCCACTATGGATAACTTTTCAATATTCTGTGAAATAAAAGGACCACGGCTCAATGGGAGTCAAAGAACTTGTT
Organism: Eilema depressum; assembly: GCA_914767945.1. NCBI lineage: Eukaryota > Metazoa > Arthropoda > Insecta > Lepidoptera > Erebidae > Eilema > Eilema depressum. Next base: position 15,212,089 of record OU612023.1, on the reverse strand, counting down.
ATTTTCAAAGTTCAATAAAATAGTGAATAGGAAAATATCAACAAATTAGTGAAGTTTTTATTACAGGATGGAGCAATCAGAAAGTATCAATAAAAAGTAATCAAGCTCAGTAGTAATTTAAACTACAAAACCCACTACATGACTATACAACATGAAAGCAAAGTTATAATTGGTGGAAAATAGTGATTGCATAATAATTTTTGATATAACTCACCAAATGATTACAAAATATTTTTGGAAATTGTTTTATGATCCATATGAATGGAGTAATATCATTACATCGGTAAAACCACGCGGTGCAATTACTAATGTTTGTGACTGAAATTACTCGCTCATAGAATAAAAAATAACGATTGTGTGATGTGTTCAATACACATCACACATCTCCTTTCGTTTCAATTCGCGGTGAAATTTCTTTGATCAGAAACATTCACTATATTTCATTATTTGTGATTTATTGTTTATGTTAGTAGCAGTTTCTTATTCATTAAAGTTTGTTTGATCATTCTGTTATAAAAGAAACTATTCTCGTTATAATTAATCAAGTAATAAGTCAAACAAGTTGTTGTTTCAACAGTTTAATGGAAAATCAATGACTTGACTAAATGTACTGACTAGACATAATACACGAATACGGACGCCCTGTTTCTTTTTCATCAGCCTACACAAAATAAAGCCGTATACAAATCAGATTACATTTCGAGTTCGTTAAACTTTCATCGGACAAGGTGCGGCTCTGATTGGAATTCCGTCTATAAAGCACACTAACTCGTTGGAATTTTTAGCGTTCTATGTTCGGCGGACGTCCTTTGTGATTTTGAAACGAATCTAATTGTGACTGTCCTGTGATCTCCACTATGGATAACTTTTCAATATTCTGTGAAATAAAAGGACCACGGCTCAATGGGAGTCAAAGAACTTGTTATTTTCAAAGTTCAATAAAATAGTGAATAGGAAAATATCAACAAATTAGTGAAGTTTTTATTACAGGATGGAGCAATCAGAAAGTATCAATAAAAAGTAATCAAGCTCAGTAGTAATTTAAACTACAAAACCCACTACATGACTATACAACATGAAAGCAAAGTTATAATTGGTGGAAAATAGTGATTGCATAATAATTTTTGATATAACTCACCAAATGATTACAAAATATTTTTGGAAATTGTTTTATGATCCATATGAATGGAGTAATATCATTACATCGGTAAAACCACGCGGTGCAATTACTAATGTTTGTGACTGAAATTACTCGCTCATAGAATAGAAAATAACGATTGTGTGATGTGTTCAATACACATCACACATCTCCTTTCGTTTCAATTCGCGGTGAAATTTCTTTGATCAGAAACATTCACTATATTTCATTATTTGTGATTTATTGTTTATGTTAGTAGCAGTTTCTTATTCATTAAAGTTTGTTTGATCATTCTGTTATAAAAGAAACTATTCTCGTTATAATTAATCAAGTAATAAGTCAAACAAGTTGTTGTTTCAACAGTTTAATGGAAAATCAATGACTTGACTAAATGTACTGACTAGACATAATACAATTTATGCGAGTAAAAATTAAAAACATAAAACTTTTTGGTTTGTTTTAGAGACCTCAGGAATCCCAAATAGGAATGAATGTCATTGCAACTTGTCGAGATAGTCTAAATAAGTATTTTGCGAAGTGATTCCAAAGATAAAAACAATATTCCACGCAGGAATGCGCATTTAAGATAATTATGTGTGACCTGCTGTACCTAGTAGTCATATTATTATGTTCCGAAGAGTTGTTAGAAGAAGAATTGAAGATTACGTGATTAGAGCGGGTTCTCAACTCAATATCAATCACAAAATAAACCTCAATTATATAGTAAAATATTTTCAAAATTTAATATCCAAAGTAACGAATTTAAGCCCTTTGTAATGAGCCAAAGTCACAGAAGATTTGTTTCGTCTCGCACAATAAATAAGCAGATTACCATTCAAGCAATAAAATAATTTTAGAGATAATAAATTGTTAAACTGTTATGTATTCGGCACTTAAATCTTACCACATCGCTTGAAAGTTAGTTAGACTGTAAGTCACGCTCAATTCGAACTTTACCAGCTAATTATATAGCAACCGCAAGATATGCAGCCCCCAAGCTGGGTTCACATTTGTAGCACCTTGACGTATCACGATCAGTCGTATCGTATCGAGTATTTGCATCATAAATATGGACGCTCATTTTGTCCATATCGTATCATTAAGGCGTATTCCGTAAAAAACGCGTCCATACTTAGTAAAAGGCTGTAATGATGTATCAAGATACGCGTTTAGTGCGGATCGGGCTGTATCAGACACGGCGTGTATTGTTAACGGCTATCATCTTGTGTCTAAACTAGCGATCATGATACGCGTTTAGGCCTCGCGAAGCAGATACGATACACAGAAATGCTACAAAATGTGGACCCAGCTTTGCAAGTGACAATTCGTTGACCGGTGTATTGTAGAATTGAATTATATGTATTGGATTGATAAGTATTTTGACGTTTATGAAAGTTATCAACGTATATCAATTCCATACAATGATCCATCTATTTTATTCTATTCTACAAACATATTGGCACTTGTTCAGAGAGGCAGGTTTCCTCTAGTGTTTCGTAACATAAAAAGTAAAGGAATGACTGCCCAGCTGATAGACAGCTCAGGGCCCTTACCATGAACTCTTAAAACAGGGGCCTTACCATAAACTTTTGCTTCAACTGCCATGCGCAGGGCAGCTCAACTTGGCACCCAACCTGGCAGTTTTTCCATTGGTACCATGAACCTCTTCGGTTGAGCTGCAATGTACCGAATACTGACACGCGTAAATTGTCTCTGATCAATTTGGCACACCATCAACGTTCTAAAATACTTCTCGGAATCGTTACCAAAGGAGTTTTATATACCAAATAAATATTATTTATATAATATATATAGCCGATGATGAAGTTCTTTGAACAAATTTCGATTTCTTCAATAACAAAGTACATTATAATATCATTTGAGAGGTTGAGGACTCTTTTAGTCATTTTATATACTCAACTGTAAAAGTTATTAAGATGTTACTATTCTTGAACGAAATTTATTATGACAATTTATGAAGGAATCGCCAGAAAAAAAAGCTTGACAGTGAGTACTTTAGTTTTTTATGGAATAAAATAAGAATAAGGTCATACTCTCAAAGAGGTAGGTATACGGTTGGTGATTACGAGCGAAATATGATCATAGAATTATCCACGAGTCCGACACTGCCAAGTATTTAAATTCGGTTATGAAATTAGTAAATGATTTATTTTAAATGATCACTACTATATTATTTATTAATTCGATGAAAGATTAGGATCAATCCCGTCCCTGTCAGTCAACAGGCTTTGAATCTTATCTATTATAGGTATTACAAACCATTTTGAATCTTATCTACCTACAGGAGAAAAAGATCATCGTCATTTGAAGGCGAAGGAGGAGCAGCGCGGCATCGCCAGGCATCGCGCGGGCGCGCAAACCTTCTCGCAATCATTTCTAGTACTAAACCCTGGCCGCTGCTCTTTCAGTGGGCCATTGACCTTTAGATTTCCCAAACATTCTAATCTATCTATTTCATCAGGATATCTTCAATGATGTACTAAGTATTACACAAACTTTCATCCCCTATTTCCCTAATTTCTCCCCCCTTTCACCCCTTCTTTTGTGATAAAAGGTAGCCGTTGTCGTCTGTCCGTTCCCTAGCTCTAATATGAATTATCAGCAAATTTCATCAAAATCAGTTCAGTGGTTTAGGCGTATAAGCGTAACAGACAAACAGACAGACAGAAATATAGAAATACTAGCTGTTGCCCGCGGCTCCGCCCGCGTGGGTGTTGGTTATGATCAAACATAGCTAAGTCCTCTCCCAAAGTTGAATCTATCTCTGTACCAAATTACAACAAAATAGGTTTAGGTATCAAAGTGTAACAGACAGACAGACAGACAGAGTTATTATCGGATATATAATAATATATATACTAATGGATATTATAGTATATAGTATGGATGAAGTATGGAAGTAGATGGATTTAAAAGCTTTATTATATAATCAACATTTAATTTCACATAAGCATTTACAATAGCCGCTGCTATAATGGCTTCATAATGTAGAACGTTGTGAGACATCTAAAGCGTACTTTGAGGAGCACAATTTTATCGCCTTTTCTACCACATTGCGAGTTTTCACGTGATGTTCTGTGTTAAATTAGGGTAGGCAGAGATCGCCCGAGACGGCGGAGGTTACTCAAACAAACATATAGTTTATTTATAATATGGTTAGGTGATGATATTATTGGTATTACGAGTATGTTCACGTTGCAACATAAATGGTATTATTTCACGGCACAGTTCAAGTACACACTTTTTAGACAGTCTATATCGATGCAAATACATTCCGTCCGGCATTTCAAATGATTTTATCACTCTCCAGTCGATATTCCTTAGAATTTTCTTTTCTTTTCGTGTTCTCGACCAAATAAAATCATCTTCTAAAAATTCTCATAATGTCATCTTCATCACACATCTAAAATAATGCAAATATAACGAGATTTGTTTTTTAGAATAATCTTGAAGGATATAGAAAACTTAATCTTTGCACAAATTAACAAACTATTAGGTTTTTATTATGAAAATGAAGAAAACAGTTCAATAAAAGGTGCTCTTGAACGCCTTCAAATTTGACAACCATTATGACAATACGGCAGTTTGGTTTTCTGCGTGAAGATGTCAAAAGCCACTTCATGGTACGAAATTATTACCAGTCGGCGCGAGTCAGCCGGTGAAATGTTAATCACGTGATCACTGACCAGACAATCGCTGTATCGCCTGCTTTACATAGCGTTCATAGTACGAAATATGACAGCCGTTCTTTTCCCGGCCAATATTGACCTGTTTAGCCTGACCTGTAGAGCTTATGGTAAGCCACCAGGTCAATAATTGAACTGCTGTCATGCTACCAACTGCAAATGTCACTTTGTAATCCCTTTGTAATCCTATATATTTATTATGACATTACAAAGTGACATTTGCAGTTGGTAGAATGACAGCAGTTCAATTATTGACCTGTTTTAAGGTTTATGGTAAGGCCGCAGTAAGACTTGATATGATTTCAACCATATGTATTGAGCAGCCGACCTACCAAGGATTCGCACGTGGCATATTTTAAAACCTCGTATCACCCCCTTGAGCCCGTAATTTTCTTCATAATTATAACGTATGGAAATCTGCCGGATTTTTTGACATTTATGATCACAGCTCCGCTCCCTTGAGCAGTAGCGTGAAGATATGTAGTCCTTAACCTTCATCAATAAACGGACTATTCTACACAGAAATGTTTTTTTTTTATTCGAACATCTGCATTATTTTAGACAAAGTGACATTCTATTGGCGAAAACGCCAGTGGAATCGCTAATTGTAGTATGAAATTGACATAAATCATTAATATAATTATAATTTTTTTATGAAATTTGAGTCTTTGTAACTCGAAATACATTATTTAACTTATCATTATTACTATAACCACCGCAATGTCCCGAAATCCTTTGTTAAAACCTTTAAAATGGTTCGCTTCAGCGCGATTCCATCAGTAGAATGTCACTTTGTCTAGGGCCCCAGCACTCCTTAATGCCACTAGTTTTTTTTTATTAAATATTAGATAGATATTACATGATTTAATAAATATACTACGTTACCAACCAGCCAGTAGATATCACTAATTCAAATAGACCTTTGTCTTATTATTAGCAGCTCTTCAAAACAAACCTCTTTAGCATCGCCTCGAGGTATATCATTACATTATCATCGCGAACTAAGTGAGTTGCTGCCCGCAGGCGACGGGCTCACGAACTGAATCTATGTGAAGGTAAGGCAATGTCTTGTTACAGTTATAATCACTAATAAAGCTTTCAGATATATACAAGTTGCTCTATGTAGACAGCCGTCAACTATCTTGAGTAAGCCCAGATTTTGAACTTGAATAGCATATCGTAATCTCTTTTATTCCCCTCCAGGCACACTATCAACTTAACCTCAATCCTCCAACTCAAGTATCGAAGTTGAGCGTTTGAAAAATCATTAAAAAAGTTCTACGGGAACATTTCTAATGTTATATAGAAACATTCCTAATGTTTTAATATCATATGGGCATATAAAATGCGAAATATATCACAACACTATTTTTGATACTAAATATCATAACCAGTAATAGCTGCTTTTTTTTGAAAATAAAAAGAAACCACCACTCAAGTACACGTTTTATACCTTATTGGTTTTATTAAAAGTATAAAATTCTTCGTGGAAATCATAAACTAACAACATGAATTTCTTATTAAAATTAAGCTTAGATAAAATTATAAATGCCTGAGGCCCGGTTTGATAAAGGTTGGTTACGAATTAATTTACCCTGTCTGTTATAAACATCAGTGCTGTTAAAATTCATTCTGTTTATTCAAGCAATAGGTTTGAATATCGCTACATTATATTTTATTTTACTATACTTAGCAACGGCTACGTTCTATCCTTTGCCGAAGGCGGAATATTTCAAATATACCAAAATATGTAATTTGGAACAGCGGAATATTGCGATCCTTTCGCGTTAATATTAAAATATGCAAATCGTGGCATTTCCATGTGCCGCCCTTCACTCCTGCATGCAAATGCAGCTGTATTAAATGCCCATTGAAAAGTTGTTTATACAATATCTTTGTTGGTTTTCAATTTATTTCTCTTTGGATTGCAACAATACCACAGTTAAAATTTTGTACTGACTGTTTTTAGAGTTCCGCGTAAATTTAAATTTCGGTATGATCGTCTATCCGTTTGCAATTTAGTTGCAATTCCCTTGATTCTTAAAAGCTGATATTTGATATGCCTCATTTTTCGGAGTTTCATTGGATAGATCCTTTACAGAAATACCTACAGGTTTATGTATATTCTTGATAAAATATTATATTTTATCAAGAAATCCGTTTGTGAATTATTAAACTCATAAAGTGCTAATTTTCATTACAGATAGGTATACATAATCACAAGTAATAACATGAAGATTTCAAAAGGAAAACAAATAAGCACCTACACTTACCAAATCTTAATGTACCCTGAGCATGAAAAATATTCGAATTCGAAACATAAAATGTATCGAAAGTACGGATCATTGCGATTGGCAGGCTACACACAGGTTCACAGCAGGCAGGCGGTCAATCTCCATTCATTGCTCCATCCTCTCGAGACGTTTACGTTACGAAAACTAATATGTGCCCTCTGGTGCCCCCAGCACAATAGTACATTATGGTACAAGTGAGCAAAGTTGGTGATTACCGCCGAGGCGCCATTGAGGTCTTAAGAGAGCCGAGGACGGTAATCATCATGCTCACGCGTGCCATACGACGTTTTACAACACACTTGCGAATAAAATAATACTACAAATACTAAATAAACAATACTACAAATTAATTCGTTTTCCTATGTGCGCGCATCTAATAATGGCAGTCGGCCATATTTAAAAAAAATGAGGTTTGAATTTAACTTGTTATTACTGTTTTTTTTTCTGTACTTTGAGTGAAAATTTTGTTTATTAAACAAATATTACAAGTTGCAATTATTTATTTAAATACGAAAATGCATCAAATTAACATACAATAGGTTTATTAATTTATTCGTACTATTAAACACGTTCTTTTTTGGTAGCGAAACTTTTTTAAGAATATAGAAACTTAACCTATAAAATTTAAAAAAGAATCTATAACTCACTTATGAATAATAGCAATGAAAAAGTCACAGTTTGATAATAGGTGTCATTACGTGCCTTTTTGCGGTGAAAAAATAGCACTTTTATGAGCAGGTGTGTTGTAAAAAATATTAGTTTATTAGTCACGCATTATTATAATGGGCATTGCACGTAGCCCGCTACGCACTTGGCCGGTTTTAAATGTAATATCTTTTATTCGTAATGCAAAGTCTGTGATGCCAGACTACAAACCAGCTGCACTCCGTAGTCATTATTTATTCAATTTTATATTTTATTCATTCTCTTCATATTTTCAACACCTATAAAAAGATATTATTCGAGAATAAGTAATGAAGCTTCAGTATTATCACCTCTTAACGCTACAAATGATAACTCCTACGTAAAAACAGAATTGAATTCAGACACTGAAAGTATACGTTATTTTTATACTTATTACTATTTTAAAGGTACTTAGTTGAAAAGTGATCGTGTCTGTACATTGGAGATATTTTTAAAAAGCTTGGGTTATGTTGTGATAGTGAACACGAAATTTTTTTTTGGCATTCTTATCTGCTTGTTTGTTTGTTTACGATGGATACAAATGTTACAGTACGGATTTTGATGGCGTTTTTTGTTCGAAAGGCCTTGGTCAGACTTAAAATCTTATGTTTGTTTGATTGCAATCACTTTAGTAAAACCCGAGATATGACCAAAACTCGCGATAACCGACATTCAAATGGGTGGAGGCGCTGGCCGAAGGCTAATATTTTATAATTTTAATTTCATCTAGGCACTCAAAAATAATATGTAGGTATCTCTGCTAAAGTATTTGAATCTGACCGGTTCCGCCTTACTTCTTCTCAAAGGCTTACATTGACTTTGACATTGACAGTCAATGTAAACTATGAGAATGCCGTAAGGCAAAATCGGTCAGGCTCACTAATAAATAATTTCCACCGAGTACCATCAATTAAATAAATAGTCAGATTACGTTACTCCTTTTCGATTTTCATGTTTACCCCTTAACACTGGACTTAAGTATGTCTGCCTCCTTAAAATTTAACTGAACAAAGTACTGCTTCTAGTGCTTCTATATAATTTATTTCTGAGATAAACACACATCTTACACCATCCAGATAAGTAATGAAGCTAGCAAACACGCCATGTCAAGCAACGTGTGTTTTACTGAATATTTTCATTTTTCACCAAAATGATGTATGCTTTCAACTTTTTATGCAAATTCAGACTACACGGTCTGATAGTGTATCAAGACTCAACTTGCATAAATAAACCGAAAACTAAATTAGAGAAATATTTAGAAATACCTAAGCATTATTTTTATAAAAATGTACAAGATATTTTATCGTGCGCGTAAGGTATGAATTCGTACCCGACCGCAGACCTCAACAACAGATACAACCGTAAATTAGACATGAATATAATACTATTATTTGTTGTTGAATTTCATTGCAGCTTTACAATGTTGTTCTGTATCTGCTGCTGCATTCTGCGGTTGGCTACGAAACCGTACCTTAAAACTTCGACTTTAGTATTATGTGCGTCCATACGCGTTAGAGAGCCAATGTATGTATATTTGGAGAAAATAATGCCTTTTATAATTTTTATGATTTCATTTATTTTAACTTTTAAAAGTTAAAATAAATGAAATTTATTTTAAATTTTATTTATGGTAAATAATTATTTGTAGATATATTACTTCATACCAATGTACCTACACATGATTGTATTGTGTTAATAGTTATATCAAAATTGGTTGGGTTTTCAACAAAACCGTGTCCGTAGATCTATAGTGAGGTAAAAAAAATATAGTCTCGAACGACGCGACGTCAACTATTTCTTCATATATTATCCTAAAAGTAACCTAACACGAAGAGGTCGACGGAGGTCTCTCTAACCTACATATATCTATCCGAGTTGGGGCGTGCGGCGTCATATTCTATGTAAACCAGTCGATATATTTAGCGGGAGATACAAATACCAGAACCATCAGTCAACAAGAAGGGGGAAAACCAAGGTAGGTATTAAGATCATTCTACAAACATTCTAAGAATATTCAACATTCAACCACTTTCTACACCCATGGTAAGCATAGCTGAACTAGCTTGTGTTATGGAATCTAGAATGCTGATAAACATACTTAGATACTTTTTTTTTGTAAATACATAAATATCAGACATAGAAGCACCCAGACAAATGCAAATATAAATATTCATACATACAAATATTTGCAATGACCGGGGATCGAACCCGCGCCTCCTGCGTAGCGGCCGCGTTCACTATCGCTACGCCACAGAGGCTGTCTGTTCATTCACAGAAGAACATTCTAGCGATAAGGCCGCCCATTGTACATTGAACTGTAACGTGCTACCTACTTGTAATACTGTAAATCTATTGGTGTACAATAAAGAATTATCTATCTATCTATCTATTTTAAGTACTTTGTTCGTCAAGATCAATCTGATGCTGACTGCACCAACATTTGAAAACAAAATTTTGTATGGAAATATACCGTCAAAAAAATTATATTAAAAGTTGTTTTTCGAAAATTGTTTTACTACTGTTTTAACTAGAAATGCAAAATATTCGAAGAAATATATTTCTGTCAGCATATTTTGTATTACTAAGTTTAAAATTGTTGAAAGAAAAATATCACACAGTTATACCTACTTAATACCTACGGTATGGCACAAGTTCATGATAATCACTTTATTCCCTAGTATTCGTATACCAAACAGCTTTACACATTTATGCGATGCAAAACAGCATCGGAGAAGCACTCTATGGAATGAAGGTATAATTCAATTTTCACGTCAAATTATTCCGTTTCTTACTCCCGATCGGTGCCGGCACTCGGTAGAAAATATAATTTCAGATATATTGGATGCAAATATCAGTTTAGCATAGAAATGAGAATAGGGGCTTAAAAATAATATCTATTGATGTTTTCTCACTAATTGAAGATAGCGGGTTGTGCAATTATTTCATAACGTCAGCAAATTTTGCCGCGTGGTTCCCGGCAGGGTAGAATTTGGGCCACTCCATCTCCATGCGGTGTCGTACAAGGTGGCTTAGGAATAGGGCTGTTTAACATCAAACAGATATATACAGCCCAGACTCAGCCTCAGATAGTGCCCGGAATACGGCAATAGGCTCACTCCTATTACGTGGGACCTAATACAATGATTGGTGAGGTGTGGGTGTTGGTTCACCTCTGCCTAACTCTCCGGGGATAAAAGAGTGATTGTATGTATGTATGTAATGTTACCTTTTAGGTTTTTGAATTAAGGTTCAGTGTTATGCATTGTTTTTGAGTACCACAATTACTAAACTAATTATTCTACGAAATGTCAAAGGTTGTGAAGATGTTCGAATGTTTGTTACTTAAGTGGCTGTTTGGACATGGATAATTATACCCGGGCATAACACACAGGCACATTATATTCCCGTTAGTTGCAGGAATAGAATCAGAAGCTAGTATACCTAGTAGGTATATTTCAAATAGGTATTATAGTTCCTTGTTTAATACTACACTTATTTAAATTACGGGTTGCCAGATTTTCTGAAAAAACCCATTCAGTCATTGTTTTTTTAAATTATAAGTAACGGTTACTAAGAGATATGTTTATCCCTCTTCACTCTATGTCATTCGTATGTGTCACATGTGCTATAATCGTAATGCTCGCTCAAATGTCATTACTTGTGAAGGCGCTGTGGGACCCGGTCGCTTCCTTCACTTTAATATGTTGAGAGCCGATGTCTGGTTCATGCGTCATACTCGGGAACGTATGTCTGTGTACTATGATACATATTATACGAGTACACTTACATTAATGACGTGTCCCCAAAGAAGGTTGGGACAAATTGTATCATGTCCAAATTTCATCCACTGTATTATTTGGTTAAAGGGCGAGCGGCGGGCCTGATCTTATTAACTGTGCACTTTGGGATTAAGAATTGAAAAATTGGTAGTTTATAGCTGTTACGATGTCGGTTACGATACTGCTGCGATAATAACGGCACACGCAGTTATGTGTAAGGAATAGGAACGCATTATCGCATTCACTTCCAATTTTTATCAATAATAACGCGTCAGTGTAGGGGAGGCTTTATACTATTGTATACAAGACACGGAGGACATAATATCATTTCCTTCTCCATGGTACAAGGATATGATGGTCATCTGTAAAACATTCTTTGGCAATTCGTTTAAAATTTTATGACTTATGTTCACCGGAGATGACCAATCTAATGTTATTTATAAAGTTTAGTGTCTTGATTTTATGGCAATTGCCATTATCAGGATCTAGTAAAATTAATTAATGCCATAATAATAATTCTACTTACATTTTATACATAGTTTTCCATTATCCACTATTTGCATAGCAATATAAAAATAAATAAAATTAAAACACAATTGCTGTTGCATTGTATAATTCTGAATAGCTTATTTTCAGAATTTTACAATTCATCAGCTATTGGAAATAATTTCATGGAGCTCCGCTTGTACGAATCAAAGTGATCCCGTACAGTATTATTATGCTGGATGATATATTATCCAGTTAATCACAGGAGATTATAGAATGGATGTTTGAAATTGATATCGAGTCGATATACTCGATTACACCAATACATCGATTGATGATGTCACCGGTGATTGTGCCTATCATTGTAACAATTCAACTTGTGTAATCCAATATTCGACGTATAATCTGTTCACTGGAGTTAAGTATATTGTCAAACGTAAACCTATCACAGTTTAAAAATACAGTTGTACTACGGCAGTGCCGATTAAAGTGATAGCTTGGCTGATATAATGTAAAATAAAATTGTACATAATATATGTTTTTTCTTATCTTACTTCACACATTTTAGTGAAATTCACCTACCGGTAAACGGGGTGAATAGAGATCAATGGGTGAATAGAAATAAAATGGTCATTAGAGTTTTTTACATAATTTCTTTTACACCATTTTAAGTATCTAATCAGATATTTGAACATTCTCTTGTTTCACTTGAAAGAAAACAACTACTTTAGCTGATCATTTTATTTCTATTCACCCATTAAGCTCTATTCACCCCGTTTTACCCCCGGTACTTCGTGTGAAATATTTTGTACTTATCTTGCATATGTTTTGCAAAATGTATATGTCGCAGTCAACTGCCTTAATCAGTCATTCAACTAACTGCCTAGCCTCTTTACTAAACAGCGCCGTTCTACGAGCCTTCTAACCTAACCTATCCAAGATGGATTGCGCTGCTTTTCTCAATAAACTATCAACAACTTCATATTTAGTGTTAGTACTGCGCTAAGTTCGGCGCTTTTTAGTAAACGTTGTCGATTGAATGGCTGATTAAGCTAGACATATGCATTTGCAAGACATAAGCGAAAAAAGTATAAAATATTTCACACGAAGTGGGTACCTGTATAATGAATTTCAATAAAATGTGTTGAGCAGTTACAGCGTAAGGTAGTAATAAACACGTACACACTCAAAATGAATAATGATATAAGTAGCACACTGAGCCGACGTTTTCTTAAAAGATCTGTATTGAAAAAGAAAAATCCATAAAGTGTCTGGATTTATATTCTCATAAAAGTAAAAAGACGGCAGAAATAGGTACTATTAACTCTCTGATATTAACGAGAATGTTACATGATATTTGAAACGGGTGCTGACAGACTGTCACGAAATCATGTCTGATGAAGTACGTGAAAATCTTTCGATACCTATATTTGAACATAGCTGTCGAAAAAAAAATAGTGTCATTAATTCTCAGTTTCACATTCTATTATGTAAAATACGTTACAAATAAATAATTGCAGAAGAACGTGACTTAAATACAATACCTATGTCTGTCTTTAGAATAGAGACATTAAGAGTTAAAAAAAAATTGAAGTGATATTAGATTGAAATTTTTTAATACAAAACGTGTTCTTTCTGTCTGAACTTTACACGAAACTCATTTATTGAAATACTTTTTAACGTATCTTGGAAATAGTAACATAATATATCGCGATAAAATCCGTTAACAAGTAGTTTAAATAAAAATTTTAATTTCTTCAAATTTCGTTAATTCATGAATAACCAGATCACATTAATTTATATGAATTTGTAAGTGAATTTTCACAGTACCACTCTATTCTATGTCTTAATTGTCTGAAAATATCGGTTTTTGAATTAATATAATTATAGTGTAGCAAAATAATTTAATGAGAAAACAATTTTATAAGTCAAAGTCAAAGTCAAAGTCTTTATTTCTCAAAATAGTGCAACATTGTTACAGCTTTTTGACGTCAAAAACTCCTTAAAACTAAGTTTACCACCGCTTCCTAAGCGCTAATGGAGAAGAAACGGCGCAACAAACTCCACTGCGGCATTTTAAGGACGTCAGTTTTCAAAAAATAAAAGGGTTTCTTAAGACTAAATATGAACGTATGTACATTTGTCTCGCGTCTAGTAGGTATATAAAAAATAAAAATAAAACCTTATATAAAATAAAAATAAGACAACTTCAAGAGGGGCCTGCACCATACGTTCAAACACATACTTAATGTAACAATTTATGCCTGAATAGAACTACACAATATTATAATCCCTAAGGATCCCAACTGTCTAAAGTTTTACCGTAGATTAAAAGCCGTATTAATGAAGCAAAGCTCTCTTACATTAAAAGGTATTTTAGGCACATAATAATTCAATATCAGGTACATATTTCCTGTAATTAGTTAAAAAAAAATAAACATTATTGATTTTCTGAGAGAACGCACCAATGCGACACGGTATCGTTGAATTTATTGAGCCTGTTTCAAAAGATCAAACAAAAAAGTTGAGTCAAAGAAAAATAGAAATATTCATGGCTATATTCTCTGGAGAACGAAATTTGAAATTTGAACAACAAAATGAATAAATCGGAGTATTTGTGTGTATTTTATTGTCAATAAATAAAAATGTTGTATACCGAGATTTTCTATTTGAAAAACATTACTAAGTCACTCCCGTGCCGGGGGAAATGTAAATATTATTGGATTCCTTCTATTCGATAGCACACGAGATTCGTACAAAATCTGTTTTTATGACGACGAATTTGTAAGACAGATGCCCAGACGTTATATTTATATAACCTCTATATTAATATTATTAAACAGGGCAGGACACATAATACCCGTTATCTACCCCAAATTCCATTCTGCCCATACATTGTTATATAGTAACTCCATAGGGATAGGATTCTCCTAATATTATAAATGTGAAAGTTTGTACATATAGAAAAGAGAATCGACCTCGGGCGGGACTCAAACCCGCGATCTTTCCCTTACAGGGGGAATGCTCTGACCACTAAACCACCGAGGCCCGCCCGAAGCCGATCCAAATTCCTCTATACAACCGTCTTGGTGACAGACGATCGATTTGAATAGTTAACATAACGAATGCTTTAAAATTTCATTCAGTTTGTAAAAATATTTGTTACTCAATCACTCATAAACGGCTAAACGAATATGGTATCTGACACTGTACAGGGACGCTACTAGTGCCTTACAGGGGGAATGCTCTGACTAATGAACTACCGAGCTACGTCATGAACCTTCGAAATTATCCTATACAACCATCATGGAACGACGGTGGCTCGGATGAGAATCGGATATTGTATGAATAATTGGCATACTAATTACTTTAAAATTTCATTAAATAGATTTATCGTCTGGAATAACACATAGGCTACTGTTTATTCTGGAAGGTTCCTATAATATGGAACAGAACCAGACTTCTTTGCCGGCGAAGCCGCGGCCAACCGTATTGTATAAACGGTTATCACTTTCTATTTTGGCAGACGATTGTCATAATGTATACTTTCTTATTTCATATAACAATATCATAAGCTACACAACGCTTCCTCGAGCCAAATTGCTAAGATAGAATCCGTTATGATTAGTTTTATGTAACATAAACTCACGCCTATATCCCCGAAGGGGTAGGCAGAGGTGCTAGCACCCACATTTCGCCGTTTATGTTTAGGTCCCAATGTAATAGGTGGCGAGCCTATTGCCATTAACCGGGCACTTATAAACCTGCGATAAATACACACATAACTTCGAAAAGCATCGAAAAGTCATTGGTGTGTGCCATGGTAATACCTGGGATCGAACCCGAGACCTCGTCTCAGCGGTCCATTACCCATACCACTAGTTTTATGTCAATGAGATAATATATAAATTATACTTTTTCGACAATACCCTACAATATAATATGCAGAATATAGGTAAATAAATATTGTTAAACATATTTTTTTATAAGTAATAGTGTAATATAGCCTCTGTGGCATAGTGGTAGTAAACGAGACTTTGATAATGTATATCCGCATTCTAGAATCTATAACACCAGAAAGTTAAGCTTTACTTACTTTGTGTCAAGACAGCGCGGTGTAGAATGTCGTAGAATATCCTAGAAATATATGCTGGAATGTTATAGTTACAACATTAACAAGGTGGGTATTGATAAGTAGATAAGTAGCAAATTGGTAGCTTTGAATACCAAATCCTAAACTTAGAACTTAGCTTACATAAAGTTGATCTTTTATTTTTATTGTTTATCGTATATTCCCTACTTTCTTTTACAAAAATTGATTAAAATAATTATTTATTTTACAAAGGATTGGTATTGCCATCCAACGGGGCAATGCCGACAGTCTTTTGGGTAACTTACTAGTCGACATCGATGGGGAGGAATTTTTCGACGCCTGTACTTTTTACCCCTTTTTTATTCCTGTAAATATTTTATTTCAATACTTTAATTATTTTAGTTTATTTTTAATTATGTTATTAGTTAGCCTAGTTTATTTGTTTAATAGGTGCGTTTTAATTGATTGATTGTTTATTAGCTAAATTAATTTCATTTTATTATGTATATTAAAAAAATATATTGTATCGGTAGCTTACAGAAGTGGAAAGCTGTATACCAAGTAAAATTGTAAAATTCCGCGACTTGACCCCCACTTTGCCTTCAATAATGGTAAATTGTGCAAAATTGTCTTTGATTTGCAGAAAAACAGTATAGATCTGACAGTGACAATAGTAGTTCCTGTTTTGGCCATTTCACAGAATCTTTGATTTTACTATAAATGGAATCTGAAGAATAAAGACGATCATTATAGACGCTCACAATGCTAAAATGATGGATTCCGGTTTGACAGCAGTTGACAGACAAATGTCTTTTCACGCCCCGCATAATTGTACCAAGCCAGCCTAGCAACAGAATGGCAAGTCTTTTTGATGTTTCATTTTCTTAATAATGGCTAATCAATTACTTTATTTAAGGTACCGAATAGTAGTAAATATAGGCAATATATTTGTATATATATAAATTAGTGATATATGGTAAATAGAACGAATTATATTGATATAATAGTATAAAAACATTTGTTCAGTAGAAATTGCTTCAAACGAAAAGATCGTTCATAGTACTGCTTCCACAACCTATAACGTTTTACCTGGTATGAAATAAATAATAAATAAAAATCATATTGATTTAAACTGGGTAATGAAGAATGAAACGGAGGCATTTTGTCTCTACCTACCCCTAAACGAGACATACTTAAATATATTTCATAATGTATACCAATCAGGAAACACTATAATCACCATTATGCGGTATTCAAACGTTTAACGGCTGTAACTGACCTTCAATTTATTAATAAACCCGAACTTTTTACACCACCTTAAGTGAAAAGATAATATTGTGTAGTCTGAGTTTAGGCAGCACATAAAATTAACTGCAACACGTCATCACCCTTCGGATACGAGGTTTACGGCCGGAAAGGTTACCTTACATTATTTACGAGACATTAAAACTCCACCTACTGCCTCACAATCGCACACACACATTAAAACCATCCAAATTCGGACTAATTAAAAACGTTTTATACCTCTACTAAAACTTCTATAACACAATAAATTACCAAGACTAATAAAATATAATTTTCATTTTATGAACAAATAAAATTACCTTTGCAAAGTTCAATATATCCGTAGTTCACTATAGGGTCGGCTCACAAAACAAACAGCACACGGTTATATAATGAACGGTTGAACTAACACGTCAGGGTCGTAATTTTCTGGAGCGGCACGTCCACCCCTCACTGCGCACACGAGAGTACTGATACGCGTTAACGTCAACGCCGGCAGGCTCGCGAAGACCGGTGTGAAATGCGCAAGTCACGCGGAGCTTAACTTATCTACCTACTTTTAAAATTCAAATTGTCATTCAGTCGGTCTTATTATACATACAGGGTACCCAAAGTGAGGACCGGCATTCGGTGGGTTAAATTCCCGCTTCGCGGGTCTACATGTTTCCAGTCATCGACCCCAGAACGCCTATAGTGAGGATGTTTTCGTAAATCTGGGAACGTTTTGATAGTTACTTTTACAAAGTTTACCTTTTTTACTTAACAGCATTCTTAAAATTCCAACTGTTGTTCACTCGGTCTTAATAAACAAACAGGATAAAGAGAACTACCATTTGGCGGAATAATTTTTTTTATGTTTCCAGCCATCGACCTCAGAACGCCTATAGTGAGGTTTTTTTCGTAAATCTGGCAACGTTTTGATAGTTACTTTTGCAGAGGTTAACTTGTCTACTTACGAGTCTCCTAAAAATTCCAATTGTCGTTCTCTGAATCTTATTATACAAACAGGGTACCCAAAGTGAGGCCCGGCGTTTGATAGGTTAAATTTCTGATACGCTGGTCTACGGTATATCCAAACTTCGACCTCAGAATGCCTGTTATATAGTAAGGTTACTTTCTGAAATCTAGAAACTTTTTTATTGTTACTTTTTAGCTACGAATATTTCGAATATAAAGGCAGGTATTTGCATATTTCACGACTGACTAGATATTTCGTAGCGCTCGTAGCTACGGCGTAGCAAATTTTCGTAGCCAACTTTCATGATCACATTTCGTGTGATGACACTGTTATAATTTCAAGTACTTTGTATCTCTAATGATGACCTTCTCGACTCATCTCTTCACTGAGAATCATAATCATATTGACAAGTATTAAAAAAGAAATAAAAAAACAAAGCTGTTGAATATTTCCTCTGAATTACTAACAGCGTAAATGAGCACATGACCTGCCTTATGGTGAGCGGTTACTGGCCTGTATATTTATATGCTTGTGATACCAGGGGTGACTCTGACGCAATGCGGGTTCTATTTCGTTTTCCAAAGAACTCTGGTGACTACATTAGTTAATAGAATCTTAGTTAAAAATCTGTTTATCATTTTTATAACTTAAACAATCCTATCCTACTTATATTATAAACATGAAAATTTGTGAAACCGTTTGGATGTTTGTTTCTTAATCACGCTCAAACGTCTGAAGAGATCTGGCTGAAATTTGGTACAGGGGTAGATTAGGTATAGGCTGAAAAATCACATAGGCTTTTATCCCTGAATTTAGTTCTCATAGGTCATGACAAAGAGGTCAGAATCACGCGGGGTGGAGCCGCTTGATTAAAAATATTACGTATATTTTTAATCTATTATAATGATTTGTCTATATTGGTGACCCTCTTTTCCGAGACTTTGCCTTATATAATAATAAAATTAAAATAATTAATAACAGAACTATTTTATTAATTTTGTTATTTAAATCCTTTAATTGACGTATTTATTTAATAAATAACTCTACATAGAGCTGTATTTGTGTATATTTGTGTACCTATTTGTATCTAGAGATAACGAAACATTAAAATGTAAAGATAACATCTCGTAAAGTTACATAGCCTAGATCGTAAATAAAACGGCCACAAAAAGTGACACTAAAGGGAATAAGATTAATGCCAGTTCATGTGTCGGTAGCTTCGTGGTCCAAGAGCTGGTTTTAAGATAAAGAAGTCCCGGGTTCGAATCCAGGTCATTACAGTACCTACCGACAAGAATCCACTCCAAATACAAGCAATTGAAGACCTTAGCGCGGCCCTAAATATCCCTGAATTATAATATATTCGGGATATTTAGGGCCTCGCCAAGATCTTCAATTAGATAAAGAATAATAAATAGACGTAAAGAAAGCATGGCTTAACTAGCTATAAGGTTCAATTTTGTAAGTACCTACATAAAACCTGCAAATAGACATATTCTTATGGTGGCACTTCACATGACTATTTGCATTTGCGTATTTGACATTTTTGGTAAATAATTACAACGTGTGGACAGTGTATTTCACAAAGTATTGAACTTATTGCCTATTTGAAAAATATGAGCAATACCACATAAGCTTATCAGTTTGTAACTTGGCTACCATGTGTGGATGATCGTATTTGCCTGTATTGGTATGTTTGTGTGTACGTCAAATATTTATCCAAATACAACAAACGCCCAATAGCGAACTTAAATAGCTATGTAAAGTGCCACCATTACACACAAATGTTTGCACTGAGCAGGAATCAAGACTTCTTACTTAGTAATCGTTTGCCCAACCACTACGCCACACGTAATAAATAAAGAAAGTACACAAAAGCTTCATTTTTCTCATGAATATACTAAGAATAATGTGTACACAGCCTATTTGATAATGGAACATTGAACAATAACATTCGCAATTGTTCACGACCCTTCAGAAAACAAATATAGGTTTCCCTTTTGACATTTGTTCACAGAAACTATTCGTTACTCACGTCACATATTACGTCATTGAAACTAATGACATTCGACACCATACGAATGGTATGTGAAATTCAATTAACGTGTTATAACTTATAACATTGATGACGTAAGAGTGAGATTTGAAATTCGTATTAATTAAAATAGTTGTTAGTGAAAAGGTCGCATTTGCAATAATATAGCGATAATATTAATACTTCTCACTTAGTTCCGACTTCCGACTACTTAGGTACTTTTTATTATGAATACTGAATATTTAAATCCCTATTCCCTACTAATATTATAAATGCGAAAGTAACTCTGTCTGTCTGTCTGTCTGTCTGTCTGTCTGTCTGTCTCACTTTTACGACTAAACCGCTGAACCGATTTTGATGAAATTTGGTATAGAGGTAGGTTAGACCTTGAGAAAGGACATAGGCTATGTTTGGTCGCGATAATCGACATCCACGCGGGCGGAGCCGCGGGCAAAAGCTAGTAGATTATAATTCTAGAAATACAAGTTACATAAATTACTAAATTAAACTAAAAACTATTAAAACTAAAAAAAAGAACTAAATTAATTAAGACTAATTAAAATACTATAACTTAATAATATATTTACATACTGAATATTGGTTTATATTATTGTACAAATATTAATTTATACTCTAGTACTTTTTGTTGTGCGCAAAATCCTCACAGATATATGGGTCAATGGCGGGGACCGCGGGACTCAACTTTCTTCTTACCATAAGGTAAGGCCACCCCCATGGGTCCCGGTCCAGTCTCGAGCAGCTCTTTGTAGGCCGCGGCCATGGCCCACTTGATCTCCGCTTATACTCTAGTAGGTACTGAGTAGCCCAACTTGGCCAACCTCACTTTCAAGCCAGTATACCTGCTGATTAACGGACGAGGCTTTAGCGCAGGCTTTCCTCTTCGGATTAGGAAGTCAGACGGCAGCTGTTCTCGTGAAAACCTTACAAGCCTAACGAAAAGGTGAACAGGAGCAAGTGGAGCCTGGGCTCTGAGGTGAAAGTCAGATGCAATCGGGCAAAACTTTTTTTTATATAGAATACGTTAATTTGACTTCACCTCATTTTCCATCAGGTGGGTCGTGTGCTTGTCTGCCTCCTAAGTGGTATAAAAAATGATAAGTTAAAGGCAAAGTCTCAGCAAAGCGGGTCACCATTTCAGCTACGTACCATGTTACAATGGAAGCACCCTTGACGGCCTTATCAGATGCTTTTACACGCCTCGCTTAAAGAACGCGTTAAGATGATTATGACAAAGTTACCTAAATACAGTGGAGACTAAAAATAGGCTACGGTAACTACTTTCGATCAAGTGGGCCGCATGCTTGTCTGCGACCTAAGTGGAATGAAAAAAAAAACTTTAAAAAGTCAGCTCTCTAACTACGAAAAGCGTCGATCATTCACTTCGCAATCTACCCCAACGGATTGCACGTGCTCCGGCCCCATGACCCCAATATCTCCACTTTAAGCACGAATATTTCTTTCACCGTGGTCAAAAGCGAGCTGGATTCGAAATGAAAATATTTTCAATCCAAACCGCCCAATGTTCATTGCATTAAATCAAGAAGGAAAAAAGCATTGGAGCCACCGTCTGTTATCGATTTCCTTCTTGCAACTTCCATCAAATATAAAGAAAACACGCCTGAAAAGTTCAAAGGAAACGTATTTCGTAGATAATTTAATTTTCCTCCCAATATTAAGGCGTTGGCTACATCGAAGGTTCTACCAAGTTTGGACGAAATGGCCAACTTTATCAACATCTTCCTTTTTTCAAATAAGTTATTCTATTTTGTTGATGAAAAAGGTTAGTATTTATTTATCACATCAATGAAAATTGGAATGGATTTAGTATCCTGGAGAAGATTGCTTTGAAAGAAAAGCTAAATTGTTTTGAAAAACATGACGTAATAAGCTCGGTGTTGAACAGCTATTACGTGTGTTCAAGGTTTTATAAGAAGCTTGTATTAGTTTTTGCAATGCTTCATGTTCTGGAACTGAACAAGAAAACTTACTTACCGACTTCATTCAACCAATGTATAAACATAATTTAATTTACTTTTTAACTCTATAGAGAATATCTTGCCTCGGAGAGCACGTTAAGCTGACGGTCCCAGTTGCCACACAAACATTTATGGAAAGAAAGAAAGAAAAGTTTTTTTTTATGGCAGTCGTTACGGGTAGTTGGACCCCTAAAAAGGTCAACAGTTGGTCTAGCTGCAACGCTTCGATATCGTTGTGGAGGTCAGATGACAGTCGTTTCACGGAAAATATCGAAGCTCAGCCAAATCCGCAGTTGACTGGTAAAGCGGACCCCAGACTCCGAGATGAAAGCTTCGGATGCGACTGGGATTAACGCTAGAATGAAGAAGTAGGTAAGTTAAGTACCTCATGTTTCTTAAAACCAAGTTGCGAATTTATATAAACTAACCAAAAGCTGACTAAATACAAATTGAATTGAGATTAAGCTACCGTCTTACCGAGTTGCGTTCAATCTTAACTGTGATTCCGATTCCAAGTCCCCCAAACCGAATGGAATCGAAAACCAAAATCAAATTACATTCAAGTGCTATCAGTGTAACGACACTGGCATTAAACAAAGTGATGTTGATGGTATCACTAGAGTTTATGATTCTGACTGTTCAGTTTGTGAAATGTATGGTACCATTATGTAGAAGGAAAACATCTTAAGAAAATGGTATTCTACAATATTTTACATAATGCTATCTAGACCTATGGTAAGCATAACTTATCTAGCTTGTCTTATAAAATCTAGAATGCGGATAAACATACTTATATAGTACCTTTTTTGGAAAATTTGTCTCCGAGCTGAAGGCCTCGACTCGAATGTAAAGGAAACATCACTAAGAAGGTAAGGAGATCCTTTTCGAATCTAAATCTATACTTTTTCCAATCTAAATCATAGAAATAAAGATGAGCTGTGATGATCCAACAATTTGTCTTCAATCCAAAGGTATACCGGATGTATTTTTTAAACAAGATCTATTGGCAACAATTTTTTTTTTTACTTTCAGAATTTTTCTTGCTGACTGTACGTTTTTGCTAAAATCTGTGAATGCAGTTCAAAATATCACAAAAAGTTAGGGATTGTATCTTAAGAATGTTTTGATGTACTCGTAAGTAACTATCACGGTTGAGGTACCTACCCTCATTGACCCGTTTAAAAAATACACCTCAAATCGCCGCATCGCATTTGACCGCCTCTGTGGCGTAGCGGTAGTGAACGCGGGTGCTACGCAGGGGGCGCGGGTTCGATCCCCGCTCAGTGCAAATATTTGTATGCATGAATATGTATATTTGCATTGGTCTAGGTATTTTCTATGTATTATATGTATGTATTTACAAAAAAAATGTATCTAAGTATGTTTATCCGCATTCTAGAACCCATAACACAGGCTCGTTGTGTAGAATGTCCTACAATAATTATTATTTATTGATTTATTTATAAATCGCATACATACGTATGTTATAAACGTCAAATCCCACACATTCGTCATTCTATTTTACAATTCGCCGGCCAACGAAATGCCAGTTGCATTGCTAGGGGGGCTGTATATCTGTTACTCAATACGAGTATATTGACATTTAATTTCGATCATTCGACTCAATTAGAAATTCTCACATACAGTTAAGAGTACGAATTTTTCGCACCTAATGAATAATTCTGTTTCCATTAGCCCGATTTAACCCGAAGTTTGCTTATACGCTTGAGTACACTTCAAGAGTATGGACTGACATTGAATCGAATTAAACTCGATTCAACTCTGAATTTGTAACTGATGCGGAATACCTATTTGAAACGGATAAAGTTAGGAAGTAACATTAAACAATTTACAATACTTTTCTATGGTTAAATAACTAGTAACTATGTAAATCAATGAGTTAATCAGTTAAATTATTTAACTGAGTTTGTAAAATGAGTAATAGTGTTAGACCGGCAAAAATTACGTACCTACTTTTTAAGGTTCCGTAGCCAAATGGCAAAAAAACGGAACCCTTATAGATTCGTCATGTCTGTCCGTCCGTCTGTCTGTCTGTCCGTCCGTATATCACAGCCACTTTTCTCCGAAACTATAAGGCCTATGCTGTTGAAACTTGGTGAGTAGATGTATTCTGTGAACCGCATTAAGAATTTCACACAAAAATAAAAAAAGCATTAAATTTTTTTTACTTAGAACAGAACTGAAACTCAAAATTTTTTTTTTCATCAACCCCATACGTGTGGGGTATCTATAGATAGGTCTTTAAAAATGCTATTGAGGTTTCTAACATATTCTTTTTCTAAACTGAATAGTTTGCGCGAGAGACACTTCCAAAGTGGAAAAATGTGTCCCCCCCCCCCCCCCTCCCCCCACTAACTTCTAAAATAAGAGAATGATAAATCTAAAAAAAATATATGATATAAATTGCCATGCAAAACTCCACTAAAAATTGGTTCGAACGAGATCCAGTCAGTAGTTTTTTTTTAATACATACGCCATAAACCGCAATTTTCGCCTTTGCTACTACGGAACCCTTCATGGGCGAGTCCGACTCACACTTGGCCGATTTTATTTTTTAGTTTATCATTTTTAACTAGGTATGAGTTTTAATACATACTTACCACTAAATTGCTACTACTACTAGCTTTGTGTCGGCTTTGCGATCTAGAAAACCCGGGTAAGAATCTTAAAATAAATATTAGATTATCAATGTGATCCTGGACTGAAGTAATTTAGGTACGTATTATTCTATTATAAAAAATAATTGACAAGAACGTCATATTATTAGTTTTTAGAATTATTTACTTCATACAATATTCATAGAACATTTACGTCAAATTAAGTACGCCTAATAGAAATATGAGTTGATATTTTAGTATTGTTAGTAGAATTAGTGAAGAAGGAGAAAAGAGGTAGTTGAGACCAATAAACAGGTCCAACATGCTATGATATCGCCAATTTGTTGCGGAGGTCAGGTGACAGTCGGTTCACAGAAAATGTCAAAGTGTTACTAAACCCGCAGTCACACTGGAAAAAAACAAACGCCGGTCTCCGAGGTAAAAATGTTAAATATAGTGACTTTATCATGAAGTCAGATAAGACACCAGCTGGTCATATCCATAACTTTTCAGTGCATTTTTAATGTTTCTTTCTGCAGTGAGCACGTGTTATAGTCTCTGAACTTTTATTTTTATTGAAGTGAGTAACATTTTTGTAAAGTTTTTATTGCACTTTATTCAAGATTTTCTTTTCATTTTTATATATAAATTGTCAAGGTGGATTTAGATGAAACGAACATAGAGCTACAGTTAGAACAAGAGCGTTCTTTCTTAATATTTTAGTGTAAATGAAACCTTATTTTCAACAGAAAAAACAACAGCGGCCTTACCATGAACTCTTAAAACAGGTCAATATTGAACTGCTGTCATTCTACCAACTGCAAATGTCACTTTGTAATCCTATATATTTATATGACATTACAAAGTGACATTTGCAGTTGGTGGAATGACAGCAGTTCAATATTGACCTGTTTTAAAAGTTTATGGTAAGGCCGCAGACGAATATTCTGTCACTTTGTACACTAATAGAATTTGTTGTAGAAGGGATAGATTGAGCATTCGCTCGTCTGATGTAAATCAACCTTTGCATGGTTAAAAAAATAAAAATGAATTTGAAATTTTGGACTTACAATATTTTACTAAACTCAAATCCACTTGAAGTAATAAAGTTTTATAATGAGTCTGGGTTAAGCCGTTGACCCTCGCTAATTAGATTTAATGGCGGTTACCCAAGTTGATGTTGTGGATTGTTTTTTAATTTTGTAACGCGAATGAAAATTCTTCTTATAGATAAATAACATGGATTTAAGGCAAGAAGGAGGATGGTAGAAAATGTTTGTAGTCCCGCGACCGGGCAAAAATATACACATAAACGTGAGATAAAAAATGTGAAATAAAATCGAGTGAATAAGGAGTTACCTTACGGCGGCAGGTCCCGGGTTCGAATACTGTCCTAATTTCGAATACTACACTACCAACTGAACCCACTCTTATCAAGCAATTTAGGCCAGCTGACGAGGTTAGTGGGAATAAGTAATTTCGGTTAGTAGTAATCGTTTAAAAAAAAAACAATATTGTCTTAATATCATTAAAACTGTACGCCTGATATTGCCCTTATAGTAAACCAAAAAACTAACGACTATTCTATTTATCTATACTCTTATGACCAGTCCAATACTGATAAATGAAAACGGAGTCTCGAGAGCAACGTCCAATATTTTTTCTCCAATATAAGATACAAGCAATAACAACATTTTGTTTGCGTTGACGGCGGCCTAAGCCCCGCGGGATCGTGAGATCTACTAAGCTCACTGGCTTACAAGACCTATCTTGCAGACATCCAATGTAACTATACCCCCAATATCTTTTGCAGTTCTTCTACTGTACATCTACTGCAGTGAAATAAAACGGTTTCTCACGGTTCAAATAAAACTAGTAAAAATTTGAAGCTACTCTTAGGTATACCCATGAAAGAATCCCGTGTCATATCTATAATAGACTGTTGTGTCCGATTTCACCCTTTGAAGGAAGCGAGAGTTCAATTTGGATTGAGTTTCTGATTGGACGCATTAAAATTAAACGGTTAATTAGAAGTGTTTTGACGGAAAATTTTATGATTTACTTAAACTTTTTTTTTTCGAATGAAGTCATTCATTTCAATATTAGGTTTTAAATGATTAATTGAAAATATCGAAGTACAGCCAAACCCGCAGTTAGACTGGAATAAGCGGACCCCAGACTCCGAGGAGAAAGCTTCGGATACGACTGGGATTAACGATCTTGGATGAAGAAATGAATGAAATTATAAAATGTGAAAGTTTATAAAGATTGTTTGCATGTCTGTTACTCAATTCCACTCAAATGTCACGAGTAACAGTATATTATACATAAAAAAATTAAACCTAATGAAAATAGATAGATTAATGCATACAAATATTTGTAGGTACTAAGCAAGAATCAAACCCACGATCTCTGTCGTAGCAGTCGAACGATCTACCGCCGCGGTGGCACAGTTAGCATAAAATATTAAAAAATTTAAAGTAGGGCTGCGTGCAACAGTGACTTTTGAGCCACCAATATTACACACAGTAATGAAGACAGAGCTACACACTTCAAAAGCAATCTCTAAACCCATTAAATAAAGACTGCGAAGACGCTAAGTAAACTTGGGGACCCAACAAATTCAGGTCATATACTTTAAAATAAAGCCTACTTGGAAGTCCTTATCAGCCCCAATACCCTCTCGGAAACATGAATTTCAATTTCTATATTGCTTTTCTGCCTCCCCCATTTATGTCCCGTAATGGAAATTCAACCTATAAGGTGTAACAAGGGGTAAAATATGTTTTAGCCGGCATGGGGCACCCTTACTATATTACATTAGTTTATAAGCCACAAAATTATATGTCATAAGGTCTATTTTCCTAAGTTCTGTTCAGTTTGGTGCTCTAATATTTCTAATGATAATATTAAAGGTATAAATGGAAAAATAATGAAACGTGTTAGGCTTTTGGGTCTTTGAATAAATATCATACCTACCGCCATTTTGTATGTTGCGACAATGTATAATTAATAACCGTTGAAAAAAGGCGATGTATTTTATTTTTTTTAATTCTTCTAATTTACCATGATTACACAAATTAATTGTAAAATATCCATGGTAATAAGCACTTAATTAAATTTGCGTTGTCTACTTGATTGATTTACTTTAAATACATAAATTGTGTAGGTACTATATTCCTCTGTATTTTAAGTATTGCAGTGTCAAAAGGATCTTTTATCCGTGTAGTGGCGGAGAAAGAATACAAGTATCACCACCCTATTTCAACCGAAGGGTGTCGTAAGAGGCGAGAAATGGAAAAATACACTGACTTGTACGTGTTCACAATAATATGATTTAAATAAACTAAATAAATCCATACATAAACAACAGCTAGGTATATCTAAAACTCAACCCTGTTATACTACAAAAAATATAGTGAAATTCAGACGGGTTAGCAAAAATATTATGACAAAAAACTAACGTGTGGTTCCCGGCAGAGTAGAATTTGAGCCACCGCATCTCTTCCCATGCGGTGTATTTATGTGTGTATGAAAAAACTAATTAAACCCGTACATAAACAGCAGCTATATCTAAAACTCAACCCTGCGATGCTCAAAAAAAATAAATATACCTAACAGTTTGATCACATCAAAACAAATTATCGTGTAATGACATCTAAAATTGCGTCGCCGTCAAAACTAATCTGCGGCGTCACAAATTGCAGTCATTTCCTCAAGGGACGACTTATTTTTCGAAGGAACGTGTACCAACATTGGCAATTTCCTGGCCGAGTCTGATGGACGCTTTACCGCACGGTGTAAAATATCCGCTCGGACCTCCTAAAAGACGTGACTTGTCTTTGCTATTAACCCTATTATGGATAGCTAAGGCCCGTTTTTGTTTGAGAAAAACAACGTATTACTTTCCTTAGTTTTGTAAACGGTCAACAAGATTAATCTTCTAAATAACGTGCAAACTGAAATAATATGCACCTACACTATGTACAGTCAGCAACAGATCAATTTTTGACTAGTAAAGTACTCAAAATGATCTTAATACCTTGACTTTTCCCTTTATTCCATCTAGTCCTACCAGTAGTTCGAGAGTCGAACTGTTTGGATGTTCCCTTCACTGCCTACCATGTTTTTCGTGCGGTAATTCTCCTCCTCCGTATACCCCCTCTTTCCTCCACCGCCCGGGGCGGTTATATCGAATTCTATCTGACTGAAACCGCACGCTGTCTTAGATCTTGTAAGGTGTAAGATTACCTTGTATCCCGGTTGACCCGGTATGACTTTATGTACCGGTAGGTACTATGGGGTGAATAGGAATAAAATGGTCAGCTGAATTCTGTAGTTATTTTGGTTCAAGTGAAATTATGGATTAGTTCAATGTGATAATGAGCAGAGTTATCAATAATATCTGGTTAGATACTTGGAATTCGGGAGAGAAATAATTAAAAAAACTAACGACCGTTTTATCCCTATTCACCCTTTGATCCCTTTTTTTTTTATCGTGCGAAAAATCCCCACGGATACCTCCCCCACCGGAACCGGGAGAGGAGGTTATGTCGGACTCGAACCGACTAAAACGCACGCCATCAGTGTGGGTCGTCAGTTGCCGGAGGTGAGATTGTCGTAGCCATATCCCTCGCACCCCGGCCGACCCAGGGCCATATCTCTCGATCTGGCCCCGGGTCGCCTTTGATCCCTATTCACCCCATTTTACGTGTATGTAAAAATTTAAACAGATCCATTTTCTAGAGATTGTCAGTACATAATAAATAGAACGTTACTTTCGCAGAGTTCTAATATCTAAAACAGACTTGATACATAAATCCTTTCATACACTTTCCACAGGCGGTAGGTCCACGTGGCAATTTCCTGGCGACCATTGCATGCCACTCATACCATACACAATATCCGCTGTATCAGAATCCACTTCCACATGTGGCTGATACTTAAATAGGTCTATTGGTTACAAATTTTAGCATTTTGATGTCTATACTCTCTTACCAATTTATTTATGTGAAAGTTTGTGAATATGTTTGAATGTTTGTTCGCTACAACTGTAGAAATTTATTACAGGTGTAGATTTATAGTCTGGAATAGAATTTATAGCTACTTTTATCCGCCGCGTCAATGTCATCTGTGACGAACAGCATCCGTAGGCGGTTCGTAGCTACTTAGTTTCCCCATATTGGCTCCAAAAATGCTTGCTTTATTTTACAAATCACCTAGTGTGTGTTCTACCTTTAGGTGGAACCACACACGTTGTGTGTTATTTGTTTTACGAAGTATGAAGGGCTCATTAATCTATTTATTCGTTAATTTATGTACTTTATTCGGATAAACTAATAACATATTACCTACATTTTGCACACCGGTAAGCGCGCACACTTATATGAACTTTTTTAAAATTACTTATAAAACAGTCCATAATGAAAATATTACGACATCAAATGTAAAATGCTAAACACATGAAGTATAAAATTAACTTTGAGCTGGAAAATATAAAAGTACTTTAGATTAGAAGTAAATGAATTATTGGCACAATTCAATAATTTAAAACAGGGTTGTCAATTGTACATTATTAAGCAACTTTTGTCGTTGCCTGTACCTACCTTTTCCCTGCCATTAGCAGCTATAATCACAATATCACTCTTTAAACTCTTTGAGACAGTTTCCATATTCAGCTGAATGTACAAAGATATGAAAATATTCACGTCAACGTAACGATCAAAGCTGAGTTATGCGAATTTTGACTTATTAAGTTGATATGTAGTAAAGGCGTCTTTTCATTCGTACGTCAAGAATAAAGTCCTTGCTGAAATTGAAGTTTTCTTATTTTAGAAATATTCATATTCATATCCATACCAATGGATTCTTCAATGCGAAAGTAACACTGTCTGTCTGTCTTTCTGTCTGTCTATTATGCTTTAACGCCTAAACCACTAAACTAATTTTGATGAATTATACCGCCCAGCAAGTACTTTAAAACGACACGCTCAGTATCACGTCGTCAATCAATGCTATCATACACCTTATACTTTAGTAACAATATATTATATCAACGCCTGCCATCTAGACGATAGCACAAATTGTCAGTAGAATAGAGTAGAATAATCAATGTATGTATGTGTGTATGTATGGGATTGCACGTATTTTGATTTGACATTCATGACAGTCGTAAACGTATGTCAATCGAACTAATTGCCTCTTGTCTAGGAGAGCTGATCTACCATGCCGAATACAGTGACAATATAAGATTGAAACGCGAGCGTATCAACCATAAAAAAACGCATGGTGTTTCTAGAAGGAGTTTTTATAAAACAAGTTCAGCGTCTAATAATATTTTTTTCATCCCCCATCTCGGAAAGAATATTTTTGCTCTTCGATATCTGAGTGCAAAAGTCGTTTTTATCCGCTAGAGGATAAAGTAAATTGAATTTAGAACATCATGTGCACTACATCATTTAACTTATTTACTTCTACCTCCATGGTGCCGAATTTTTCACACAACTTTTTTTTAATTTGTTAACAACTCAGAGTCGGTACCTCCTTGGTGTACCTACTTCTTTTTTTAATTTGCTTTGCGCGCGCATTTAGTAATTTGATGAAAAGTTACGTGTTGCACTCGAGTGCAAAGATTTTTCACCTCGTGCTCTTTTGATTCCCTCGCTACGCTCAGGATTCTAATAAATTCTAATTTTTAGAACCTTTCGCTTGCACCGTCGTCGTCAAAGAGTCGTTAAAAGCTTTGCACTCTTTTATAACAAATAACTATTTTACACTATGTACACACACACTATTCATAATAATACTTGTTATTACCTCAGAGTGAATACTTTATAGAACTTAGTATGTAATAACAATACAAAAATAAAATAGCTCGCACCTGTGCCGGTATGCTCTAACTTTGTTACTAACTGGTCCATTAAAACTTAGTATGTTATACACATTTATATAAAATAAACTCAAACTACACAGTGAACGAGGCACACACACATTACATGTTTTAATATTCCGTATTCGAACTATGAATCGTCCATCTATCTATATCTATACTATTATATATTTGTAAAGTGGTCGTGTCTGTACATTGGAGATATTTGAAAAAAAAAAATACTTGGGTTATGTTATGTTAACGATACTGAACACGAAAATATTTTTTTTAATTACCTGTCTGTTTGTCTGTTTGTTCGCGATGGACGCAAAAACTACTGGACGGATTTTGATGCGGTTTTTTTTGTTAGAAAGGGCTTGATCAGACTTAAAATCTTACGTTTGTTTGATCGCAATCGGTTGAGTAGAACCGAACATATGAGCAAAAGTCGCGTTACCCGAGATGCACGCGGGCGGAGCCGCGGGCGGAAGGCTAGTGTATAATATGTATGGTAGCTAAGTATCTAATTTTCTTCCTTTATTTTCTTTTGGAGATTGCCGAGTGTCACACTCATGCAGTACCGTCAATTGTGGTATTTTCACATGCCTTGAGCATACCAACCTAAGTACGCCATATAAATAAATAAATATCGTACGATATTCTACACTTTATGCTACGAGTTCTAGACCCAGAATAAGCATAGTCGAACAAATTTGTGTTGCGGGTTCTGGAATGAGAGCAATGACATACCTACATATTGTACATAGATATTCCCAGATCAATGCAAATAGACATATTTATGCATACAAATATTTGCACTGAGCGAGAATCGAACCAGAATTTTACTACATACTTATTATAGATTTTTTATCTGTTGCTGTGGGTGCATATTTTGATCTGCTGGTAAATTTTATGATAAATTCTGGCATCACAAAAAGACGAGAGAGAGAGAGAGAGAGAGAGAGAGAGAGAGAGAGAGAAGTAGAGAGGTCGATGAAGTGGTTGTGATTGATACCCTGAGTTCAGACCTTTTTACCCAGGAGAGTAGGTACTCAATGAGTACTAAGTACCTCCAGGATGAAGGTAAACCTATGCTTTTGACGACGCCATCTTTTTAAACAAAACTATTTTTTTTATCAAAAAACCCAAGATATCCGACACCAATTTGGTTAGAAAATACGTAAAACTTCGCTAGTCAGCAAACATTCTAAAATTAGGTGTAACCTTATTATTTACGAAAAAAAGGAATAATGTTTAGGCTCAAGATTCACGATGGTTATTACATTATATTCTGAGAAAAAGGCTCATTTATACTTAAAGTAACCTCTTTTAGTCAGAAAATTTTGTGTATTTTTAAACATGTTTTTATTTCAAATAAATTGAGACCACCTACGTTATCAAATTTAATAAAATAATGTATTATTAAGTTATATAACACTGCTGGTAATATTAAAATCTACGTGATCACTACCGACGTGAACCCATTGCAACACAAGTAATAATTTAGCTTAGCTGGAGGGGTTAACGGTAATATTAGTAATTGTGGTTACCAATATTATTATCAAATGTAAGCCTAACTGCAGTAACAAAAATTTTCCCTATGAAGTCATTCAATGTAGAGATTTTAGTTTTATGTTATGAAACTAAAGTCCCTTCATTGAATAACTTCATTCAGTAGCTATGGTAAATCAAATAATGTAAATACAACCCTGTACCCACGTCACGTTCCTCCGTGTCAAGCCGTGGAACCGTGTTTAGTCGGTTCAAAAGCGGCGACAAATTTATGCAGAAATGTGCAAGGGTTAAGAAAGTGAGTGAAATACTCGACGCTACGTGACTTGTCGTATACTGGAGGATATACTCGGCACAAAATATAAGACAAACACAAAAAAATTAAAGCCAACACTTTTTAATTAAAAGTAAACAGCGCTCAAGCTTAACTTGGGTTGGATAAAATATTGTGTGTTTTGGTTATGGAATATTATTCTGAGGTTTAGATTATGTACTTCTAATTTTAAATTGGGTATTTATATCAAGAAATTCTCATGGAATGTGTTAAGTGCCATCAATTTGATCAATAATTGATTGAATCATGGTACACCAGCCCCTCTAGACATGTAGCAATTCGTTATCCGGCGTATTTAGAATGACGAATGTATGGGATTTAACGTAATATTATGACAGTCGTCTATAGTATAACGTATGTCATAAATCTTTTAGATTGATCAATATATGGGATTGACATACGTTGACGACTTATAAACTTCAAAATATGAGTCAAACCCATACATCCATCATTATATTCTACAATACACCGGCCAAAAAATTACCACGTGTCCAGTGGGGCTGTTGATTGATGGACGCGGTTCTGGGTTAGGTTCACTCTTGTTTAGGTCACGATTTCCAAAGACAACAATCTTTAAACAGATTAATTTAAAACACACATATACAGAAAACAACAAAAATATTCCCTTTTGACTCATAAGGACCACTTCCCAAAACACCCACTTCCTAAAATGCCCACTTCCCAAAACGCCCACTTCCCAAAACGCCCGCTTCCCAAAATTCCACCAAATCATTAGCGACCAAGTAATTTAAAATTCTGTTTCACTTTTTACTTCAAATTATGTTAGTTCTGTTTGTTTATTGCGTCTGAGTGTTTATTACTATTATAGTGCACTGACGACGGTACGTAATCCACTCACCGACTGTAACGTAGCGTGCACCGTCTTCTGTCCAAAGACCCGTTAAATTAATTAAGACGAGGATATTCAGGAATGAAAGGTGAATCGGAGCGAGTGGAAATTTTTTGACTTAGGGTTAACAGTGGCAAGGAGGTGTGACTATGTATGTGTATTTAAAAAGTTTGGGAATAGCATGTTTAAAATTTCAGAAACGACTTTTTTCGGATATTTATTAATCACGCTCTAATATCTGTATCGGAGACATACGTCCGAAATAATCTCAAAGCCATAAGCTATTAAGAACGAAGACACACACACACACACAAACATGGACGCACGCAGGTACGCATGCACGCACGCGCGAACACCCACTAGTTCCCCGTAATGCCGTAGCCGAGTGGATCTTGTTCCATGCTTCAGTGTTGAAAGAATAAATAGGTAATCAATATATCTGTCAGTACTGAACAACTTTTTTTTAGATATGTACATGCTTAGGTGCAGCCGGAATAATCGTTAAGATTATGATCAAGTATATTGTTAGTTTTAAAACTATTCTGAAGTTATTCCAATATGATTTTGATTTGCCTTTCAATTGAAATCAACAAAAACCAATGTTAAGATTGATTTACATCAGAGGAGCGAATGAAATGAATGAAATGAAATGAATCAAACCAAACATAGAATGCTGTTCGTTCGAAACGTTGTTCTTTCTTAAGTAAACGCTGAAAGTAAGGTTTCATTTACACTAAAATAGTTAGAAGAAATGCTATATAGTATGTTCGTTTGGTCTAAATCCACCTTTACAAAATTACAGACTTATTAAAAATCATTTTTTTTTAAATTTCAATTAAGTACAATTATTTACATAAATTAATTACTAGTATAAAAACAATATCTGTATACCTATATACAAAGCTGCAGGTTTAGGCGTCAAAAAATTCCTCCCCATCGACGTCAACTGGGAGGGTGGCCAGAAGGCTGGCGGCATTGCCACGTTGAATGGCAATGCCAATCCTTTGTGCAAGGAATAAACCAGCCAAATCAAAAATATAATAAAATGGATAATAGTTCTGACATATTCAAGCGCTATTTCAAATTGAGTCTCAAGTAAAACAAAGTTGTTCTGTGTAGGGACAATGTTCAACTTTGTTAACATTTAATTTGTTATGATTACGACCAGTTTCCAATTTATTATATCTCAGCTAGAAAATTAGTTAGCCAGCCTTATCAAACTTCAGTAAAATAATCAGTGAGGCAGTTGAACCCTTTTAGTTGGTAAATAATGTCGAATATAGCTATCGTTGCTTGATGTAGAATATGTAGACTTTAGTTTTGATTTGGTATAAATCAGTTTTGATTCATTTTAGGTTATAAATGTACAGTCGACAAAGGAGATAAGATGAGATAAGATAAATACTCTTTACAACACACCTGCTCATAAAAGTGCTATTATTTCACCGCAAATAGGCACGTAATGACACCTATTATTAAACTGTGACTTTTTCATTGCTATTATTCACAAGTGAGTTATAGATTCTTTTTTTTAAATTTTATAGGTTAAGTTTCTATGTTCTTAAAAAAGTTTCGATACAAAAAAGAACGTGTTTAACAGTACGAATAAATTAATATGCCTATTGTATGTTCATTTGATGTATTTTCATATTTAAATAAATCATTTCACTCAAATTTAACTTTTTTTTCCTCTAAGTACAGAAAAAAAAACAGTAAAAGAAATTTAAATTCAAACCTCTTTTTTTTTAAATATGGCCGACCGCCATTGTTAGATGCGCGCACATAGGAAAACGAATTAATTTGTAGTAGGTATTGTTTATTTAGTATTTGTAGTATTATTTTATTCGCAAGTGTGTTGCAAAACGTCGTATGGCACGCGTGAGTATGATGATTACTGTCCTCGGCTCTCTTAAGATGGCGTCTCGGCGGTAATCACCAACTTTGCTCACTTGTACCATAATGTACTATTATTGCACACCAAACATAGGATACATACAGTGGATAACATGGTGGTGGATAACAAGGAGAAACGTAGATATAGGTACCTCGGGACATAAACCTCGGACCTAAAATGTGTTCAAAATGTACTCTACATACGCAGCACACGTTTCTTGGGTGTCTTATGAGGATAGCACAGGGTGCTACGGCGGTGGACGAGCTCAAATTCACTAAGCATAGATTATTACAAAACAATCTGCTAGCGTCAGGGACTCGTTTGTCTTGCTATTTGGGTCCAAAATTCGTGTCCTCAGTTATTTCGTGTGAGTAACGAATGAGAGTGATTGCATCATACATTTGTTATTCGTACTGAGCAAAAACAAAATTTTATAGTCATTTGGTATATACAGGTAGGTACAGTCGAATTCAAAAGTGCAGTAGCAATCCTACGTAACTATAGCGTCAACATTCTAGCGCTACTTGTGACCTTTTTCTTTTAAGACAATTTACACACACACATAAATTGTTCTTCCGTAGGAATATTATCGATAATTTCGTTGTCACTACGTAAGCAACCCGTGGCCGGGTGGTTAAAGCATGAGGTTTATGGAAATGCAAAGGTTGATGGTTCAAATCCTACGATCTTGTAATAACACTTTTTGTGTTTCATTTATAAATTAATATCATTGTATTATTTGTTAAATTTTAGCAAATATCAACATAAAATGTAAAAAGAATGCAAACTTCATGCAAAATTACTTTTTCAATATTTAAAATTATATTTTTGTCATAAATGTAAAAAATCGTTATAAGCTGGAATCGAACCTGGAACCTCTTATCATTGTGCATCTATAGTATCTTGCTTAACCCACTTAGCTATCAGTTAATTTACTAAGTTGGTAAATTACTGTATTAGTATCTAATGATACACACACACATATGTAAACACAAAACCGGGCCGGCGCGCGGCCGCACGCCACGCCATTTTGAGCCTTGTTGGGCTAAAGCACTTATAAACTCTGACTGTACATACCACCTTCATGAGTGAACTTCATCCTTTAGACGACATGGTTATAATTCAACCTTCATACAGACTGTTACTGTTATTACACCTGTAATGCGTACCTACCTACAAACTTTCAACTAAATAATACCTTGTTATATCGTCTAACAGTACCTACTGTCGATGGAAGCATCCACACATAATAGATATTGTATGATAGTGTTTGTATGGATTTGGGTGTATCCATCTTATATAGACAGACACACCCAAATCACACGAACCTAGTAGATATACTCGTAGTGTAGCTGTACGTATTTAAAAAAGAGTAGTGTCAAAATGCTTAAGTAACCATATTCTAGACCCTATATGATGCTATGCTGAGCTGAGCTATGTTGAGATTAGGTCGGTCGAGAAGGCATTTTGCAATATTTTCTATAATATATATTTTTTTTTTTGTAATTCTGTAAGTAGGTAGGACATACGTCGAAAGAGTTCATGTTTTTAAAATAACCAGCTGACCTGACAGAGATTGTTCTTTTGGTTTTTTTTGTTTCTTCAGGAGAAATGCCCTACGGAACGCACAACGCGTGTTGACCGCGTGGTTTTGTGTGGCTCTCGCACCATGAAATAATAATAATACCTCTTTGAAGTACCTACACAACAACGTCACAAGCATGTATAATTGAACAACGATCGCGTAAACTTTGTTATCTAAGTCCCATTTTGCTACACATCAGAATATCTTCGTTATTTAACTATATTCCGCCGGGACAATAGACATAACCGTAATTTGTACAAACTTTCGAACAGACAAATGAAGGTAATTTATGGTGGAGTTTTCGAACAACGTGATGAAATATAAATGAACAAAATTGTGAAGTTCTGTTCAACACTTGGTCCCTTCGCCGGATCAGAGCGAAAGGGTTTAAGTGTACCGGGGAAAGCGTTTTAGCTTTTGGATTACAGCGGTGCCCTGCATAATTTTGTTTTGGATTTCTTCTTACTGGTAAATCCTGTATATGAATGACAGTGACGTGGGTTTATCAGTGGAAAAACATTTATTTTATTACATTATACTTGTTTATTACAGTGATATTAATTGTTTTATATCATTGGTATCATCATTTTCCACAGTAATTTTTGATAGTGATATTTAATTTGTACGTATAAGGTTTTGAGTAGTTCAACAATAATTAGGTAAGAGGACAATAGTGCTGCTAAGATAAAGTGATAAAGTAAAATGTTCAAATTAGGTACCTGTAAGTTCCTCATGCAGCAACACCTGGGCACCGAACTCAGACCCACAGCATGGTGGCAACGCACGCTATGATGACATGAACGCATGTGTCGTGATGTGCGTCGTGTGCGTTAGGTCTGTGAAAATCAGCAATGAACTTTCTTTTCATGTGCAGAATCTATCGCACAAAATAGTGTCCTCTGTGGTGACCCTATGCTGACATAAAATAATGGGATGTCTATGTGGCTTAACGTGTTTTTATTCATTGCTTAAAATAGGTTAAATTCAGCTTAATACAATATTCATACCGTTATTACAACGTAAAGAACAAAGCTTTTTTTTTCATACTTAAAAGAACTATTATTCACAATCTTTTAAGTGTAGATCCCGATGGCTTATCCTTATAAAGTAAGGCTTAAAAGTCTATAAATCGTAGGCCCATCAATTTACATGCTAATACAGTGTCGGGCTGGTTCAGACAAGTGAGTGACAAGGCCACAACTTTAGTACCGCCCGGCCCACACAAATGACCCTAAGGGTATTAAGACATTCTACTTTTTGGGCAATTATATTAAATTTACAGCCCTCAAAGTATCATCCCCGGCTGTCTTATTAAAAAACTTAAGAGTTTCATTCCGTGGAGCAATTTATTTCATCTGGCTCAGCTATTGATACTCGTATTTTTGCTGGCAATTTATTTGTCAGTTTTTGTGCCTACCAAGATTAAGTCACAAAGACTGGCTGTTGAGAGCTAACAACTTCTCAATCTTTTTTACAGAATATAATATAACGCAAGTTTAAAAATTTCAATTTAGTTTAAAAATTGACGTTCTAAAATTAAAATGAAAAAAATTAGGTGTTGTTCTAGCATTTTACTGCTGTTTAGTTGTCAGATGCATACATATTACATATAACCACGCCTTTATCCCCGACGGGCTAGGCAGAGGTGATTGACACCGACATTATTTCACCAATCATTGTATTAGGTCCCACGTAATAGGGGGTGAGCCAATTTCCGTATTCCGGGTTCTATTTTTCACTCGAGCCATGCAGCTGAGAGTGAGTCTATCCTGTATACTTAAAATCTGTCTCATGTTTTAAAGCTCTATCCCTTAGTCGCCTTGTACCGAATAGAAAGAGATGGGGTGGCCCAAATTCTACTTTGCCGGGAACCACGCGGTTTTATCAGAACGCATTTATAATATTTTTCTGTGTTCTCATAATTGCAAAAATTCAG
The DNA here is from genome assembly GCA_914767945.1 of Eilema depressum. Taxonomy (NCBI): domain Eukaryota; kingdom Metazoa; phylum Arthropoda; class Insecta; order Lepidoptera; family Erebidae; genus Eilema; species Eilema depressum. The sequence goes on along the minus strand of OU612023.1, from coordinate 15,172,037 downwards.
TATCTAATATTTTGTTATCCGTGATTCCATTTCTATCAAAACAACCGTTATTTCCAAATAAAACAGTGAACATTTAGTTAAACTCAAATAATTATACCTAATTCATTCGACCTTAATTATGACTGTCCAAACCTTATAATTTATTTCAAATTAAATTTTTTGGTGAAAATTTTATTTGATGTGGGTGTATTTAGTTAGGTTAATCAAAGAATAATATTTATTCACGTTTACAACAATGTGTTAATTTAGGCAAGTAAATATTATCATTGTCGTCAATTTTGTGAACCAAAAAATAGGCTTGGTACATAGCTACACTTTTTAAGGTTCCGTACTTCAAAAGATAAAATACCCTTACAAGATATCTTTATTCTCTGTCTGTGACTTGAAACTGACATGAAATAGGGCTGCCAATTCTTGCATCTGTGAAAATAAAAACTTCTAAGTCAACGCACTCAAAAGATAAACACTTGTAAGCAGCATATCTATGGTTTATGCACTTACAAGGGAACGGTGGTTTGGCGACTCCTTCTTTTGCCACACCATTAAGACCTGGAATTCCTTACCTGTATACGTGTTTACCTCATCCTACAATCCCGGTTCTTTTAAGCAGAGCGTGAAAAAGCACATGATGAGGCCGTCAAGCTGAGTGCCACCATTGTAACATGGTATGTGTCTATAATGGTGACCCTCTTTCAGCTTATCATCAGACGAGGTGAAGTCAAATAGACGTGTCCTATATTGAAAAAAAATCCTTTAGTATATTTCCGCCGAAAAATGCAATTACTCTTTGTCTAACCTGGAAATCACGAACACAAACATAAGTCTCATTCCAGGAAGCGAACGAGACAATCTTATTTGTGTTCAATCTTGTTGCTGCTACTATATAAAAAACCCCCGACCCAAAAAGAACCTATAAAAAGTAAAATAATAACTATTACATTATGACCTACCCTAGGTATTGACCCTTTTGTCATTTGTCTCTTTGGGGGACCGCTAAGTACCTTGGTATGCCCTATTCCCCCCGAGCGACGGTCAGATGGCGGTCCCCCGACGAGACAAATTACAAAATAATCAATATAGGTTCATTAACACCCATACACACGTCAAACTTATAACAGCCCTCTTTTTTGTCGGGGGTTAAAAACGCCGTGTATCGGCTATCCTCTATCTATACGAATACCTACACTTCAAAACCGGTACCTAGATATATTTGGCTCTCTGAAAGTAACCTTCGGTACCATAAACTTAAAACAGATGTGATATATGGCTCGTGACCATTCTGGTACTAAAATATAAAACAACGTCACCAAATAAAAATGATTGGCTTCAAACACGAACAAAAAATTTACGCATACATAGACATATACGTATAAAGATCTCAATATAGTTCAATCTCCTTGCCCTGTTACGAGCTTTGATGGTAAATACCTACGTGTGAGTGAACGTCGAGCGTACGCTTTCACTCGTCGTGAAAACTTGAAAGATAAGTAATGATGCCGTTCAATGAGCTATGGCTATGAGTTATGTAAGGCTGCTGTTCCACTAGAAATGTGCTATGTTAGAATGCTATAGAAGCGTACCTATAGTATTCTTTAGTCCGCATAGCATAGCAAGGGAATGTGTTCAACTAAGCTATGTTTTTATGCTATGGTTGCAGTTGCGTGTTACTGATGTGTGTTAGGTATACCTATATACGTGCACGTCTCATAGCCCGCATATCCGTGCTATGAAAGTATGCTGAGAATGAATGCTATGAAAGCGGGTTATGGATATGTTTTAGGTGCTCGCGAGGATTGTACATCGTTTTACTTTACATTATTCGGCTGTAGTTACAAAACCCTATATCAAGAATCTTGTGCATCACATAACTCGAGCTACGTATTTTCCTTGGACAGCGCCGTGTGGCAGTGTATCTTTTGGCGATTGGCACAGCCCCGTATCACGCAACGTAACGGAGGAGTACGTGGTCTTACGTTGCTTTTAAGAAGCTCTCTTTGTATTAAAAACTCGCGTAGTGCAGCAAATTGAAAATGTACCTACTCATGCGCAATTTTCTCTATAGTAAAAATACGCACTTGCATATACACATGCAGGGCATTGTGCTAATCACCTTATAGCACATCTTGAGACAATCACATAGTTATGGAACTATGTGATTGTTACTTAGCTTTAATTTCCACGCATTAATTTACTCCGGTGGAAAAGCACCCTAATATTGACTGGTTGAATTTTTCCTACACTTGGAGACCTTTTGTTCGAAACAAGCGCTCGCTTGTCAATATACTCTTTAATGTATCTATTATGTACAAATAGGTACGGTTCGATACACTTTAAGGCCCTCTCGGGATGAAAACATATAAGTACATGACCCCGGTTTCAAAATTTTACCAAAGCTATGCCATTCCATCGGGAATTCTATAGAACATTTCGTATTATGTTTAATCTTACTTTGTGACTCTCATAGTGTGAATCGGACCGTTAGCGTCCGTCACAATACTCAGTGTGTTAGTGGTAGGTATATGGTCAAACAGTATACCTAACTGTAGTGGATAATTATGTCTATTTGCTCATATGTTAGATTTCACGATTGTCTTACAAGATACAGTACACAAAAATATCGACGGACGACAACCGAACGGCTCGGGTCCAATTCACACCAAGAAAGTAAAGTACGATTGAAATAATTGTATTAATTTTAAGAGATGGTAGTAAGGCCCTTCTACTTTAGATAGTTCTCAATACCGAAAATGTAGACAGGTCACAAATTAGAGTTTATACTGTTAACATCAAAGGAAATATTATTGACTCACGAACTTCAAAAACTATTAATTAAGAACTTGGTTGTAGAATGTAGACAGAACTGTTTCTATTAATAACATAATTTGAGTACCTAATGATGTTCGCAAGATTATTGAGAAAGAGGCATGAAATGATTGAATGAGAAGATGAAGGTCAGAAGGAGTCCAAATAAGATTCAACCAAGATCTTGATCCCAAACCAATTTCACCTAAAAATCAGTACACCTGCTATTGACAGCTATTGGGGCAGGTTTTCATCCATGTGTAGGAGATCAGACGGCAGTAGCTCGCGTCGCTCGGGAATATTCAACTACTACTATTATTTGATTCATAATTTAATTTCAAACCAATCCCTTTTCGTTCCGTGGTAGTTTAAAATTACGCCTTCAGTTGATGATTTCTTCATTCTTATTATTATAGTACTCCAAAGTAATTACAACTGTAATCATCACATTTCCTTTCCATGCAATAAAACTATCTACTCTATCACTTAATGATTCATACAATGATTACATACAATCATACAACAAACAGTCATCAACTAACCCTACAATCCAAGTATCACAGTCCCAACAGACGGACAAACTAAACTGCGCAACATTACCATAATATAAGCCTGATAAGCGAGTCATAGCAGAATAATGTCTATAGACATTAAGTATAGTGCCTGGGAAATGATAGGCCCTATATATAGTTGAGTGGGAAGGCAAGTAGGCCGCATTTAATAATACACAACTTACACAATAAGCTTAATGAGTAATATCTTCAAAGGCATTACGTACAATTATATACATACAGGCGCGTTCTGGGTTATATATTCACATATTCTTGTTTCTACCCAACTGCTAAGAAGGGTTATGCTTTTTAGCATTAGAATTAAGATCATTATTATCCCCCACCGGCATCAATTCCAATTGCATCCGAAGTTTTCTGTTTGACCAAAAAGAGTTGATTGAAGAAACTTTTGTAGGTATTTTAGTAGTGAATTGATTGTAAATATCACATTGTTGCTTCCAACCGGTCTTATTGGAGATCTATAGGGGAGGCCTATATCCAGCAGTGGACTTCCTATGTTATTACGTTGGCATTTGAGGAATATTTTGCTTCATTTTAACTCTTGGTCTCAATGAGAAAATTTGTAAGAAATACCGAAATCGTGAAATAAACTCTATACAAAAGGTAAACAGACTACACCCCTATAAACTCTGTTCAATTCGGGCAATCGTCCGGCACTATTTTGCCGGATTTTTTTTCCTATTGCTCAGCTTCTAAAGGTTGTAGCGTGATATGAAGTAGCTCATAACTTTTCCCATCTTCTTATATCGTGGCGATGGCGCCTATATACTTAAATGGTGTTCTCTCAGTCTGCTGCTACCTAGATAGCACTCTCAGAGGCGTACGTAAGGTCCTCCGGTGTACATTGTGTGAGCATGTGGCACACGTCAGCAGGTGGGCCATTGTCTGTGGTTTAACTCCGCATTAACATTTCCCCTTCCCATGAACAAGGGTTACTAAATCCAATAATTTCTCAAAGTGCACAAGTAGTTCCAAAGATATCTTGTGCCAAACCAACAAATTTCAGTTTTATTAGTAAAGATAGACGCCTGAAATAAAGCTGTCTGTTATCCTTTGTAATATTACCCTATAAATTTGAAGTACCTAAGCTCTCTGACTTCAACCAAAATCAACTGTCCCTTTGGTGTTCCTCGATGTGCCAGCCTACTAAAACACTGTCAGCTGTCAGTGGCCATTACGGCGGGTTACTTTAAAACAAAACTTGATCATACAAGCAATCGACCTTTTCCGACATCTTGACACTCGTAAAGGGATTGAAATTCAATTGTATTTACCAAATACAGGTATTAATAAAAGCTTTTGAATGAAATTTTGAAGCATTTATTATGCTAACTGTTCAAATCGATTATGAAAGGAAAAAAATATTACCCTATAAATGTTTAACCGATGTTCGTATGAATGTCGGTAGATGGCTTCACCGTCGCCCTTAAGACGGTTGTTTAAGGGAATTTGGATCGACTTCGCACGTGTCTCGGTGGCTTAGTGGTCAGAGCGTTCCCCCTGTAAGGGAAAGATCGCGGGTTCGAGTCCCGCCCGAGGTCGATTCTTTTCCCTTTCTTAATCGAATTAATAAAAGCTGTTGCCCACAACTTCACCCGCGTGGAATTTTGTTTCCGTCCTCACTTTCCATGGTAACCTATTTCCGGAATGAAAAGTAGTTATGTTAGTCTAGACTGTAATCTATCACTGCGCTAAAATTTCAGTCAGATCCATTCAGCCATGATTGAATATGAAATATCCAAACATAATAAAATATCAAGACATTTTCATAGACTTTCACATTTTATAATATTAGTAGGGTTAGTAGATCATCAATCAATTAGCCTATTGCAGTCCACTGCTGGATATAGGCCTCTCCCAATATGCGACACGTTTGCCGATCCTCCGCCTTCCGCATCCAGTCCGTCCCAGCCACCCTTCGTAGGTCGTCAGTCCACCTGGCTTGGGGGTGTCCCACCCTGCGTTTTCCTTCTCGCGGTCTCCACTCTAGGACTCGTCTGCTCCAACGGCCATCAGTCCTTCGACAGATGTGGCCAGCCCACTGCCACTTCAGCCTACTTATTCTTAGAAGGGTTAGTAGAATTATAATAATAATACAATACACCTCACTTGATGGTAAGCTGAAGGCAAGCTCTCGGAAAAGAGCTTGAAACTCACTCAGCTTGACGGCCTCATCAGATGCTTAGGATCCGGGACTGTAGGAAGATGGAAACACGTGTACCTACACTGGTAAGGCACTCCTATAATCAATTAATATTATTTAATGCTTGTTAATTTACAGCTTATTATACGTGACGTTGGTTATGAAGCCCCACTAAGAACAGTAGGCTCAAGCCGGTTTCGCCTGCAAACCAGTAGACCTGCCGATTGATGGGCGAGAATCTGGCATAAAATTTCCTTTTGGGTTTGGAATTTAGGCGGCTCATTAAATGTTTTACACCTACACCCGCCCCCGGCTTCTTCATTTTCTTTTTCCCGATGCAATAAATCAAAATCATCATCTTCATGGAGACGCATTTTCCTGATTTAATCGTGGCCAAGATGACCTCAGAACTCAGGGTCCGCCTTCCGACTCTTCCTCCTCCACTTCGCACGATCTTGGGCGTCCATGGTAGTGAAACCCATTAGCACGCATGTAACCCTCCACGACTTCAAGCCAGGACTTCTTGGGTTTATCCCTTCTAAATAGACCAAAAAAAAAAGACCGCTGAGTTTCTTGCCGGAGTCTTCTCAGGCCGCGTTTCGAACCGGTGGTCCATTTGCTAAGCTAGTCTTTAGTACATATATGTATTTTATTGACGTTTTGTAAGTGCCGTTTTGATGGTCTATACAGAATAAATGATTTTTGACTTTGACTTTTGACTTTGACTCTAGCTGAACCCGGCGGCGTGGGCCCCATTACCAGGCATTTGCTATATACTAAATCAAAAGCCGTGGATTATACTAAAAAGTATATCAAGTTGATATCAGAAACTGTACAGCAAAATTTCAACGATAACAAAAGCTTTCAGGAAAAGTTTTCTCTCATTTAAACCGTTGTACTAACTCAGTGTAAAGTATTGGGATTTTAATTGAAAAGTTTCTATAACTCAACCACTTAAATTTTAAAACACACCTTAAATTGCACAATGAAAATGTATTTAAGGCTTAATTGTGATTTAAAATTACATTCAGCTTGATATTTTTCGGTACCTAGTCTATTATATATATAAATGTAAAATGGTCGTATCTGTATCTGGGATATTTACAAAAAAAATGCTTAATTTTTGATATTTTTTTGTGTCGCAGGACTCGCAGGGTCTAAGCTAATCCTGTTCACCACAATGGCTCAAATTTATTAGTAACAATATAAAGCTATAGGTACTAAACTTTAAACAACAGGCTATAATTGTAAGCATAACGCCCTACTTTTTTACGTTTTCTTGATTAACGCAAAGCCTCGTTTAGTTGCCGATAAAATAAAAGCCTGCGCTTTGCAATAATGGTGAATGAAATAACTTAAAGTTAGACAGTATTGTGTTTATGTTCCGAAGTTTCCGTATCGTAAAATGGAAAGTATATTGAAGAGTTGCGTGAATAGCACACGGATCTTCAGGCTTTTATTTTATATTTATCTACATTACTTAACAAATTTGATTACGGTATTGCTAAAGAGTTTCTGATTTGTTTATTTTTTATTACAGACATTGAATAAATTTAAATACGACTACTCCTGTGTAGCCGTTCAGATCTTAATATTTTTTCACTAACAGTGCAAAGAACGGAAAAGAGGAAAGACTGTGTGATGCACCTGTATTATGTAGAAATCTATACAACAGTCTTAAACCAGTAATCTTATAATTCAAGCTAAAAGGAAGAAAGAACCCTACATATTAAGATCTGTTCAATATTAATATTTCACGATTGAAGCACGTTCTAGCGAACAGATTCTTTCGCGAGAGTTAATAAATATCTCAGCAGTAATGGACTGCTGAGACGAGGTCTCGGGTTCGATCCCAGGTTTTACCATGGCACACACCAATGACTTTTCGATGCTTTTCGAAGTTATGTGTGTATTTATCGCAGGTTTATAAGTGCCCGGTTAATGGCAATAGGCTCGCCACCTATTACATTGGGACCTAAACATAAACGGCGAAATGTGGGTGCTAGCACCTCTGCCTACCCCTTCGGGGATATAGGCATGAGTTTATGTTATGTTATCTTATATATAAAACTCTTAGTCCTGACTGACTGACTGACTGACTGATTGACTTAGAGACAACGTACAGCCTAAACCGCTGGTCCTAGAGACTTGAAATTTATAGAGAGTGTTTGTTTAGAAGCGTGGAGGTGTACTAAGAAACGATTTTTCAAAATTCAGACCCTAAGTGCCTAAAAAGTGCCAAAAACGTACTTTCTTATAACTCAAGAACGGCTGAACAGATTTTTATGATCTTTGGTTTTTTGAATTTGGCTTTGTCGCCGAATAGTAATTATCACAATTAAAATGTGGCAAATCCACGAAATAATGTAATATTAAAGAAAGTACGAAATATTATGGCGCTAATATCGCTAGCAAATTTGTTACCATGACAACGGGTACTAAAGTGATGGTGTCAACGCTAGGTCACATTTTGATCTGTCAAATGATAATATTCATAAAACGTCACTCTCTGTCACGTATAATTATGTACAAAGAATGTGAAAAATATTAATTTATGTACTATGTAAGAGTTATGTACTGCGGTTTCTTTATTTAATTGATTGGAAATAGAAAAGAAGTTTTTGAGACTGGCTCACTTCGATGGAGTATCCAATCTTCAGTTAAGTTCCACGGACTGCGAGTGGTATTATAGTAGAATAGCAGCGTGCGTCGCGAGGACAACATTCGGAACTACATATCAGACCCATTATTGGTAGTATTGGCATCGAGCATTAAATAATATACTAGAGCATATACTGCGTCAGCTACCAGCTACCATGATACCATAGTATTTCATCACATTGACTACACGTATATGAAAGAAAGCCTAAAAGTAATACAGCACGTTATCATTCAGATGAATACTAACTTATAAGCCCTCACACAGTAAGGTACGTGAATTTAAATCTATACGCAGATATAACACAAGGGGCGGCTAGAAACGTTTCACCAAATAGGCGAACGCCTGCCTTCTAGAAAAGTTCACTTTCTTTCTTGACGAGAAGTATACTAAGGCAACAATTATTAGAGATGGCAGAACACCATTCAATAACTTCCACTTATCAGCTGTGGGCTCAATTAGTCAAGCACAGTGCACTTCTGATTAAGATGACAAAGAATATAATACAAAATGTTTATTTTCTTACTATTATTTTTAGATCAATAAGAAAAACTAAACCACCACAAATTATAAGTTGTTTTATTTATATTCATTTTTGACGTATCACATAGTAATTTATGTATCCTCAGCATTTACCAGCGCATTGAAGGACGTCTTCAAGACTAGAGTAGGTACATCTCGCACCTTCGGTTCGCTGACGACATCATCATAGTTGCGGAGTCGCTGGAACAACTGGGCGAAATGCTGCACAGCCTGAATGGTGCTTCCCGACAAGTCGGCCTCGGTGTAAACTTGGATAAAACCAAGATTATGTTCAACGAACATGTTGTACCGAGACCGATTGCCATCGAAGGAGCGACACTCGAAGTTGTTCAAAAATATTATCTACGCTTCAGACCCACGGTACCCCTGGCCATACCCCTGGTGGTACCGGGCAGGTTATCCAGCTCTTGGTAAAACCAACTTCGAGAAAGAAATAGCCAGAAGAATCCAACTGGGGTGGGCAGCATTTGGCAAACTACGTCGGGTCTTCTCCTCCCCCCTGCCGCAATGCATCAAAACAAAGGTTTTTGACCAGTGCGTCCTGCCTGTTATGACCTACGGTGCTGAAATGTGGCCACTGAAGGTGGGGTTATTCCGTGACCTAAAAGTCGCGCAGCGGGCTATGGAGCGAGCTATGCTTGGAGTATCTTTAAAAGATAGAATTTGAAACGAGGTCATCCGACATAGAACCAAAGTTAAGTTACCGACATAGCTCGCAGAATAAGCAAGCCAAAGTGGCAGTGGGCTGGCCACGTCTGCCGAAGGACTGATGGCCGTTGGAGCAGACAAGTCCTAGAGTGGAGACCGTGAGAAGGAAAACGGAAGGTGGGACACCCCTTAGCCAGGTGGACCGACGACCTGTGAAAGGCGGAAGATCGGCAAACGTGGTGCATATTAGGAGAGGCCTATGTCCAGCAGTGGACAGCAATAGGCCAATTGATGATTATTATATCCTCAGCATACAACAGCAACCTTCATAGTTATGGAATACTGATGATATCGCACTGGCGGACAGGGCTCTTTAAAGCAGGTGGAATCCCAGTTCTAACAGAGCTTGCCAACCTGTTTGATTCCGTCATCAAGCAGAACTTAACATCTAGGATATGGAACTGGAGTGCGGTGGTACTGTTCTCCAAAAAAGGCTTTAAGGCCTTGCTGATGAATTATAGATCAATCACTCCTGAGTCATATCTCTATACAAGTTGTTCTTGAGAGTCGTCATGAATAGTTGCGAGTACAGTTTTAAAAGGGTTACCTATATAGTATTGTAGTTGTACTGTTCAGCAGATTATACAAAAGACCTGAGAGTATAATCAGCCGCTATGTTTGGCATTTGTGATTTACGAGAAGCCTTCTGACATTATCTAGACCTGAGCATTTCTGGATTGTCTACGACGGTGTCGTGCTGATACGATTTTTCATTGCTGTGTTTCTAATTTTAGATTAGAAGACGAAGCCCAGTAGGAGATATACGTCGAAAGGTCGACAACGGTTGGGCAACATTGGACAAATTCGTCGAGGTTTCTACTCCCCTGTTATGACTCATGGGGCCGAATTTAATATTTTAAAAAACTCACTACTGAGAGAGTGAAAATAAGGCGTCGAAAGTTTATACAACAAGTCCATCATAGAAAAAATACTTTTGGTGGCAGTAGTCGACATCCACGCAGGCGGAGCTGCGGGCGAAAAGCTAGTGATTTTATAAATTGATTATATAGGTAGGTACCTAGGTATTTAATTTCTTTATTAAATCTATGGAAGGTTATACCTAAAGAAAGAAAAAAGAGGAAGATAATCAGCTAATCAAAAGGAAGTATTAGTGGTTGATGCTTAGATACTGTACTCATAGTTTTTTTGGGATTTTTCACAGATTGGAAAACGGTGATGTACTACGCTAAATTTATCAGTAAAATAACTTACTCTTTATTTACCACCTTAGAGGTGTATTAATTAAGATGTTGTGGACTATAATCCCAAATCCAGTCATAACGGATCACAACCGTGCACTTTTCAATCTTTCTAAATCAAATATCTTTATTATATCGACTAGTCTTATAAACCGTTGAGAATTCCAAAAAGAATGAAGTCTTACAATTTCCATCACAACTAACCCTCAAGTGTTATGGTGAAAACAACAGACTGAAAAAAAAAAACAATAATAGTGTCTATCAACCTTTGGTAAAAACCCTTGTCAAAAAATTCAGAACAGTAAAAAGGTTCATGAAAACAATTTCACATAATATAGACCCAATACCAACATTACACGAATACAATACAATTCTATTTGCCAAACTTATAATATAATAAAAACTGTTAAATTCAATACAAAAACTTTTCTGTAGGTATCTTAAACAAATACAGGGCAGAATTGCCTGGACCCATTCTGGACCAATATAGTGTAATCATTGAGGATAGTAAAGGAATATTTTTTATCCGGATCCCTATTCTTAGCGAATTCAGCCTTTGCCTCATATATTTTGTTTTATGCTGATTGTGTTCCATTTTGTAAATATAGTTAATAATTTTCCATGAAATGAATATAGGATGATCTTCGTTCACAGGGAATCCTTTTAAGAAAGTATTATATAATGTATCTTACATTAAGGAAGTATTATAATGTATCACATTATAATAATTTCCTAAAAGGATTCCTTTCTATAACGTTCATGGGAAATTTGGGAAGAAAAAGTTTTTGATATCAGTCTTGCTTTTGCCTAATAATTAATTGTATACCAGGTTGTTATGTATTTTGTTTCTGTTGGAAGTTTCATTATTTTGTATTATAAATTACCTTCATAATTTGTAATCCCGGCCTGTAATAGTACATTATGGTACAAGTGAGCAACGTTGGTGATTACCGCCGAGGCGCCATTGAAACCCGAGCCGCCAGGCGAGGGTCTTAAGACAGCCGAGGATGGTAATCATCATGCTCACACGTGCCATACGACGTTTTACAACACACTTGCGAATAAAATAATACTACAAATACTAAATAAACAATACTACAAATTAATTCGTTTTCCTATGCGCGCGCATTTAACAATGGCGGTCGACCATATTTAAAAAAAAATGAGGTTTGAACTTAACTTTTTTTTACTCTGTTTTTTTTTTCTGTACTTAGAGAAAAAAAAAAGTTAAATTTGAGCAAAAATTTTGTTTATTACACAAGTATTACAAGTTGAAATTATTTATTTAAATACGAAAATGCATCAAATGACCATACAATAGGCGTATTAATTTATTCGTACTATTAAACACGTTATTTTTTGTATCAAAACTTTTTTAAGAACATAGACAATTATAGACACTTCCTATAAAATTTAAAAAAGAATCTATAACTCACTTTTGTGAATAATAGTAATGAAAAAGTCACAGTTTTATAATGGGTGTCATTCCGTGCTTAATTGCGGTAAAATAATATCACTGTTATGAGCAGGTGTGTTGTAATAGTACATTATGGTACAAGTGAGCAAAGTTGGTGATTACCGCCGAGGCGCCATTGAGACCCGAGCCGCCAAGCGAGGGTCTTAAGAGAGCCGAGGACGGTAATCATCATGCTCACGCGTGCCATACGACGTTTTACAACACACTTGCGAATAAAATAATACTACAAATACTAAATAAACAATACTACAAATTAATTCGTTTTCCTATGCGCGCGCATTTAACAATGGCGGTCGACCATATTTAAAAAAAAATGAGGTTTGAATTTAACTTTTTTTTACTCTGTTTTTTTCTGTACTTAGAGAAAAAAAAGTTAAATTTGAGTGAAAATTTTGTTTATTATACAAGTATTACAAGTTGAAAATATTTATTTAAATACGAAAATGCATCAAATGAATATACAATAGGCGTATTAATTTATTCATACTATTAAACACGTTATTTTTTGTATCAAAACTTTTTTAAGAACATAGACAATTATAGACACTTCCTATAAAATTTAAAAAAGAATCTATAACTCACTTTTGTGAATAATAGCAATGAAAAAGTCACATTTTGATAACAGGTATCATTACGTGCCTAATTGCGGTAAAATAATAGCACTTTTATGAGCAGGTGTGTTGTAAATACTCTTTATAATATTGCACACCAAACATAGGATACATATTTTGTATTATTGTTATTAAATTTTATGTATTCGTAGATGAGCATTCGTATCAAGTACCAAAGCCTGATTATTTTTTTCGGTCAAAAGAAGTTTCGTTTGTCAATAGGCTAATCGTTTTAGACTTTATCAAAGGCTTGAGCAGATTATAGAAATATAATAGATTAAATTTTTTCTTTCAGAGCTCGTTCAATAAAATGTATTATTGGGCTTACCAGTAGTTGAATTATGCGTAATCATCGCATTGTAGCACGAGGAAAACGTTAAATTCTGTATTGGCACCTTAACTTTCAATGGTTTCCGTGGGGAATCGTATTATTGAAAATGGACGAGTTTTGTCATTATCTTTTACGTGCGATGGACGTGACCTTATCAAAGTTATAAAAGGAATTAGTGTATTGGGAGTACTGCAAACTCCAAGAACAACATTATGTAGAGGAATTCATGTTACGGTATTATAACAGCTATAAATTTGAATTGCCAAACCTGTAACAAATTTTAATTACGAAAAACTTTAGAGTTGACGCAAAGTGTAGGTGAGGGCAAAGTTTTTCTTGTACTTATATAACAGAGATACCTATAACAAAGAGCAGGGTTGAAATATAACCACTTTTACCCTTTTTACCCGTCTACGGCAAAGCCAAAGGAGGGTTATGATTTTGACAGGCTATGTACCTATGTATGTTCATTTGTTCCCAAGTAGTTGAAGAGCTCTTCAACTACCTATTAGAAATGGATAAATCAGGTATCGTTAGAAGCGTCTTGATCGACTGCTGGTTATAGGCTATTAATTGACGTGTCACTGAGTCTAATGCCGCACCCTCTAGCGGTCATAAAGTACTGCGTTAAAAATTACCGTGAGATAAGTATACCGTGTTTGGTATCAAATTCAAGGGCTCAATTAGCACATTTCAAACAATATTTATGTATTTTAAATGGTATTTTTTATAAGCGGTGTTAGAATTATAGGTATCGAAGTAAACGTTACAAAAAAACCTTTTTAACCTCACGAAAACCCAACCAAATTTGCTATAACACAGCTTAGAGATTAATTTAACAATAAATTAATAAGTGTAAATAATCCGCTTTTAATCATTATTTTACTTGAAGTATCATGTATACCTATTCGTTTTACCCAAAGCACCTTTCAGTGAGCCGATTGTCCCGGTAATGACGTCTCGGGGTAACAAATTACAACATTGTTTTCAACTGATTGGATATTGGCTTACACAAAATAAAGCATTTATTTTCGCTTCGTTTATTGAGTTTTACTGTAGATTTGTGTTGGTATTATGCACAGGCATTAACAGATCATTACAGAATTGCAAATTGATGACGTGACCGGCTCATGTTTACTTACTTTCAGTAAATTCAGTGGCTTTGTTTACACACAGTGCGTCGAATTAAAATTAATTGTGTGAGTTTTAACTTTATCTGCTACAATTATTTTGAAACATATACATACATAGCCTGTCAAAATCATAACCCTCCTTTGGCTTCGCCGTAGTCGGGTAAAAAGAAATACATCCATATCCATATTAATATTATAAATGCGAAAGTAACTCTGTCTGTCTGTCTGTTACGCTTTCACGCCTAAACCACTGAACCGATTTTGATGAAATTTGGTACAGGGGTAGATCAGACCTTGAGAAAGGACATAGGTTATGTTTGGTTGCGATAACCGACATCCACGCGAGCGGAGCCGCGGGCAGAAGCTAGTAGTTAATAAACCCATGTTAATAAATAAAAACCAAAGAGTTCGTTTGTTAAACTGAAGGAACGCCTAAATACATGGAGTTAGTAGGTGGAGTCTCCCCAAGATGGTTTTACTTACCAGATACGACATGTACAGAGACTGGAGAGGCTGGTAATCTGTCACACAGGGAATTCTAGTACAGATGCCAGTCTCTCATATAGATAAGCTTGAAATGTTGTGTACCTAATTTAGGTATTGTCCTTGTAATATTTTACGAGTATGTGATAAATGAAAATAAACAAAGTATGTTTTACTGTACTTAAACTAAATTCGCAAAGATTATCAGGTTATTTTATCGATTAGTAGGTATCTTACAGGTCATAAAAAAGGTTCATTAAAATTCTCAAGCATGTTTTATTTCTAGTTGTGAGTATTCAGGTTTCAATTACTTAGCGTATTACGACTAGGTACGTGGAGTTTTAATCAACATGAGTGAATTCCTCAAACGCTTTGTTCAAGTTTTATAGACTTCTTAATGGAAAATCCTTGTAACAAATTATCCTTACAAGAAAATGTTAATCCTCCGAGAATCAAATATCTTTTAAATGGTCCGAAAAAAATTAAGTGACTAGGTTAATTTATTTAAAAGTTTGAGGTAACAAAGATTAAAGAAATTAGAAGTTTTAAGTTACATAAAAAATTACGTTATGAAGCTTCGGAGTGTTTCTTTATTGACTTGTTATTCTATGATAATATACTGTTGAATAAGAGTTTAAAGCATTTAGTGTGCTAACTATTCAAATCCATTAAGATAGGAAAGAACTAAATCAGCTCAAGCGGGACTTGAACACCGTCGCCCCAAGACTAAGGGATATGGCTGTTTAACATCAGATAGATATATACAGCCCAGACTCAGTCTCCGATGCATGTCTCGGGTTTACAATAGTGCCCGGAATACGACAATGGGCTCACTCCCTATAACGTGGGACCTAATACAATAATTGATGAAATGTGGGTGTTAATTCGCCTCTGCCTAACCCTCCGTATGTACGAGTATATATGCAGAGATATAAAATAAAAATATAGTGTTTTATTTTCTTGTCACTTAACACTAAGTACCACATCTTCATAACACCAAGCAATGAATATCTTCATATCGAAACGTATGGATGAGGTACATAAATCACTTCTATCACGACAATGATATGAATGCGATATCAGAAACATATCATCTCGCAAATTACAGTGATCTTCGGCACAATATTCTCCATTTCAACAAACACATCAAGCAGAGCTTCATTCGAGTACAATATGTTAGATAAATCTATCCACATCTATCGCGAGACGCGCTTCTTCCAATAAACTTTCTGATACGCGTAACAAAGGGTCGACTCAGTGCTGAACTTGTACAATTTTGTACAGTGAGCTACAGAAGTCCGTTTACACAATGAAACTACGATTTTATAAAGTGACGTCACACGTCTTCTGGGAAGTATAATGCACTGGTAACCAACTATATATAGCTATATACAGGGTGAATTATTCAAAAGGGATTGGATGGCCAAATCCGAAACTATAAGGAATAGCGAAAAATGCTCAAAGGAGTCACCAGCCCGATTTTGATGAAACTTAAAACCTCATTATTAGATTTTTGAAAAACCGTTGATTTTGTATAAATGCATTTCTTTCTTTATTTTTCTTCTAACTGACAGAGGTAATGTCATATATATTTCACTAGACGACTCGCCCCGGCTTCGCCCGTCGCATACTTCGAAACCCCCATGCGGGTATTAGCCACATATATCCGCATTTTATACATACTTATGAGAATCTGCCGGATTGGTTGACATTTATGATTACTGCTCCGTTCCTTTAAGAATTAGAGTGATGATTAATAGCCTATAATCTTATTCAATAAACGGGCTATCCAAAACAAACAGATTTTTTTAATTCCAATCAGTATTTCTTGAGATTAGCGCGTTTAAACAAACAAACAAACAAACCAACTCTTCAGTCCTATAATATTAGTATAGATTCTGCTAAATTAAACTTAGTATACAGACTTCTGTAGTTCACTGTACATGGATTTAGAGTGAAATATCGTAGTCACATTTTCCACCCTTTGCTAATCTTCTGTTATGCAGTTTAAAGAGAAGGAATCGCAATGGGATCGTTAGGTTTCTCCATGTCTTAAATACCATCATCCATTTTAAATGATCCAATGAAAATCCGACAGATATGTATATACAGCACAGACTCAGCCTCAGATGCATGACTCGAGTTAATAACAGTACCCAGAATATGGTAATAGGCTCAACCCTATTACATAGGACCGAATGATTGGTAATATGTGGCTGTTAATTCACCTCTACCTAAACCTTTAGAGCTAAAAGCGTGATTTTTTGTATCTATATAAAGATTTTTCTTGACTTGAAACTACTAGAAAGTCTTGAAACACAGTGAAGAACCAAACCAACTTAAAATAATCCTCTGTAACTAAATGCGTAGGATACATCAAGCTTTACACCGACTTCTACAGTCTGCCAACAACATCTCGGGCCAAATTCAAATTTAACTTCAAAAGAACATATTACATGTCGTATTTTAAGGTATATAACGTAGGTAAATGGTATGGAATATTTCGCACGCTACATATGTGATCCTTTGTAAGTGGAAACTTAATTAAATGTAATAAATTCTTGGAGTCTTGCACATGAAAGTTTGCAATAAAGTACATTGTTGGATAAGGAATACGTACAAAGAGTGCAGCTAATGATTTTAGAAAAAGTTTATACCATAGGTAAACATACAACGGCTAACATTGGATTGGTACAATATTTCAAATGGGTATGAATTGGACACACATATTAATAAATATAGGTATAAATATAGGCTGAGTGCCACCATTGTTACATGGTATGTGTCTGTAATAGTGGCCTCCTTGCCTGACACGTTGCCTTCAGCTTATCATCAGGCGAGGTGAAGTCAAATCGACGTAGGTATCCTATATAAAAAAGTATACATACATACCATGCTTATATCCCATTGGGTTAGGCAAGGCACGGGTTCCCGTAGAGAGCATGGATGAAAGCAGATTGATAAAACAGATAATATGAGGTGAGGTTGTACCTATATGTGATCCGACAAGGTTTGATCTCGTTTAAAAATGTCTTTTATGGCAGTTACTGACATATTACCTCCCAACCCCTAAAGGAACTCCTGTGAACCTTATAGATCTACGTGTAGTACCCCTTATTTCTCTATTTCCTAAATTCAAACCCTTTCCTCAATTTCATTCCCAAAAAAATGCTGCTGGTGGCACTTAAAAAGTTATGTTTATGGCCTGGCCTATACAGTCGGCTAAAAATAGCATTACCTAGTCACTCTCATAATATTATTGAGGAATATAGACCTTATTGAGTTTTTACGGACGAATGAACTTGAATCGTAGGATGATAGACAACATTTTTGATCGACTGTATTTGAATCTGATACCTGTCACAATGATAATTCTGCAAAATTGTACTCATTTGTCGTCAAATTTTGCTAGTACTCGTAGTAGCAAAATTTGAACTATTTGACGTCAAATAGTAAGACAAGTTATTCAAAGTAACAGGAAGGAAGTGTCAAAAGCTTACGTGAACTTATCAAGTAGCAACATTGTTGTTCCCGGAACAGACATTCCTTCATCCTATCTGTGATGTAGTAACATTGTTGTGCTTAGTATTCGGAACTGACCTATAGAGTTAGCAACAATTTGACCTGAATTTCATCACTTCAAAGTTCATAATGTTGCATATTTTTATGCTATAAAGCTGTTAAGTAAATATACAGTACCTATGACAATTTATTTTGCTATCTTCTCCATGCTAGCGTTAATCCCAGTCGCATCCGAAGCTTTCACCTGGAAGTCTGGGGTCCGCTTTACCAGTCTAACTGCGTATTGGCTAGACTTCGATATTTTACGTGAAGCGATTGCTTGTCTGTTTCAAAACAGTAAATGGCCCAGGGTTAACCAAGGTGCAAGAAAATTGCCTTATTGGCAGTTTTAGTCTATTCGAGTCCTACATAACCCGAAATAAAAAAAATATCCATAAGCAGCAAAATTACAAGCTGTATATTGAAACCTATAAACTCATCACTTTTAAAACTTCCGGCAATCTTTCCAACTAAACCCTTCTTTAAAAACCAAAAGCTTTATAGCTGGGAAGTATTGAATAGCATTCGTACACACGGCGTCAGACCTCGGTTTACAGGCCACACCAACATAAAGGAAGTGTGCGTGACAGCAATACTATTAATACATTGCTTAAAGATGTGTGTCATAACAAGTAAACCAATCAGGGCCTTTGACGCACTCACACAATTGCTATTTTACTTACATAAAATGCACCAAGGTTATAATATCATATTCTAAACTAATTTTATGAAATGTATGCAGCATTTTGTTTCTATAACTAATAGGAGTTATCAAATTTAGTCACTATACTATCTGTTCTCATAGTCGAGATGGATAAGAATGCAAACTAAGTAAGTAAGTTTGGACCTCACCGTTGTCGCCGGTCGTTGGTTCGGAACTTAACAACGGAATTCTCTTTTTGTCATTCGTGCATCTTTATGTCAGTCAATTTAATAGACATAACATTTTATTTTATGTTCCAATATCTTTTTAGAAGTTTATAATAATTATACTTATGTGTTTTTTATATTTTTTATTAAAGATCAAATATTTTTATCTGATACTTAATTATACACTCATTCAAGTAGCTATGTGACGAATATAATATTATGTATTTTGTTCCATTTCAACTTATGACACTACACTTTAAAAATAATACTAATAATGTTAATCAAGCCTAATGAAATTTTATTTAGTATTTTAATTATTTTATTTTCCTTTCCTTTTATCCATTACGAATAAATAGTATGATCAAGGAAATATACAAAAAATATATTAAATTATATTATATATATTATATGAATTTTATACACTTAGTTTCCTGTAAATAAACTAGACCAATCGGACTTCAATATATTGAGGAACAAAAAGTGCACCTCGCTCGAGGATCGAACCCGGTATTGATTCTATTGGTTCAGCTGCATATTTAAACCATTCAGCTATATCTACTTATTCGTTATTCGCTAAATATGCTATTATAACTTGGTGCAGTGGCTATCATCAATACCTATATTTCATGTAAGTAAAATAGCGAATGTGTGAGTGCGTCAAGGGCCCTGATTGGTTTACTTGTTATGACACACATCTTTAAGCAATGTATTAATAGTATTACTGTCACGCACACTTCCTTTATGTTGGTGTGGCCTGTAAACCGAGGTCTGGCGCCGTGTGTACCTATTTGTACATTATATTGCATATTTTTGTATGGGTCCGCCACAGCTTTCTAGAAAGGAAAATATGTCATCTGCATGCAAGTAATAGGTCGACCTGTATAAATGCTGGCCTGAAAGGGAATAATATTGATGTTTAATGTTTAGAAATAAAATGAATTTCTCTAACGAACAGCGCAGTAAAAGTTTCTGAATTAAACTTTTTAGATTGGGTTATAATAGGAATGCGTTCTAATTTATTCTTACATATTGTGTTGTAGTATTTTATTGAAGTTTTAATTTGGTAGGAATTTTGTGCTCGCCTAGCGTGTGAATTAAAACTTTGTGTTATTAAAAGTTTGCTATCTGAAAAATATATTTCGCCAGATATTTTTCATACGGGACAGAAAAAAAGCTAAACCTAAAATTTTAAAGAGCAATCAGGCTTTGGGTAGGTACTATTGCATTTAATGTGCCTATTAACTGAAGTCTTCCCTCAGAAATCGCTTATCATTATCAGCTAGCCACGTCTCTCGTGCATAGAGTGCTAAGATAAGAATAAAATTGCAAGATTTGCCAACCTAATCACACATTCAGCTAGCCCATTCTCCACCTACTTCATCTTCTTGATTTAAGCTATACAGCTTCTATTGGATTGACTGTCTCAGATCTCTCAACCCCGAAAGAAAAGCCTACACTTCTTAATAATTACTTCCCATGTATAAAAAACAAAGTTATCAAAATAAGTACTTCGAAACAACGAGGACATGCCAAGGTGAAGGCAAGCAGTAACCAGACAAAAAATCTCACGGGTAGAGAGTTCCACTAGGTCACGTATTTTGTACGTTTACATACACATTCTTTGAGATTTACAATACGAACAAGTTACTATTCGTCCCTCGTCCAAAAACGTACGCCTCAAAAACTACCACTGTATACTGTGGGACAACCTATTTAAAATTCCACAATTGCGCTACGTACAATAAATTCAACTCGAGGGACTCTCGAGCGTAGTAAATTTCGTATTTATTTTCTACAAATTATTTCAGTACAACGTTCAACTCCCTATATAGCAGAATACAACGACCGAAGAGATAGTTTCTGGGTATTCTACAGTTTTAAACTAAATTGTTCATATTAAGCACTAGGAATTCGTACCAATAGTTTTATTACTTTCCTGTCATTTTGGGACCTCTAGGTATATATGTATCAATATAATACCTACTCTAAATGAATTAAAATACAGATTCATAGTTTTTGTGTCATCGGGTCTTTCCGCGATGAATTTTTGTTATGGAATTTACTTGTACCGACGCGACGTTTCGGGTGCGTTGCAGTACAGAAATACAGATTCTTGTTGGAAATACATTGCTTTAATTCGAAATTTGATAGAGTACTCTCTCTCGAACACTACAGTAGTAAATTTAGAGCGTATTGGGGGAGGGCTTTATTACTCCGCACGATTGTATAGGAGAATTTCGAATGTCCAAAACGTCACTAGATAGCTCAGTAAGTTGATCAAAACATTTCGCCCGTCTTTGATGTTCACTTTCCAATCCATATCTGTAGCACACTAACTGCTTTAAATTTTCATTAAACTACAGTAGTAATGTTAAGGTGACTTAAACCTATTTTTTCATTACAAAAATCATAAATATGTAGTACTAACCCGCGTGGAATTCTGATTTCGTTCATCGGTAATGGCATATAGCCTATGTTGGTAGCTGAAAATGTAGCTTTCTAATGGCGAAAGAATTTTTGAAATCGGTCCAGTAGTTTTTATTTTTTCGTTACATACAAAAATACAAAACTTTCCTCTTTATAATATTCTATAGATAATACAATAATGAACTGAACTTGTAGTAGGTATCGAAATTTGTCACATTGACACCACATTCATTAGCAACGACTCAGAACCCGAATAATACAAAACCGAATAACTCTTAATTTGTGTTCAAAAGTACACATATCAGCATTTAATAGCAACATAACTGTCTTTAACTGTAAATCTTATTACATCAATGATAAACTGCTGCGTAACATTCAACATTAACATAACGACCAAAGTTTAAGGCGCAGTAACGTCAATATTATACACGTTAAAGGTCTCAGCTCATTACATCGATCCTTCTACTTACATCTTCTCTATTTTTTAACATTTAAATGAAATTAGAATCCAGAACAAAATATATTAGTAAGCAAGCCTGTCTCTCAAGCAGTGGTCTTACGAGTATTTTAAAAGCACTTAGGTGGCAGACAAGCACACAACCCTCCTGATTATTACCGTGGCCTATAGACGTGTGCAACACCAGGGGCGTCACACCCCTGTCAGCGCTATATCATGTTATAATTTGTTACGAGTAAGGTATGGTTTTGAAGTGCATAAGTTTTAGTCGATAAAACGTTCGTAGTTCGAAGGTACCAATTCGCTTATGATTATATTGTTTTGTTAGCGATTTTTGAGGCTTTGTCATTGAAACTCTCATAAATGATGATACATATTTTATGGGTCGCTCGATTCGCAGAGAAACGTCTATCGGAGGTATATTTCATAATCCATTGCACAATTCAATCCGGTTCGATATTCTGCTTAAAAAAATATTCAACTAACTGTTAGTCTGTTTCCAAATTTTAACATTGACTAACGTTTTCAACATCATTCTCTAACTACAATAAGTGGGGGTTTTTGAAGGGCGGAACCCTTGACTACGGAAACGTAAAGAACGCAATTACGGAATATTTTTACCTATATTTAAGTTTTAATAAACACAGTGATGTGATACGTTGTAATGGCCAGAGACCTTTAAGTATCTGCAACATTATGTTAAATCGCAAGGGAGACTACGACATTATCACCATTTACAATGATTTTTTAAGGGTAGGACGTAACGAGACTTGGCTTTGGTTTGCGTGACACTTGACTTCTCCGACTTAGGAGGCTGAGGCCTTACCATGATGTTTTAAAAAGGTGCGTATTGTAGAGCGAAAAAGTGGGACGATGAGATACCTACACCCTCTATAGTAAAACTCTTTAATACGTCTTAATAAGCCGTTAGCTCTCCTCACTCATGTCATACTGATTTCATTATATTTCATTTATCCTTTGGTCCACGTTTGTACCTAACTGCAAACTCGTAACCAGCTACGAAAGATTTTTGTTTCGATGTTTCGTAACTAGTTACGAATCAAGATTATGTAATCTAGATTCGTAAAAACGATTTAGTGTGCTCTTCAAGCTTAGATAATATTATTATATCACATAAAAATATA
Source organism: Eilema depressum (assembly GCA_914767945.1). Classification (NCBI taxonomy): domain Eukaryota; kingdom Metazoa; phylum Arthropoda; class Insecta; order Lepidoptera; family Erebidae; genus Eilema; species Eilema depressum. The sequence continues at coordinate 15,148,916 of OU612023.1, read as the reverse complement.
CCTAATATAATTGTTTAACTAGCACGCTTCTTAACATTCAAGCATGGATGACAAGTATTCCAAAAATAAACCACTATAGTATTTTTATTCCTTCTAAAGGTAAAATAGTTGAACGTAGGTATGCAAAAAATAAGACCAATAAAGAAAGTTCTTAACATAGAATCGAATGTTTACCGTTTATAAAACCTCCATTCGTATACCAGTAACGGTTCTCATTCCCTTTTGTAAAGTAATTCCAAAATAAAATGATGAAAGCGTTGCCCTCGGTCATCCTACAAAGGGTTTCTGTAAAGGTATTAAGATTTTGTTTACATTTTTCCGGCTCTATGAATTCGAATATCGAAATTGGAGGCAAGACATTTATGGCTTTTCTTATCAATGAAAGAATATTAAACTGTACATACTCGTACATTCTTATGTACTAGCGGCCGCTCGCGACTTTGTATGCGTGGAGTTCGTTTTATTCCCTTAGGGGGGCAGTTTCGTAAAATTCGTTCTTAAGGTGCGTACAGATTATGTAACGTGTTGTATAACTTGTGTTTTATAACACGTCCACATTATCTAACATTGTTTTATAACTTTGCAACATTTAACAATACTGTACACATTAGATTTAACAATGTCATACAACAATGTTGTATAACAATTTCGTTGGACGTTGCAGTGCTTTAGAATAAAAATAACGTGTTATATAACTCACTAACATGTTTTATAACTTCAGTGTCTACGTTACTGAAACATGTTATATAACATTGTTTTATAACATGTTATGCTATAATTTGTACGCACCTTTAGCGGATGTTTACACCCTAGAAGCTGCCAGATTTAAAGTTTTTAGGTTTTATACTTAGTTTCTAAGATATCGTGATTAAGCAGTGAGATCACTCACTGATTAATCATAACACTATCTCTAACTACAAAGTCCGCTTTTTATATAGCTGAGGCCCGCGGCTCCGCCCGCGTGGATGTCAGTTATCGTGACGAAACATAGCCCATATCCTTTCTCAAGGTCAAGATCCATGTAACCATAAAAATATCAGTTCAGTGGTTTGAGCGTGAAAGCGTAACACGCCGACAGACAGACAGACAAAGTTACTTTTGCATTTAATACCCATGCATATAGTATCATACATTGTCATGTATACTAACTCACACAGGGTTCATGGGACCCTACCAAGATCTCTGGGGATCAAGTCAACCACACCTGCGAACCGGTTAAGACACTGACTTCTGGCGCAGATTTTCCTCTCGGGTTTGGAGTTGAGACGGCAGTCGTTTGTGTAACCATGTAGACAAAACTACTCCTTTTTCTTGTTGCTTAAAACTTACCTTGCACCTTTATTATAACTTTGTTATTTGCTTAAATACTCAGACTAAAAGAATAATATAGACGGAACGAGTGTAGTGTAGTGATACTAAAGTAATATCTCATTTCATTTCATGCTCTTTAACTTAGAAGCCAAATATGGCTACGTCACGATTGGATAACGTCTCGTTGCGTAATTCTCATTTAATACCTAAGCAATAGTGGCGTTTGGCAACTGTTCATATTTCATATTTTATGTTTACAACCTCGTGTAATTTTTTATATTTTTTTATTTTTTGTTATATTTTGTCTTAAATAGTTTATGAACAAAAAAATCTGAATGTACGAGTATACCTTTTTTTCTATAGTGTGAAAAAACCCCACGGATACCTCCCCCGCCAGAGCCGGTGGAGGAGGTTATGACGGACTCGAACCGACTAAAACGCGAGAGAGATGAATTGAGATTATCGTAGACACATCCCTCGTACCTGGCCGGGACAGGACCCTATCCCTCGATCTGGCCCTCTTCCGGTGTGGGAAGCACGAGATCCTTACCTGGCTCCCGGGTATGGGGACAAGCGCAAGGCGCGCCGCCGCTGTGGCTTCTGCTAGGGTGACAGGCAGCCTAACCCGTCACCCCCAGGCCCGCACTCATGGGGGACAGAGGTCATTCATGGACATTCTGCGACCTACGACGCCCGAGTTGCCTCCGCACGTCGCTTACGAGTACGTACATGAATATAATAATGTTATTTTTCATTACTGCCCAACAGAGCATGCGGAGCTTATCGGTTTAATTAAAAAATAATTCATTACACATCGTTCCGATATGAAAGCAATATCGGCATGTTTTTGGCGTATATTGTGATAGCTGTGTGCACCTGTGCGTGTGTTTTAAAATACAATTGTGTGATTGCTGTGCATACTAATGAAGAACCACGAGGTAAATTATTTATTCAAAAAGTAGTAATTAATCGGTAATAAAAATTATTGATCGGCCTTCGGATCGGTTTGATAGCTTTAGCCTCATCAACAACTTAAGAGATCGTCAAGCAGTTAGATTAAAAGCTTCTTTGCGTTTCTCGACATGGCATGCATTTTTAGGTAATTGTAATCTTCAGTCATCAATATGTTCAAATACTAAACTAATTTCATTAAAAATAATGAATCATCTATTTAATTCCATTAATAACATAATTAGGAGTAAAATCTGAAATTCCAATAGGTACCGTAATTGAGCTATAATTTTTTTACAGTTAAGAAAAAGGAGTTAGAGGAGGAGTTGGAGGATGTACAGAATAAAACGCCATTGATTGAGTACGTATAATTTTATTTAGATACACGTACCTATATCTGCTATACCTATTGCTTTTCGGTGCAGAGTAGGTAAGTTAAACAGATTATATAACTATTTGAGTTATTGGGATATTTGAGATATTTCTAGATCTCTGTTCTTGAAGGGTCGGCAGCTCGAGTGTGACTCCCCTGGTGTTGCACTCGTCTATAGGTCACGGTAAGCACTTTCCATCAGGTGAGACGTGTGCTTTTCTACGACCTAAGTGGTATAGAAATAAAAACCAAAGATATATAAATTTTAATAGGTATAGACTGACCCTATCATGACGTATCTACTTATAAGCGATCGTGTGGATGGATCTATCTTTATAGACTGTAGGTACAACTTCATTTCTCCCCTCTGAATTTCTGAAAATATAATTCTTCTAGCACGTCCTAGTAGAACGCTGAATAGAAAAATTTCTATCATAAATTTGGAAAAGAAAATGATCTTTGAAAATAAAATTTTATAGAAATGAAGTTCTTCCATTTTACTATAAAACAGGTAAGAAGCAGAGATTGGCTAGTAATAAAATTTAGTGTTTCCAATTTTACAGCATAGTTTTCACGGATGGTTCGAAGCGGACGTGCACGGGTTCCATTATTCATAACAACGTGGTGATCACCGCTGGACATTGTTTGTAAGTATTGTACTGTGCTGTTACGAGATAACTATTTTTCACGTTGCAATACTGCTACAAACTATTACTAATACATTTATCAACACTTCTATAAATATAATTGATGTCATCTATACGTCTAATGGCTCCTTAAAAGTATGATTCTGAAGCCGACCGCATACGACAACGACAGACGCATACGGCAGATTACTTGTTCAACTCCGATACGGATAAAAGGAGACCATTGACAAGCCGCAATGAATTACGTGCATCTGCTGCGTGCGTCGGCAGTTGTCTTATGCGGTCGGCTACGGAATCATACCTTTACACGTAGACAGATTCATTCGCACATGAATCTGTCAGCGTGTAGAAGACCCTTAAGATTAGTACACGATAGAGTTCTAATAACTATGACAATTATTATTGAATCCGTGATACCTACTACATTAACTCTGGAGGACTTGGCTAGAAGACCTTCTCATTGTGCACCAACCTCATCCAATCCTACAGCAGGTCTTAGTAGCAATTAATTATTGGCAGTGCTAATGCAGTGCTAATGCACAATTATTTATTTTACTGTTTGAAATAAAATATTACACAAGACACTTGTACTTTTCCACAATTTAAATTATAGGTACACACAGTCAGTATACTATGGAAAAGGCAGTGTCTTATTCAATATGTGTAACAGTATGAACAGTTTGGAATAATTAATTGAGATTTGTTATTATTGAACTTCTTTAGCTTACCCAAGGCTCATGGACGCGTACGACCACGGAATGTAGAAGCAGAACTAACAGGGTCCTTCGTAGTTATTGGTACGAAGAAGAAATTTGATTCTGGGTACGAACAGTATTTACCTATAGAAAGGGTTATCACACATCCCGACATGAGAGGATGGAGTTGCGACCTTGCTCTAGTTCACACATTTGCGAGTATGACTGCAGACCAAATTGGATCTATAATGCCTCTAGCTGGGGAAAAAACTTCGACGTCCATAGAACCCAACGTGACCATTTTAAGTTGGGGTCGTACTTTAGAAATAGTAAGTGACTAGTTTCAATATTTATTTTTAACCATTTTTAAATATCTGTGTTTTTTTTAATACTAATTACTTAAGGCCCCGAATCAGATCAGCATCGAAAAATCGGTATTTTCGAAAACGTTTTTCTTATTAACTATGAAACCTACAGATCTGGAATTCACATACCTAGGTACTACAGGATATACAGAGTAACTTCTCCTTTTCAAAAATTAAATTAAAAAGGAGAAAACAGTAGAAAAGAGGCTCTAAACATCACTCTACTCATTCTTATGAAACCAAATATTTTCTACAATATGTATCCAAATAATCTAAAATTTCACATATGTTAAATAAGGTGTATTAGCATGACGTGACCTTCTTAGTTTCTAATCATCGCCTATAAAGTTATCTATTAAAATTGTTTTTACTGATTTTTACGGTTCAAATATGAGCCAATGACCTTGAGCATTTGTATGGTCAAAGTCATTTGCGTATGTAATCACCTTAAGTGGCAGATGGTTTATGGATATTTGCAACACCAAGGACGTCACATTTGCGCCCCGACCCTAAACATGTGTGATCCTAGAATAAATTAACCCTAAATAACTACGAATTTGCTTTAAATCCAATAAAATATCATGATCCAACTTAATATACCAAAAATCACCAAAATAGCCACAGACCACAGTACTAATAAAACATATAAACGCCTTTAAAACACCATAAAAGGGTTACCAGTGTACATACTTTTATGTTCTTTGTTACGAAAAGGTTCTATTGTCAAGCGGATGAAATGGGTAAGGTATCGGGGTTAAGCGGCCCGTCACAACCTGTTTTTATTGTGACATTAAGGTCACTTGCTATATAGCTTTAGGCTATGCAAGCCTCATAAAATTGAAATAAGTTGTTATCTATATTATTCTTATTATTTTTACTACTAATTTGGTAGGTACATTCATATTATTTTTACTACTAATTTGGTATATTCATATCGATACCTCCCACGTAAGTTGTTGTAACCAACAAAATTGCTATTTTGTGTTTTTCATGTAAAAGTGTCTAATTTTATGTATAGTATCCTGTAACAATTAGATCAAATCCAAAAATCTATTAATTTCGGTAGTTTTCAGAAGTATAACATCGTATGTTCCGAACTATCCCGGCGTATATTGTGGTATTTATTACTTGCAATAGTTTACGACGGGCGGTGTGAGTCTGACGAGCGCGCTCACCCCGCGTATGTGTGACATAAAACAGACTACGCTGGAACTCGCTGTAGGTTGCATGTCACGCGCGTATTTTTTGTGTTGATTTGATATTTATTACGTAATACTACTAGCACATATTTTTCGTATTTCAAATATTGCTTATATAAAATGTGGTATTGATTACATACAACAATATACGTTGTTGAATTTACACGTATTTTGTTGTAAGTAATACATACAACGTTTTACTTCGGAATTAGTTATACTGAAGCACATGGCAAGATGACTTACAATGTTTTACGTGGTAAAATTATCAATTTTATGGTTACTAAGTAACACATACAACAATCTACTTCGCTTATCACTGACATTGTGTAAGTTGTAAGTAACATTTGCGGTTATCAAAAATCTATAGAAATAAATAAAATTAAATTGTCTGTTTGTAACGTCAAAATAAGAAGTGAATAAACATTTTGAACCCAAAAAAAAAACAAAAATAACAAGTTGAATGAAATTTTGAAGCATTTATTATGTTAACTTAATCATCTTATCATCTTGTCTTCTTCATCTTTTTCATCAATCTTGTTCTTCGATCATCAATCATCATCATCTTGTTCAAAATAACAAGTTTTTACTAAATGGGTATTCATGTAAATCAGGTACCATTAACAATAACTTAATTTAAATGTCTTTGGTCTGTCTGTCTGTCTGTTCCGCTAATCTCCTCCCTCCTCTCGAAGGTGACGGAGCGTATCATTAATACATAGCTCCTGGGGTACTTTGAACTGTATGATCTACTGAGTAACCGACAGTACGGCTTCCGCCACCGTCGCTTAACAGGTGTATCTTATCTTAACCTTCTTGTATATCTCACAAACCGTTGCGCGCAAGCTATCGAGACTTGAGGTGAAGCACTGGTGGTTAGTCTCGATATCGGAAAGGCCTTTGATCGGGTCTAGCACAGAGGTCTTCTTGCAAAGCTCTTATGGACTAAGGGATTATGGGAATGGATTGCCAGCTTTTTGTCCAACAGAAGTATCCAAGCCGTCGTTGATAGCAGTTGCTCGGACCGCATGGACATAAAACGCCGATGTCCCACAAAGTTCCGTGTTGTCTCGACCCTGTTACTGCTGCATATCAATGACATGCTGTCGGATAACTCCATTCATCACTTGCGGACGACAGTACCGGAGACGCTTGTTACACGGACCGTGCAAATATCCCTCAGTCCGAGATGGAGGAAAGCCGCGAACAACTTGTGTCTGAAATCGAGACTACGTTATCTAGAGTATCCGATTGGGACAGACTAAATTTAGTCCAATTCAACCCCTCTAAGACACAAGTATGTGTATTCACCGTTAACAAAATCCCATATATTGTAGCACCGCAATTCCTGGGCACACTGCTTACTATTTCCTTGCGTATTGGGATCCTTAATATCAATATCTCCAGCGACGTCCAATACCGTAGTCAATTGGAAGACAAGGTGAAGCTGGCATCAAAGAAGCTTGGAGTGCTCAACAGGGTGAATACTTAACTGTGGGGCAACGACTCCGCCTACATAAGGCACAGGTTCGGCCCCACTTGGAGTACTGCAATCACCGTTTTGTCGGAGCGCCTACGTGCCAGCTTGAAGTGGTCAACCCCTTCGACTCGGTACAAAGACGAGCATTGAGGCTCGTTGACCATCCCATACTCGCAGGTCATGTGGAACCTTTCAGTCTCAGAAGAGACTTTGCCTCACTGTGTGTTCTACCGCCTATACAATGGTTTGTGCTCAAATTTAATGAACTATTTGACATGATACCAACAGCTACATTCTATCATCGCATCTCTCGCCACAAGCAGGGAATTCATCGTCACACATTGCGTCCGGAAACAGTGCGCACTGTGCGGTATGAAAGGAACTACATCCCTCGCACACTCAACCTGTGGAATGAACTCCCTGCGGTGGTTTTCCCAAGCGACTACAATTGATTGATAAATTGATAGCTGCCGTTGACTGGACAATACTTGTAGACTACACCTATGAGAAGCACTATAAAAGGAGGATGTCTGTACCTCGTCATCCAGACCCGACATATTCCTTTTTCACGATCGCATAGGCGAGCATTGCTTGTAGAACTCACAGTACCGTGGAAAACTAACATACCTAAAGACCACGCTATACAGACGAACAAATACTTGGACCTGACTAACGAGTTAACCAAAAATGGCTACGTGATTAAACTCTACGCCGTAGAAGTAGGACCAAGACGAATTCAAGCTAAATCCCTGTACAACTTAAAGACCTCGGATTGCCAAAAGCTTCAGTAAGCTCTTTACTAAATCGAATATCCAAAGCGGCATTGATAAGATCTTACCAAATTTGGATAGGTAGGGGGTACACTACTGACGGTGGAGGTGAGCGCTGATGTATCACAAAATGGCCACCCTAAACCTACATCTGGGTCGCAAGTCCCAATCGCCGTCACGGTTTGCTCTGTATCACGGGTCCATAAGGACACGGCGACCGCACGGTGAATCCATGGAGTACTGAGAATCGGATCTCTGGGTCTCTTCAAGAATGGGCATTAGAAGGTTTCTTCAGGGTCGGCAGTGCGAATGTGACACCGCTGGTGTTGCATACGTCCATAGGCCACGGTAACCACTTCCCATCACGTGGGCCGTGTGCTTGTCTGCCACCTAAGTGGGTAAAAATAAAACATACCACACTTTTTTTCTCTTGCATTTCGGCGTAAATGGTTGTATCTGGTACATACAACTAAATGCGACTCATGTGTTCCGGTGTACATTATTGTAAGTGACTGATACAACAATTTGTAAAGGTCATATACCGCGGTAAAATGTTGTAACAACAAAATCTCTAAAACTTTTGGTATTTTTGAATAATACCGTGAGGTAAACGCTAAAGTATTATTAACTGAAGTTACATGTTGAATTTCATAAAGATTAGTTGAAAACTGCGGTTTTTATTGCCAATAGTACCTTTGAAACGCTCTCCTGTAAAATCACAGTTTTGAAGTTACAACAGTTTACGTAGGAGGTATCGATATATTATTATTTTTACTACTAATTAGGTACATTAATATTGGTTTTGCTCCTAATTTGGTACAGTGGCTTACGGCTCTTGACATCGTATCCGTTATATCCAGTTGTATTCGAGGCCTTCGCGTTGAAGCCAGGGGTCCACTTAGACTTCTACAGCTTCTAATGGACTAATTTCATCGTCTGACATCCTAACCCTGAAAGGAAAGCCTGTACCAGAGCCTCGTTCATCAATCAGCCGGTATACCCAAATTCAGGTTTTGTTCCGGATATTTTAGTAGAGCCTCAAAAACACGGTTGTCGTGATGTTATAATAAGTTAGTTTTACGCTCCGAGCACGAAAAATATTCGAATTCGTAACGTAAACGTATCGAGAGAATGAAGCATTGCGATTGGCCGCCTGTCTACTGTGAAGCTGTGTGTGTGTGAAGCCTGCCAATCGCAATGCTCCGTTTTTTCGATACGTTTCCGTTACGAATTTGAATATTTTTCGTGCTCGAGGTACCAGTAAACAATTTACAACTGCCATATGTCTAACGAAAGTAGGAAAATAAACTATAATTATATTTCAATAGGTGTAGTTAACCTTTAAGTTTTTTTAAGATTTTAGTTTTTTGTTCAGTTTAGTTTAGTTTAGTTGCCTGGAAGAAATCGCTTCCAGCGATAAGGCCTCACATTTTACATTAAGCTACCTATTTGTCATATTTGTAAATCTATTGGTGTACAATAAAGAATTATCTATCTATCAAATTCTAACCTATTTATTTCGTATATTTTAGAATGAAGACGATATTCTAAATGATGAGTGCTGTGTTGGTGATAAGGTATAGAGATTATATTTTTAGAATAATATTAATTTTACTTATTAACCGACTGTCAAAGAAGGCTTTTGCTCTAAATTCGTTCTAAAATTGGTTCACGAACGACGTAGGACGACGGAGGTGAACCCACTCTGGTTCGTTTCTGGAGCAAAAGGTGGCCATTGCAATTTAGCAAGGCAACGCTGCCAACATTATCGGCACACTAGCTGTTACCCGCGGCTACATCCGCGTGAATGTTGGTTATCGCGACCAAATAATAATATAGTCTATGCACTTTCCCAAGGTCTAAGCAACCTCTGTACCAAATTCATCAAAATAGGTTCATTGGTTTAGATGTAATAAAAGACAGACAGTCAGAAGATAGACAGACGGACAGAGTTACTTACGCATTAATAATGAGTATGGATTTCCACCGGAACGATACGGGGTGAATTATTTGTCATGACCTAATTACGAGTTGATAACCTGTTCATAAACTAATATTACGTATTATAATAATTGAGTACATTATTTTTTTCATTTAGCCCTGTGAATCATCAGAGCATGCCAAATGTCAGCAAATCAATCATGGAGTTACTCTTCATAGCCACGGAGCAACCAATGCTGGCAACTATGGCAGTACGGCAGATGATCTGAAGTCGACTGTCCTTTATGTAAAAAAAGTCGAGCATAGATTCCAACATCGTTATCCTTTGCGTAAAGGTGGAAATATGGAAGTGAGTACCCAGAGCCGATATTTGTCATCTGGTGAAAATGTTAAAAACGTAAGTCTTTACTAGTTACTATTCAAGTTACGCGCGGCTACCGCGCGAGCCAATGTTCGACGTTCATTTGGCTCGCGAGCCAGAATGTAATATGAATTTAGTAGAGCGCGACAGCTCAAGCGGCACCGTCGGTGTTTATAGGAATGCTTAATAAATATCGCGATCCAGTATCGTGATAGTGTCCTTTAAGTATCTAAGTACGGATCGTATTATTAGCACAGGCGTATTTCTACCGGCCTACTTTTATATTTGATACTTTTACCTACGTTTACTCACTTTTTGATATTATAGGAAGTAGGTAAACCTCTATCCAAAAATCATCCAAAAGCATCCAAAAGCATCCAAAAGCATCCAAATTACAATGTGATGACACGACCATATTGATTTACAGTTCTAAGAGCAGTAAAATTGGTAACGCTTACGTTCTGTCTTTTCCTTCATTAAATAAAAATTATTCCATAAAACAGTCACTCAAAGTACGAATAAAAATTCCGTACTCGTTGATTCTATAATGAGTCAGCTATGGTATTTCAATCACGAATTAAAAACTCGAACGTGTCATGAAAACCCTCGTGACGGTAGAACAATACTAATTGGATCTTTTTATCGCAGATTTTTTGCCGTAGTTCTGCGCACTTTTTACTGCTTTTCAATCGTAGTGATTCAAACGTGAATGCATAAGTACGAGTTCGCAATTTATATTTGACTAGCTGACCAGCCCCTCTAGACAAGTGGCAATTCGTTGCTCGGCGTATGATGGAATAGAATGCCAAATGTATGGGATTTGACCAATATGACAGGCGTCAACGAATGTCAAAAACATCAAATCCTATACATTTGTCATTCTATTCCATCATACACCGAGCAACGAATTGCCACTTGTCTAGGGGGGCCGGCGAGCTTCGTATCGACATATTTTCTAATCCCGTTCCAGCTGCATATCTCTAAATTTATAAGCGTTTCTCTACAATATTATGCATCTATTATACATATAAACCTTCCTCTTGAATCACTCTATCTATTAAAAACCGCTTCAAAATTCGTTGCGTAGTTTTGAAGATTTAAGCATACATAGGGCCGGACAGACAGTTACAGCGACATGGTTTTATATTATGAAGTGTTGATTGAGAACCACTTTATATTCACTGGTGGTAGGAATCTGATGACACAAAATTGTCACTAATTCCGACCGGGTAGGTACCACCGTGCACTTTGCGAAAAGCCCTTAAATAGTAATCCAATTTCGGTTGGATTGCGTTCAGGGTTCAGTAGGTGCATAGCCGGGCAGAGGTGATCGTGGTCGAAGCACTATAGGGACCAGTGGGTCTTGGCGGAGTCCAGTGGGGATGGCGCGGGGCGACACGCCGGGCAGGGAGACCCGTAGAAACGGTGGTGCCGCTGGCCGCCCGCGGCATAGTACAGGGGCCCAAATGGGGCTAACCACCCCGGGAGGCTGCCTCACCAGGCCGCGCATAATCCCGATATGGCTCGTCGTGCCGGTTGGTGACCGGATGTGGGAACCCGGCGACCATATTCGGGGGGGTACGGGGGCCCTTCCGTTCGGCGTGTCGGCTCTCGCCATGCCTCACATTAATAGACGAAACCAATATCCCGCGCTTTGTCACGCGGTGCTGCGACGACAATCACCTCTTCTTCACGCCCTCTTCTTTCCTTCTTCAATCATGGCAGCGCAAAACAAAGAGCATGGTTACACAGCGGCTCTTCAACTTCCCACAAGCTCGCTTTTTGAGGTGGAGTCCACAAACATCTGTGGGCTCCATGCAAACCTCAACGCCATCCACCAACACCTCGAGACGGCGAATCCAGCCATGCTTTTTCTGACGGAGACGCAAATACGCCGCCCTGACGACACGTCTTACTTGCTCTACCCCGGCTACGTTATGGAGGAAAATTTCCGTGCAAAGGCCGGGGTGTGCGTGTTTGTTAGGGCGGATGTTTGTTGTCGCCGTCTGCGCTGCCTAGAGGACCCTTCCTTTTCCACCCTATGGGTACACGTAGACCATGGCTCTACGAGTCAGATCTATGTGTGCCTCTACCGTTCCCATACAGGAGATACCGAGACAACTCGACTCTTCGAATATCTGAGTCAGGCTGCAGATGATGCGCAGGAGCGGTTTCCAAACGCGGAACTGGTATTTTTGGGGGATTTTAACGCCCACCACGAGATCTGGTTGGGCTCTGCCAAAACTGACCATGCGGGAAGAGCCGCTCACGCTTTCGCTCTGGCGCATGGCCTGACCCAACTGGTACGGGAGATCACTAGGATACCAAGAAGGTCGGGCCTAACACCCTCCCTTCTGGACCTTCTGCTGACGAGTCACCCAGACCAGTACAGTGTTTCGGTGCGTGCCGCTTTAGGCAACTCCGACCATTGTCTGGTCTGTTCCAAGGTGCCAATCACAGCGCCCCCACGACCCGCGCAGGGAAAGCGGCGTCTCTGGCACTACTCGTCAGCGGACTGGGATGGGATGCGTGAGTATTTTGCGTCCATCCCGTGGGTTGCACGTTGCTTTGAAGGTAAGAACCCATCGGATAGTGCTACTGCTGTCGCCGGTGAGATCAGTCTAGGTATGGAATACTATATCCCATACACTGACGTCACCGGTGACCGCAGAGCGCGCCCTTGGTTCGGCCGAGAGTGCGCGGAGGCTGTCAATCAAAAACAGTCTGCGTACCGCGCCTGGGTAAGGGCGCGCGCCACACGCGATCCTAACGTGGGCCACTTCAAGGCAGCGTACAATAAAGCCACAAAGGTCTGCAAGGGGGCTTACGTCAGAGCGAATGCCCAGCGCATAGCGCGGCTTGGTCAAGAGCTAGTGGCGCATCCCACGGGCAGCCGTGGCTACTGGCGACTGGCCAAAGCCGTGCAAGCCAACTTCTGCCAGCCTTCGCTGCCCCCGTTACGCAACCCTGATGGATCCCTGGCCCATGAGCCGCAAGAGAAAGCAAATCTGCTGGTTAATCTCTTTGCGGCAAACTCCCGAATCGATGATTGCGGTAAGCAGCCACCGACATTACCCGTCTGTGACCACGCAATGCCTGAGATCCGCATCAGGCAGCGCGATGTCCGTGGTGTGCTGCAGTCACTCGACGTCCGGAAAGCCAGCGGACCGGATGGTATTCCAGCGGTGGTTCTTAAAAAATGCGCAGCGGAGTTGTCTCCAATGCTTACGCGTTTGTACCGGATGTCGTACATCTCAGGTACAGTGCCATCGGCTTGGAAAGAGGCGAATGTGCAGCCGATCCCCAAGAAGGGGGATCGCTCGGACCCAGGCAACTATCGGCCCATAGCCGTCACCTCAGTGCTGTGCAAGGCATTCGAGCACATAATAAACAAACAGCTCATGCGTCACCTAGAGGATCATTCCTTAATCAATGACCGGCAATACGGCTTTAGACCGAAGCGGTCAACGGGTGATCTTCTGGCGTATGTTACCCATCTTTGGGGTGAGGCTATGGACAAGCATGGCGAGTCACTGGCAATTAGTCTTGACATCGCCAAAGCTTTCGATAGAGTCTGGCACAAGTCGCTTCTTTCCAAGTTACCAGCCTTTGGTCTGCCTCCCAGACTGTGCGACTGGGTGTCTAGCTTCCTGCAGGGGCGCCGTATTCGCGTCCTCTGTGACGGTCGAACTTCGGAGTTCCTGCAGGTAAATGCTGGCGTGCCGCAGGGGTCCGTCTTATCACCCACTCTCTTTCTTCTGCATATCAACGACATGTTGTCCACTGGCAGCATTCACTGCTATGCAGACGATAGTACCTTACACGGGAGTTATCACGGACATCCTGCGGCCAAGCAGTCTGATATCGCGGAAAAAAGGCAGCTTCTCGTCAGTGAACTTGACCGGACCCTGAACCACGTTTCCCAATGGGGCTCTGAAAACCTGGTCGAGTTCAATGCCAAGAAGACGCAGGCATGCGCGTTTACAGCAAAGGTATCTTCGTTCCTTCCCCTTCCAACTCTTCAGAGCACGCCACTGCCACTGCAGGACAATCTCAACATCTTAGGTATGGATGTCCGCTGCAAACTGAACAACAAAAACTACATTGAGAGCATCATCAAAACAGCCTCGCGTAAACTCGGAGTCCTGAACAAAGTGAGACGTTTTTTCACGCCGGAGCAGCGGTGTCTTCTCTACAAGACACAAATTCGCTCTTGCGTGGAATACTGCTCGCATCTCTGGGATGGCTCCGCAAAGTACTTACTAGATGCTCTCGACAGGTTGCAGCGACGTGCGGTCCGCATTATTGGGAATCCTAAGGTCACTAACACCCTCGAGCCTTTGCAGTTGCGTAGAGATGTGGCATCTTTGGCGGTTTTCTACCGTCTCTACCATGGTGAATGTTCTGATGAGCTCTTCCAAGTAATCCCACCCTCTCCTTTCCTATATAGGACAACACGTGCAGGACTTAGATGCCACCCGCATACGGTGCAGAATATTCCATCAAGAACCAAGCGATTCGGCGACTCCTTCTTCTGCCGCACTATTAAGACTTGGAATTCCTTGCCAGCTCACGTGTTTCCTTCCTCCTATAGTCCCGGGTCCTTTAAGCGGGGCGTGAAAAAGCATCTGATGAGGCCGTCAAGCTGAGTGCCACCATTGTAACATGGTACGTGTTGTAATGGTGGCCCTCTTTTCAGAGACTTTGCCTTCAGCTTACCATCAGGCGAGGCGAAGTCAAATTGACGTGTCCTATATAAAAAAAAAAAAAAAAAATATATACACATAATACAGTTGAATAAAATCTTTGAAGCCCGAATCCGAGTCAGCCTCACTCTCTATCCACGTCACATCAATTTGACTTCGCCTAGCCTGATGGTAAACTGAAGGCAAAGTCTTGGAAAAGAGGGTCACCATTATAGACACGTGCCATGTTACAATGGTGGCACTCAGCTTGACGGCCTCATCAGGTGCCTTTTCACGCCCCGCTTAAAGGACCCGGGACTGTAGGAGGAGGGAAACACGTGAACTGGTAACTTGTTTGTTTGATATAAAATGTAAACCACATTCATAGTTCATAGATACGTGTGAGTTATGTAATGGAAATGATTACTATACGAATTACTTTTCTTTCAAGCATCGCCAAGAGGGGTGGTCTCAAACGCGAGCAGAAGATGATGATGACGAAGATGCAGCGGTAAGATTCGTTCAATTCAAAATATATTTGATATTTTTGGAAATTGCCGCTAGAAAACATATTTTTAACAGATTCTATTGGGATCAGTATAAATAGTAAAATTACACTAAATTAATAATGAGAGAATCTGTACATTTGGTTAAATTTTTGACAATAATCAGACTTGAAGGGAGCTGTTATTTGCCTAAAGAAATTCGAATTTTCAATTTTATGTGCATGACTATGTTGAAACAAATTTATCAAATTCTAGGACAAAAAATTCCGAAGATTTGTTCATGATGGTCAAAACCCTATGGTAAGTGAAGTGATAATGTACTGTAAAATAATAATAACAATATTTTGGAACAAAATTACAAAATTCAATCACCAGTAGGTATCGGTTGATCAACTGACTGTATAAGAAAATTACGCAATCAAATAACGCGATTTATGAATACAAAATTACTCCTAGTCTTAATATATTATAGCATTACCATCAATCAGCTGCTTTTGGAACTTCCAACATTCATTAAACGATTAGGATACTAATTGAGATTTTAGTTTATAGTATTCCGATTTCGATCGAGAGGGGTGGAACAGAAAATTATCTGAGGATCCCATGGGAGCCAAGAGAAATACAACATTATCTGAGGATCCCATGGGAGCCAAGAGGAATACAAAATTATCTGAGGATCCCATGGGAGTAAAAAGACGTAGAATGTGGGTCCCATGGGAGCGGCGTCGTGGGATCCTAGTGTCCGGAGGCAGCTAATACAGCATAAACGGATATCACTGTTGAGACCGATCACAAGCCATTAGAGGCGCTGTTCAATAAGCCTTTAAATTCAGTCCCTGCTAGATTGCAACGTATGATGTTACGCATTCAAGCATACGATTTTAAAGTTATTTATAAACCTGGTAAATATATGTATGTAGCAGATACATTATCAAGGGCACCGTTACCGGATTTGTTAGAAGAAAAAATTTGTGATGAAATAGCAGAGCAGTCATGTTTTCTATTGGAATGTGTTCGATTTAGTGACAGCAAAATGGCTTTAATTAAAGAGTATATAATGAAAGATGAGGAATGTCAATTAATAATTGAGTACATTAAAAATGGCTGGCCAGATAACAAATACCGTGTAGATGAGAGAGTGAGAGGACAGTGGTCGTACAGGGAGAAATTTGAATTCGTTGATAATATAATTTTCAAAGATAATTTAGTGTACATTCCGCTAGGTTTGAGATCTGAGATGATTAGACGTGTGCACGATGGGCATATGGGAATTGATAGGTGCAAGCGACATGCGCGCGAGGTGATGTTCTGGCCGGGCATGTCGCGGGACATCGAGCAAGCGGTGCGCCGGTGCACCACGTGTGCCGAGCGGGCGGCGCGGCCTGCGCGAGAGCCGCTCGTCCCGCATTCTATACCCAGCCGGCCGTGGGCCAAGGTGGGCTCTGATATTTTTCAATATAGTAACAAATATTTTTTGATACTCGTGGATTATTTCTCGAATTACATTGAAGTATGTCCGTTAAAAACGATTACTAGTAAATCAGTTATAGTGGCGATGAAAGATCAATTTGCTAGACACGGAATTCCACAGGAATTGATTACGGACAATGGGCCAGCATTTGCGTCTAGAGAGTTCAAAATATTTAGCAGAGAATGGTGTTTCTGTCACATTACAACATCTCCTAATTATCCACAATCAAATGGGCGTAGTGAAAAGGCCGTTCATATTATTAAGTCTATGCTGATTAAATCGTTGGCATCTGGCTCAGATTTCTACTCAGGATTGCTAAACTTTCGAGCGACGCCGAGAGACGGGATCGCTTCGCCATCTGAGTTGCTGATGGGACGCAGACTTAACACCAGGCTCCCGTCTCATCATGATAGATTGGAACCTAGTCGTGATAACTCTGCAGACTATGAGACGATGATGCGCAGTCAGGCCCTCAAAAAAAATTATTATAATAAGCAAGCTCGTGCGCTACCCGAGCTGCGAGCGGGCCAGTCGGTCGTTATGGTGGATCCCACTGGCAGGAAGCACGCGCGGGTGCAGGGGAAAGCCCCACAACCACGTTCATACTTTGTTTCTGATTCATCGGGAAAGCGGTTTAGAAGAAATAGACGTCACTTAATAAAGGTCGGGAATGATCAGGTTGTAGATAACCAAGTGTCAAGTGATGGGGAAGAATGGTCCAACGCGGAGAATGATGATGATGGGAATGGGGCCAATGCAAACGCGAGTGAGGATGATGAACACGTACAACGGGAGCGTGTTCGCAGAAGGGCGGCGGTAGAGGCTAGAGATAGAATAGCCCGATTATTTTGAAAATGTTATTTGTTTCATATAATATGGTAAATGTGGTTACAAATGTGTCTTATGTTATTGGTTGGTAAATAACCTATATTTAATTATTAGATTAGAAGTAAATGACGGTTGTTTGTTTTATATCCTAATATGGTAAATGTGGTTACAAATGTATTTTATATTATTGGTTGTTAAGGGGGAGATGTGGTGAATTGTACCTATTTGCTAGTTATATTTGAATAAAGAAATCAGTCTATGGTCTGCCTGCCTTTCCTTCACAACAGTCATGATAGGCTCACTGATCATAGTTCCTGGTATTAACTATTAATGCTTTTTTCTAAAAGGATGAAAACCAACAACTGAAAAATCCACGACCTGCACATACTTCTTGGCGTAGACAAATAGGAACCAAGGTAAAAACTATACAATCTATTTCAAATTGATCTTTACATTCAAATCGATTCAGACAGGTAAAAGAGAAACGACTCAAGACGAAACAAAAGAGAAACGACTTGAACCCACGACCAGTCCCCTAGAGGGTAAATGCTCTGACCACTGACCTGACCACTGAACTGCTGGACATAGGCCTCGCCCAAACAAATTGATATAGGGTTTTATTTGGAGTTTTCCTTTTCTCACAGTAATATCGTCTGCGTATTTTCTGTTAGTCGCCTCTTACGATACCCTTTGCATGAGATGGGGTGATGATACTCGTATTACTTCTCCGTCATTTTAACTAAAAAATATAAATTAAATTCATTTTCGGAACGTTCCTGACTAATATATTGACTAAACCGTAATAGTGACTCAATTTATACTTTTATATTTAAATAAATTACTTTTTTATTAAAATAAATATTTAACGTTATGTAATTACTTTAGGAAACAAATAAACTGACTCTTGAAACATTTGGATTTTTGAATGCAGCCACTTGTAAGAAGATGCTAGTGCGGGCTCACCCTGAAATGGACTTACGTAAGTTTAAAGGTATAATTCCGAAGCAGACCGCATACGACAACGACAGACGCATGGAGCACATACAGCGTAGCCATTACTTATTAAACTACGATACAGATAAAAGGGACCATTGAGAAGCCGCAATGAATTTCGCGCATGTGTTGCGTGTCGTATGCAGCTACGGAATTCATACCTTTACCACAGAACAGATAATAGTACTAGCGTACCTTTACTTAAAACATCAAAAAGTAGGTATACTATTTCGAGAAAACCCCCTATTAGCAAGCTTTAACTAACATGAATGAATACCTTCACGCATATTATTTAATTCAATTTCCTTTGCCGCACCATTAAAACCTGGAATTCCTTACTAGGCCACGTGTTGCCCTCTTCCTACAGTACCGGGTCCTTTAAGTGGGGCGTGAAAAAGCATCTGATGACTGATAAGTGCCACCATTGTAACATGGTACATGGTACGTGTTTGTAATGGTAACCCTCTTTCCTTCAGCTTTCCATCAGGCGAGGTGAAGTCAAATTGACGTGTCGTACCTATATCTAAAAAAATCTTACTGTAACTGGTAACATTAACTAAATGTGATAATCTTCTATTCTAAGTAGTACAAACATTATCATCATCCTAGCGTTAATCCTAGTCGTTAATTCCAGTCTAATTGGGCGTTTAGCTGGACTTCAATATTTTCACCGAAACGACTGCCATCTGACCTCCATAACCCAATACTTTGAGTATTGCAGTAAGACCAGTTGATAGATTTTTGACTGCTATCGATGTTTGTATGACGGCTTAGAGTGCTCTTCGAGTACGTACGTATAAATAATTTCGAATTCAAATTATTTATTTTGGATTACAAACTTTATAAAAATAATTTTAATTCGTAATTCTAATTGTATTTTTATTTTCCCAGAAGGCAATGAGATCGTGTGTTATGCCAGTGATGATCACTATGTAACTGAAGTAAGTTAAATCATTACCAATCTACGCTCAGAGTATACAATGGCTCGACTACGCTTTTTGCATCCTACGCTCAGTCGAGTCGCCCTCAGAAGTGGATGAAAATAAAACAAATCTTTACAATATTGACAGTTAAAGGAACAAAACTAAATCTCTTTTTTATATCACTTCGGTCGCAGACAAGGACACCGCTCACCTGATGGAAAGTAGTTACCGTGGTCTATGGACGAGTGCAACACCAAGGGAGTCACACTCCTGCTGCCGACCCTGTAATATTATATAACAGAGAGATTCTGTGCCGTCAGCGAAGAAGACACGTAGGACAATCCTTTGGTCTTCCTACTGACAGCATAAAGGCTCTCCAGTGAGCTCTGGCTACCCTACTCTGGCACCGCTGGAAACACAACACGAGCTTATTATACCCGTGGTATTCTGTAGTGTCTATGGTCTTAATACATTAATTCTTCCCTCACCGTCACCGTACCGCATCACTAACACATGAACGACTTTGTCTACTAACTGAAAAACTGTACAGTTTTTTCAGTTATCGGATCAATGCAAACATTATAATCCTCATCAGCATCATCACAGCATTGAATCCCGGTTACATTCAAGGCAATTCATACCTCAGAGCATGCGGATCCGCATTGTGTCTTTTTACACCCTGCATGAAAAAAATACTGTGTTAGTGATTATTCTCCAGAATCAATCAGTAAATGCAATATTTGACAGGAAGACTCTGGTGCCCCGGTAGTCCGCTTAGGGCAGCTAATTGCAATAACAGTTGGTGGAATCAGATCTGATGGTGACCATGTTGCTGTGGGCATGAAACTAAGCTACTTCTGTCCGTGGATCAACGAGAACCTGCCGTGAGTATCGACTGATAATCTAATGTAACTTGAATGCCGTGGTCACACATTGGCCATATTATTTGCTTCAATGCCACGTTTTGCATCCGTTATACTACTGGAGTCAAACATTGAGTCCAATGGCCAATACCGATGCGCACTGAGTCGGTTTTAAAGAAATTCAAAGATTAAGGAACAGTAATTTAAATGGGAGTATGAGTACACATATAAGGTGAAACGCAACGAAACTTGTGTATGCAATGTGTGTGTAGAACTTGGGTTTGGAAGTCAATATTCCAATATTGACGATAAGTGACTCCAATGTGTGGTCACCGCATAAAATACCTACTAATCTGCCACTATGTTACTCACAAGTTTGCTGAAGATTACACGGAACGGACATACAATCTATCATTTTGAAAATGAAAGATAATAAGAATTTTTATTATTGCAAAGAGACGTTAATCAGAACGTTATTAGGTATATTTTTCCCCATCAAATATCAATCGAAATCGAAATCATGTAAAATACCCTAAAATTAGATAAAGGTATTTGAAAGCACAGATTTCTCATACTAACAGGTACAAGGGTGAAACAATAATATCCGATACCGATGAATTTACTCATAGTCAGCGCTGCAAAAATCTGACTTTCTCGACTTATAAAGGTAAAAATCAGACTAAATTCAGGGAGGATTTGTTTAAGCTTATAAATAGCGTTTGGATTTTTGATTGAATTGATGTAAATTTAAAATACACGAATAAAATTGTTTCGATGTTGAGGACAGCCCTCAAATTTTTACCAACAAGGTAAATGTCAAGTAAATTGGAGCACTCCAGATCTGTTCCAAGATTCTTTCATGAATTCAGTTTAAATTAAATAGATTTTCATTATTCTCTTGTTCATAAAATTAATGAATTAAAAGTAAACTCAATTACATTACTATTTAGAAAATTTATTACAAATACACTTTACTTTATTCTCGCTAGAATATTTTTCATCAAACATTTTAAATAATTATTTACAAATTTACTCTTCTATTGGGGCAAAAGGAATAGGCAGAGATGTACAAAATCATAATAATATTACCAGCTTTAGTTTAGTTTCATGTAGTAAACCGCACGACACTAACGTAAAGTTTTCATTAACTTGGGTCATTCATAAACTCGCTAGTGTCAAATTCGCTAGCACGCGCGAGTTGGCAATTTTCAATTTAAAATATTTTTTTGTCCTCAACTTTTTCGATTGCGAAAACCTAACATATTTGTGTACAATAAATATATTTGTTATAAATATATTTGTGTACAATCAGTTGCAAAGTTACAAGCGGTAACACCATTCTATCAAGTTATTATTTTTGATGAATAGTAAATTCTACGTCATCGTCAGTAATATTATACTGAAACAAACTTTTTACGTGTAACAGGAACCGGAAAGCAAAATATTCCCAGGATAGGTACGTTTCGGACCCCAATAGGGGCGTCTGTTATCACACTGACACAGTATACTGACGCCGTCAATTGAGGCGTCTAGTTTCAAAACCCGCTAAAAGGCTTTTAGATAAAAATTGAGTTAATAGTTCAAAATGATGCCAGTATGTATTCTTCATAATATGTCATTAGTGGGCAAATTAAAACAAAAAAGCGTTTTTCATATATTCCCTAAAATTTTAGTATCTTCTTTTAGCGGGTTTTGAAACTAGACGCCTCAATTACGGCTTTTGTTCCGTGTTCTTTTTTTTTTAAATATCATCACAATAGCAAGTTCGTAGCTGCTTACTATATTTTTAAAAATATTTCAGTGACAAGACTGTTCGCACATTGTTTACTTTAGATTATTTTTTACTTTATATATCTTAATGTCTGAAGGTTGGATTTAACCTGTGAATACTCGTATAAAGGTATAATTCCGTAGCCGACCGCATACGACAACTGCCGACGCACGCAGTAGTTGCGCGTAATTCATTGCGGCTTCTCAATGGCCCCCTTTATCCGTATCGCAGTTTAAGAAGTAATGGGTACGCTGTATGTGCTGCATGCGTCTGTCTTTGTCGTATGCGGTAGGCTACGGAATCATACCTTTATGCGTTTAATTCACGCATGTGAGTCACGGAGATGAATATATACCGGGGGATATCGTGAAGAACTTACACATCCACGGCAGCTTTCATGTCTGTGACGTCACAGTTAAACTGCGTCCTCTATCGGGTACTGGTTTCAAACGAAAAAATGGAATTGCCTTCGTAGGGGGATTAAGCTCTGGAAGCAATCGGAACTCCGCTAACGAGATGATGTACTAAATATTATAATTGTTATTTTTATACAGGACAGGGGATGCCAGTTTGAACTGCTGGGCTCACTCCGAAGGATCCAATCACAACGGGACGGTAATGATCGATGGACCTAAACGATCCAAAAACGTAAGACTATTATAAAAAAAGATAATAGAATGCTGCAAAATATCAGTATAGAAATCGGAACATGCATAATTTTGATATTGTCATTGTAAAATAAATGTATTAATGATAATTATTATGAATTATTTATCCAAATAAAATGTATCAAATGTTACAGAGTTACCCTTTTATCACTTACCTTTTTGAGATATCGGATATCGGTGTGCTTTTCCATTTATCTCTGCTTACAGTCAGTTCAACATGCAATTCTCCCAATGTGCGCTATAGCACACGATCGTCCGCCTACCGCCTGCAGTCTATCGCAGCTGCCTTTTCTACATTCTACTTTGCTAGACCTGCGTAGGTACGCTTCGTGGGACACAGTGGAAATACCCCCTTTCACAGGATGCCAAAGAATGTGATACTTTCTGATAACATAAAAGTATTCGTTTATTTTCTGTGTGTAAATAGGGATCAGTCAATTAAACGACTCAATTCAAGACTCGATTGAGCGATTAAATCTTGACTACGGGTCCTATACGGACCTACGGGTCATATAACATATTTTTCAGAAAAAAAGAGAAGAAAATCGTGGGGAGGAATACACAAATAATAAGAAACAGATTGGTGAAAAAAAATAAAATAAAAAGGGCATCTACCGTACTTAATAGATGCTTTAAGTTATGTTTAAGCAAAAAAAATTAAGAACTTTTTCCCACCATTGTACTGTCATCATTCCTTGAAATCAATCCAACCTTTCGACGTGCTCCAAAATAGAGTTCAATCCCGTTATTTACGAGCGTACAAATAGAATAGAATGACAAATGTATATTTGACGTACTATATGACAGTAGTCAACGTACCTATGTCAAGAACGTCAAATCCCATACATTCGTCATTTTATTTTACAATACGCCGGGCAACGAATTGCCACTTGTCTATAGGGACTGAACTAATAAAAGCATGATAATAAAACGTATAAATCAGTACACTCATAATCGGCAATACTTAATACGATTAATCGATACTTCAGATTCAAGAGCGTTAGATAGCAGTATCGCTAATACCCTAGTATTGTGGCCGGATAATAATAGCTACATTGTCGCCGAGAGCGGCTCTGATCTGGGATTATCAGGGCAATTCCCGGGAAGGGAGCTGAACTATAAAGCTGCATCCCGTATTATCTGTACACAGGGTATACAGACTGTGTTTAAGCCTTGTAATTCCTTTTAAATGTACGACCATGGTTGTATTTCAGATATAAATGGCTCTTATACAAGAGCTTCTGTTCTTCTTTCGGTATCATACGTAGCGTAAATATCATTGATTGGGTTTATCTCAGTTACAATAAAATTTTGATTGTTACTGTATATAGCAGAATCAGGAGGTAGGACACGACGGTATATCCGTCCTAATCGAGCAGTCCGACTGGGGAAGCACCTCCGTCCTACAGAAGATTGCGGTTTAATAACCTCCTGTTGTGTTTCCGACGGTGAGTAGGGTAGCCAGAGCTCACTGTATTTCTGTGTTTGTGCTTCACATTTTGTGCTGTCAGTGGGAAAACCAAAGGCTTTGCCTCACCTATCTTTCGCGCTGACAGCACAGTATCTCTCTGTTCTTACAGGGTCGACAGCACGAGTGTGAACTCCCCTGGTGTTGTCCCACTCGCCCATAGGCCACGGTAACCTCTTACCATCAGGCGGGCCGTGTGCTTGACTGCGACCTAAGTAGTATAGAGAAAAAAAGGAGGAGGGAGGAGATAAGGACGTAGGTATACAGGATCTTCACCCTAGCAGAAGCAGGCCGCGGCGGCGGCACGCATTGCGTGCCTCCCCATACCCGGGGGCGGGTTGGGGACTCTGTGGTCCCCTCACCGGAAGAGGGCCAGATCGGGAGATATGGTCCTGGGTCGGCCGGGGTGCGAGGGATATGGCTACGACAATCTCACCTCCGGCAACTGACGGCCCACAGACGGCGTGCGTTTTAGTCGGTTCGAGTCCGACATAACCTCCTCCTCCGGCTACGGTGGGGGAGGTATCCCTGGGGATTTTGCGCACGATAAAAAAAAAAGGTATACAGGATCTACCAACATCCTTGATGGCCAACCCAACCATATCTGCAAGTCGGTGTACCTACCTGCTAAACAACGGATGAATCTCAAAAGCAGATTTTCCTCTCAGTTTAAGAGGTCAAACGGTAGTTAGTATTGGAAAAACCGACATATCAATCAAAATAATAAGTGGACCCAGACTTTCGAAATATATGTTTTAGCGCACGCACGCACCAAATGCACGAGCAAAACGCACCATTACGAGTATTTTATATTGAAACGACTAAGAAGTCTCCATCAGTAACAGTCTCAAATTAAGAATTATTTACCGAATACGTGACCAAACAGAAACTTACTCTAGTGTCAATATTGTCAGACGCTTTTATCAGATATTTGTTTTGAGATTTCGCACTTCAATTGTTGATGTTAAACACTGTGCTCAACTAACCATTAAAATAACAAAGGTACCTACTATTAAACCAAGATTATCTTACTTAAGTCCAACACTTCGCAGTACCTATATAACAAAATCAGACGACCGATCCGTAGACACACTAAATTACCACACTGCACTGGTGTGACTATGGTTCAATTTATTTATCCGTAGTCACACTGTGTGACTATGGATCATTTTTATTTATCCGTAGTCACACCGCACCGGTGTGACTATTATGCGAACAGCGTAACTGTTCCCTTATAGAGCCATTTCAGTGATATCTCCAGCTTGCAAATTATAAAATTAAGTAGGTACCATTATTCTCTGAGCCTTTTTCCCAGCTCAGTTGGGGTCGGCTTCCCAGTCTGCTGTGATGCAGCTGAACTTCGATTTTTCCGTGAAGCGACTGCCATCTGATCTCCACAACTAATTGGCGATATATAGAACTGTAGACAGACTAGTCAGAATTTTGAGGGCTCTAACTACTCGTAATCACTACCATAGATGTTTGTATGAAAACCGGGACCGACGGCTTAACGTGCTGTCTGAGATACTCAGAACAATGCAAACCACTGAACCGATTTTGATGAAATTTGGTACACGGGTAGATTAGACCTTGGGAAAGGATATAAACTATGTTTGGTCCGACATCCACACGAGCGGGAGTCGCGCGTGGGCGCAGGTAACAGCTAGTATTAAAAAAATGTAATACATGATCGTTCGATTCAATATTATAATAGAATACAAGTATGAGCATTCATTGTTCTTCAATCAACAATTGAGACAAAATCTTAAAACATCGTCCTGTATAAAATACAACATTGTACCTATTGTACTACATCAATGACCTAATCTGTTAATGCGTGATCTTAAGATACCCCTACTATCGGCTATTTGCTGTATAATTAGTGAACTCCGGTCTCGACCTGATTAGGTGGAAATAGATTGACGTAGAGAATAAACCGGTTCAACACTTAGCTAGGGTGGGATATGGGAGGGATTATTGTTATCCACGAGTATTAATGGCACCGATTTGGGCAAGGCGTAACATTTTATTGGTGTTTTTCTACCATTCGTACTTAATATGTTTTGGTGTAATGTGAGCGAGAATTTGTTTTAGTGTTTTAACTTGAGTGGGTTTAAATGTCGTTATATTACCTAATATCTTTGGATCCGTTTCAGTGGGCTATAGCATAGCGTATTGTGATGTTTTCATTTTTGATATGTTCCTGCCGAGGTCATGGTATAATACGCTGTAGTAGACTGTATAATTATAAAAATAAAGTAAAATATATTTGAAATAATAACAGTAATTAGCACTAATTAGAACTAAATAGGAAAAACTATTAATAGTACAATAATAATACCTCTCATAGTCAGTTATAAGAGGTATTATTATTTTACTATTAATAGTTTTATTTAGTTTCAGCAATATGAGCACTATACATGGGCGAATTAATTTATTCTCAACGCTACTCTCTCATTCTCAACGTTAAGAACAATAAATTCGGTCATGTGTTATAGGTACCTACACGTGGAGCCAAATCCTAAAGTTACGTATGACGTATGTCAATTTACCATGTTTTCTAGCATTTCAAATGATATAACAATTTTTTTAGTTTAGAGTTATGATAATTTTTATCTTTTGTTTATAATTAATTAGGGAGATATGGTATTATTGAATTTTGATTTGAAAAGATGACGACGTAACAAGGTTATAGGACCTGTGGTTGAGCTGTCATACGTAACTTTAGGATTTGGCTCTACTGTACTTTAACAGAAAAATACAGACACAATATCGAAACCTATCTTTTCAAAGAAAATGTGAAGCTGAACACGACTGTACAGTCGATAACAGCAAATAACCCGTCCAGCCTAGAGCGGTATCTACTTATGGCACGTTCAGATAAAGGTGATGTCAGGTACAGGCGAGTGCAAAAATATTCACGTAAGCATGGGTATGTAGTTTGCTTTGAGACTGGTGAAAGGTGTTGTAAAATGTTGGAATATTTCTGCACAAGTTGTTTCTCTTTCAGTATATCGATTATATTTTTGTGTTATCATTAAAAACATTAATTTCTGAATGAAATTATTCTCTGGCTACACTCAACTAACGCAAGATTTCAACCAGAACTGAACTGAAAACTTGCTGGACACAAGTCATGAGTTAATAACTTTTTGTAAAACACAATACTCAAGTGTACCACATTAAAAGTCATCGAAAACCTCTTCACTTAGCAATAATTGCGCATTGATTGTGAGTTTCAATAGCGATTCTGTAAAACGTTACAAATATTTTTAATATTAATTTCATATTTTCGGGAAACACTCGTAATATAAATTACTAGTAACTCTGTGTTATGTTCTAGGTATCAAAGTTATTGATTGCTTTACAGGAAAAAGTATGATTATCCTGAACAAGAGATACGGCGAATTTTGATTGATGAAGTAACAGGAGTCGATTGTCAGCAAAGTAGGAGACAATTGACATTTAGTAGGGGAAATTAGTGGATCACCACTAACTTAACAGATTTTTGTCTTAAACAACCTTGTTCAAGACATTTTGCGCATTATTGCTATTCGAAACAGTTAAATTATACAGCCCATGAATGAGTGCTCGCTTGACGACAATAGGCTCGCCCCCTATTTCGTGGGACCGAAAATCATAGTTGGTGAAATGGGGGTGATAATACACCTCTGCCTACACCTACTGCGATTTTCAGGCGTGAGTATATATGCTATTCGAACTATGCTATGGCACAACTCATTTAATTTTCAGCTTGGTTCTAAAAAGACGAATAAATATAAAATAACAAAACAAATAATACATTGGTCAAACGAATGACATTACTAAATGTTACCTTGAGATGGTTGGTCGTGTCAAATAAGGCCGAAGTGACCACACATTAACCACACCTTTATTTGGGGCGAGCTCATCAATCAATCAATCAGTGCCCAATATAACCACTATACACCATAGACTATTGGAACCAACATTTATTGACTTGATACACATAAATATACAAATAGAACAATATTATCCATGAGTTACTCAACGATCTGCTTGTGCAGGTGCTTGTGCAGGGGCAAGATGGGTCGGACCGTCTATTTCTGTGGTAATTTTTTACCGTTCCGGATAATTTTTGTCGGTATCTTCTCTAATCCTTCTCTTTTCTTAACTAGTAAGTCGCTCCAATTCAGTGGCGTAGTTCTAGCTACCAGCAAGCTGAGTAGTCTTCAGCCCTTGGAGACTGAGTAACATCTTTGCCAACAATCGTTACGTGGCAATATAATTTGAAAAGACATTGGTGGTAAAATTTTGATAACCTATTGTGCGCTACATTACAACAATTCAACATTTTGCGAAACTAAAATTAATCATCATTTTGGGAAAGTAATCATTTTGGAATTTCAGCATTTTCGGAATTCGACTTTCTGTTCCTGGAGGCTAATTTATAAGATCCATAATAAAAATTGTAGTCCTTCTCTAATCCTAAATAGGACGTAGCTCCAGTCTGTAGTGTAGTTACCAGCTGCAGTTTATCATCATTTTGTCGACAAATGTCACATACTTCAGTAGGCGACAAAATTGCAATAGGACATTAATCTACTGGGAGCAAATGTGTAAATCCGTCACTGAGTAGCTCTCATAATAGAATCCGGCACTACGGAACCGTATCATTATCAAATTGTTGAAGCACGAGAGCACAAGGATACGTGATGAAATATATTTTTTACAAAATTATGTATTAGGATGCCTCGGTTTATGGAGCAGAACCAATTGCTTCATAAACACTTTGTGATAATATATGACTGGAGTTATAAACATACGCTACTTCACCTTTGGAGAAAATATTACCTGAACAATATTCGGAGTGTTTTAGTGCTATACCGAACGTTGAAAGTACTTAGTTTTGCTTTGAAGGAAAAGTGGTTGTTAGTGTGAGTGACCCCATCAAGATCTTTGGCCAGCATTTGACTACAAACTTATCTGATCACTGGTGTTATGATCGACAATGGAACAAGCTAGTCTTTTATGGACTTGTATCTTGTTGTAAATGAGCCTTTCAGCCCGTCTCTTAATCACCTGAAGCGGTTTGAGCTGGTATTTCATTGATCCGTCGTCGCATAATACACATACGGTATCGGCACGGGTACACTTTGGAAAGTCGGACGTCACTTAATAAAAAAATTCTACCACATTAACTTTATCACAAATTATCTTCAAGACTACCTTCACGGATGAATTCAAATGTTCAACATGGTAGCGCGGTTTATTTGGCCTTGATTGCAGTTCCTATTTCAGTCATCATCATCATTTTTGCGTTAGTCTCGTTAGTCCAGGTTGCATTCGAGGCCTTTGCCTCGGAGTCTGGGGTCCATTTTCCAGCCTTTACTTCTCTGCTTCACATAGTCTTGGGTAGCCATGTGTGATCCATCCATGCCATCAGTGAGACCATTTCAACAGTGGCGAGGGGTCCCCTATAACCCAATTCCTTCTAACTTCCCAATGGGTCGCATGGTGCATGATAAACTAGGTCGAGGTAAGTTTTTGTCCACCAGCTTCCCTTTTGAATATTCTCACCCTTCGCCACAGCATCTCAGTATATCGTACATACCTCAAAAAGGAACAAAATCCTCTTACAAATCAATCAATAAAGCAATCAAAACATAATTTAGGATATTCATGAACCTGCTCATAAATATTTATAGTTTATTTCCTATCGACCTAGATCATTTTTCCTTACCTTTTTATGTCACAAGTACCTAAAGGAAAAAATCAGAACTCAACGACTGGAAACGTATTTGCTGTCGAAGCATTGACCTTGATTGTGATCGATGTATGGAATAACATTTTTTCGATTGGAAAATTACAAGTGTATTTGTCCTTCAATACGATTTACCTTTGCGATGTAGAAATGTTTGATGCCTACTGTGCTTGAAAAGTTGGAATATTAGTATGTTATTGAAATAAAACAACGGATTCTATCAAGATTTATTTAGTACGCGACTCATGGCCTCATGGCCTATGTCAGCCTCAGCGACTCATGACCTATGTCCTTTTTCAAGGTCTAATGGGTCTACCTAAATGTATGTACCAAATTTTATCAAAATCGGTTTAGTGGTTTAAGCGTGAAAGTGTAACAGACAGACAGAGTTACTTTCGCATTTAAAATATTAGTATGGATTATTTCACGACATTTAGGCTGATGTTTCGGCTACCTTTCGGCAGCTATGGTTGCGTGGTGACTAAAGATGGTAGTTGTCCCACAATTTAGGGCTAAATGTGAATGATACCAGTTAAATCGCTATAGAATCTGTTAAAAAGTGTTTTTTTTATCAATGATATTCGCGTAACTTTCAGAGAGTATGTATACCTAATAGTGAGAGTATGTATACCCAAATATGTACCTAATAGTGTTGTTATCAATCAATCCACAAGCGTACCAATCGTAATCCACTACTGGACAAATATTTAATTTTGCTTGGTAAGGTCTAAATGCGCTCTATGAATCTCTCTCTAAAACACACGTAGTCGCAATGAGCAATTCATTAAATGCGCGTAAAGGTGCAAGTAAAAGTTGGTTTTTCGATCCATTTATATCTGAAATAAAACGGTGCCAACACACTAGCGAGTAGATGAATGACCCATGATATCAACTGGTAATAAACTTAATGGTTAGGTTAAGTTAGTAACCTAACTTACTAAAGGTTAGTCAGCATCAGATCGACTTAACTAGAAAAGTACTCAAAATAATCTTACCTAATACTTTAGTATTTGGTATACACATTAAGTTCTAAAGATAATACATACATACAGGACGGGTACATTAGTAAAGAATAAACAAGATGTTACTATATATAGTAACTGTATTTCAATAACAAAAAAATCCTGTCCGTCCTGAACAAAAAATAGACTATTGCGCTGTTGAACAAATAATAGACTATTGCGCTGTTACAACGCCGAAATATCGGCAACTCCAAAGCTAATAGTAATGTGAACGACCATGAAGGTTTAAAAAAAATAGACTATAAAATATTCAAGGATGTTTTGAAACAATGATTAGTTTCAATTCCAAGGAAAAGGTTACGGTTGTTCACAAATTAAATCTCTAAATAAACTTGAGGGATCAAACGTGAAAGTTTATGTAACAAATTTAATCTGACTCAACATAAGTTTACTAAAAACTAGAACAGATGTTTACTGACCCAGCTCTAATCGGCCTTTAGTAATTGAGTAGGATACATACTTTGCCAGACTTACACCGCCATAGTATTACAGAAGTGAAACTCATACTTACTACCTACAAATGCCATCGAGCTAGAATAAAGATATGAATAATTGAAGAATTACTTATTGCAGACTGTTTATAATCCAACTATACCTAAATAGTAGCCGCAACCTTCGTAACTTTTCTTACAAATTTCTACTTACTGATACAGTGAAGAATAGTCCATATACTCGTATAGGAGTATACCTATTCAATTTTTTTTACTTGGGTCAAAGAACAGATCTGTACCTAAATGTGTACAACCAAAAAATTCAGTTTATAAATATTTGCCTGTTTAGAAACTTATTTTGAAGACTGCAAACCGCAATCGAACCATTAGTTAGTCAGTTGGTTAGCAATATTTGATTACTGCGTGTTTTATAAAAAGTCTTTAAAAGATTGTTTACTTTAGGGCGGCCACCCATTACAGTCCGCTTGCAGTTTTTCGTCTGTCCGGCGGCCTGCAGTCCTTATGTCATCAATGTCGTCATAATTTTATTACCTCAGACTAAAATAATAACATTATTTTATTCTTTTAGTCTGATGTTATTACGTATAAAATGCCGACGGCCATAGACTGTCCGGCCTTTTACTGTCTTTGCTGACCGGAATCGTCAAGCGGCCACACACATATTACCCGTCAGTCCAAAATCGTATACGAAACTGTAAGTGTGTGGGCTATTGCGATGAACTGACAGACCGATATCATCCGGTTGTCGTTCGAACTGTAAGTGGGTGGCCGCCTTAAGTTAAGTACCTAACCAAATGGAGTATATCTAGTCTGTTATATTTTAATACGAGTATCAAGACTGCCATGAAGCGTTTGTACAAATTTTGCAAACAACTTGAAACCCCTTGAGTTTACCCATGGGCCAACCATTAGTCTGCAAGGATGTTTGCACTCGCCTCTAATGGTTTGGCGTACTCGCAATATATATTGTCTGGCCAACTTTTATTATACGCCGGGATTATTTAAACGGCAAAAGGGGGCGCTTCATAATTTGAACTCTATTCCTTGGAGTGCATTCAGCTAACCGTAACGAAATGTTGAGAAATAACTTTGAAGCTTGATTCAAATTTAATGTGTTTATGAGATTTTCATGACCATATTGTACTGATTCACGGTCTTTAGAAAAAAATTACACATTAAGAAACGTCACTCGTTATAACAAGGTTTAAAGAAGTTTATAGTAAGATACTGAAGTCTGGTCATAAAACCCAATTAAAAAACTATTCAAACATCATTTTCTTCATGAAAAGTCATATTCAAGCGCGAAAACGACATCACAGTGTAAAAATATATCATATTAACACAAACTTTTCCTATTTAGTACAGCCCCGGGGCGAGTTGAGAACTCCCTCCATTTACTCGCTCTTGAATTACCATTTGCGAGACTATACTCCAAAATATGGAGGAACTTTTATTTAAACGTCACTACCAAGCTTTACTTTGTTCGACCTTTGTGAAGATTACATAGCGGATAACTTCTTGATCTGACTGTTATGAGAATACCCGCCTTTTGTACACTCGCTAATTAGACGGGAAATAAATAGGTAAGTTTACTACTCAATTGTTTGTTGTTTTAATTTCTCGTAAGAAGGCTGATTTATATCAGTCGAACGAATGCTTACCCCACCAAACGGACGGCATCGGAACGGATTTACATGCGGAAGGACAGCTTCACGTGCGTCATGCCGCCGAACGTCGCTGTCAAGCTGTTGTGCGTGACTTGGTAATATAAACTTTAAATGCTGTGATATAAGATTTAATTTTGTTTAAAGATTGTAAAATCCGGGCCGATGCCATCCGTTTGGTGGGGTTGGACCCCTATCCCCTCTACGTCGAATTCTATTAATGTAAACAGTGACAAAACATTTTTTGGTCATTGTTCTTTCATAAGTAAACGCTGAAAACAAGTTTTTGTTTAAGGTTGATTTAGACCAAACCTTGACCAAACGAACATAGAGCTAGAGCTAGAACAAGAGCATTCTTTCTTAATATTTTAGTGTAAATGAAACCTTATTTTCAGCGTTTACATACAGGGGATGGAAGGAACATTCGCTCGTTTGGTGTAAATCAACGTTTATGTAAACGCCGAAAAAGGTTTCGTTTACACTAAAATATTAAGAAAGAATGCTCTTTTTCTAGCTCTAGCTGTATGTTCATTTAGTCTCAATCCACCCATGCTCAACAACTACACTGCTAATAACACTACTCTAATAATTTAGTGAAGGCCGTCGATCGACATTTATGAGACATCACGTCAGTCATGATATCCAAAACGTTAATATACCTACTAACTTCTATTTTATTTACATGAGCCAACTCTTCATCTTAACACTTTAGGACTTTTATATAGTAAATTCGGCAATAGATTCTGTCGTGTTTTCAAAAGATATCTGTAAATATAATGTCATTCATTTCATATCATACGGGGTTAGTCAGTGCACCAGCTCTTAACGATAATATTTTTTGAAGATTTAATATCTATCTTCTAATAATATAAAAATCAATACCACTTTTCGTTGTTATTTTATAACTCAAGAACGGCTGAACCGATTTGACTAATTTTAGTCTTGAAATATTCGTGGATGTCCAGGGAAGGTTTAAAGGATTAGAAAATAGGTGCAGCGGGAACGGGAAAAATATGGCGGTACGAAGTTCGCCGGGACTGCTAGTATACCTAATATAAAAATCAATTGCTGTTCGTTAGTCTCGCTAAAACTCGAGAACGGCTGAACGGATTTATCTTATCTTGTTCTTGAAAATGTTCGTGGATGTCCAGGGAAGGTTTAGACGGTGAGAAAATAGTGCAGCGGGAACTGGAAAAATATGGCGGTACGAAGTTCGCCGGTTCAGCTAGTCATGTGATAAAAATCGATAATGCTACAATTATTTGAAGCATATTAGCTCACGTTTGCTTATCGTAATTACATAGACTAGTTAAAATTATAATCAAACTAAATTAATCCACTCATACTAAAACATGGTTATGGAATTATTAAATTATGAATTCATGACAAGCTCCGAATATCACTTCACGTTTTCGCCTGAACTTTGTAGGAAATATAAGTGTCGACTTTATTATAAGTCGCAAGTCACAATTCATTTTATTTAGTGTCTATTGTAAACACTTCTCGACTCTTCATTCCGCCGCCGTTCCCAAATAATGCTCTAAGATTTTTCTAGAATTTCTACGTTCCAAATTCCCAAGTGTTAAAATAACTTTTAAAGAATACAAGAAAAGTCAATTATAGGAAGACGGAGTGGCTATGTTTTACAAACAGCCACTTGCAACTTACCATCGAAGTCTTAAAATTTCTTTTACGCTCTAAGATGTTTTAAAAACGTTTTAGAGAACAACAAAGCAGCTTACAAAATGTCCACTAAGCTGTTATTGGGGAGTTTGGATGTTATTTTTTTAATATTTCGTCCTTAGTTAAATGATCAGAAAAAAAGTTTTGCACTTTATAAAAGTGGTGTTCAAAATAATGTTCGTTTACCTTTTTTATACTACTGAGGTGGCTTAAATTATAGTGATTTTAGTAAAATGATATAGATATATGAGAAATATAAATCAACAACGTGCTAGCTAATCCGTTAAGTACACGGTAAAGTTTATTAAATGTTTACCTATACATATACTCGTACTGTCGAAGTTCTATCGCTCTATATGAAAAAATATTGATATTTTTATTGTGATATTTATAGATAAATAAATAATGATGAAATATTGTAAAAACAGCTTTTGCTAAATGAATAAAAACAACAGAACTAATAATTAAACATTGATGTCATTCCAATTATTACGACAGTTAATACACTAGCATAAACGAAATCGACTTATATCTATAGATTTACGCTAAAGTGCATTTCACTGATTCAATTAAGATTAATAACAAGCCACTATCATGGTATTTTTATCCACCAAGCTAATCTCTCTCTGCCACTGAAAAGTAGTGCTAGAACCAGATAGTTAATACTACAATTCAAGCTTCGAACACGTTCATTTTCTATTTTGAACTTCGATAAAATAAATTGACCACTTTAGTGAACGACTAGCTTACTTAGGTCCATTTTAAATTAATTTACTGCTTCTTCTCCAATCAAATTACAAACTGTTGCCCCCGATTCCACCCGTGTGGATTTCTTTTTCCGTTCTCTCAACTCATGGAGACATATTTTATTGCTAAAAAGCATATTAAAGGTATAAGTATTATTCCAGATTACCTGTTACAAAGCCCCATCCATTAAGCAGTTTGAACGTGATTGTATTGAAATCAAGATTCAAACGTCTATAAAGATGTCATATCGTTTATTTAACTTTTTTTTATATGAAATACGTCAATTTGACTTCATCTCCCCTAATAGTAAGCTGAAGGCAAACTCTCAGCAAAATAGGGTCACCATTAAAGACATTTTACAAAGATGGCACTTAGCTTGACGGCCTCATCAGATACTTTCTCACGCCCCGCTTAAAGGACCCGAGACTGTAGGAAGAAGGAAACACGTGACCTGGTAAAGAATTCTAGGTCTTAATGGTGCGACAAAGGAAAGACTTGCTGATACTGTTTATAAGTTGACATCATTTAATGTTCTCATGTCTTTGGCCATAACTACAGTAAAAGTGAAAGTATTTCACTGTGGTATTTCTTTGAAGCAGAATGCCATTTAATAACTCTTCACATTAATGGTCCTCAACTGGCCAGAATTCCATTATGGTTCGATGAACCTTGTCATTAATAAATTGGTGGTAAACTGTGTGCGCTTTAATTTTATGCTCCAATACCTCTTTGCGGTTTGCTTGTAGGAAGATATCGTGTTAATTTAATGAAGATTTAATCCATTGAGGTTTGACATCCTTAATAAGCTTTTTGGCAGTAGGTATTGCTTGAACCGTGTTTTGTTTATTCGATAGTGATTAACTTCAGAGTAGCTTTCATTAAAATGCATGAAAAAACGTCCTTAAATATTACGGTTGCTTAGATTTTCTTGACAATTCATTAAATAATGTGAATGTCTGGAAATGTATGTATATCCAATCTAAATATTTAAAAAAAAACAATCGGTAAAACGGAAACCCGCGCCCAAAAGCCAAATCGCTTGAGAACAGATCGACATCTGTTCTCAAGCGATTTGGCTTTTGGAAGTGATATGGCTGATTTTTTTTCATTATGTTCATAACTCATCATTGCATGAGGGCATGAGGGAAAATTGTGCCCATTATTCAATTGTTTTTTCTATCAAAACAACATAGGTACTGAGAACATAAGTTTACTATAATTAAGTTAGCTACTTTATTTCGTTAATTTTATTATAAACACTGGAGCTACAAGTTCAGCACATCCTTGGATACAATTAAGAAAATACGTCTCCTTAATAATGTTGACAATCCGAGAAGTAGAGGCTAGTTTCTAAAAAGAAAACAAATGAAATAACTAACATGTACAGTGCATATTGTACATCAAATAGAAACTCGCCATTACTATACGAGTTGTCTTTATAACAATATTATTTTAGAAACGCAGAAACATAATACGCTAAGAATACATTTCGTTCAGCTATATCAGTAGGAAAATTGCGTCACCATGTACCCCTAGAGACGAAAACAAATATGCTGCAGCGAAACAAAGGGGAATATAAGGTGAAATCAAAATGTGGCGCGTGTTCACTCAGTCAAGCGGCAAACGAGAGCGGCATTTAAAACGTCACGAGAATCGGAACACAGACGTGAGCTCGTTAATCAGTCTCCGATGCATTGCCGAAATAAATCCGATACTTATTTGGTACGTGAATTTTTTTTAAAGTTGAGATTTGTTTCAACTAATTTTGCTCTAAGATTACATTGTGTTTACACGCATAAATTGTTAAGCAGAGTTGATTTGGGCTACACAATAGAAAATGTTTTATAAATGTTATATTTGATGTACCAAACATTTATCAATTGCCAGCAGATACGTCCATATAGGATATATCGAAGCAATACCAACGATCCTTTCACGTATGCACCGGATATTGAAGTGGATGCAGCGCACTCAGTTCTTGGTAAGACGAAGGAGCTTGGAAATTGCCAACCACAAGCCGGAACTCGGGCTCTGAATGATGTATTTTGAAAAGGTGAATGTAGGAGTATTTATTTTCATTTCAGATCCAGGTTATTCATCGTTATTCTTTGTGTAACAGCTGGCATCTTTTTTATTTATTGAAACATTTTACAGTTGTATGCAATATACCTTGATATGAGTACAATAATGTATCATTTGTACTACCAGTTCAAATACTCAGTAGTAAAGCCCGACCAGTAAAATAAAATACCTCGCCATATTGCGGTAAACTATTGGAACTAATTTCTTCATATGGTAACAATCTATACAATGTCATTATGGTCATCTGTCAGTGTGGTGTCAATTGTGCGTGTTGTTGAGTTTGAGAGCGCTAAAAACTACAAAACTATAGTAATATGCCGAAAACTATTAAAAGCCAGTTAAGAAAAGTAATTTATAATATAACAAAGTATTTGTCGGATAAAAAGTAGGAAGGATTGAACTCTGTTCCTCTAAATAACATCACAGACCTTGTTGTCAATATGACGGGTAGGTACATCATAGAGTACGTGCAATGAAATTGGCCTAAAATACTGATTTTACTGTGACTAATTATTATTCACATTTTTAGGTATATCCCGATCTTCTGTAATAAAAATACGAAGAGAAGGTCAAATGTCAAATGTATTTTCTACGCCTAAGAAAAATAAGCCTAACGCAAAAAAGAAAATCACGCTCGATTATTTTGATCTCTGTGCTGTTAGGCATAAAATACAAGAATTTTATGCAGTCCGAAAACCAATATCGCGTGGTCCCTGTTCTATACATAGTGTAATGTAACTGTATGTCTAACTTGTATTTACCATTCCAAGCAGTAAACTATTATACGGATACTACTGTGTTTTGATTTGTGCCCAGTCCTTGTAACCAGTATAACACGCCGCGTCTATTTTTCTATTTTAACCAGAAAACTTAACAGAGAAAAACTTAACTTTTTAACAGAGAAAAAAAAAATACATTTTAGTGAAAG
This sequence comes from Eilema depressum, assembly GCA_914767945.1. Classification (NCBI taxonomy): domain Eukaryota; kingdom Metazoa; phylum Arthropoda; class Insecta; order Lepidoptera; family Erebidae; genus Eilema; species Eilema depressum. Next base: position 15,110,329 of record OU612023.1, on the reverse strand, counting down.
TTTTGTATATTAAACACGTACTACAAGTTGAAATTATCTTTTAAAATACGAAGCTGCATGAAATGAGCAAGCAATAGGTATATTAATTCGTTTGTAATATTGAACACGATCTTTTTTGTATCGAAACTTTTTTAAGTCAAAGTCAAAGTCTTTATTTCTCAAAATAGTGCAACACTGTTACAGCTTTTTGACGTCAAAAACTCCTTAAAACTAAGTTTACCACCGCTTCCTAAGCGCTAATGGAGAAGAAACGGCGCAACAAACTCCACTGCGGCATTTTAAGGACGTCAGTTTACAAAAAATAAAAGGGTTTCTTAAGACTAAATATGAACGTATGTACATTTGTCTCGCGTCAAGTAGGTATATAAAAAATAAAAATAAAACCTTATATAAGAACAAAGCAACTTAAACAATGAAATTAAAAAAAATAAGTCTATAACTCACTTTTGTGAATAATAGCAATGAAAAACATGACAGCCTCCGTGGCGTAGCGGTAGTGAACGCGGCCGCTACGCAGGAGGCGCGGGTTCGATCCCCGCTCAGTGCAAATATTTGTGTGCATTAAATATGGGTATTTGCATTGGTCTGGTCGTGCCTCGGACAGCACGTTAAGCCGTCGGTCCCGGTTGCCATAAGAACATCTATGGCAGTCGTTACGGGTAGTTGGTGCCCTAAAAAGTCCAAAAACAACGGTCTAGCTGCAAAGCTTCGATATCGCCTAATGTTAACATTGGGTCGTGGAGGTCAGGTGGCAATCGCTTCACGGAAAATATCGAGGTCTAGCCAAATCTGTAGCTATGACTGGTAAAAGCGGACCCTAGACTCCAAGCTGAAAGCTTCGGATGCGACTGGGAATAACGCTAGGAGGAAGAAGAAGCAATGAAAAAGTCACAGTTTTATATTAGGTGTCATAGCCTGTTCATAAGCAAGTGTGTTGAAAAAATATTTGTACACTTGGCATTTTACATGTGTATCACTATACTTGGTGTTGTCATATCATAGATGTTTTTGGCGCCCCCAGTACGGGTTTTTTATTTTATTGGTCGGACTTTACTACTGATCCGGAGTGAATATTTTTACTAGAAGTAAAACTTTAAGCTGACGTCATCGTTGTTCGTATTGTTTAGATACCTTAGAATATTCTTTTTTATATACCAGGTGGCAGACAAGCACGCGGCCCACCTGATGGAAAGTGGGAAACTAGTGGGACTCTGTAGAAACAATAACACAAGCTAGTTGAACCCTGTTTACTTGGGATCTGATATGCCGTTATGTAGAATATTCTAAAATATCTAAAAAATACGAACAACGATGACGTCAGCTTAATGTTACAAGCAATGGCTGAAAAGAAACTGCACTTCTACTAAACGTCGATGTTCTATAAAAAAAACTTTTTCCAATACACAAAATATGTTCACTTAACCAACGACTGGCAACAAGCAATCTGTTTGCATTTTTTTGTTTCGAGAGCAGCAAGCCGAAAATTCTTCATATTAAAGTACAGCATACCTACTACATATTTCGCTATTATAGTCGATCGTGTTTTAGGACAGAGATCCAGAAGGAGAGGGATGGTGCTATTATGCGATGTATGGCCTCCTTTTACTACCTAAGGACTCATATTGGATTGCTTCGAAACTGAACCGTTTTATAAATGGTAAGCCTATGTAGATTAGTTATCAGGAGCTGGAGCATTTAGTGTACCGCAAATTGAGTGTATACGTATAAAGAAACTTTGCAAAATGTTTGCACTGTCACGATCCAACAGTTCAGGGGTGTACAGTAAAAATGCAAATTAGCAAAGTAAACCGCTCGCAAATAGCACGTTCAATGTTCGTTCGAGCCCGGCAAATCTATTCATAAATTACTGGAGCAACGCTTATCTGCACGCAATATATTTGAATAGAAAAGTCCGTATTTTTGACCTTATTTAAATGAACTTTAGACTAGAATTAGGACTGTAAATCATGAAGAGTATGAAATTATAAATGTTAATGTTATATAATTATATTTGTTTTTTATGTGGATAGGTATAATAAACAATTTTATTATATCTACTATACTTAATTTTTTATGACTAAATGTTAATGTAGTAAAAATATCAATAAACTATTATATGTTCTTCAGCTATTATTAAAGTAAGTATTACGCACATTACATAATTGACCATTGTCACTAATTCTATGTTTCACAAAAAAAAATCGTTATGATTATGACTCACTTCAATTTAAGTGCACAAACGTATAATAAACAAAAATCTAGAAATATAAATAGAAGATACTGGTAGAGTGGTAAGAAAAAGTTAATTAATTAATTAATTCTCATTTCTTTCTTACTTACGCAACAATTATAGTACTAAAAACTTTACGCAATAAAGAAACCGTGTACTGTAAATACGGGACAAAAAGCAAAGAAAGGACAAAAGCAAGAAAGAAAATAAATAAACCGTTGTCCTATATTCACTACAAACGTTCAGCAGCAAAGTTCACAGTGATGAACAAGAAACTTATATTGGATCAAGTTCCACTGACGCAATATTAACTTTAGCCCAGATAAATTCCGTCATTTCGACTCATAGACTTTTGATAACAATGACAATATGCAAAATGTTACATAATATTAAAAATCGATGATGATGAATATAATGTAAGTTAGAATTTATTAACAAATACGAGCTTGACATCGTAAGGTAATAGGGATGTCAAAAATCGGGTCAAGGTGGAGTACAAATGTTACAGTTGAAATAATTGAATAAGTGCATTTTGACAGTCTAGGGTTGGAGTGTCATATCAAAACTTTAGGTACCTACGCGGATCGCAGACTCCAAAGAGAAAGTCTAAGATGTAACAGGTACAGAAAACCCAAATGATGATTATGGGCAAATTGAAAATGAAAACATGTTCTGATAAATCCTACAATAGGTATATAACAAATATTGTTTTCTTTTGTGTCAATCATAATTTAATTCCATTACTTCCATTTTTATTTCATTTTATAAACAAATTAATATTTAATTAAACGCAAATCTCTCTACATCAATTTATTTACGTTGTTTGGAAAATTATACCGTCTCTTCTAATCATTATCTATTTGGAAACATTTTGTAAAGATCGTTTTACTCTCATCAAATTCTCAAGTTGCAGCTTTTGATGAAATTTTAAAGTATTTCATGTTCGAAATTTATTTATAAATGACTTATTTGGGTTTCCTACATTATTTACAGTGCAGTATTATAATGTTAGTCAGCAAAAAGCCAATGGAGGAATACGAAATTGGATGTAGAAACGAGAAAAAAAGTTAAGATAAACGCTCATGCGTCGTGAGGAGATTATATTCAAACGTGCTTGCATCATGACTGTCTGATGTATTAAAAAGCAGAAGCAATCCTGTTGAAGTTTGCTCGAAAGCTCTGCACATGGCCCTCTGATTAGCATATGACACAGGCGAGCGGATGCACCGATTCCATCGATCAGCGGGGAAGGCCGCCTGTCACCATACACCCCGGTAATTTAGACCTTAAGCACAATATAACCACCCCTGCTCGCCGGTGGAGGGGAATCCATGGGGATTTTCACACAAAAAGGCAGGTTGCATGTATATTGTTTTTATTTTATCCAAAGATTTCAAATGAATTTATCAAAGGCCCTTTTGCCTTCACATTATATGTAATAACTGCGCGTGCTGTTGTTCTCCGTTTGGTATTGACAGTTGTCTGATCAAAGTTTGTTCTGGCGATTTGCATTTTACCTAGCATTGGTGCTGGTGGCGGTATTGGTTTCCTGTAAAACTTTCTATAAATTCTGTCCCAGAGATCAGCTCGGGCTGGTAAAAGTTTACCACCTAGTTTCACTACTTGACCTATAGACATATGTGGAGATCTATCTATAGTTGTAGGTGGCCATGTCAAGTTTAAAAATGATCCACGCGATACCGGTTTACTGAAAATGAAAAATTAAACATTAAAAACACAACATTGTATATTATGAATAAGAAAAATATCAAGTGCCAAGTGTATTACAATTAGAAACTGGAGTAACCAAACTGCAAGTTTTCGATGTAAGCGGAATTGGCACTCGATTGGGGGCCTAGCAAAAATAGAAAAGTACACACCCTGTTGTAATGAAGTTTCGCCACATCTTTCTTATAATTTGTCTGCATTTCATAAATTCTGTCGATACATTTTTCCATGTCAAATCATCAAATATGGCGAGCGATTGAGCGCAGTGGTTTGCTCCTTGTAGCTTAGTTCGTGGTACATAAGGATCATTTTTGTCAACAAAGTTATAATAGTATAAATATATCTCATTATTACCGCCTGCTGTATTTAAACTCACTGACCGTAATGCAGGGGATGCATACATAACATCTGTTACGTAGTTAATGTAACCCAGTATAGTGCTTGTATCTATGTATAAGTCTCCAAAATAAAATTCCTTGACTACTTTCGCAATATACATTTTTTGAATATCATTGTTAAAAAATAAATCAGATGGTAAAAAGTCAGAGAATCTCACATTCATAGCTGATTTCCATCTTTCAAAAACAGGGGCTCGGATTAAACCTTCCATATTAGTGAAGCCGTATAACATGGGTACTTTTGTATAGTCACCTCTCTTTAATATATTTATTGGTGAATCTGTAAGAAATGCTTCGTCTCCGATATTGTTCTCGATGCATGGTACAAAAACAAAAGTAGAATCGAATCCAAATCGAAATGCTTTAGACTTCATGATATCAAATGGTAATGTTTTGTAGAAATTTTCTAATGCGTAAATATTTTCCACATTTGTGAAATTCAGTGTTTTAGCATATAATTTAGCAAATTTCAGTGGATCTGATTGAATAGCAAATTCAACAGTGTTTGCACCACTCTCTATGATAGCTTTATTAAAAAGGCCGGTGGCTGATTTTGAAAGAATTAAAAGATCAGCTGCTGTTGCACCGGTGCTATATCCTGATATTGTGATATCATAAGGATTACCGCCGAAACTCGCAATATTTTCCTTCAACCAGCGCAACATAGCTACCATATCTTTCATACCAGCATTGCCAGGGATGTCTTTGGTCCCCAAGCAAAGGAATCCGTGAACACCAAGACGATAGTTGAAATTCACAACAATTATCCTTTTGTTGTTCATTAATTTTCTTGCTTTTCGGTGATCTCCAAAGCCTACTTGGAAAGCTCCTCCGTGAATATAAAGAACCACTGAAAGGTTTCTTTCAACAGTATCAGGGACATATATGTTGGCTATTAGACAATCCTCTTGTATATTTTTTGTTTTTGATAATACATCTAGTTCAAATATTGCTTGTGGACATATCACCCCTCGGTCAATAGCTTCAAATGTTCTTTTCCACTGTGGGGGTGGAAGTGGCGCCTATAAGTAAATATAATATTTTAATGTTCGGAAAAGCTTAGCTCTTTTATGACAGCACTCAGAAAATACTGACCTTAAATTTATCTTCCCCAGTTGGTGCACTAGCATACGGTATATTGTAGAATGCATAAATTCCATCAGATTCCTTGTACCCTCGTACTGGTCCGTGAGCAGTCCTCACAAAGCGCCATCCACTTTCATATTTAGCGTTAGAAACTACTAAATATGAAATAAGTATTACACACCTCAACATACTAACTCACTGTAATAATAACTTAGTACTGAGCCAATTGTTCCGTGGGCATTGAATTTTATAGAAATTATACACATACAATACTACATATGGAAACATAATGCATGTTATTAATCCCAATGCTATATTATACATTTACGGGTAGAATCAAGTATAATCCATAACTATAATGTTATTATTAAATAAAACTCCATTCATGATTGCCCGGTGTGACCCGGTTTCAACATTTACTAACAAGACAAGACTGACCAATTACAAGAACAACAAAAAAAACATCGAAATCGGAAAGCCGTTCAAAGTGTTGAAATTTTATGATTGACAAAATATTCTGTCTATACTTTATAATTTTAAAGTAGTGGTACCTGTAGGTATATTGAAGATATTAAAACATACCTCGGTTATTATCGATTCCGAACATAAAATTTTTTTTGTAACTCTTGTCTGTTTATCTGCGGTGGACTCAAAAACTACTGAACAAATTATGATGTGATTTGATGATACACTGGAACTAACACTTTATTATTCTTATCTATATAAAATTATTATGAATATCTATGTGTAAATATTTCCTTGGCTCTCATTGTAAGACTGTATTAATGAAGATTGTATTTTTTTCTTATTATGTTGTCGAATTATTCTACTAGGTGAGACTAGTGCATAAACTAGGTTTTCTTTGTTATTAAGGTGCTGGCTGGTTCATTGATTTATATTGTTCTGGTGCTGGGTATCACCTGGTGCCAAACGCTTAAGTATTATGTTATTATAATCATTCCTATCATTCTTGTGAAACTAATCTACTAGCTGCTGCTGTAGGCTATGTTATTCCAGGCTATAATCTATCCCTGTACCTCAGCCACATCTATTCAGCTGTTTGAGGGTGTTTCAGTAACAAATATCCAAACATTTTCACAAACTTTCACATAAATTTATCATATTATATTGTGGGATAGTTCATAAGTTCTAAATAAGTCTATAGGAAGTTTAAGGTATTTCTGTAGGGTTGGTAGTACCATTCTTTTAGCTTTGATATGTATTGTTCTGCGTAACATTATTATTATTGTCTGCTTATCACATTTCACTATCACTGCCTAAAAAAAGCGATTGAGAAATCGCTTTATCTAATTTCTCATACACATGAAGCAATCACACAACTCCACATTTATTATTTCACAGGTTTATAATATCACATTACTAATAGTTGAACTGCTTTCTAGAGGTGGTGGTGGTTCAGGCTGTCGATAATATTTATCGTAGAGGTTGTCCCACAAACTTCCTCGTTTCTCTAAAAGTATATCTCGTCGTTCTACCACTTGTCCAAAAAACATGTGCGGAGATCTATTTACAGTTGTTGGCGGCCAAGATATAGGAAAATGTAATTTTCTTGGTATTGGTTCACTAAAATATATAGAAAAAATATGTGAGTTATCAAAACCATTAAAGTATGCAAATTAGGAATAGCTAATAGTAGAAAATACACAAATACTTACGAAGTTGTAATAAAACTATACCACATTCTCCTCATAACTTTCCGCAAAGTTGCAAATTTAGAAGTGATAGTTTTAGGTTCTGAATCGTCAAATATGGCAAGCGATTGTGCACAATGGTTTGCTCCGCGTACTTGAGTATATGGTACATAGGGATCTGTTTCATCCGTGAAAGAATAATGATATAAATACATTTGCCTATTACCACCAGCCACGTTTAAGCTCACTGATCGTAATGCAGGTGAGGCAAACATAACATCTGTGATGTAGAAAATATATGCCAATATAGAATTTGGACTTTCTATGGATCTATCTCCGAAATAATATTTCTTGACCTTCTCTGCAACCTTTTGCTTTTCATGTTCATTGTCAAACATTAGATCAAGTGGTAAAAAATTCGTGAAATTCTCATTTATGGTTGATTTCCATAAGTCAAAGAAAGAGAGACGTATTAAGCCTTCCATATCTGTGAACCCGTACAACATAGGGACTTTCGTATAATCGCCTTTCTTTAATATGTTTATTGGAGCATCGTGGAGAAACATGTCTTGTCCTACATCGCGCTCGATACATGGTACAAAAACAAAATTAGAATCTTTTCTATGGACGTATGTTTCTTCGTTTAATTCATGATATGACAATGTTTTGTAAAACTTTTCTAATTCAAGAATGTCATCCACATTTATTGTAGAGTTCAAAGTTTTAGCATATGTTTTAGCAACATCCAATGGTTTCAATTGAATAGCATATTCAGCAACACTTGATCCACTTTCAATAATTACTTTTTTGAAAAGTCCCTTGGCAGATTTTGAAACTATTAAAAGATCTGCAGCAACGGCACCTGCGCTATATCCTGACACTGTGATATCCTCAGGATTTCCACCGAAACTAGCTATATTTTTCTTTAGCCATCGTAACATAGCTACTATATCCTTCATACCTGCATTACCGGGAATATCTTTTGTACCTAGACAAAGAAATCCGTTAATTCCTAAGCGATAGTTGAAAGTGACCATAATAATTTTCTTGGTTTCCATCAAATTCTTTGCTTTCCGTCGGTCACCGGCGCCTACCTGAAATGCTCCTCCATGAATATATACAATCACTGAAAGCTTCTCTTCCTCGGTATCAGGTACATAGACATTAACTATAAGACAGTCCTCTTGCATAGTTTTTGCTTCCCCAAAAATTTCAGATCCGAAATCTGGTTGTGGACATATTATTCCTTTGTCAATGGCTTCAAAAGGTTCAGTCCAATTTGGGGGTGGCAGAGGTGACTACGACATAAAAAAGTGCAACATAAAAAATAAAGTACAATATAAAAAAATACGAAACTTGATCATAATGAAATATTTAAAAAAAAAAATTTCATGTACCTTGAATTTATCTTCCCCTTTGGGTGCAGTGGCATATGGTATACTATAAAAGGCGTAAATGCTTTCAGACTCTCTTAGCCCGCGCACTGGTCCTTGATCAATCATCACAAAATTTCGTTCATCTTCACTTCCTAAATTCAATGTTACAAAAAAGGATAAGAACATTGGACGCCACCACATTTTAACTGCATGGATGTATTACTTGCTACAGACTACACGACCATAATATAAGTATCGTATTTTATAGCATTCTTCAAGTACATATCAAAACAGATATCTGCATCACGGCCATTATTCATAACAAACAAGCGTGTGTTCATTTATGCTATAGCAAATGAATTGTTTTTCATTTTCGTGATGGTAAGCGAGACACGATATTGTTCAAACACACATCGCTGCTATTGTTACATAACATATACTCGTAATTATAAACACATACATTAAAACAACTTCTTCCCTTTTCTAACAACAAAAATACGCAATACATCAATTAGTATATTGCAGTGATCGAAGAAAGGCTTCGTGCCTTTCTTCGATCACTGCGGGTCTCTTCTCCTTTCATAGACGTGAAATCGCAGCTACCTTTTTCAATTCTTCCTTTTATTGAACTGCAGGGCGTCTGAGTTTCCATACAAAGTCTGTCTCCACTCTATGACTCAATTGCTTTAACTGGCATCGGCCTTTCGTCAAGCACTAATTTCAACACGCTGTTGGTTACTTTGGTTCTTTTACGGATTGCTTTGACCAGTGCATGTTGACTACCAGATAAAGCAATGCGTTGACACTAAGAAAACTTTTCTGAATATATTACTACCATTAAAGAACTATCTATCTCAACACGTTGAGTATGAAGGATCACTGAAAACTGAACAATAATGATTACAGATAATGCCGCACTCTTTGAAAACATTTTGGAATGAAACGTAAAGACGGACATACTTTTACACTGCTTCGTCGAATCAGACAGACGTCGTCGTTCTATCCGGATAAGCAGTGTAAATACCGACAGCAGCAACTGACAACAACAAGCAAAAAATAAAATAATTTATATATTAGGAAAACAATTTTAAGAAATAATAAAATATAAACAGTTCATTTTAATTGGTGCTCATTTCACGTTAAAACATTCTAGCGTTATTTTTGAAACCGGTTAACAAACCTTTTTATTATCCTAAATACTTACAGACTCAAACTTAACTCAACTTAGGAAAATAATTAGACAAATTATTTCAAAATTTTCATATTTCTAAATAAAATTTGTCTTTTATTTCTCAAAAAAACATCATGTTGATTTTAATTTTACTTATACTTACTGATAAATTAACACTAACACAGAAAGTTCATAGAATGGTACTATACGCACTTTATGTTTAGGGTGCTTGTTTTGCTGGTGGTGCAGCAGATTTTTATTCACCCATCAATAAAATTCGATTTCGGTCATATACCTAGTCACTATTACTATTTTCCGACTTAGAAAGTTTTTAAACAAAATTCAAATTTTGTTCTAAGGCAATATTAAAAATTAACAAATTTGACCCTAATAAAGACAGTCTTCTGTATAGGAAATACTAACAAATAATTTTTAATAATACCATTTTACGTTTCAGTGGAAGAAGATTTGTCACTCATAGTACCCGTTTGCTTATATAACGTTTTTCTATAATAGGACGATCTCATCGATGGTAGCTTTGGTGGTGATACAGGTTCCCGGTAATATTTTCGATATATCTCATCCCAGAAATGAATTCGTTCTTCTAAAAGTCCACCACTTACTTCAACTACCTGACCTAAAGATATGTATGGATTTCTGTATACATCTGTTGGCGGCCAAGATAATGGTAGAGATGATTCTTCGGGTACTGGATTACTGAAAATATCAAAAAATTATAGTCTCTTATTTTAGTAAACACCCTGATCCTAACTAATTTTTGAATATAGCATTAGTAAATCTCTTATTTAATTACACATGAGTTTTTGTCCAAGGTGCTAGGAAGAAATTAAAAGTAACTAACTTTCGATTTCCTGTGTTAGTTCCTAACACAATTTAATCAATAATGACATACTAATAAGTTTATTTTATAAACCGTTGTTAGGCACTTATTAAAGCTAAATACTCACCCAGATATAATGAAGTTATGCCACATTTCTCTCATAATTTGTCTCATATTTGTGTATTCTACAGAAGAATTTTTCGGCCTCAAATCATCAAATACGCTAATTGATTGAGCGCAGTGATTGGCTGCTCTTATTTTAGTGTACGGTATGAACTGATCGTTTTCATCTACAAATGAATAATAATACAAATATATCTCATTATTACCGCTTGCCACATTTAAACTCACTGATCGTAATGCGGGTGATGCAAACATAACATCTGTGAAGAAGTTGAGGTATCCTATTATAGTGCTTGTATCTACGTCTTTCTCTCCAAAATAAAATTCTTTTATTTGTTTTGCGACTTCTTGTTTTTGATCGTCATTGTTAAACATCAAATCAGTTGGCAAAAAATCTGAAAAATTATTATTCATAGATGACTTCCAAGTATTAAATAAAGGTGCACGCATTAAGCCCTCCATACTTGTAAATCCGTACAGCATTGGAACTTTGGCATATTTGCCACCCTTTAAAATATTTATTGGAGAATCATGTAGAAATACATCTCTTCTTGTATTGTGTTCAACACAAGGTACGAAAACAAATGACGAATCTTTTCTTGAAAGAAATGCATCAGATTTTATTACATCATATGATAAAGTTTTGTAGAATTTTTCTAAAGCGTAAACATCTTCTACGTTTGTGAAATTTAAACGTTTGGCAAATTTTCTAGCATTCTTTATTGGATCTGATTGAACTGCGAAAGAGGCAACACTAGCACCACTTTCTATTATTACTTTATGGAAAAGTCCGTAGGCAGATTTTGATAGAATTAACAAATCAGCGGCTGCAGCTCCTGTACTGTATCCCGACACTGTGATGTCATCTGGATTACCACCAAAACTACCAATATTTTTATGTAACCAGTGTAACATAGCTACCATATCTTTCATACCAGCGTTACCTGGAATGTCTTTAGTGCCCAAACAGAGAAATCCAACGATACCAAGACGATAGTTAAAAGTAACTACAATAATCCGATTAGATCTCATCAGCTGTTTTGCTTTTCGGCGATCTCCAAAGCCTACTTGGAAAGCTCCTCCATGAATATATAGAACCACTGAAAGATTACTTCTTGCAATATCAGGCACATATATATTGGCAATAAGACAATTTTCTTGCATATTTTTTGTTTGTAACACAACGTTATATCCAAAATCTGCTTGAGGGCAAATCACTCCTTTGTCAGTCGCATCGAATTGATTAGTCCACTTTGGTGGTGGTAGAGGTGCCTATAAGTATACAAAACATACATATTAAATAGTTGTTACATATCATGCCACTATGGCCTGGTATGCAACTTGACATAATCAAAACTTTTCAAACAATTTTTCTAACACATCGGAAATTATAGACAAGACATGTCGAGTGATTGAAATCTATCTATTTAAGTAGCATGCAAATGAAATCAAAAGCATTATTATTGCATTTGAACAATCAGTTTCAAGAATTGTGAGATGAGATTATATTAAAAAAATATATCACCTTAAATTTATCTTTCCCAACGGGAGCAGTGGCATACGGTATATTGTAAAAGGCGTACACTCCGCCAGACTCCTTGCGTCCACGCACCGGACCTTGTGCAGTTAGCACTAAACTTCCATCATCCTCGTCTCCAACAATAGATGCCACCATACACAATGACACCAGCAAAAACCACGACATTTCTCAATATATAACTCACCTCGTACTAAACCAAGTTATCCATAATCGATGAGTTTTAAAGCAATCATACACCTATCGACGCATATCTTTGACACTATTATCCATAACAAGTAAATTTGATGCCTTCTATGGTGCTTGTTTGTATCTTTTTTCATTCTCATCGGTCTAATAGATTCATATCAAGAGTAACTGGATGCCCTGTGAATTGAACCGAATGGTGTCGTTAACGAGCTCATGAGTTCATTGATCGATTTAAATCCGGTACTAATGAGAGAGACTAATTAGTTATGATGCAGGTTAGGGAGAATAGTAATTTAGGAAAAAATACATTTAGTTTAAATTTGATTTCAAAACAATAACTAAGAGTTATATGAGTATGGTTGACGTGAAAAAGCATCTGATGAGGCCGTCAAGCTGAGTGCCACCATTGTAACACGGTACGTGTCTGTAATAGTCCGTCTGTCCTTCAGTTGCAAAATAAAATAATAAATAAGCTAAATTAGCTTAAAAGTAAGCTCGAAATTCAAAATAGTAATTTAGGCATAGCCACAATACCCCCAACTGAATGAAAGTCATCCAAATAGTAAATAATATCCGTTCACTTTATTAAGACCTTGAACTTATAAAAGAGATACCCACCTAAATACCAATAAACAGCCACGAACTGTCGTTACTTCGTGATAGATGGGGACCTCGATTGGACAGCAGAATGTCAATCTGAAACAGGTCAAACTGGCCAGCGATCCCTTTTCAATTTACGGCCAACTCACCCTTTTGACGAGTAAATTATAGTTTTTTTAAGATGTGAAATACACTTAGAAGTATTTAAGATACCTATAGGCATTAGTAGGAAATTTGGCATTATATCTAAAAGAAACTGCTAAAATGTTACGGTAAGACGTATAGTAGGTATTACATTATTGGTGTTACTTCAGATATTTCAATATACTGATGCAATATTAAACTGATTAATGAGAGTAAAAAACGTGAAGAACACCTATTTTCAGATGAGTAGGTAATAAGTACTTAGGTCTACAATTTGAAGTGACATCTGTTAAATTCTGGTATATGTATTTAAATAATATATTATTAAAAACTGAGAGCATTTTATATTTCTTTCGAATAGAATAAAGTTCTGAAGATCCGTTCTTTTTGAAGATCCAATATATTTCTATAATTAAAACTTCACATACAGTGGTTCCACCATGATTGATACTATTTTTCGATCTTTTAAATTCTCAGAAATCACTAACCTGTTTATGAAATGCTGGCGGCCCGGGTCCCGGCTTACCCAGGAATAATTTCTTAAAAAATATGAGTCTGTGCAGCGCTACCTACGCGAAAACCATCTTTTAAGCGAGTTTTTTTATACCACTTAGGTGGCAGACAAGCACACAGCCCACCTGATGGAAAGTGGTTACCGTGGCCTATGGACGTATGCAACACCAGGGGCGTCACACTCTTGCTGCCGACCCTGAAGAAACCTTCTAATGCCCTTAAAATTTATGCTCAATCATGTATTGATTGAGCATAAATTTTAAGGGCATTACTACTCTTGTAGTTTTTGAAACGTATACAAATAAACCTAAAATTTTCATAATTATATAATTAAGGAACACTAAGCCCGTGGCATACTTTGAAACCCCGAATCATCCTTGCCATTCATGCCCGTAATTTTTTAGTTTTCAAATAATGTATGGAATTCTCCCGGACTTTATTTATTTATGATTACTGTTCCGTTCCCTTGAGTAGTAGCGTGATGATACATAGATTATAAACTTCCTCGAAAAACGGACTCTTCAACACAAAAATAATTTTTAATTCGAACCAGTACTTTCTGAGATTAGCGCGTTCAACCAAATAAAAAAAACTCTTCAGCATTCTAATATTAATATAGACATACGATATTTTGATTAGTGTGCAAGAACCGGAAAATAGGTGCGACTGTCAGTTAGTTTGTGATGCAGCACGCTGGCGGGTAAACTCAGGTAATATAAATGTAAATTTCCAGAAAGAAACGCAGTCAGAAGTGGCAATGGCATTTCGTGCTGGCAACGTGCAATGCATTATATTCTATGGCCCTTTATTCTACAGCTACTCTACCTTACCAACTACCGCGCTGCTACCGCAATAATTATGGCATTTTACCATCCAAATAACGGCGTGAAGTGGTGTGGCTACAGTGTGTACAGTTTACTCATATATTATGTCAATAAATTAGGCGGTAAATCGTGGCAAAGTGTTGTGGAAATCATGGCGGTAATTATTGGTTTGGCCAGAAATTTTTTAGCCAACCCACGCGCAATATAATTTACTTCCCTTATACAGATAGGTGAAGGTCGTTCTTAGTTTTATCCTCTACTATCATAAACATAAAACATTACAGTATCTATGTGAAGACGATATTGTAAAAAATCTCAGTATTGTAAACAGCATGTGCATTGACATTACGAGTAGGTGTAGTAATGTGAATTAACGATTACAAAAGAGGGCTCTTGTATCTGGCTCGATGAACTGGTAATAATTACTTAAACCTTGATTATAGTCAGAATAACATTGTATCGATCATTATTATCTAGACAGTTGATATTGTGACATCAACTACCTATGAATTGAATTTAAACCGTTTAAATTGTTGTAAATATGTACAAAACCCACAAATAGGTATGTAAATATGTACAACAATTTAACATATCATTTTATTTATTTATTTTGTTAGGACTGTTCTCCACCCGACATACAGCCCATGACCCCCTATGTGGGTGTTAATACACCTCTGCCTACCCTTTCAGGGCTTGTTACAGGCGTGAGTAGAGTGGATGTTTACAGGCGAGAGCATTATGTATGTATATATTTTCTAGGAATTCTCGAGATAATAAAATAGGAGAGCATAAATAAAAACGTAGGTACACAATATTTATGACTTTATATAGGTTACAAACAAATGAGTCGACACCGTGTTCATCATAATATTATTTGTATCTCACAACCTAAATAAACAATTAACTATTTGTCCCAAAAATCCCGGGTGACAGAGTGAGTTTGACTCTTCAACAATAATTGAATAAGGGATGTTTTTGTTTACTTACATACACAAAGACTGTATTTACAAAACAATATTCAAATAACACACAATATAACATTGTTATACCGAGTTGCTTTATACTATAAATGAACTTCACGATAAACTGTGGGCAATGAGTTACAAAATATAATAAATTATTGATAATGTTTAACGTTTTAAACTTTAACTTTAGGTACTACTGCAGTAATTGCCGTTTGACTTTTCAACCCCAAGACGAAGGCTTTTTTATTTCTGTCAGGGTAAATGAGACAGGCTGTACGATTATTTCTCTGCAATGTGCTATACCCTGTCGACTGTTCCAGAAATACCTGCGCAGAACAAGGAAACCTATTTTTTTTTTTCTTATACACAATGATTGCTATCTACTGTGCTAAAATCGGAACTACGATTGTCACTTTCAAATGCATTTATTGTTTTATTGCTCATCAAAACCGCACATGAAAAATGTAGCATGGATTGATTATTTATGTTGAAAGGACGGTGGTGCCATCCTTCAATTAACAAAAATCCTGATTCAGTTATTTCCAAGCGTCGGTTTTAAACATTGTTTTGAACTATAGTTATGAATACCATAAATAAAATATACCTAGGCATTATTTTTAGTGCAGCCATTATTTGTTGATTGTTGTTACTTCCTCGAACAATTACAAAGTGTACATACTAAAGTATCATTATGAACTCTTCGTAAGTACATTCGTTCTCAAAACTGTTTTGATATTAATGGTAATCACCTAAACAAGTTCACAAAACAATAGCCCGCTGTATTACACAAACTATGGCAATAATTAAGTAAATCACATACACATAATGCTCTGCACTGCAATTCACTAAGCGAGTACAACGATGCGACAACGATGCGAGGCGCAACGTAGATTGTCATTGGTCAGATTGTATCACGTCATTGGAAATCGACCAATGACAGTGTCTATCGTGCACATCGTTGCGACTCGCATCGTTGTCGCATCGTTGTGCTTGTTAGTGAATTGCACAGCTGCAATTACTTGTCTTGGATGTTACTTGTTAAAATTTGCCATAAAGATAGCTAATAGTAACCTGAATAGTAACGCATACTTTTTTATTTGAAAACATGCAATTTTATCGCACTAAATGATTTACGCGATAGGGGTCACGAGCAGCAACTATTTTAATATGAAACATAGCTAAAGTTAACCACTCCGTTTGCATTAAAACAAGCATAAATAGTGAGCCAAACCTGATAAAATAAAATTAAGTAAGTTGTAACAAACAATTTTCGAAGGGAATCGGTAAAAAGGGGAATTGGCAATAAGCCGATATCCTGAAACGAGAAACATAAGTAAAAATAATTTGAAATTCCAAAAATAGTCCTCGAGAATCAAAGAAGTTTCTTTCAATCCAATTTTGTTAACACAGGTGATGAAGCGAAATGATAGATTTCGAAACTTATTTTACCTCCTACGTAAACCATTTATACAAAATACACTTAAGCTTTTTCCAAATAAAATGAACCAACGAATTGCAAAAGTATTTTCTTGTTTTACATTTTTTAACAAATACTGGACTCCAGCAAGCAGTATCTCCTTCTGCAGTATTCCAATTAGAAAGTTGCAGTTCGCAAAACTCTTGGAAAAAACAACGGGATTGGCAAACGGTAGGGAAAGTTAGCTAGCTCATTAGGTAACATAATCAGTTTCGATAGGATAATATTACGAGTAGCTCGCTTCTGCCAGAGCCACGTAATTCTATCTCAAAGGTTTGGAGGCACTGTCTGGAACAATTTGCCAGGCTTTTCTACTTAGAAAAATATTTTTTGGCTTCACGCATCATGTTGTTTTTTTATTAAGAATACTTGGCTTTCGCTTGCGAATTTATGTGCTTTATAAAATTCAGGTTGCGAAAATTGTATTTCAATCTTCGATTTACTGAAGTGAATTAGCATTCAAAAGAACTTACCTTGTAAGATGTAGGTAACTTAAAATACTTACATAACGTATATAAAACATGTAGGTATAGAAAATATATAATAGTGGGCAATTTCTTTTAAATAGAGACCTATCTTAATGATATGTAAAGGTTTGTGAGAATGGATGGATGCATTGATGTTTGTTTTGCTATTGCAATACATTTTTTTTTTCATGCAAAACCATCTGAAATAGCAAGCTGCAAGTCGGTACACGTAATAATAATAATACATTACGAAAAATTTTATAAGAACAAGAACAATATCATTATTATAACTACGATTCTGCAACTGAATATGAAACTTAGTCTCGTCCTGGCAAATAATTTCTCTAATTTGATTCTATTTCGTTGGAAATTAATAAGGGACGTGCGTCGGCTACAAATTTCCCCCAGCAGCATGACGACTCCCTCAATTTGTTCACCAGTTCTAAATTATTGGGCCTTATTAATTATCGTGGTTAAATAATTAAAACGTGCCGCCAGAAACTTTCCTCTCAAATTGCAAGACTTCGCAAGAAATGAAATAATTATACGCAGATAAATTACCCGGCCAAAATCACCCAATACAGTTTTGCCGAAGTTTAGTAAATAGCTCCCAACCTACTGTCCAGTATATTTATTAGACCAAAATAACAGAAAAGTGCCATTCACGGACGCGACTCACGTTCTTAGTATTAATTTTGGGTTTATTGAATAATACGTGACCCACATAAGCAATCTGTACACACTACACTTGATAGAGGTGCCGCAAAATTGCGTTCACTCAAGTGGATTGGGCCACTTATTCCTAATAGAAGGTGTTTCCCGACCTGAAGACCTTTTTTCGAAGGTCTACTTACATAATCACTGTCAGCTTTAAGCGTCTAGTGTACGAAAATTATTTCAGTAGAACAATCGAGGAATCAATAAACCAACAGTAATGGCGGTACCTGACCCTTTCCAGAGACAGAAAACGTCCGAAACAATTTTGTGTAATGTGAAAAATTCCGATGAGGGTCTTCGAACTTCGCCCGTCGTCGTGTACTTAATGACGTTAAGCGTCCTCAAACGCGACAGGGTTAAAAGCTTGTTTCGTGAAAGAGTACCTAATGTCAAATAACAAGGGGACCTCTCTGTGAGAGATGAAAAAGTAAATTGTGAAGCTGGTGCTTACTTAGTGTAGAAGTTGTGAGAACTCGAAGCCAACGCCGAGCCGAATGGCTTTTAACAATGTCTGACAATCGACAATCATCTCAAGACTCTCTCTACTTCCACTCTTCACATTTTCGTAATATATTTTGCGATGGCGATGTTCATTTATCATACATGTTTGGATTTTTTTTATAAATTCTTACTTTAGGTACTTAGATATATTAATTCCAAAAAAACTGCAATAAAAATAATTTAAAAGAATCACAAACAATTACATACATTACCTGATAAATTACATACATGTTACATACTGGTTCAATGGGTGCTATGATTTACTATTGGAGGGTGTTCTTAGGGTCCCACCAAGATGTTTGAGAGACTATAATATTGCTTATTAATTAAGTAGGTAATACTAAGGAATCATTCAAGGCTTTCTAAACATTTAACAGTGTTCAACCGGCTACTTTTTTTTTGGCAGAATCACAAATTCACCGGGACTATTAGTTTCATCAACGAAACTTAACACTGTTCTAACTATGTGATCCTTAAAGTTACAAGCAAATGTAGTTACTTTACTGTACATAAATTATAGCACAACTTTTTTCTACGCAATAAAAGGTAACTTTGTACGTTTTGATATTTTTCTTTTGATTTCTTCTGTCATCAATGATATCGGGGTCGGCTGTCATTTACAAAATAGTTCTATATCACTTGCCCTCAATTTCTCTTTACTCATTCTGTGAACGGAACCTGAAATGAGTGTCATCGAATTGAGTGGCTCACGTACCCTGTATCAATTTGTATGTACGTGCCCGAGATGGCAATAGAGACGGCATTCGGTACCAAATTAAAGCCTTATTCTTTCGGCCTACTGTAATGATGGACATTTGATTAAACTAATGAAGTATTTGTAATGGTTTCATTAATTTATGGTTGTTGCACTCCAAGAAACCAGAAAGGGAGACAAAGCAAAGGAAAAAGAGAGAGAATATTATAATAATTTATAATGTGTGGCTGATGATAAACTGATGATTATTTAAATGTATAGCGTGATGATTATTTAAGTGATTGGAATTTTAATTTTGTGCAAAAAAAAATTAGAATCGGAGAGGTGAAAGACAGACTTTAAAGACTTTGACTCGTGACACGACAAGTATCCAATACCATCTAGCGAAAATAAATCTAATTATTTTGTAATTTCTCTCCTTTCTTAACTCTTTCTCTCACTTTGGGTTGACAGGCCTACCCCTAGTCACGAGGGTATATTATATACTAATCTTCTACATTTCATATTCATTGTTATAATAGAGAATATCATATCAAAACAGGTATATGCACTGCGCCAAGTAGGTATACAAGAGCAAGTATCTGTTCTCTCTGTAATCTGTTTTGTGCAAATAATACTGCGCTAATTTCGTGCAGATAATTATTTTGCCCAAAATCGTGCATAAACAACCTATACGAATTGCACTAATCTGCACGTTTCTTTTAGTAACTACTTTTTGAAGTCATTAGAAGGAGTAACAATAAAGTCAAACTTTTGGAACATAATTCAATTTAATGTTTAAAATTATGCGTAATGGAGAAAAGATAAAACTTACTGTCACACGATACTTTTGAAAAATACTAAATTTCGAACTAAAAGTAGAAGAATTGGAGCATTGTTGAAGTCGATTCCAATTATTCGATAACAATCAAGTTGTGGAACCTGGAACAAACGACTACAAAACCTTACTTAAGAAGATAAGAAACTTTCAAGTCTCCTGATATAAAGTTTAAAGGCTATGATTCTAAGAAAATGGCGCGACCACAAAGACTGCAATAAACATGAATCTTGATAATAACATAGCGAGTTGTGACTTACAGTTCAGAAATGTGACTTGTGACCGGTTTGTTAACGGTTTCCAGAAATTCTGTACTATTTGTACGAAATGTAAAATTTAAACAAATTATTTTGCTGACGTCAAGATAGGGTTAGCTAATAAAGAAGAAAATTATCTTACCGTATCAGACAATAGAAAATGAACAACAACTTGAAACTTTCCTTTGTCTTTATTTATTTAGTTTGGTGCATTATCTAGTTCAGCTTCTTATGATACAAATTTCAATAGCTGAGTCCTGTCAAGACCTTTTAGGTAGGTATTATTTTGTATCTGACGTCACATAATTTTAAACCTACCTAAACATAAAAGTATTCTCTTTATAGCCTAAGGGTATTCTATTACGAGAATCGAAGTCATATTTTGTAGTATCGAGTGCTCACGAGTAGTACGTCATGAACTTCGAATGTAAGTTTCAGTAGGCATACTGTACTCGAACTGTCGTCTTCTAATATATCCGCAACATTTCAGAAGTATAACAACCTATGATAAATACACCCACCATTGTCTCTATATAACTTCGTCAGATAATAATCATTCGAAATTCAAATTCATAAGCCAAGTGATCCAAGCATATTCCATTATGGTTATTTAAACTCGTATTCAGTACAGCAAAACGTGGGACAGACCACGGTCATAATCCGTCATGCGACGAACTTAAAATGAATGAGATTCAGTCGCGCTGCCAACGGATATGCATGCAAAATGTGATAATGTTAGGGTGTGATTTAAACTGTTGGCAAAATAATAGGGTTTGTCAACAAAATTAGATCTGCCCGTTTGTTGTCTGCGGTTCGATTGCGGAGTTCTACTGACCGATTTGAGGGCAAATTTTTTTGCTGCTAATTCTATCAATCGGATTATGGGCAAATCAAACCAACAAAATTTAGTCTTGAGCGACGTCGACGGGACTCTATTTCTTCGCACATTATCACAAAAGTAAAGTAACATACTTATATCTATACATTTCAGGGCGAGCGGTGTCATATTCTGCGAACCATAGTCGATATACAAATAAATAAATAAATAAATAAATATACAAAAAATATAATTTTTAAAATTTGGTCAATTCCTTTTCACCAAATGCCTCTCTGTAAACTTAATATGCGTATTTAGAAACTTAAGTGTGTACAGTCAGCTACAAAAATTGTTTAGAACTAAAATATTTGCAAATCTCTGCTTACATTGGAAGACATTTAGCAATATAAAAGTAGTTCTATAATATCCAGACGTAAAAATTAACATATTTTCATGCTCTCTTTATTATTTCATGAAACATTTTGTAGCTAAGGTGATCAATGAATTGCGAATTCATTCACCTTTTGTAGTTAACAGTACTTGATACAGCAGTAAACGGTTATTAATCAACCGACCACCTCCTCATATATGAGAAAGTTCCAGCTATTAATGTAGTAATTACCGCGCTAGATGGCGCTGCAGTTCGCGGTCTTAATGCGAATATTTGGCTGAGCGAAGTAGCAATTAATATTTCTTGTTGACGTTATTCACATTAATTTAACTTAACAATACAGCTGGCATTTCGCGTGACTAAATTGAGGGTAGATGGCTTGTAAGCCTCACGCTGATGAAGGACGGGTGATGAAGAAAACGTTTAAATGACACAGCTTTAAATATCATTATGAGTACTATTACATTAGCGTGAATTTAGAACGCTCATTTTGCGACATCAATTCTCATTAATAAAGCAACCCGCTGAGTTAAACGCTCTAAGGAGTAGATTCACGTTTAGTGTTCTTCTTGATGGTAAAAGATGCTTGATGAATTCCCTATTGTGGATTGATTAACGAGGCTCCGGCTGCCCCTTTCTTCTCGAGGATGGACAGTCAGGCTGTTTCTTTCGAGCTTCCCTTCCACTCGGTGCAAAGACAGGCGTCCGGGCTCGTCGACAGTTCCATACTCGCAGGCGATGTGGAGCCTCTTAGCCTTAGGAGGGACTTTTTTGCTCCGACCAAGATAAGCCAAATCAAAAGATTTGGATGCAAATACAACCAATGCTATAATGTGATATGATGATAGGTAATAAAATTATGAGATTTGTTTAATACTCGGGGGTTTATTGTTTTTTTGTTTATTTATATATTAATGGAAATTCGATCATAATCATCGTTGAAAATTTGGAGAAAGTATGAGTTAAGCTGTTGCCAATTCTAAGCGGATTTCATATCATAATGACGAACCATATCAAAAGACAGACAGAGCTTTACCAGTTCTCGAAATTAAATATCTACTTAATACATAAATATGTTACCGTTAGAATGCAGAATTCGTTAATGTGCAAATTAACTAAGTAATCTACAGATTTTCTGACGTACGTTTATTTTCATTTTAAATTTTAGTTTAAAAAGTCTACATTTGCAGTTAGCGTGCATAGTAACGAATAGTACCCACATCGTTACTTACTTACTTACTTCCAGCAGCGGACGCCGTTGGCCGGACGGGTGATCCACCCTCCGATGTGGGCCACTTCACCCATTTCCCCTAATACCCACATCGTTAAAGTGCGTAAGACGGTGGACAGAATACTTTTGTTTCGCTCACCCGCTCCTCCGTGCCCTTGTTCCAGAAGCGAAGCGACGTCGACGGAGGTGTATTATCACAAGGAAACCAACGAAGGGTACGGCGGAGGTCTCAGTGAGACCTCCATCTACCCTAATATCCGAGTCGGGACGCGCAGTGACGACGAGCAATAATAATTTATGATTAAAAATATAGATTTAAATGTTTTATTCAATGGTTTATAGATGCTTTATTATGCCTGTTCGTTAGTCTGCAGATTATCTAGCTATGGTAAGAACTCAATCTTTTCTGACTCAGCCAGATAATCTGCAGAATACCTCGTTAATCTGCACTCTAACTGATTTACACAAATTATCGGTAACATATTGTATGATTATTCAAAAACAGACAGCGCTTTTCCAGTTCCCGGAATTACAAATTGTAGCGTGTATTATGAATAACCAGGTATAATAACTTCATATAATTCTGAAAATGTTAAACCAAAGCGGAATTTTGTCAAACAAAGTATAATTGAACTCGTAATTTAATGAGGCGTAGCCACCATTCTGAGAATAAATTAAAATTATTTCTAGTAGTTTTCGTCCGTTCCTTTTCCGATGAACTACTGAAAATCATTAAATGTTGCAAAATTGTTCTAACAATTTTGCCTTACCTAAAATTCTACAACGACGATGTTCCATGAACTAGTAGTTCTTCTCCCTCCTAGCGTTAATTCCCAGTCGCATCCGAAGCTTTCAGCTCGGAGTCTGGGGTCCGCTTTTACCAGTCATAGCTACAGATTTGGCTAGACCTCGATATTTTCCGTGAAGCGATTGCCATCTGACCTCCACGACCCAATGTTAACATTAGGCGATATCGAAGCTTTGCTGCTAGACCGTTGATTTTGGACTTTTTAGGGCACCAACTACCCGTAAGGACTGCCATAGATGTTCTTATGGCAACCGGGACCGACGGCTTAACGTGCTCTCCGAGGCACGACCAGACCAATGCAAATACCCATATGTAATGCACACAAATATTTGCACTGAGCGGGGATCGAACCCGCGCCTCCTGCGTAGCGGCCGCGTTCACTACCGCTACGCCACGGAGGCTGTCATACTAGTAGTTCTAACTATGAATTAATAGAAAAGCATAGAATTCTCATAAATATTATTCAAAATTAAATAAATTCTGCTAAGCGAGTGAATAAATTCAGAGCAGTGGTTACTTGTACCGTGTCAAGGGAAATCTGCGCTATCCCATCATCCAAAGTCTACACAGAGTTTATATGTCTGCATTACGTGCATATGAGTTATTTGCAGACCAGCTCATACAGTAAAAAAATAACCATTTACTGGAAGTCGTAGGGATGTGTATGGCTTAATGAATATTTGTTTGAACACTAGGTATTCGTATTTTTAACTTTTACTCATGTAAGTATGCGTAACTCAAAAATAAAATACTTACAAACTAACGATATCAAATAGTGGCAGATAAGCCCACGGTCCACCTGATGGAAAGTGGTTACCGTGGTCTATAGACGTGTGCACCATTGTACTTCACTACAAACTCGTAAATTAGTATAAAACATTGCACGTGTATTCTCTCCGCTCTCTGCCTAATACATCACACTATTCCAAGAATTGTGGAACATGAAGCAGCTACATTTGAAATTCCTGCCAGGATATTCTCTGCTTAATGAATGTTTACTTAAGACTGTAATAATAGTGTGTAGATCTACTGCGATGTGATGATTCCGGACTAAGAACATTGTAATATGTAACTGTAACGCTACCATCAGTTTACACCGAATAGTATTCTATTGTGACAAGAGCAGGGTTTACACATGCAGTTCGGAACGAAGGAAATACTACGCTCCGCTCCAAACTGCAGGCAAAACTGTTGAAAATCCGTTTACACGCACAGTTTAGACTGTATGCGAGGAACGTGAAAGATCTGCCTGCGTTCCGAACATGTGGTCATATTTTAGTCGTACCACAGATTGATCCGCAGTCCAAACTGTCAGACTGTACGGTGGTTTGGAACGCAGTCCGATGCGTGGTCCGAACTGCACGTGTAAAACTCGCTAAATTCGCTACTGTATGTCAAGCACATACGGCGAACTAATTGGTCCATGTAGAACGCATACGGGAACTTGCTGACTTCTGATTGCTGAGAATAATAATGTTCAAGATGTTGTTCGATCTCTGATTGGCTCGTATAGAGCGCATGGTCGAACCGGTCCGGCTCTTTACGTGATATGCTGACGCTTGCTTGTGTCATGTCTAAACTCATGGTAGTTCCTGAGCGTTACGTGTGCCGTACGTACCTAACGTATATTGTCAAAATATTCAAAATGCTATTCGAATAATGCATGATTTCCCGGTGTGGCCCATATATTTTTAATTATATATTATCGCATATGTGCCTCATTTCAGCAAGATTTTTTTTAAGATAACCATTTTGTATGTATGTTACTGTTGATGTTCTATGCTCTGTCGTTGTTTTAAAAATTTTGTTAAATTATGAATGTCAACATATCCACAGCTCCACTCGTGTAAAATATTGATAAAGTCAAACTAATGTATCTCTATATCTGTACCAAATTTCATCTAGATTCATGCAGTCGTTCTGGCGTGATTGAGTAACATACGTACCATTCATATCTCGAAACTCAAATCTTTTAAAATGAAACTTCTAGATATTGAAGCTGTACTCCAATATTCTATTCATTAATGAAATTAGTACATAACTTTTCGTCTTTATACAAGACAGAATTAATTGAATGTGCGTCGTAAGTTTTCTCTTGTGAGCAATGTTGTGAATTTACTGCAGGGTAAGGTGTATATATGTGTCTATATAGTAGTTGGACTGCCCTTTCAGCCATATATTTGCACAGTTCAAGTATACTAAATTAATAGTTAGTTTGTCTATGTTTACGTTAATATCTCATTAAATTTAACTCCGTGGCCAAGCAGACTGATATTGAAGAAAAAAAGTAGTTTTCTTTTCACTACACAGAATAACATTAAAAAGTAATATTTTGCGCTTACATTTCCCACGGGCGGGTTCGGTGTCCATTGTCCAGTGCATTTTCTCTAAAAGGCTCTATGACAGTAAAAAATATTACGAGATTATTTGACTAATCTCCAAATGATTTCTGTAAACTTCACCAAAATATAACTGCAGATAACTTATACTTAAAGGTACACGTCTCCAACGTCAGGTGCAGTAAAATTTGGAGCTGTAATGAGAATAATAAATTTCTGGTCCAAAAATAAATCTTCATAAGTAGTTATTATGAAGAAAAAATGGCGACAACGCTCTGAAAATACCAGGTCACGGTGTTTATAGCCCTTACTGTCAGAAAAGTAATTTTATATACCTGGAAAGGTGTGGGAAATTTAATTTTGTAATGTAATATGAGTACGTTAGCACTTGAGGATTTGTTACAATTGCTTTTTGAACAGAGTTAGAAGTTAGAGTAATTGATGATGTGAATTTTTTGAAGTGAAAACGTCTACAGGTACTTTTTTTGAGTGATGAAAAACCATAGAACTGGCGTCATTGTCACCCGCGCTTAGTTCGTTCATGACACCTCTATCGGCAGTCCTTATAATAACGACTGCCACGCTTGTTTTCTTTTTTTTTTAAATCTATATAGTTAGATGTCCATGATGTCATAAGATTAATTGCTTCAATAATTGTCATTCCTAAAGTCTTCGGCTCCAATTATGACGTAATACATTTTCGTTATTACAATTTTGTGTAGTTTTAGACCATTTGTAAACTGTAATCTATCCCTGTTCTAAATATCAGCCAAATCCGTTCAGCAGTTTGACTGTGATTGAGTAAAAAACATGTGAACATCTAAATATCTGCACAAACTTTCACGTAATATAACTTTAGTAGGAAGTAGAACACAAGAGCAAAACATAGAACTCGAAGGTATTTTGCCGAAAATACACGTTCCCGAACATATTCTTGTGTCAGTCT
This sequence comes from Eilema depressum, assembly GCA_914767945.1. Taxonomy (NCBI): domain Eukaryota; kingdom Metazoa; phylum Arthropoda; class Insecta; order Lepidoptera; family Erebidae; genus Eilema; species Eilema depressum. Next base: position 15,083,469 of record OU612023.1, on the reverse strand, counting down.
TCGATGTACGTTACTTAGCGTGTTGTTATCATATTAATGAGAATGACGCGTCATATTTCGTGATAGACCCTACCATAATGTGGGGAGCGAGTCTCCTTATAATAGGCCTACTAACCTCCATGTTCTCTTGCAAATACTGAATACGTTGTTTTGTGACGTCAGTTTGACATTTCCGGTTAAAATTAATGACTTACAACCTCAGCGTAATTAGTGCAACAAATTCGCGGTTTGTTAACACATACATAAATTCACGTCTGTAAATCCCCAAGGGAGTAGTCAGAGGTAGAGGGCTATTATCTTCTTCCTCCTAGCGTTAATTCCCAGTCGCATCCGAAGCTTTTTTCAGCTCGGTGTCTGGGGTCCGCTTTACCAGGGTTAACTACAGATTTGGCTAGACCTCGATATTTTTCCGTGAAGCGATTGCCATCTGACTTCCACAGCCTAATGATAACATTAAGTATATCGAAGCTTTGCAGATACACTGTTGTTTTTTGAAATTTTTAGGGCTCCAACTACCCGTAACGACTGCCATAGATGTTTTTATGGCAACCGGGACCGACGGCTTAACGTGCTCCGAGGCACGACCAGACCAATGCAAATACCCATATTTCATGAACACAAATATTTGCACTGAGCGGGGATCGAACCCGCGCCTCCTGCGTAGCGGCCGCGTTCACTACCGCTACGCCACGGAGGCTGTCATGGGTAGAGGGCTATTATGTGGGACTGAAATACATCTCTACCTACCCCTTTAATCTCCAAAGCAGTAGGCAGAGGTAAGGGGCTATTACGTGGGACTAAAATACACTTCTCACGCATCCGTTGGCCAGACGGGTTGGTACAGAGGTTCATTACGAGTTTTCCTTCTCTCATAGGGATATATCGTCTGCGTATTTTTCCGTTTGTCGCATCTTACGACACCCTTTGGATGTGATGGTGTGGTGATCTTTTCTTCTCTCTCCGACACCACATGAATAATTTAATTTGTTCGTTGATAATCTCGTAATCTCTATATATAAAAATGAATCCCTATATCCCTTGGTCACGACATCACGCGTGAACGGCTGCACCGATTTCGCTAATTCTTTTTTTAGAATATTCCTTGAAGTACGGGGATGGTTCTTACGGAGAGAAAAATTAAAAAAAAGGCGGTACGAAGTTCGCGGGGTCAGCTAGTAATAAATACAAATTCTACGGAAATTGATGTAACCTCGTAATGTAAGACACGAGATTTGTTTCTTTACTAACAATACGCAATACCGGTGTTCTGTTCTGCTAATTAACTAAAAGTAAAAACATTCTAAGAAGTATCTGTTAACTTTATCGTTATCTCTTATCCATTTATATCAAATTTACATGAACTTTTTCTAATATAACTTTTCGTAAACTTATTCTTTCTGTAACTTGGTTAATTAGGGTTTTCAGTTTTGTTAGAATATTCTTATTTTATGTTTAAAGTACTTCGAAAGGTATTCTTGACATTTTTGAAACCGTAACATCAGAGTTATTTTTAGGGTTCCGTAGCCAAATGGCAAAAAACGGAACCCTTATAGATTCATCATGTCTGTTTGTCTGTCCGTCCGTCCGTATGTCACAGCCACTTTTCTCCGAAACTATAAGGCCTATGCTGTAGAAACTTGGTAAGAAGATATATTCTGTGAACCGCATTAAGAATTTCACACAAAAATAAAAAAAGCATTAAAGGGGGTTGGATAATGTTGGCGTCGTGTTGGAATTGAGCGGCCATCAATGAAATTGGTATAATATGAAAGTACAGTATAAAGTGATCAAAAGTTACTATGGACAAACTTCTCTAAACTATATCGGGACTTAGCTATACAGGGTGGTATTTTTCAACTTTACTTAGATGGAAGTACTCTAAATACTGGAGATAGCGAATTTCACTGAAAGGAAACATTCCCTTATTTTTTAAAAGAAACAAAACTGCATTCAAAGTTTTCTGAAAATGCCACACCCGGTAGTCGAACCGACTAAAATCTTCCTAACCCTTCTATTTCATGGATTCCCTTTTATTAAATTTACCAAGTTTGTTAGAGAGATTTGATCCTTATGATCGACCCTATCGATTGATGCAATAAAAATACAGGGTGTTATTTTTTCGAATTGTAGTCGGTTCGTTTATAAGGCGTGGCAAACGATTTTTCAGCATTCCTTAAATGCAGTTCTGTTTCTTTTTTAAAAACATACTAAACTGTATTCAAAGTTATTTGAAAATGCCACACCCGGTAGTCGAACCGACTAAAATCTTTCTAAATCTTCTATCTCATGGATCGGAAGCTGAACATACGGTGGCGCGGCGTTGGTATTGACCACTGTATGTATCCCAAATACCTAGGAGTAACTCTGGATAGGTCCCTCACGTTCAAGAAGAACTGCGGAAACGTCAAGCAGAAGGTCTCGGCACGCAATAACCTCCTTAAAAAGCTGACGACTACAAACTGGAGGGCCACACCACAGGTACTGCGAACAACAGGGTTGGCCCTGTGTTACTCCGCTGGTGAATACGCATGCCCTGTATGGTGCCGATCCACCCACGCAGGGCTAGTGGATGTAGCACTAAACGAAACCTGCCGGATAATAACTGGCTGCCTCAAGCCGACTCCGGTGGGAATGCTGCATCCACTGGCTGGCATTGCGCCTCCCAGTATCCGCAGAGGCGTGGCGTCATCCGTGGAGAGGGGTAAGCTGGAGTCGGACCAGCGACACCCCATGAACGGCCAACCTCGGGTACCACAAAGGCTGAAGAGCCGCAGAAGCTTCTGGGCATGCGTTTCTCCCATTGACGGCGATCCCTCCCAAGCCAGAGTAGACCACTGGAGAGTACAGAGCTCGCTGCCGACCCCCTTCGTCCCGCTATCGGAGAATCTGCCACCTGGACATGATCTGCCCTGGACCAGGTGGAAGTCTCTGAATAGACTCCGGACACGGGTCGGCCGAAGCAAAGAATGCCGGGCTAGGTGGGGGTTCTCAGGTGGGGCAGACCTGAGATGTGAATGCGGAGTTACGCCACAGACAATGGCCCACCTGCTGACGTGTGCTACAAGCCCACACACATGTACACCGGAGGACCTCATGTGCGCCTACGAGAACGCTATCCAGGTAGCAGCACACTGGGAGAACACCATTTGAGAGAATAGGCGCCATCGCCACGATAGAAGAAGAAGAATTTGAAAAAATAACACCCTATATTTTTATTGCATCAATCGATAGAGTCGATCACAACGATCAAATGTCTTTAACAAACTTGGTAAATTAAATAAAAGGAAAACCATGAAATAGAAGATTTAGAAAGATTTTAGTCGGTTCGACTACCGGGTGTGGCATTTTTAGAAAACTTTGAATACAGTTTAGTGTGTTTTAAAAAAAGAAACAGCACTGCATTTAAGGAATGCTAAAGAATCGTTTGCCACGCCTTATAATCGAACCGACTACAATTCGAAAAAATAACATCCTGTATTTTTATTGCATCAATCGATAGGGTCGATCATAAGGATCAAATCTCTCTAAAAACATGGTAAATTAAATAAAAGGAAATCCATGAAAGAGAAGGTTTTGTAAGATATTAGTCGGTTCGACTACCGGGTGTGGCATTTTCAAAAGTCATTGAATGCAGTTTTGTTTCCTTTTAAAAATAAGGTAATGTTTCCTTTAATTAAAATTCGCTATCTTTAGTATGAGGGTACTTTCCTTCAAGGTAAAGTCGAAATGTTGCATCCTGTATATCGCAGCTCCGATATTACTTACAAAGAAAATAATGACATTTGTACGTGTGTAAACGTGTTAACACAGTACAATGAAGTGGTATCAAAATTATTGATGGCCGCTGAAAAAATTAAGGACGCCACTGTCCATACTAGATTACCCAATCCCCTTTTGGGGGTCCCCATACTTAGAACTGAAACTCAATTTTTTTTTTCATCAAACCCATTCTTGTAGGGGGGGTATCTATAGATAGGTCTTTAAAAATGCTATTGAGGTTTATAACATATTTTTTTTCTAAACTGAATAGTTTGCGCGAGAGACACTTCCAAAGTGGAAAAATGTGTCCCCCCTCCCCCCCCCCCCCTAAAATAAGAAATCCACAAAAAATTGGTTCGAACGAGATCCAGTCAGTAGTTTTTTTTAATATGTCATAAACCGCAATTTTCGCCTTTGCTATTACGGAACCCTTCATGGGTGAGTCCGACTCGCACTTGGCCGATCTTATTTAAATTAAAAATTACTCCTATATAGTTCTTGCTAAGCAAACGCTGAGTGGAAATGCCAGAATGAATTTGCGGTAGTTCTGCTTGACGTGATACGCGTGTACGCTTCAGGAATTTCATTTAATACTTTCTGTTGTTTTTTGAAACTGTAGGACGAGAAATTATACGAGAATTCTTTTGAAATGTGTCTTTGACGAAGTCTGAAAGTATTTATTACTTATGAAGAAGTTTCACTGGCAACGAGGTTACAAAGTGATTTTGTCAATCTTTCAAACTAGGTTAAATACTTACTTGTGCTACATAGGTACATTTTATTATGAACTACATAAAATATAAGTTGGTATACGTCTATAACGCCTACAGTTTCACGTTACTGTACTTTAAGTTTTTAATAACGAGCGACACATATTTCTAATTTATTTATTATAATTCAAAATATATGCGGCTTGTTTCTGTGTTCCTTTTTAGGGTTCCGTAGCCTAATGGCAAAAAACGGAACCCTTATAGATTCGTCATGTCAATTTCACACAAAAATAGAAAAAAGGATTAAATACTGTATTAAATATGTATTTAATCCTTTTTTCTATTTTTGTATCATACTTAGAACTGAAACTCAATTTTTTTTTTTTCATCAAAATTATTCTTTTCTAAACTGAATAATTTGCGCGAGAGACACTTCCAAAGTGCAAAAATGTGTCCCGCCCCCCCTCCCCTCTAACTTCTAAAATGAGAGAATGATAAATCTAAAAAAAATATATGATGTACATTGCCATGCAAACTGACTTCCACCGAAAATTGGATTGAACGAGATCCAGTAAGTAGTTTTTTTTAACACGTCATAAACCGCTATTTTCGCCTTTGCTGCTACGGAACCCTTCATGGGCGAGTCCGACTCGCACTTGGCTAGTTTTTTTTTTTATTTGTAAAAAAAAACCGCGGCCATGGTTATTTAGTTACAGTATAAACTGTAACATAGTCGCGAGGTTCCTGGCAGAATTTGGGCCATCCCATCTCCTCCCTTGCGGTGTCGTACAAGGCAACTAAGAGATAGGGCTGTTTAACATCAGACAGATATATACAGCCCAGGCTCAGCTTCAAATACATGGCTCGAGTCAACAATAGTGCCCGGAATACGGCAATAGGCTCACCTCCTATTACATATTAAGACTTAATACAATGATTAGTGAATTGTGGGTCTAACCTAACCCTCCAGGGATAATGGCGTGATTGTATGTATGTAATAAACTGTAAACCACAGCATCTCTTTCAAAGGAAGAACTACCTAACTAAAACATGTTTTTGCTCATCATCTAATGCTCCTTACGTAGCACTACTGCCTTCTAGCCTCTTGTAACTTTATATTCCGTTACAGAAAACAATTTTATAAGCTTCTCTCACTGCCAACGTGACTTTTTAATACCAATTTTACGAATAAAGTTTATGTCCGTTACGTAAACATTATTACGATTTCAACATTTTATGAGTCTCTTCATTTTATTCGGTTAAGGATACTATTTCATTTTACTTTGTCCAGATTTCTTGAGGCATTAAATTAGGTTTGCGGTTGGCCGCAGATGTCTTCGCGGGTATATCCGGGGCTACGGAAGCATATGCCCGACCCACACAGATTTGAATAGATCTCCACCCTTGCACTCGCTGCCCCCGTGACATTTTCTGTTTCGCGTTTCTATTATAAAAATGTGATACAATAAGAAATCATTCTGTTAGGAATTTGTATGGTAAGTATTTGCAGTTCGAGAAACAAATTCGCATTTTCAGAGTACATCCTATTAATATTGTGTGCTCCTGGTGTTGCACACGTCCATAGGCCACGGTGACTACTTTCCATCAGGTGGGCCGTGTGCTTGTCTGTCACCTAAGTTGTACAAAAAACCAGTAGGCCAAAGCTTCCCAACCCAACATTGGTAGAGACCGATGTCCAGCAGTGGACTGCGATAGGCTTATTTATTGATTGACAGTCGACAAAGAAGATACAGTTGCACCTCTACAGTCAACTTTATATGAAAAATGCGACCTTATCGTCTTTGTCAACTGTACCTATCTCAAAAAATAGCATGAAATTTCTACATGTCGCACCATAAAATACTGCAAGCTCTTAAAAACGCTAGGTAGCTTTAGTACTTAGAAACTCGCGGAAATTCACAAGACTCACTTCGTTAGCAGTGTTTGTGCTGCTCATTAGAACAACTGCTGGTTTACTGCACATTAAACGTGTTCATACTTGGCACATTGTCTCACAAACTATTTAGGTACGTTGTTTTTTTAATTACCTTTTCTGCAAGTATGAATTCTAGAGGGTTAGTATTCAAAGATATATTTTTTTCTTTTGACTAAGGATCGGACGGACGCATCATCTCTACGCAACAAAAAACTCGCTATCAAGACTTATATAAAACTAACATCGAGATCAAACTATCTACATTGGTAAGTAAACGTAGGTACATAAATACACTAGAGAATAGAATGTTTCGTTTCACCTCACAATTAGCTAAGCCTATCATTGTTATTGCTTTTCTCGGTCAAATGTCTCATGTGACCGCTAATCCCTCCACTGAGCTGTAATGAGCCACGTTTGGTGAACACTAAACCGTTTCCTACAAAGGGACAATAAAGCCGCGGCCATCACTTACGAGAACAACGTACTTACGATTTAGTTCAGAGGTGCTTGTATTTTGATCTTTGTAGCTCGACGAATAGACTATTTAATATTATAGTTAATGGAGGAGCAGCAATTTGCTGATATACCTATTTCACTCAGTGTTATTGTGCTGTAGTGATTAGTTTCCAGCCATTTGTACTAACGGGACTTAAAGTTGTTCACAGATTGGATATGGGCAGTCACATTTTCCAGTCGACTACAACACGGTTGTTTAGACAGTAGTAAGCAGTAAGAGATGCTTATCTCCTCTTCTTCCCTGTTCCTGGAATGTCGGTAGTTTAAGAAGTTTCGGGCGCTCTTCATAAATATGCCTTAAGTTGGAAACCATATGGCATTTTAGCAGCTCTTTTATTAGAAATTTTTAAGATCACTTTTGGAAAATTTCTAACTGTGTGACCGGAGACAACCGAAATATATTTTTATTATTCTCTAAAAGATTAAGACGTGAGACCTAGTTGTGTAATTTATCATAATGATGTATGGGTGACCGAGCCCCAACTAGATCTTTCGGAACCAAACCGACATCCCGGTACGTACACCGTACACCTCCCGTTTGGTGGATAAAGCTCTGATAGAGGCTTTCCTCACTGAGTTTCAGAGATCAAACGACAGTCGCAAAATAAGTCAATAAAAGGAGCAGAGAGAGGATCCAGGGCTCCAAAGTGCGAACTTGAATAAAGAGAAGCCTCATTGAAGATGGCTCTTAGTATCCAAGAGCGACTGAAGTCTCACAGATGGGTTCTAGGGCTCGCCTGATTCTGCACCCACCAACCAATGTGGAGAAATTTTAGTTGACTTGAGTCCAACATACTCACTACATCGTTAGCTCCTGTGAGTTGAAGCAAAATAGGGATTTGGCATGCAAAAATAAAAGGCATACATTACATATTATTATCTGACTCCCTATACCAAGTTTAGATAGGGAAGTAAACGAGCAATCCAATTATTGTGTACAACCCAGTAAGGTAATAAAACCAGCCTAATTTTTATCGTCTTACATTAACATTTTCGCTACCTACATCCCCATTCCGTTGTAATTAATGCGGTTACCGTTTTATTATCTTATTAGTCAATACGCTAGTAAGATATATAATATTATCTTATTTTTTTATATGAATAACCAGTTATGTTTTCTAACTTGAATATTATAATGATATTTGTTTCTATTGAATTGAATGTTTCTATTAGGTTATATAGAACCATTAAATAAATAAATACTTTACACAGATCCATTTAGACCAATAATAAGCAGAACTTGTCGTTGGGATCTAGAACGCGGATACATACTTGAATACTTTTTTCATAAAATACATAGGAACACGCCTACCAATTATAAATAAACAATGAAGAAGAATCGAACCCACGACGCGACGTCTCTGACATAGCAGGTCAACGACCTAACGATGCGCCACAGATATCGTCAGTATTACTTAATATAAAATATAATTATTACTTACGTTTTGTACTTCTATATAAATTTTACCAATACTTTGTTACATTGTGTACGAAATACTTTATGAGGTAATTACTGACTAGTATTAATCAGTCCACTAGAAAAGTAAGACGTACCTGTTAAAAAACTTAAATAAAAAATACTACTACATTTCTAAAGAAAACCTTTGATAAATCTTTCTTTTGTATCTACCTACATCAAAGATCCAATGAAAAGATATAAAAATAAGTACACGTTATCTTTGTAATCAAACATTTTATTTTTAAACTTCTTAGAATTTAAGTTCTTTATTTGAGCTGTAAGAATGATTAAATTTTTAATTAAAATTATCCACTAAAAGGTATTCAATCAAGTTCGAGTAATTACTCATCATTTCGTCACATTACTCATTTTATATAACTATGAAAATTTTTACGCTATGTTTGTTCAGAGGTACTTAAAAAAACAAAAAAAATATCTGGCCTTTAAAAACTTATCCCGGCAGGTATTATAGGGAAATCTGTCCTGATAAAAGAGATGTGAATTTCACACAGTTCTGTGTGAAATTCATACTGGTTTGAATTGTCAAAAATAAAATATGCAGTGCAGTTAAAAATTATATAGCATTTTAACTCCATCTCATACTCATATAAAATTAATAAAAGTGAACAAGAAAATACGTCGCCCTAATTTGCAACTCTGGAGCCTTTTATTTTCACGAGTCTTAAAATGAAACTATTTAATGTTTTACTGGGTTTTTATTACGGCCATTGTTTTTCATATGGCGGGTAATGAGTTTCCAGTATTAGGATGCAGAAGTTATAATGTAGCAATGGAGCGTTGTTAAAGCGGTAGAATGCTGACGTAGCGGTAGAGCGTTGTCGTAGTGGTAGAGCGCTGTCGTAGCGGTAGACCGCTGTCGTAGCGGTAGACCGCTGTCGTAGCGGTAGACCGCTGTCGTAGCGGTAAAGCGCTATCGTAGCGGTAGAGCGCTGTCGTAGCAGTAAAGCGTTGTTGGTTTACATACGCGTAAGCGATTATATTCCCCTTAGTTTTAGTGCTGTTTTTTTCAGTGGACTAAAACCTGGCAGCTACTAATAAACGTTTATAAACACTTATAATATTCTCAGTCTTGGTTTTAAAACTTAAGGAGATACGATGATAATCTGGCTAATGAATGCCTTAGGCATCTTGCACCCCAACATCTGAAGACCCGAGACCACCATAACCCCCCAAACCGGGCCCCGGAGTGCTATCCAAAGGAATTGCCGCACGAAAAAAAAGATGCTGCATCAGCATCGTATATACTCCTGAGGCAATGTACAGCCAAGTTACTATACAAACACAATTCGCCAGTAAACACTCCTAGGGGCATCGTTATGCATTTAGCCCACACCAAATTCTACCCGAAATAAAGAGGGCAATTATCAAAGTGGTTGGCAGACTTACCTGGTATATTTTAACTCACCGCACATAAACACTTGAAGTAGGTATTTGGTTTTATTAACGAGGCCCAAATAACTTTTATGGCCTGTTTGTTTTACTCATTCATTTATATGGTGGGATTAAGTGCCTAGGTACCTACTACTACTATCTAAATACGTTTTGGTTTATTGTGTACTAGCTAGCTAACTAAATTTCGTAATAAATGTGTTACAGCTTGTGAATTAAAAACATGGCTTTTGTAGGTTTTACGACATATTATATGTATAATGTAAAAATATACGACAGCGACAGACGCATGCAGCACAAAGAGCGTACCCATTACTTGTTAAACTCCGATACGGATAAAGGGGACCATTGAGAAGGCGTAATGAATTACGCGCATCTGCTGCGTGCACCGGCAGTTGTCGTATGCGATCGGCTACGGAATGGTATGATTCCGTAGCCGACCTAAATAGGCCTAAAATCAAGCGGCTGTACTGCTCCCATGATACGCGTAGTATGGCGGGGGCGCTGTGAAAAAAAGAAATAAAAAGCACTAACTGGGAGTTGGGAGTGAGCGATATTCAAGAAAAAAAAAATTAACATCTTGATCAGTTTTGACATTTGGGAGACTCAATTTTGAACATCTTTTTATTACGAGAATTGTTTTTATCAGGAAAGTGTTTCATACAAACAAAGTTACATAACTTGTTAACCGTACATTGGCAATGTTACGTACTTTCTAGTTTCCACTACTATTCGATTATTTTCTATTGCCACAGAAGTACCTATGCGAACTGAAGTTGAAGATTACGTGAAGCAAGCGGGAAGAATCAAAGCAAATACACCCACTGTTTGGTTAGACTGCGGTCTTGCGCAGGGCTGTCCAACATTTAGTCTATTGTTATACTTATTGTAACAATGTAATTGTAATCTTATAAATACCTATTTATAATATAATCAAATGATTATATGATAATGTTATAATTTTCATTGTTATATACAGGTAAACTATGTAATGGAACACGACTTCGACAGTATTTTTGTCCGAACTGACGACTAGCCACTGAAGCCACTCACACTCAAAACAACACATGGTAAATATCCCGCTGTCCCTAATATGTACTATTAACATGAATCTTATGAGGAAACCTTAACGTAATTAGTATCTAATACTAATAATTGAGTGGGTGTATGGGGGCTCACCTAGATCTTGAGCCCCAAGCCAACCTCACCTGCTAGCTGGTGCACCTGCTGAACAACGGACGAGGCTCTGGCGCTGGCTTTCCCCTCGGGGTTGGGGGGTCGGACGGCAGTCGCCCCCGGAAAAGCCAAAATTGCCAAATTTAAAATTAATATGGCTCGTAATAAAAGGAATCACAATGAGGGTAGGGCGCCGCCGCAAAACGGCGCGCATGAGGGTCGCCCGCCTTGTGTCGCAAGTGGGCAAGGGCTACCGTGCCTGAGCCGGGCACGGCTAAAGATGTTAGGCCAACACTGTGATTCACGAAAACTCCGCTTCGCAACGTGGAACATCGGCACGTTGACCGGTCGCACGAGGGAGTTGGCTGACGTACTCTGCAGGCGGAGAGTGGCCGTGGCGTTCCTGCAGGAGACTCGGTGGGGTGGCGATAGCACCATGCACATTGGGGAGGGCTACCAGCTGATGTACACAGGTGCACCTGACGGGCAGGCCGGGGTGGGCGTGGTACTCTCCCGGGCGTTGCAAGATGACATCTTGGAGGTGAAGAGCTATAGCGCCCGACTTATGGTTGTGAGGGTGCTTATCGATGGGATTATAACCCACCTGATAAGTGCTTACGCTCCACAGGCTGGGCGTGGCGAAGCCGAAAAGATCTTGTTCTGGGACCAACTCGGGGGAGTGCTTCGTGACGTCCCGCTGTCGCAGGAGATTGTCCTGGGCGGTGACCTGAACGGTCACGTGGGTGACGGATGTGAGGAGTTTGGGCGTGTCCACGGCGGTTTTGGATACGGTAGTCGCAACCCAGAGGGTGAGCACATCCTTAGAACGTGTGCGACTGCCGACCTGGCCATCGTGAACACGTACTTCAAAAAGAAATCCGAACATCTTGTCACCTACAAGAGCGGGGGGCGCTTAACCCAGGTTGATTTCCTGCTCACTAGGAGGCACAGCATCAGCAGGGTGGCCAACTGCAAGGTTATACCCGGGGAGAGTCTCACTAGCCAACACCGTCTCCTTGTCATGGACCTCCGCGTGAAACCCAAAGACAAACGTGCCGAGCGTGCCCAACGCAAAATCAGGTGGTGGCTGCTTGATGAAGCTAAGTCCCAAAGTTTCGTCTCAGCCATCGGTGACAAGTGCGCCGATGCTGTAGACGAACCAGTACAGGTTTCTTGGGACAGGATTCGGGCAGCTATTCTTGAGGCGGGGAGGGTGGTGCTCGGCATGTCTAAGGGTGGACGCAAGTGTGACAAGGACACCTGGTGGTGGAACGACACAGTCCAGAGAGAGATCAGGGTGAAGAAAGCCCTCTTTAAAAAGTGGCAAGCGTCCAAATCTTCCGATGACCGCGATGCGTACAAAGATGCAAAACGCGCCACCAGGAGAGCCGTAGCCAGGGCCAAACGAGACCACTTGCAACCTCTATATACCAAGTTGGAATCGTCTGAGGGGCAAAAGCTCATATATAAGTTGGCGCGTTCCAGGGCCAAAGCGGCGCAGGGTCTATCCAAGTGCCGCTGCATTAAAGACCCTGGGGGCAATTTGTTGTACGAGAAAGTCGCGGTGAAGGAGAGATGGCGCTCATACTTCCACGAGCTGCTGAATAAGCAGCATAGAGAGGTGCAGCCACCAGACCTCCCTCCGAATCAAGGACTAATGCCACCGATAACGCCTGCGGAAGTCCAGACTGCCATTCGCCGCATGAAGAACCGGAAAGCTGTCGGACCCGACGAAGTCCCCATCGAGGCTTGGAAGGCAATGGGCGCCCGTGGTGTGGGCATTCTAGCAAATCTTTATAACCGCGTACTCCTCACCGGCGAGATCCCGAACCAGTGGAGGCTGAGCATCATCACGCCAGTCTTCAAAGGCAAGGGATCGGTGCAGGAGTGTGGTAGTTACCGCGGTATAAAGATAATGTCCCACACCATGAAGCTCTATGAGCGGATAATCGACTCCCGGATCCGACAGGAAAGTACACTCTCGGAGTGCCAGTACGGGTTCCGTCCCGGGCACGGGATCATGGACCCAGTGTTCGCCCTAAGGGTTGTGGCGGGGAAATACAGGGCGAAGAACACGCCCCTGCACTGCCTATTCTTAGACATGCAGAAGGCCTTCGACTGTGTTCCTCGCGAGGTGATCTGGTGGGCACTGCGGGCCAAGGGTGTCCCAGAGACTTACATTGACACCATCCGAGACATGTACTACGATTCCGGTTCCGTGGTTCGGACTGCTGTTGGCGACTCGAAAGCCTTCCCCATCACCGTCGGGGTACACCAAGGATCCGTCCTTAGTCCTTACCTGTTCAGCGTGGTATTAGATGTTTTGTCGGACAGCATTAGAAACTCACATGAGCAGCCTCCGTGGTTGCTCATGTATGCTGATGATATTGCGCTCATGGACGCGGACAGGAGCAGATTGGTGCGACGCGTGAAAGGATGGAAAGAAGCGCTTGAGAACGGCGGTCTGAAGCTAAATGTAGCGAAGACAGAATACTTAGCGTTAAACTCCACAGATCCCACACCCGTCCGCATAGGCGATGATTTGGTCGAGCGCACGGACCAGGTTAAGTACCTAGGATCTGTACTTCATGTGACCGGTGAGATCGACCACGACGTCAAGGCACGCATTGCTGCCGCGTGGGCCAAGTGGCGAGAAATGATTGGCGTGACCTGTGATCCTAAAATGCCAGTCAGGTTGAAGGGGCAGGTCTATAAGACGATCATTAGGCCTGTTCTCTTGTATGGTTGTGAGGCGTGGCCGCTGCTCGAGCGACACAAGCAAGAGCTGCGTGTCACGGAGATGAAAATGTTGCGGTGGATGTGCGGCGTTACGCGTAAAGATCGCGTACGGAACTCTCGCATCCGTGGCAGCCTCCATGTCCGTGACATCGCGGATAAAATGCAAGAGAGCCGCCTTCGCTGGTGCGGCCACGTCTTGCGGCAACCGCCAGGCTACGTGGGGAACAAATGCCTGGCAATGGTACCCCCGCCGGGTCCAGGTAAAAGGGGTAGGCCAAAGAAGTCCTGGCTTGACGTCGTGGAGGGTGATATGCGTGCAAATGGTCTCACTACCATGGACGCCCAAGATCGTGCGAAGTGGAGAAGGAGGAGCCGGAAGGCGGACCCTGAGCTCCGGGGTCATCTTGGCCACGGATGCAATCGGGAGAATACGTCTATATGCAGATGATGATGACTAATAATTGACTGAATCTGTTAGGCCTCATGCTCAGAAAATATATTACATATACAATATGGATACGACATATAGGCAATAATTAAAACCATATACTTGGTACCCCCTAAGCTTCAAGCAGGAAAAGTTTGAACAAAATTGGTCCAGTATTAAGGGCAGAAACTATAGTTTTAATTGAGCTTTGAACTTTGAGCACTCTGTAGAATCGCATGTTGCCGCTTAGCTGTTCAAGTAAGTTACCTACTATGCCTATTGTTGTGTGTGTGTGTGAAGTTGTTGTGTGTGTGTGTGAAGGTGTGTGCGTATTTATTAATGACTTATGACACAGTCAATGACTTTAAAGCAATGGATGAAACTATTTAATGACTTATACAAGTGGTTGCATTTTCTACATTTATTTTAATAATTATTTTGTTAGAAAATTTCGGATTTTATAAATCAGGGAATTTAAGTTTAAATTTAATTTGTTTCTATTCCTACGGACCAGGATGCTTCGCGGTTTCAGTATTTGCACATATGTCGTATCCATATCGTATAGGTTAGGACAACACACAGGTGTCACCTGCATACGGTGCAGAATATTCTATCAAGAGCTTGATTCTTTACGAACTCTTTCCTATGCCGCACTATTAAAACCTGGAATTCCTTACCAGCTCACGTGTTTCCTTCTTCCTACAGTCCCGAGCCTTTTAAGTGGGGCGTGAAAAAGCATCTGATGAGGCTGTCTAGCTGAGTGCCACCATTGTAACAAGGAACGTCTCGGTGAAAATGACCCTCCTCCTGAAATTTTACTTTCTACTTACCATCAGGCGAGGTGAAGCTAAATTAACGTGTCCTACATAAAAAAGTAATGCTGCTTAGAACTTAACACAAGTAATTTGGACAACCCTATTGCTAGTCGTAGTATTTAAACACGTCGTATTCCGTTCTCCCTCTATGTAAGAGTCCTTTACTGGGACACTGGGTTATCCTAGTAATTGTACGCGTATAAGTAGTCAAGATAGCTTTCTGGATTCTGCATTTATTTGATTAAAGTTTTGTAAAATGCATCCTCTGTTCAGTGCATTATATGTATAAATAAAACTTATATAACTACAGTTTTCAGATAGTACAGGCATTACAATATTAATTCACCCGAGGGGGCTTTCAGCTCACCCTCGGCAACTGATGACCCGAGACGGCGTGCGGTTTTAGTCGGTTCGAGTCCCACCTAACCCCGCTGTATACGATATAGAAAAAAGATACTACAATATTTTATTTTCTCGTATAGATTGATTTTTAGATTGTTAGAATGTTTTAGTAAATTATTAACCAATACCATAATGTACGTCTCTCGAAAACACACTTTATACCTCGAATTCATCTCTTGGGAGATGATTTTGAAAGCTAAAAGCATCTGAACTGAATACTGTAACATGATATTCTAAAACGTAGAAGATATAACAAAACCACCTAGCTAGCATAGCCTCGAGACGAACGATAGATATAAGAGCTATTTCTTTTCATCATTTATCTTTTGAGGATAAAGGTATAATTCCGAAGGTGACCGCAAACGACAACTGCAGACGCACACAGCAGATACGCGTAATTCATTGCGGCTTTTCAATGTATTTTTTTAATTGTATTTATCCGTATCAGAGTTTAACAAGTAATGGGTACATCTGCAGTTGTCGTATGCGGTTGACTTCGAAACCAAACCTTAACAGTAAGATAATACTGTACATTCGTCGCCAGCTTTAGATGCTGTAAGTACCGTATGGTGTGTGAATCGATCCCTCGATGCCTTAACGTCAGCACTATCGCGTACAAAAGCTGTAACACACAAAGATAAAGCCCGTGCCCATTCAAGGGAATGCAGAGAACAGACCATGACGGCATTGACAACGTAAGAGCGTTTTCACACTATCCGATCCGATATCGGTGTCGGACGTCGGATATCGGATGTCGATCCAATATCGAAGGAAGTTAAATGTATGAAATAGGTCTTTTACATTTTATTGTTGAAATAGGTCTTTTAAATAGAACTTTCCAATTGTCCGGCTCGATATTGGATATCGGAGACGACACCACTGTGTTGTCAGCTATCGGCTATAGTTGTCCAACATCGATATAGGGTCGGATAATGTGAAAACGCTCTAACGATATTCCTAAAATGACCGTAAATGACCTCAATAATGGGAAATCACGATGAACTTCAACGTCGCGTATTGATTCCAGAATACGTGCCTCGTTTTATGTGAATGGCCGTCGAGTTAATTTCTATTTTCGTTGGCGTAAATGCTTTTTGAACGTGACAGTCGTGGTTACTGGGCGTTTACGCAAGCTACAAAGCTTACGGTACTTTAGAGGTGACCATTTTAATAAATTATCATTTAATAAAGACATTCTTGTAGAATGGGACAGCCTCCGTGGCGTAGCGGTAGTGAACGCGGCTGCTACGCAGGAGGCGCGGGTTCGATTCCCGCTCAGTGTAAATATTTGTATGCATGAATATGGATATTTGCACTGGTCTGGTCGTGCCTCGGAGAGCACGTTAAGCTGTCGGTCCCGGTTGCCATACGAACATCTATGGCAGTCGTTACGGGTAGTTGGAGCTCTAAAAATTCCAACAACAACGGTCTAACTGCAATGCTTCGATATCGCCTAATGTCACCATTGGGTTGTGGAGGTCAGATGGCAGTCGCTTCACGGAAAATATCGAGGTCTAGCCAAATCTGCAGCTAAGACTGGTAAAGCGGACCCCAGACTCCGAGACGAAAAGCATCGGTTGCGACTGGGAATTAACGCTAAGAAGATTCTTGTAGAATATAATGTAGTTTTATGCGAGGGTGAACACTCTACGGATTTACGAGTATAATACAGTATCAATAATTCAGGAAACTTTATTTTACCTAATTTCGAGAACTATATCACAATACATATTCATAGCATCCGTCTTTAGGAAATTGTAATTTTTTTGACAATTTATTCAAGGTATAAAATATATTTTACAATAACTTGGTGTTTAATACTATTAGGTGTTTACCAGTTAGGTGGCAGACAAGCACACGGCCCACCTGATGGAAAGTGGTTATCGTGGTCTATGGACGTATGCAACACCAGGGGTGTCACAGTCGCGCTGCCAACCCTGAAGAAACCTTCTAATGCCCTTCTTGAAGAACCCCATATTGTAGTCGCAATGTCGTATGTCAAGAACTTGGCAGTTAAGACACTTCTTCATTCTAGCGTTAATTCCCAGTTGCCTCCGAAGCTTTTTTCAGCCCGGAGTCTGGGGTTCGCTTTACCAGTCTTAACTACAGATTTGGCTAGACACAATGATCCTAAACGAAGCCAAAACCTGTACTGTACGTACCAGAGCTATTAGAATTTTAATTGGTATTAGAGCAAAAGCTGCAATATAAATCTGCTACATTAAAATGCATTAATCTTAATCTTTACTAGATTGCATTTATGATTGTGTGTAGTGTGTATGTATGTGAGAAGGTCTACATGTGTAGGTGTGAGTTTTTGTGTACCTATAAATATAGATATGCTTATTATACGTGGGACCGAAAATCATAGTTGGCGAAATGTGGGTGATAATACACCCTTGCCTATCCCTTCGGGGATTTACAGGGGTGAGTATGTGTACCTATGTATGTATTAAACGTGTGAGAAGACTGAAAAGACATGTTGACTGTCGACTGTCGATCCATCCACCGATATCTATTTGAATAGATGTTGCGAGATTATTTCGTTGAAATCTTGGCTCAATTTGCAAAGAAGCAAAATAAGAGGATCGTTTTATTTTATGACGTATAAAATGACTATTTATTTAAATGCCATCGCCAGAATGAATTTTTCAGACATTTTAAAGTGGTCATAAGATTAGGTGAGGTTGCGATTTGTTTGATGTCGTGTCATTACAGATTTTATTACGGAGATTTCCCAACTTTTAAGACTGGAACAGACGACCTAGTATACCTACAGCGATGCTCATAACTGCCTGTAATTAAAATATACGGTAGGTACTGAAGCTAGGGTTGGCGAAAACATTATAAAATTTAGTCTGCTAATCCTGTATATAAGTAATTTAAGAATGACAATCACCGGGTGGTTATACTTACTTTTAAAAACATTACTTTGACAGGACTACTAATACAATTATTTAAAGGATCACGTTACCAGTCGCGAATATGTTTATCGTGTCGATTTAGAAAGAGAAAAGAGAATCGACCTCGGGCGGGACTCGAACCCGCTATTTTTTTTAAGTTAGCATAATAAATGCTTCAAAATTTTTATATTTATGTAGCGCTTCCATTTGTAATTTGATACATTTTACAAAGAAAAAAACAAACGCAATTTTTTTTTTACATTTTCTGACAACCTTAAGTATAGGTAACTCTGTGTGCGGCACAGTTATTTATGTGTGTGTGTGTATGTGTGTATGTGTGTAATGCGGGCGTATTTTAATTGAGGCATAATTATGTTTGGCGGTCTTTTGTACAGGCAGAGGCGAGGAGTCACGGCAACAGAACAATGGATGAAACGGCGCGCTTATCATCTCACTTGCGGTTTTGTGCCGTTTATAAAGAATGATTGTGATGGCTTAAGATTTTCATAAAGTCTGACATAAAGTTGTTTATTCTCCTAAATCCGTAGAAATCCTATCAGTTTTAGTAGTTAATTTAAAAGTGGCACAATATAAGATACTAAAAGTACCACCATCGAGAATCTCTAGATTAATAATATTTTTAGAAAAATCTTATGGAAAAAACCTGTAAATACATATATAGATGACATTTTATATAAGAAATTGGCTGCCTACAGACGCCTTGAGCCTATTAACTTCGGTAGACTGAACCAACAAGTATTAAATTGCTTTTTAGATGATTCTGATTTCTGATACACATCATTTAATGGCTACGAAGTAGGTAAATATTTATGAGCGTTTTCATATTTTCTGTATGCACACATCTGCCTTCTCATATTTTGGTAATAATGTTCAAATATTTGTTATCTAAACATATAAGTATGAATAAAATCTGAGTCATTTATAATACAAATATTATCATAGGAAAATTTCGATTTCAATTTTCCGGTTGATAAATTATCATGGGTATAAATCTTATCTTATGTTGAATCTTTCAAATTCAGTTTAAGTAAATCAAATTTAAATGGAGAAATTGAAAATAAATTGACTCGTGAATTTGAAAATTGTTAATGCATTATCAAGTTCACAGTAATCTAAGTTAAAAATACACAACTACACAACGCCATCTAGCTATAAAAGTAGGTAGTATTACTAGAATTCAATTGACATAAATTTCAAACGGGAAGCCGGTGGAAAACATGTTACGTATTAAAGAACGACCGACAGCGATTTTGTATGTAATTCTCTCAATTTCAGATATATTCGGTTTTAGATAATGCATTAGGCATTTATATCATTAGCGTTAGTTATTTATTAGCCCTAAAAATTCCAAAAACAACGGTGTAGCTGCAAAGCTTCGATATACCTAATGTTACCATAAGGTTGTGGAGGTCAGATGGCAATCGCTTCACGGAAAATATCGAGGTCTAGCCAAATCTGTAGTTAACACTGGTAAAGCGGACCCCAGACTCCGAGCTGCAAAAAGCTTCGGATGCGACTGGGAATTAACGCTAGGAGGAAGAAGAAGCGTTAGTTATTTATTAGCATATTTTCCCACCACTACGACTTTCCTTTGTAGAGCAAGCCGGCAGGAATCCCATTATAGTAGGGATCCTTTCCCACTGGTGAATAGAGATATACAAACGAATGTTACCTAAATGTAAATAAAATAGCAGAGCACTGGGACCACACACAGATTTATTTGCATTTCTGTACATAAATATTTTTCAGCTTTCTATATATTTTTTCAGGCACCAGAGTTCAGAACTTAAAAAAGTTTACGGCATTGTTATTATGAAAAACTAGTTTCGAATTTTGGTGTGTAAAAACATTGGTGTGACAATTGTGTGGTGTGTCAATATTGACAAAAGTGTGGCAATTCGTTAGTAGAATAGAATAATAATATACCTACATACATACATAGATACAATTACGCCTTTATCCCGGAGGGTTAGGCAGAGGTGAATTAACACCTACATTTCACCAATCACTATCTATCTATCAATAATATCACTTCACTACATATTATAAAACAAAGTCGCTGTCGCTGTCTGTCTGTCCATATGTATGCTTAAATCTTCAAAACTTCGCAGTGGATTTTGAAGCGGTTTTTTTAATGGATAGAGTGATTCAAGAGGAAGGTTTATATGTATAATACATGCATAATATTGTAGAGTTCGCCGGGTCAGCTAGTATCTAATAAAATATAATTAATGTATGAGATTGACATGATGCATGTTTACGACTGTGTCATAAACGTAATAATATTTCAACCTCATACATTGATTGTTAGATTCTAGTAACGGTGTGTAGTGGGCAGTAACAATTATATCCGTAGGTATACCTAGGAGTACATATTTAAGCAGCATTCTTCGTTTACTATTTAAATGTTTTTCTGTGTTTTTAATAACAAGGGTATTATTATTATTATTATTATTTGTATTTTGTGTTTTTATAGAACATCTCCCTTTTGGTCAATAGGGGTACCTACAGCAACAGACACACGGGTCTTAACCAAGTGTGTCAATTGTTAACTTGAAGTAGGTGAAGCAAGAAATTTGCGTATTATTATTGAGTAACAAACATTTTCACAAACTGTCATAATCCATACTAATATTATAAATGTGAAAGTAACTCTGTCTGTCTGTCTGTCTGTCTGTCTGTCTGTCTGTCTGTCTGTCTGTCTGTCTGTCTGTCTGTCTGTCTGTCTGTCTGTCTGTCTGTCTGTCTGTCTGTCTGTCTGTCTGTCTGTCTGTCTGTCTGTCTGTCTGTCTGTCTGTCTGTCTGTCTGTCTGTCTGTCTGTCTGTCTGTCTGTCTGTCTGTCTGTCTGTCTGTCTGTCTGTCTGTCTGTCTGTCTGTCTGTCTGTCTGTCTGTCTGTCTGTCTGTCTGTCTGTCTGTCTGTCTGTCTGTCTGTCTGTCTGTCTGTCTGTCTGTCTGTCTGTCTGTCTGTCTGTCTGTCTGTCTGTCTGTCTGTCTGTCTGTCTGTCTGTCTGTCTGTCTGTCTGTCTGTCTGTCTGTCTGTCTGTCTGTCTGTCTGTCTGTCTGTCTGTCTGTCTGTCTGTCTGTCTGTCTGTCTGTCTGTCTGTCTGTCTGTCTGTCTGTCTGTCTGTCTGTCTGTCTGTCTGTCTGTCTGTCTGTCTGTCTGTCTGTCTGTCTGTCTGTCTGTCTGTCTGTCTGTCTGTCTGTCTGTCTGTCTGTCTGTCTGTCTGTCTGTCTGTCTGTCTGTCTGTCTGTCTGTCTGTCTGTCTGTCTGTCTGTCTGTCTGTCTGTCTGTCTGTCTGTCTGTCTGTCTGTCTGTCTGTCTGTCTGTCTGTCTGTCTGTCTGTCTGTCTGTCTGTCTGTCTGTCTGTCTGTCTGTCTGTCTGTCTGTCTGTCTGTCTGTCTGTCTGTCTGTCTGTCTGTCTGTCTGTCTGTCTGTCTGTCTGTCTGTCTGTCTGTCTGTCTGTCTGTCTGTCTGTCTGTCTGTCTGTCTGTCTGTCTGTCTGTCTGTCTGTCTGTCTGTCTGTCTGTCTGTCTGTCTGTCTGTCTGTCTGTCTGTCTGTCTGTCTGTCTGTCTGTCTGTCTGTCTGTCTGTCTGTCTGTCTGTCTGTCTGTCTGTCTGTCTGTCTGTCTGTCTGTCTGTCTGTCTGTCTGTCTGTCTGTCTGTCTGTCTGTCTGTCTGTCTGTCTGTCTGTCTGTCTGTCTGTCTGTCTGTCTGTCTGTCTGTCTGTCTGTCTGTCTGTCTGTCTGTCTGTCTGTCTGTCTGTCTGTCTGTCTGTCTGTCTGTCTGTCTGTCTGTCTGTCTGTCTGTCTGTCTGTCTGTCTGTCTGTCTGTCTGTCTGTCTGTCTGTCTGTCTGTCTGTCTGTCTGTCTGTCTGTCTGTCTGTCTGTCTGTCTGTCTGTCTGTCTGTCTGTCTGTCTGTCTGTCTGTCTGTCTGTCTGTCTGTCTGTCTGTCTGTCTGTCTGTCTGTCTGTCTGTCTGTCTGTCTGTCTGTCTGTCTGTCTGTCTGTCTGTCTGTCTGTCTGTCTGTCTGTCTGTCTGTCTGTCTGTCTGTCTGTCTGTCTGTCTGTCTGTCTGTCTGTCTGTCTGTCTGTCTGTCTGTCTGTCTGTCTGTCTGTCTGTCTGTCTGTCTGTCTGTCTGTCTGTCTGTCTGTCTGTCTGTCTGTCTGTCTGTCTGTCTGTCTGTCTGTCTGTCTGTCTGTCTGTCTGTCTGTCTGTCTGTCTGTCTGTCTGTCTGTCTGTCTGTCTGTCTGTCTGTCTGTCTGTCTGTCTGTCTGTCTGTCTGTCTGTCTGTCTGTCTGTCTGTCTGTCTGTCTGTCTGTCTGTCTGTCTGTCTGTCTGTCTGTCTGTCTGTCTGTCTGTCTGTCTGTCTGTCTGTCTGTCTGTCTGTCTGTCTGTCTGTCTGTCTGTCTGTCTGTCTGTCTGTCTGTCTGTCTGTCTGTCTGTCTGTCTGTCTGTCTGTCTGTCTGTCTGTCTGTCTGTCTGTCTGTCTGTCTGTCTGTCTGTCTGTCTGTCTGTCTGTCTGTCTGTCTGTCTGTCTGTCTGTCTGTCTGTCTGTCTGTCTGTCTGTCTGTCTGTCTGTCTGTCTGTCTGTCTGTCTGTCTGTCTGTCTGTCTGTCTGTCTGTCTGTCTGTCTGTCTGTCTGTCTGTCTGTCTGTCTGTCTGTCTGTCTGTCTGTCTGTCTGTCTGTCTGTCTGTCTGTCTGTCTGTCTGTCTGTCTGTCTGTCTGTCTGTCTGTCTGTCTGTCTGTCTGTCTGTCTGTCTGTCTGTCTGTCTGTCTGTCTGTCTGTCTGTCTGTCTGTCTGTCTGTCTGTCTGTCTGTCTGTCTGTCTGTCTGTCTGTCTGTCTGTCTGTCTGTCTGTCTGTCTGTCTGTCTGTCTGTCTGTCTGTCTGTCTGTCTGTCTGTCTGTCTGTCTGTCTGTCTGTCTGTCTGTCTGTCTGTCTGTCTGTCTGTCTGTCTGTCTGTCTGTCTGTCTGTCTGTCTGTCTGTCTGTCTGTCTGTCTGTCTGTCTGTCTGTCTGTCTGTCTGTCTGTCTGTCTGTCTGTCTGTCTGTCTGTCTGTCTGTCTGTCTGTCTGTCTGTCTGTCTGTCTGTCTGTCTGTCTGTCTGTCTGTCTGTCTGTCTGTCTGTCTGTCTGTCTGTCTGTCTGTCTGTCTGTCTGTCTGTCTGTCTGTCTGTCTGTCTGTCTGTCTGTCTGTCTGTCTGTCTGTCTGTCTGTCTGTCTGTCTGTCTGTCTGTCTGTCTGTCTGTCTGTCTGTCTGTCTGTCTGTCTGTCTGTCTGTCTGTCTGTCTGTCTGTCTGTCTGTCTGTCTGTCTGTCTGTCTGTCTGTCTGTCTGTCTGTCTGTCTGTCTGTCTGTCTGTCTGTCTGTCTGTCTGTCTGTCTGTCTGTCTGTCTGTCTGTCTGTCTGTCTGTCTGTCTGTCTGTCTGTCTGTCTGTCTGTCTGTCTGTCTGTCTGTCTGTCTGTCTGTCTGTCTGTCTGTCTGTCTGTCTGTCTGTCTGTCTGTCTGTCTGTCTGTCTGTCTGTCTGTCTGTCTGTCTGTCTGTCTGTCTGTCTGTCTGTCTGTCTGTCTGTCTGTCTGTCTGTCTGTCTGTCTGTCTGTCTGTCTGTCTGTCTGTCTGTCTGTCTGTCTGTCTGTCTGTCTGTCTGTCTGTCTGTCTGTCTGTCTGTCTGTCTGTCTGTCTGTCTGTCTGTCTGTCTGTCTGTCTGTCTGTCTGTCTGTCTGTCTGTCTGTCTGTCTGTCTGTCTGTCTGTCTGTCTGTCTGTCTGTCTGTCTGTCTGTCTGTCTGTCTGTCTGTCTGTCTGTCTGTCTGTCTGTCTGTCTGTCTGTCTGTCTGTCTGTCTGTCTGTCTGTCTGTCTGTCTGTCTGTCTGTCTGTCTGTCTGTCTGTCTGTCTGTCTGTCTGTCTGTCTGTCTGTCTGTCTGTCTGTCTGTCTGTCTGTCTGTCTGTCTGTCTGTCTGTCTGTCTGTCTGTCTGTCTGTCTGTCTGTCTGTCTGTCTGTCTGTCTGTCTGTCTGTCTGTCTGTCTGTCTGTCTGTCTGTCTGTCTGTCTGTCTGTCTGTCTGTCTGTCTGTCTGTCTGTCTGTCTGTCTGTCTGTCTGTCTGTCTGTCTGTCTGTCTGTCTGTCTGTCTGTCTGTCTGTCTGTCTGTCTGTCTGTCTGTCTGTCTGTCTGTCTGTCTGTCTGTCTGTCTGTCTGTCTGTCTGTCTGTCTGTCTGTCTGTCTGTCTGTCTGTCTGTCTGTCTGTCTGTCTGTCTGTCTGTCTGTCTGTCTGTCTGTCTGTCTGTCTGTCTGTCTGTCTGTCTGTCTGTCTGTCTGTCTGTCTGTCTGTCTGTCTGTCTGTCTGTCTGTCTGTCTGTCTGTCTGTCTGTCTGTCTGTCTGTCTGTCTGTCTGTCTGTCTGTCTGTCTGTCTGTCTGTCTGTCTGTCTGTCTGTCTGTCTGTCTGTCTGTCTGTCTGTCTGTCTGTCTGTCTGTCTGTCTGTCTGTCTGTCTGTCTGTCTGTCTGTCTGTCTGTCTGTCTGTCTGTCTGTCTGTCTGTCTGTCTGTCTGTCTGTCTGTCTGTCTGTCTGTCTGTCTGTCTGTCTGTCTGTCTGTCTGTCTGTCTGTCTGTCTGTCTGTCTGTCTGTCTGTCTGTCTGTCTGTCTGTCTGTCTGTCTGTCTGTCTGTCTGTCTGTCTGTCTGTCTGTCTGTCTGTCTGTCTGTCTGTCTGTCTGTCTGTCTGTCTGTCTGTCTGTCTGTCTGTCTGTCTGTCTGTCTGTCTGTCTGTCTGTCTGTCTGTCTGTCTGTCTGTCTGTCTGTCTGTCTGTCTGTCTGTCTGTCTGTCTGTCTGTCTGTCTGTCTGTCTGTCTGTCTGTCTGTCTGTCTGTCTGTCTGTCTGTCTGTCTGTCTGTCTGTCTGTCTGTCTGTCTGTCTGTCTGTCTGTCTGTCTGTCTGTCTGTCTGTCTGTCTGTCTGTCTGTCTGTCTGTCTGTCTGTCTGTCTGTCTGTCTGTCTGTCTGTCTGTCTGTCTGTCTGTCTGTCTGTCTGTCTGTCTGTCTGTCTGTCTGTCTGTCTGTCTGTCTGTCTGTCTGTCTGTCTGTCTGTCTGTCTGTCTGTCTGTCTGTCTGTCTGTCTGTCTGTCTGTCTGTCTGTCTGTCTGTCTGTCTGTCTGTCTGTCTGTCTGTCTGTCTGTCTGTCTGTCTGTCTGTCTGTCTGTCTGTCTGTCTGTCTGTCTGTCTGTCTGTCTGTCTGTCTGTCTGTCTGTCTGTCTGTCTGTCTGTCTGTCTGTCTGTCTGTCTGTCTGTCTGTCTGTCTGTCTGTCTGTCTGTCTGTCTGTCTGTCTGTCTGTCTGTCTGTCTGTCTGTCTGTCTGTCTGTCTGTCTGTCTGTCTGTCTGTCTGTCTGTCTGTCTGTCTGTCTGTCTGTCTGTCTGTCTGTCTGTCTGTCTGTCTGTCTGTCTGTCTGTCTGTCTGTCTGTCTGTCTGTCTGTCTGTCTGTCTGTCTGTCTGTCTGTCTGTCTGTCTGTCTGTCTGTCTGTCTGTCTGTCTGTCTGTCTGTCTGTCTGTCTGTCTGTCTGTCTGTCTGTCTGTCTGTCTGTCTGTCTGTCTGTCTGTCTGTCTGTCTGTCTGTCTGTCTGTCTGTCTGTCTGTCTGTCTGTCTGTCTGTCTGTCTGTCTGTCTGTCTGTCTGTCTGTCTGTCTGTCTGTCTGTCTGTCTGTCTGTCTGTCTGTCTGTCTGTCTGTCTGTCTGTCTGTCTGTCTGTCTGTCTGTCTGTCTGTCTGTCTGTATGTCTGTCTGTCTGTCTGTCTGTCTGTCTGTCTGTCTGTCTGTCTGTCTGTCTGTCTGTCTGTCTGTCTGTCTGTCTGTCTGTCTGTCTGTCTGTCTGTCTGTCTGTCTGTCTGTCTGTCTGTCTGTCTGTCTGTCTGTCTGTCTGTCTGTCTGTCTGTCTGTCTGTCTGTCTGTCTGTCTGTCTGTCTGTCTGTCTGTCTGTCTGTCTGTCTGTCTGTCTGTCTGTCTGTCTGTCTGTCTGTCTGTCTGTCTGTCTGTCTGTCTGTCTGTCTGTCTGTCTGTCTGTCTGTCTGTCTGTCTGTCTGTCTGTCTGTCTGTCTGTCTGTCTGTCTGTCTGTCTGTCTGTCTGTCTGTCTGTCTGTCTGTCTGTCTGTCTGTCTGTCTGTCTGTCTGTCTGTCTGTCTGTCTGTCTGTCTGTCTGTCTGTCTGTCTGTCTGTCTGTCTGTCTGTCTGTCTGTCTGTCTGTCTGTCTGTCTGTCTGTCTGTCTGTCTGTCTGTCTGTCTGTCTGTCTGTCTGTCTGTCTGTCTGTCTGTCTGTCTGTCTGTCTGTCTGTCTGTCTGTCTGTCTGTCTGTCTGTCTGTCTGTCTGTCTGTCTGTCTGTCTGTCTCACTTTTACGACTAAACCGCTGAACCGATTTTGATGAAATTTGGTATAGAGGTAGATTAGACCTTGAGAAAGGACATAGGCTATGTTTGGTCGCGATAACCGACATCCACGCGGGCGGAGCCGCGGGCAAAAGCTAGTACTATATATATTATTGTAAGATAAGATTGTATTCCACAGTGAATAACCCACTTTACTCCAACTCAAGTGAATTATAAAGCAGTTTGTTTAACGTCTAGGTTCTTTCAACAACCACCAAATTAATATTAGGGCATTAAACTCATAGTAATTAATATTGGAGGCATATAATAATACAATATGGCTTCTTTGCGAACCTAATTTGAATTAGATTCAATTCAAAACAAACTTTACAAAATGATAAAATGAAATGAAGTTAAAATTTTCAGTAAAATATTTACCACTAGCTTTTACCCGCGGCTCCGCCCGCGTGGATGTCGGTTATCGCGACCAAACATAGCCTATGTCCTTTCTCATGGTCTAATCTACCCCTATACCAAATTTTATCAAAATCGGTTCAGTGGTTTAGGCGTGAAAGCGTAACAGACAGACAGACAGACAGACAGACAGACAGAGTTACTTTCGCATTTATAATATTAGTATGGATATGGATTAGAAACCTGCAGGTTGAGAACCATCCCCAGATCTTTAGAATTAATAGAGTCGCGTGGTTCTCGGCTCGTTCTCTATGCGGTGTCTAAGGGACTAAGAGATAGGGCTTTCAACATCAGAGATAATACAGCCCAGACTCAGCCTTAGACGCATGGCTCGTCTCTATCACGTGGGTCCGAAAATTACACTTAGTTGGCGAAAAGTAGATGTAAATAAATCTCTGTCTACCCCTTCGGGGATTTACAGGCGTGAATATATGTATGTAATATTATATATTATGTATGTAAAAAGTTTAAAAATAATTATAGGTAATATCAGCCTCAGATGCATGGCTCGAGTCAACAATATTGTCCGAAATACGGTAATAGGCTCACCTCCTATTACGTGGGATCTAATACAAGGATTGGTGAAATGTGAGTGTCAATTCACTTCTGTCTAACCTTCCGGGGATAAAGGCGTGATTATATGTATGTATGTATGTATGTATGTACGTAGTACACGTTTATAAAACGGATGTCGACGTCAACGATGTAATCATAGATGGAGGATCATGTGTTATTACAAAAATGTAATTTAAAGTTTTATTGCTCAGACAATTATCCTTTATTTCACGAAATATTACATCGGGGTTAAATTACAGCGAATGTAATTAGTAAGCGGTACTGAAACTGTCGCAATTAAAACAAACATTTTGAAAACGTAAATTGCTCTCTAAATGGAGTTAAAATTTTGAAGCATGCAGATGAATTGCGCAGAAAATTATCTTGTAAACCTCGAATTATGTCGCGTATTTTGTCGTTTAGGAGAATTATTCAATTCTCTAGCCAGAATTAAAGTTTTATTATATCTGTGTTAATGCAGATAGGAACCATCCAGCAAAAATGATGTTTCAAGATATAGAATATGTAAGCTGTTTTTTTTTTTCATTAGAAGACTATTTATTATACAAATTTATGCACATAATAAGCTACACTATAATACAATAGATAGATACAATAGAAGATATTAAGTTAAATAATAAATAAATAGTAAATATTCTACAATATTTTACACAACGCCCGCTAACTAGACCCATTGCAGCTACCCGTGGCAACCTATAACCTTCATTTAAGTCCTATGCGTTATCTGTTATTCCAGACTGTATTCTAGTCCTGTACCAAATTTCAGCCAGATACGATCAGCCGTTAAAGCATGATTCCATAACAAACATCCAAACATGTTCACAAACTTTCACATTTACAATATTAATAGGACTGTACCTATATCTTTATCTTTGTCCAGAAACCTTTAAAAAGCTACAAATAATTTCGGATCATCAACGGTATTAAACTGATACAAAACGAAACCTGTTGGTTTGAAAACATCTGAAACAAATAAGCGATATAACCGTAAAAGAAACAAATGCGTACCTACAACGAAATTGAATTTCATTGAAAAGATCCGGACAAAGATTTTGCAGATTCCCCAGGGCCGGATTTAGAGAAATTCTTAAAGTGGCTTACGGTCCCCGATTGCGTGCGATAGGCAAATCCTACGTTCGTCTTCTGAGCAATATAAAATGGCCCTAAATACTGTCATCATGGCTGTGGTTCTATGTCAGGGATACACAATTGCATTCGTCTTAATTTGCATACATTTTTTATGTCATTATTATTACTAGCGACTACGACTTGCCATTGTTTTAGGAACCAATGCGTTATTCTAGAATCTAGAGGACATAAGATGCATCCATTTTATTTTCAATTAAATTTTTTTTTAAATATACAACTTGGGTGGTTGACTAGCACACGGCCTGATGGAAAATGCTCACTATGGCCTATGTGTGTGCAACACCAGGGGTGTCATAGCGACCCTATAAAAATCGATTTAGATAGAGAAAAGAATTGACTTCGGGTGGGACTCAAACCCGCGATCTTTCCCTTACAGGGGGAATACTCTAACCGCTAAGCCACCGAAGCCCGCACGAAGCCGATCCAAATTCCTCTTTATAACCGTCTTTGGGGTGACGATAGAAACCTTCTCATTCAATTGAATAAAGACAAACTATTTAGCCATTAACATCATTGAGAGATAAGAAGCATATTATAATTTGTATTGTAACTTTGAAATTGGAAATATTAACACAGTTCGGTTATTTTTAAGTGGTACTATTTTTTAGTCTAAATTATACCACTGCTCGGTTCCAAAACAACTACCTTGAAATCATACTCTATCATCTCGGACGTACATCGGACGGACGGACAGAAGACATACGGAAAAGACATCTGATATCAGTGGCGAGAGGTCCCTATAACCTGATTTCTGCTAGCTTCCCAATGGCCTTTTTCCCCCTCATAGACATTAACTTTCACTTTTATAAAATGAGTAGAATTATATTGTGATTTCAAGTTAGTTGTTTTGGAACCAAACAGTGGTATAATTTAGACTAAAAGAGATCCGATTCTCAGCACTCCATGGATTCACCGTGCGGTCGCCGGGTCCATAGCGTGATACAGAGAGGAACACCGTGACGGCGACTGGGACTTGCGACCCAGATGTAGGTTTAGGGTGGCCACCATGTGATGCATCAGCGCTCACCTCCACCGTCAGTAGTGTTCCCCCCCCCCTCCCCCCTCTACCTATCCAAATTTGGTAAGATCCTATCAATGCCGCTTTTGATATTCGATTTAGTAAAGAGCTTACTGAAGCTCTTGGCAATCCGAGGTCTTTAAGTAAGTTAAAAATAGCCGAACTGTGGTAATATTTCCAATATCAAAGTTGGAATATAATTAATATTTTTCACTCGTTCGAGTTAAAAACTAATATTCACCGACAATAATATTGTTGGAAGTTTACACGAATGTTGCACATCGAAAAACTACTTTTCACGGATTCTACAGTGATATTCGATATTATTTTATTATTTACACTGGTCCCGAAGTTTCGGTTGTTTTTCAGCAGCCTAGCCTAGCATAGTCTCGGGGAGACTAAAAGATGGTAATTGTTACATGATGGATTCTACAGTGATATTCGATATTATTTTATTATTAAGCTATTGCATAGCTTCTATCGCGGGCCTTGAGCGTGGAGACCGAATCCAGAAATTCCGTAACGAAAAAAACCTAACACCCCCCACTTCGAGCTCGCACGAATCGAGCCGAGCTGCTCCGAAGTAGCTCCGCTTAACGTAAGTAATTATAATTGCATAAGTTGATAAAAAATGCTATGCAATAGCTTTACCGCGGCAGTCCCCGAGTGCCACACGTCTTTTTTTACACTGGTCCCGACATTTCGGTTGTTTTTCAGCAGCCTAGCCTAGCATAGTCTCGGGGAGACTAAAAGATGGTAGTTGTTACATAAGTCTGAACTATTTTTAATTATTGGTGTTACTATTTACGCACTATTGGTATTAAGTCTTGTTGTATTTTGCTTTTCGTTCATTTAATTATGTGAATGTCCTTTGTCACGTGGGACCGAAACTGTTGCTGAAATGCGGATATTATACACCTCTGCCTAACCCTTCGAGGATTTACAGACGTGAATACGTTTTACTGGCTCTCTAGACAAGTGGCATTTCGTCGGCCGGCGTTTGGTAGAATAGAATGCCAAATCCTTTCGGAACATGCCATCCGTTTCCCAATACACCCGTTCCCAAAACATCCGTTCTATTAGAGACGTTTCTCATAGTATCCTTATACCAAGAAAAACGTTTCCCAGAACATCCGTATGCTAAAATAACCGTAATGTATGGGATTTGACGTATATGACAGGCGTCAACGAATGTCAAAAACGTCAAATCCTATACATTTGTCATTCTATTCCATCACACGCCGAGCAACGAATTGCCACTTGTCTAGGGGGGCTGAGCGTGTAAATAAGTAAATGACTGGTACCCAAGTTGCTGCTACTGGCAAACTATGACTACAGAAAAGAAACCGAAACATTTATACCTACTTTAGAATTTAAAATTCAGAAATCGGCTATTAAACTGTGTAAGTCACAGCCATCAATTTCTTAAAGATTAAACGAATTCTTCAAGGTAATAAAATCAGTTATGATAACCATTAATTTTATCGTAACAATGCAAATCATACGTGGGTCAAAGCTAATTAATATTTAACCATGTATGAAATAATTTCTGTAGACCCAAGAAATTGCTGGTCAGAAGCACCTTTGTCCAGGGTATCCGATAAATTACGGGCAAAATGTTAATTGCTTTTGTGGTTCGGGTAATAAATAGAACTCCTTATAATTGAGCGTGGAAGTCAGCGATAAAAATTGCTGTAGACTAATAAATACAAAGGATTCGTGCAATGAAATAAATCAATCAATAAAAACAAGAAATTTTATATTATATTCACTTGAATATATTAAAAAATGTCTTTTGAAAAGGTTGAAATTTTAATGTGTTGTACAGTACGATTAAAATCAGTTGAACATTCGGTCAACCTCGGTAATTGTCGTGAATCCCTCGTCTCTTACATAGAGTTATCAATTTACAGATATGAACTTTAATTAATATTACCCGTTGTTATAATGAATACAATACAAGCACGATATGAGCAACAAAACCTCCTTTATAGCTCAAAACTAACACAAAAATATTGAAATATAAGAAAAATAATTGATTTATTTGACGTATATGATACATTTATGATTATGAACGCTAATTTCATTCGTGAACATATACGATTCTATCAAATTTTATCAAAATTAACTTACAGTAGTTATGTATCATGGCTTCAACAAATTTAAAGCGTGGTAAAATAATTGTTGCTCAGTCTCGTGAAATTGTAAATAATGTATGTAACTATTTTAATAAAGAATATAATTTATTTAAAAAAGAAGAAAATTTACTTTCTACTTTTTAATTGATAAATTATCAACAAAAATCGGTAGAAGTCGGTTTCTTAAATTTTTAATTTGGTGATTATTATCAATTATTATTAATCCAATGTAATATCGTACTGTTACTTATTTACATCAAACAGTAAAATAGTGACTTGTATCTGTTACGGCTAAAGGTAGGTGTCAACATAAACTTAAGATTAGCCGGCTGAACTTAGGTTTATCTTCGCGAAGCAGCTAAAGTTCGATAACATGTTAGTTTGCGTCGGGATATTCCATGTTTAGCCGGTTAATGTGCACATTAACCGAAACGAAACGGCTAAAAATGTATTCGTTCTACCTTTCAGTTCAAATGATTGATTAGGCAACGCCTGCTGCCGGTCTATATTTAATTGCGTATGGCTTAGTGAGACTTCAATTTCTTGATGGTCATAAAAAATAATAACCACGAAGGCCTAGGACTAAGAGTGATTATTCCTTTCCCATTTCCTTCTACATTTTTAGCCAAGGGCCTGCGGTTAGACTTAAGTTTAGCCGGCTAAAGATAGAAGAAACTAACATTATCACCTCGTCGAAGATAAATCTAAGTTTAGCCGGCTAATCTTAAGTTTATGTTCACACCTACCTTTAGCCGTAACATATCTATGTATATTTTTATTTAATGTATACAAGTATAGCTATACTTGTATACATTAAATAAAAAATATCGCGTACATTACTTCTCAATCACGTTCAATCTTCAAATTCATTTATTATTGAAGCTTCAATAAATAATGAATTTTCAAATTCATGTCGCTTCTATAGAGAAGCGACATGAATTTGAAAATTCTTAATTTTCTTAGGTCTGTGGTTAGTAATGTCATCTTGGCAGATGGTAGGTATACATTGTGTTTAGGATACTTCAAATTGAATGCTACATAAAAGAAATCGCGGTAATGTATGTCGTGTCATTTCTGTCTCCGAATTTAGGCGATAATACCCGAAAAAAGCCGAATGTTCAACTGATTTTAATTGTACTGTACCTACAGTTTTAATTTTATTGAAGCCCTAAACCAGTAATTAATCCAGCTATAGAATAATTTAAGCTTGTTTTTTAGCTTGTTGTACCATTTTCTAAATTCAAATTCGATTTTTATTATTATTTTTCGATTCTGATTCAAGTCAAGTCGGACTCGAAATTTTTGATAAAACCAAAATGGGTTACATTATTGGGGTTTTCGTGGTTGCTGGTTACGAATGAACTATCCATTTAGCGATCCAAGTGGCGAACTCGAAGCGAATTTTCAGGAAAATCAATAATGGGTATCGTTTTCAAGTTAGTTATATTATTTTTCATTTAAGTAAAATAATATACCGACAAATGTTTTCATTATTTATTATTAGAAAAACATACAATTTCTGCATTACGTATGTATGTATCTAAATAATATGTGTAAGTATTATTAGTAGTAGTAAGTATACAAGGTGATTTTGTAGTCGTTTCAGAGCGAAAGATTTTGGGCACAGTTTCGATAGCGAAAGCGTCTGGAAGAATTAATTTGGCGAAAAAAAAAAACTTTTTTTTATAATGTATGAGAATAATGTACAGGTGAAACATACTGTATGGGGGCTGTAAAAAAAAGAGACAATAAAAAAATACTGAATTATATGAAATTAACGATTAGGAATTAAATTTATTTTAAATTTTTGTATGTTTGTTCGCCATGGACCTAAAACTACTATAACCCGCGCCACGTATCTTGGACCTAAAATGTGCTCAAAATGTGCCATAAACGCGCAGTAGGTACACATTTCTAGGGTGTCTTTTGAGGATAGCACGGGATGCTACTGTAGTAGACGAACTCAAATTCACCAAGCATAGACTATTACAAACCAATCCGCGGGCGCCAGAGCCTCGTATGTCTTACGATTTAGGTCCAGGATACGTGGCGCGGGTTATAAACGGATATTGACGCAGTTATGAAAGGTTTTGGTGAGACTTAAAATATTACGTTTGTCTGATTATACTGTACTAATTTATTATGTAGGTATTTATTATTATAAAGTGGCCAAATAGTCAAAGATACCCGTTGTCTTATGAATCTGTCTATAAACTTAAATCTAAAAGCAATATTATTCTTGTCGTTCATAAATCATAATATAAGTTTTACTCCCTGACTTTTTTTAATAATTACTTTGATATGTAAATGTCGAAAACAGAAAACAAATTCAATTTAAATTTATTATTAACGAAATCGAATCTTCTGAAGACAACTAGAAATAGAAACAACGCGATTGTCGCATTAAAATCTCTGGTTACAGTCAGAATCAAAATTCAATTATTGTAAACAATATCTACAGTTTGAATTTTACGAGTTTCGCCATCTTGAAACAGTATTGTTTTTAATTGAAGCTGAGTAAATTGAGACTGAAATTGGTACTCGTCCCGGGGCAGGTAACGAAGGGCTGGATTTTAATTTCGAACGTTTTCCCTTCAAGTTTCGTTTATTTTGCTACACAACAAATAACTTGTTCAAGAAAATTAAGACAAAGTACCTACACCTGTCTTGTCCAGTGATTTTTTTGTCTATGAAACTAACTGGCAAAAATATGGTTGCTTAGAATTCTAAACTTTTGAGAATGCCGTAAGGCGAAATCGGTAAGGTTCAATATCAAAATATTGTGGAAAAGTACAAGTATGTATTCAATATGTGAAGCAAGTTCCACCAAGTACCATCGATCAACCACGGTAAAAATAGAAAAAATCTTTTTGCTTTTTTTGCTTCTCGACAAGTAGGTACCTACCTAACTCACTGTTGAATTATGAGTTGTGATTTTTTCTGAAATTACTAAATTCCCGCTGACCCCTCCAGCTTAACTAAATTCCTCGTGTTAGGAGTGTCACCACTTCTATACTGTGGTGTCACGTCCGTAGTATAGGTAATGGTCAGGACGTTATCTCTCGATCGTGGTGACTCCTTAACCACTGAGCCCAATCCCAGTTGCATCCAAACCACAAACTTGGAACTCAGAGGTTTGCTCTCCTGCTCATTTTTTTTTATATAGGACACGTCAAATTGTCTTCGCCTCGCCTGATGGTAAGCTGAAGGCAAAGTCTATGAAAAGAGGGTCACACAGAACATTCACCATGGTAGAGACGGTAAAATACCACCAAAGATGCCACATCTCTACGCAACTGCAAAGTTTCGAGGGCGTCGGTGACGTCAGGATTCCCAATAATGCGGACCGCACGTCGCTGCAACCTGTCGAGAGCATCTAGTAAGTACTTTGCGGAGCCATCCCAGATTTTTACCTTATGGAATGGTTTATCTTGATTTTTTGGGCGCAACTGCCTTCTAACCCTCCTACCTTGAGAGGAAAGCCTACACGAAACCCTCATCCGTCAATCAGCAAGTTTACTGGTCAGCAGGTAAGGTAGACTAGGGCCCAGTAGACCTTAGTGGAGCCCCATCATCATTCTCTGAACCTATCCCTAACCTACATAGTTGGTGTCGGCATTCTTTGCTCTAACTTCAATATTTTCCGTGAAGCGATTGCCATCTGATCTCCACAACCAATTGGCGATATCGAAATTTTGTTGTTAAAACTAGTCAGACTTTTAAGGGTTTCAATTAATCCGTTACGGCTGCCATAGATGATCGTATGGCTTTTTTTTTTAAATCCCCACGGATACCTCCCCCGCCGGAGCCGGAGAAGGAGGTTGATGTCGGACTCGAACCGACTAAAACGCACGCCGTCTGTGGGCCGTCGGTTGCCGGAGGTGAGATTTTCGTAGCCATATCCCTCGCACCCCGGCCGGATGATCGTATGGCAACCAGGATCGACGAATTAACGTGCTCTCCGAGCCCCATATACCCACTAAAATATGACTATAGCACCAAATTATTAACTATACACCTACCCTATAGGTATAAAAGAAAAAAACTTATACATTTTAATATAACAATATTTTAATATCTTATACATTCATTCACTACACAGTTAAAAATGTGTTGTAATAGATTCAAGTTCACTACATATACATGTTCTATGTTAAATATAATATGTTTTGTTTGAATACGGATACATATAATATTATACATCATATTATTCTACTCTACAGGCTCCATGTTGTCTCCCAGAGGGCTTCGAGTACTGAAACAAATATGTGAAACATTTTAGTTGATATTTTCAGTATCTAATATTTGTTTATACGTAGGTACTGTTAACTTTGCTTGACATTATTCTTTCATATATATTTTAGCTCATAATTTACTGTGAAATTATTTTATAGATATTTTATTACATCATCATCATCACAGTATTAGTCCCGGTTGTATCCTAAGCACAAACTATGGGATCCAAATTTCAAAGTTTGGAGCCCAGAGTCCGCACTTTTAGGATGCAATCTATAAAATGAAGAGTGAGTTCAGCTCATAATAAGCCAAGATTTACCTAAGCTTAACTTGAGCTAAGCCAAGTACACCTACCAATTTCACCCTTACTGTTTATCTTGACTTGGCTCATCTTATATATGGGGAACGACAGCATTCCCTCAATCCCAAAGGAAAATCTTTACCAGAGCATCTTCCGTTAGTCAGTAGGTATGTGTAACGGTTAGCGACTGAGGTTTGCGTTTCTCAAAGATCTTGGTGAGGCTCAATATACCCTAGAGATTTTGTCATTCTACCAAGCCCTAAGTGTCTGTCCTAACTTTTCACAAACTTAAGTATGTTTAAATGACACGGTGACAAAGCACATTAGACGTATGAAACAGAAAAAACTAAAATATTGAAAAAACTAAAATAAAATAAATAAAAACTAAACTAAAACTAAAATAATAAATATCTACTACAACACACAACACAAGCGATAAGG
This sequence comes from Eilema depressum, assembly GCA_914767945.1. Taxonomy (NCBI): domain Eukaryota; kingdom Metazoa; phylum Arthropoda; class Insecta; order Lepidoptera; family Erebidae; genus Eilema; species Eilema depressum. The sequence goes on along the minus strand of OU612023.1, from coordinate 15,046,513 downwards.
CCGCCATTTGTACATTTTCTTTTGTTAATGCTTTTCATACATGTACTATTTTATTTGTGTACAATAAAGTTTTAATAAATAAATAAAAAATAAAACACTACAAAAACAGTTCATTTACAAAAATACGCTAACTAAAAATATACACATTCCCAAAATACAATATTGATAAAAATAAATTACCTATCACCATCATCCCCGTTTGCCGTACGGACAATAATGCCCTTCATCCCTGCAATGTATACGAAAGAAACTCAAAATGAAAGGAATTGAGACATATCTAAAATGCATGTAATACGTAAGGGAAAATAAACATTGTGAACTACTAATGTGAAACGAGACATGCGTGAAACTGAAACAGCCGTATAAATGACACTTTAGACATGGTCTAAATTAATAAATTAACCAATTATTAATACTACTCTAGAAGTTGACAAGCAGGCCGCACACCAAAGCAGCAAGCAGCAAGCTTACAAAAACGCTGTTTGCTTTACTTCTCAACATTTAGCACTGGAAGAATTTGCAGCTTAAAATTATATAGGTAGGTTAATACCTATAGGTATGCATGTGCGCATTAATTGCTTGCATAGCTGTGTGCTTGCTACTTTGTGACCTGCTTAACTCGATAAAGCACTAAATAGGTATGCTTAAAAATAACTTACACAATAAACTATGTAATGGTAATAGGATTGTAGTAATAAACTAATAACATTCTTACGTGTCATAAGGATGTTTTCCTTGCATGATAAGAGAGATAGCCGTTCTGGAGCTTCTCTTGCCTAATCCCTCGCCGGCGTCGTCTGCCCAAAACTCCTTACTCAAGAGATGATCTATAAACGAAAAGATATTGTTGTAAGAAAATATAGACCAGACGCTAAAGGGCGCCGCGAATCCTTCGGCTATGTAAAAAGCCATGTTGCCAATGACACGGGTGATCCAGTTTAAGCAAGTGCAGTGTAAGCAAGCTGAAGTGGCAGTGGGCTAGTCGCATCTGTCGAAGGACCGATGGCTGTTGGAGAAAACGAGGACGAACTTGCACACTGATGCATGATGGTCTGAAAAGGTGGCTGGGACAAACTAGATGAGGAAGGCGGAAGATCGGGAGAATTTTCGCACATTGGAAGAGTACATGTTTAGCTGTGGACTGCATTAGGCTAATTGTCATATTAACATCACTTACTTTTAAACGCATTTCCTGTTCTTTTCCTGTACTCCTGCTCGACTGCGGCAGGCAATCCTGGATATAGTAAGGGAGCCCGGAACAAGTCTGAAAGTGTTAATATTGTTTGAATAAATGTTAAGTTTAAAACACCGGGATCTCGTTTAATGGGTACATCTAGTTCCCTGCACCATATGGATGATATGAGAGGCACCGTGCGCGGCTTTAGTCGATTCAAGTCCGACATACCTCCAGTACTCAAATATAGCGTATAGCGGCGCGTTGATTATAGAGAGAACGAGATTAATACTTACATAACATACGTTCAGCTGATCCTGGACTACTATCAGCATCGTCGGAGCGTGCTCGGAAGTAATCTGCAAAAAGATTACGTCATCAAAGTAATTAGATTGTCAAATAATAATTCTATTATACTTTATTTCTTTGACAAATGCTGACAATACTAAATATTTCATAATGTAACATAAATTAAAATAATATAGTACTTCATAATAATCGATTTGTCCATTGTATGCGCGACGCGCAATGTGTTAAATTAACAAATAATCGGGATCCAGAATTGCACAATTTTATTATAACGGTCCAGATTTTTAATTGGTCTCGTGATATACGCGCTGCTCCATAGACAGACAGACAGAATTAATTATTGTTTTTGCGAATATCAATAATGCATAACAGACTTATAGAATTCTGGACTTGCTTTTTTCCATTTTGTATTGTATTTTTTTTAGATACAATTTTAATAAGAATCGAAATTACTAATACCCTCTAAGCCCTTCAGCTATGATATGCTTGTGTTATGAGTAGGTTCACATCGGTAGTCTAAAGCCCAGGTTTTGGACCCGGAAACTCTCGATCGTCAGGAACAATCTTTGTTCATACCACTCAGTGTTTGTTTCACAGCCAACTCGATTAGCACGACAGAATTAACAGACTCATTTAAACCCTGACTCGTTACGAAAACATTTTACTGAGTGCCAACTACAATGTCAGTTGGCAAGGTGTAAAGCAACTAAATGCGGAGCTATTTTGATTGCAATCTCTTGGATTCTCTCTACTCTCTTGAATGAATGTCGCTTCAGGGTGGGATGAGAGATTAAACCTCAAAAAGCATCCATGCTGAGGTTTAATCTCTACATACATACAAATAATCACGCCTTTATTCCCGGAGAGTTTGGCAGAGGTGACCTAATACCCACATTACACCAATTACCGTATTAGGTCCCACGTACAGTTTCTTTATGATGTTTATAAAATTATAAATTAGAAGAAGAAGATAAGTGTGTCTGTACCTATGTAATTGATTTTAATGCAGTTTGTTTTATTATAAAGGTGAACCACCGTAGGTGTATTTGTTTGCAATCGGTGGATAGAAGTAATCTATACCTGTGTCTAATTTCATCGAGATTCTTTCAGCCGTTCTGGCCTAGTTTAGTAACAAATAATATCTATACCTACAGCCATTCAAACTTTCGCATTTATACCTAATGTTATTGAAATGATTAAGATATCTCAATTTTGGGCTGAACATCATCGGTTGAAAAAAAATTGAAGACGTTTTCAAATTTAGACACGTATGACGTCATGCATCAAGTCAAGAGTGTTTCAATCAAGTTAATATCGCAATTCATGTGTATAAAACCAGTACTGCAGCGACATACGCATTGGCCAAGGAATTTCCCAGAGGATGTGATCTCCTTGAAGAGCTATTAGACCATAAAAGTGGTATGAGTTTTTGAGATTGGATAATAAATCTTTTGATTTAACTTATTTTTCTGTTTTTAATAAAAGCAACTACTGGGCAGTCATAACTTAGAAGTATCCTTGGTCCTAGTTAACCTCTCCAAGTATATACCTTTATGGTACAATTTTCTGGGTACTGTGAGATTTCTTAAGCCGGATTTCCACGGTGCGGAGTTTCACGGACGCGAGCGCAGACATGCATGCATTTACAATGACAAATGTATCACGGATAAGCCTCTTTTCCGTGGTGCGTGGTCCGCCAAAATCGCGGACGCGTCCTTTAAATCGCGGATCGTGGAAAGCGGCCCTTGCACTTGAAACTATGTATGGGACTACCTCGATCTATAGCGTACCCGTAATCATGGCTGTTGAATAGCAACTGAAACGTCGGAATCAGTGCAAATAATAGCTCATTCCGTCTGTAAGCAAAACTTTTTAAAAACGGCTTCAATTCAATTCACCAACTTTTATATTAGGAGATCCCACCTAGTAAGCTGCTACTATAATTTTGTGTGCAGTTTGGGTTATAACTATAACCCCCCAGATGCACGTCATTTGCAAGTCTTGGCTGTTAAATTTTGTTTGAAAACTTTGTTATGACTAGTTACTTTTTTGTTAATAAAATATAAAATATTTTTAAAAAAATATGCATATTTTAGAGGAAAATATTGTCCAGACACACAAAGATTACAGTACAGGATAAATATTGTCTGATAAAAATATTTACTCTCGTATGAAGTAAAACCCGCATTTCCACTTAATAATCACTAACCGACCCCGTGGCATACTTTCGCCCCGTATCACCTATTTCAGCCATTTTATGTAGGTATACCCGCAATTTATGAATTTTAAAATAACGTATGAGAATCTTCTGGATTTGATGACATTATAATCACTGCTCCGCTCCCTTGAGCAGTAGCGGTAGCGTGACAATACCTAGCCTACAACGAGCATTAATGAACGATTTATTCAACACAAAAAATAATTATTCAATTTGAATCAGCAGTTCTTAAGATTAGCGCGTTCAACCAAATAAAAAAACTTTTCAGAAGTTAATTTAGCACGATTTGACAATTCCAAAGGAACGGTAACGGCCTCCTTCATTTTACGAAATTATTGGTTTTACTGTAAGTAACCTGTTGACAGTAATCTACGAAATACTCTCTAATGTTTCTATCTAAGCTGATCAAAGCCTTTAAAATCACAGCGTACTTAACTAAAGAGTTCACAAACTTTTTACCTTTATACAGATTAAAGCCGTCTTTTCCAATCTCCGAGGTTTTCGCGAATGGGGCCACGGTAAGAAGCGCTAGAATTGATATTAATGCCTCCCGCATTTTTGTGACCGGTTTATTAAGACTAATGAGCAGACGGGATGTAAGGGCCCAACTGAAGGCTTATAGATGTGCGGGTCAACTGGCGGTTTGAACCGAGTTGCCCCTTTTTATAATTTCTAACCGATATAGGTTAGCGGGTGGAGGTTGGTGGTGCGAGTGACGGAAGGAGCTGGTTCGATTGGTCAGTTATTCCAGTGTATAAGTTTAGAATAAAATGTAAGCATGTATCTTACGTGATCTCAGTTATTTTAGTGTATAGCGCAAGTAATCTTAGGTCCTATGTGATCTGTAGGTATCCGATACCATGATAAAATGAGTTTGTGTGGCATTTTTCGAATGTAATTGTAGAATTATGTATTATTAATTTAAATAAATAAAAAAATAAAAAAAAATTATATTTGCCTTGATTATACTATACCAAGTGTATTTTTGAGATGGAGTCGTAACTGTCATGGTTAGGTACAGAAAAGAGGAAATTCTGTGCCATAGCCTCGTCCTTCAATCAGTACGAGTACCAGCTTTCAGGTGAGGTACGATAGGGCCCCGACGATTTTGATGGATTGATGATGATGGTCATTGATGATTAAGTAATAAAGAGAAAACTTGCACACGCAGCATCAGTATAATTTCCGTGTATGTGTCTGTTTATGTGTCTCCGCAGATCGCGTATATTTATTAAATAGCAGTGAGTGATTTAAGGAATGTTCTACACCGTGTGATTTAGTTAGTTAATTCCTTTAATAATATAATGGTAGTAAAATGTCTCGTAAATCAGGCAATATAATATTTTGTCTACAATATTATCTTGAAGTGAAGCTACCTGAAAAGAAAACAGTTTTCTCATAAAACTGGGAATGACGTGTCGTGGGAAGGGCTAGTCGCTGCCACATAATGCTAGTAGGTTGTGTCTATTGTCCCGTTTTGCCGGGATGCTAATATTTCTAAAAAATCTTTATGTTGTTATCTTTTGACGTACTTACTTACATTTCCTGTGTACTACCTGCAATTCAAAAATCCTCCGATTCAAAGATCCCCAAAATTTCAAAAAATACTGTTATAAATAGATCTTTGCCAGAGTATCCCACGATCAAAGTTAATACAAACTATCAAGTTCTAAGCGTGTAACTTTTGGTACTTTAGACCACAACAACATAATCATTTTGTTTCAACAATATACGGGATTTATTTGATTTAACTTAATGAGTCGATTGCGTCTTAATTAATTTATAGATTTTAGAAAAACTAAAAGTTATAAAATTCTGGGTACCTAGTCTATATTTTAGAATAAATTCCACAATAAGTAGTGCGTATTCCTATGAATACTCTTACCATTTCGACATCATAAATAATATTATCCCGTACTCATATATCGGTAGCGGCACATCCCTAGCGTTTTCCTGAACCAACAGCACAGTGGGGTGCCACAACCGACAATCTTATGCAAATGGCGGACGAAACTGAGCCGAGATGTTTTTATAATATAACTAAGGGTGATTGTTGCGATTCTAATGCGGGCCTGCGTATGAAGGATAGTAAGGCCGTATTTACGTAAAAGGTTCTTCTCCTATAAATAGACTATTTGATGAGTGCGAATGCTGGATGGGATGGATTTGGATTGATTGTTCAGTTTTATGCCTACGTATACAATTTTATAACAAACATGTAGCTATACTCCGTATGATTACGTACTTTTAATATCCAGCTACAAGTATCTAAGTATATACATATTCTACAACATACTACACAGTACTATCTAGACCCAAAGCAAGGATAGCGTATCTAGTTTGAGTTAGATCTACTACGCGGATAAACATACTTACCTAGATACATTTTGTTTGTAAATAGATCCTTATATAGAAACACCCAGATCAACATAAATTTACATAATATCCGCGCATAAAAATATTTGCACTATGCGGGAATTGAATCCGTTTCATCGCAGCAGTCGAACGAGAGAGACTGTATAAAGCCGGTGTTCCACGGTACGAGGTTTCACAGACGTGAACAGGGCACGCACGCTTCACGGATCTTTTTAAACACGTGCACTGAGCCGAGATGTTTTTATAATATAACTAAGGGTGATTGAAAAGCTGAGGTGCAGTCCAGAAGATACGAATCACCATGTCTAATGCTATTGGCCTCAAAAGGCCTTACACGGACGCGGACGCAATATCACGGACGAGTCTCTTTTCACGGTGCGTAATCTGCAAAATCACGCACGCGTCTCTAATATCGCAGATCGTGGAAAGCCGCCCTTACAGGGGCAATATCACAGATTACCTAATAGCTATATAATATTTATGTTATTTTAGTAACTGACGCGTAAGTGTTAAATGAAACATACATGTACCATATAAAGTTAGTCGAAATTGAATTACGTGTTAGTCCAAGAGACCTTCATGTGCCATTAAAGTATTGAAACTTAGTCCTCTCCACTAACTTAGCCCTCTCGGTGTCAGACCCAATTAGGAGCAAATTGGATATTGCAAACTAATCCCCGACTTCAACTATCAGTTTCATCGGTTTTGTAATAATGAATAAGTATCTTAACAGTGTTTTTTTTCTTCTCATTAAGTACTTATATCAGATAATAATATAATATCAGATCAGATCTATGTCTCTGTGCAGTGGCGGTGGTGGACGCGGCCGCTACGCAGGAGGTGCGAATTCGATCCCCGCACAGATATGCATAAGTATTTGCATTGCCGGAAGCCGAAAGGTGGACCCTGAGCTCCGAGGTTATCTTGACCATAGATGCAATCAGAAAAATACGTCTCCATGAAGATGATGATGATGTGTATTTGCATTGGTATGGTTGGTTGGTCGTGCCTCGGTCCCGGTTGTAAAAAGTCCAAAAACAACGGTCTAGCTGCAAAGCTTCGATATCGCCTAATGTTACCATTGGGTTGTGGAGGTCACATGGCAATCGCTTCACGGCAAATATCGAGGTCTAGCCAAATCCGCAGTTAAGACTGGTAAAGTGGACCTCAGACTCCGAGCTGATAGCTTTGGATGCGACTGGGAATTAACGCTAGGATGAAGAAGAATATCATCATAGGTCCTTCAGGGGGATTCATCGGCAACATCTATTTACAGGCGCTGGATGACATACCATAACAGGATCTATTACCTAAATGTTTACAGGCTCTGGTTACCGTTAACACCTAAGTGGTAAATGTAACGTTTTTGCGAGTTTAGTAGCATAAAAAAGTAAGTTACAAGCCTTAACTGAAAGCAAAATAAGATCTAAAAAGCTCTGAATTTTCAACCTCCGAAGTTTTCTTAACCAAGAGCTAGCTTTTGACGAAAACTAGTCAGAACTAGACGTCTTATTTTAAAATGCGAGACGAAACGAAAATGGCCGGATTTCTGACGACACTTCAGACGGAGGCTTTCAGCAAATGAGCGACGGCCTCTAGCACTCCACGCGACGCGAACAAAGGGGCTCTTTTCGCGTCCTCGGGTCTTACGCCACGACCAATATAATGTGATCCATTGAGCCATAACTACTGCCTTAATAACAACAACGCACTACGTAAGGCCACGGTTCTATTTAAATTAGTCAGTTGTCATAGAATTTACGTCGAACGTCGTTCCGTTGCATTTTCTGTTGAACGCAGTGTATTTTTTGTTGTTTTTTTTAATTGCTCAGAGATTTCACGTTTTATTTATCGTATGAGCAATTATATTCAGACCGAAACTAAATATTGGGAATACAGCATTTTCGGAAAATGTTAACCCATTTCTAGTCGGAGAAAAAACTCTCTGACTTCCTTGACTATCTTTATTGCCATCTAAATTCGAGACGAAGGTTATATCAGGGTTGATTCGGATCCTGGGTCCGATTTTGATGAAATTATCTATAAACATTTATTAATTACTGGTGACTTGCGTCAGTGGCAGTAGGCTGGCCACATCTGACGAAGGGCTTATAGCCGTTGGAGAAAATGAGTCCTAGAGTGGAGACTGCGAGGAGGCAAACGGAAGGTGGGACGCACTCTAGCCGGATGGACTGACGACCCCAAAAACGTGGTAGGGACAAACTGGATGAGGAAGGCGAAAAATCGAGAAAAAAATGTCGCACAATGGGAGAGCCCTATGTCCAGCAGTGGACTTCAATAGGCTGATTGATTCATTAAGTGTCGTGTATCAAATTGCTTAGTAATACAGTGGCTAAGTGTGTTTCTTTTTTCTTCAAAATCAACGGTTCAATTTCTGGTAATTATGCAATTTTAGTTTTATCAAAATCAGGCAAGACACTCCATTCAGTGCCTGTTATTACCTTCTCATAGCGATTCCCGTGTAATAATCGCGTGTTCAAAAAACCATAAATCTTGATCCACATCAACAAGGGACATCCATGACAAATAACGAACACTCCAAAGTTAACAAGATAAAATTTGTATGATAAATGAATTTATCAGATCTATACGATCACGTTGATGACTCGGTAGTCATCAACGTCATCGAGACTGAATAATTTATGATTGAACATGCTTTTGTGCCTCTGCTCATTGAAACCATCACTTTGTTGTGTAGGTACTACCTACACTACTAGGTAGGTACATTTACATTCACCAGTTAGTCCCCTGTAAAAGGTAGCGGGTATACCTACCTACTGCCCTCAATGGGGTAGACACCTACTTTAGGATTAAAGAGACTGAAAGGTGGGTATAAAAAGAAACAGTGGGGGTGAAGCCTACAGTATATTATTAAGTTCAGCATTCTACTGGTACTTATAGTGAGGGTGTTAGGTATTTCGCCGGCCCATTAAAGCCTAATGGGTTGTAAAATTATTTTCCGTGGAATATATTTTTAGTGAGATAGGTAGTAGATAGGTATTTGGGAGCAATCCTCTTCACCGTGTCCGTTGCTTAATCTCTAGCGTAAGCTCATTCGTGACAGGCGAAGCCTAATTTACTTCCAAAAATTCTGGCTTAATACAGACGGTGGGTAATACGGCTTCAATAGTTCGGTTTTTTGCGAATTAAACGTTTTTTCTCTAGATCTAACTAGGTATTAGAAGGTTCGCTTCCAAATCAGTACAGTAAATTGTAGGGATACCTATGTGTTAGGCAATCTTACACCCTAGCATCCCAAGACCCAAAACGGCGTTCGTTTTAATCGGCTCGAGTCCGACATAATTTAGGTAGGTACCCCACAAGGTGGTGATGAGAGGGGGTATCCTAGGGGTGTTCGTAGATACGAAAAAAAGGTACCTAATGATGTTTACGACGCATTAATAATACCTACCTAGGTATTCCATTCGTCCAAACTGCGTATTTATCGTTATGTTATCACACGAAGCTACGTCACCGTCCGTTGTGACAAATGACGCGTGGGACGTGACGCTTGACGCAAACCTATTCGACTTGAAACGGCGTCACGTCGGCATTACACGAAATTATATACGACGTGCTTATAATCGAATTCTATTAGAGTAGGCAGGCATACCTATACTCACATATTTACTGTAGATGACTGTGATTACATAATTTAAATGGGTACCTATCTATTAAGTAAGGTGTTCAGAAGTTTATTGATATTATTTAGGCTTTGTCTGAATTTACACTTTTATGTAAGACTTTGGCATATGAAAAATACCGTTGCGGCAGCATCTAGATAAGTACTTACCTACTAGGTACTGACACTGCTCTTTTATAACCCAGCACACACGACCACTCATTCAAACCAACTCGCAGGACTGGAAACCAAGCCTTAGGCTGCCACCAGAGATGTGTTTAAAAAAAAGATGCGCGTCATGGATGTGTGCTATGGATGTAAGTTGTTGATGTGTGTGATGAGGAATAGATTCCAATTTTGAAATTTGTAGGAAGTTTTCATTCTGTAGGTACGGTTATGTGATTGATACATCTCATAACTCGAGCTGCGTATCTTCATAGCACATCTTACTCGCTACTCTACATAGCATAGGACAGTGGAAACCGTCACATACCTACTTAGTATCATAGCTTAACTATTACCTACATCTTCGTGGCATAGCTGCATAGCACATCTCTGTTGAAAAGGCAGCCATAATAGATACCAAGTAGGATAAATATTGATAGGTAGATAATTTATGAGCAATAACGTAGAATTCATTTATATATTTACCCCCCACCGTTTGTTTCAGCTCCATGCCCTGCAACTGAACATGTCTTAATAGGAACCTTCGCCTAGTAGGGGAAGGTGAGGTAATACGATCCCTGAGAGTCAAATGATCCCCCTCAGTAAATCAGAGACAACTAGTGTCATCTATCCAAATGCGCATGAAACATGTTCTCCACACCCCTGCCAGTTGCTTCTCCAAATGGCATGACGGTGCGAGCGCTTGGCGTGATTTTATTAAAAAATAATCAAAAAGTGTGGCTCTGATCTAAGGTAAGCATATTTTTGGACTCTCATTGCTTTTTACGTGTTCGTATTTATTGAAATATTGTTTTACTTGCGGGTATGAATAGCAGTTAGCTAATATTTAAGCAGTGTTCGATCACCGCACAAGGTATTTGAAAGTTATGTTTTGATCGATATTTTGGAATTTTGTGTTTGGGGCGAAATGATCCCTTTGTTGTGTTTAAAATGATCCCTGGAATCATTTTACCCCATTAGTATTTGTTATTTTTACAGATCATGCCGACAATGTATATATACGCCAAACTAATCGCCAAAATTGGCTTGAAGAACAAATGCAAAAGGCATTAGATGCCGTCTACACACTACACTACGCTTAAAAAAACTTAGGGAGGAGTTGCGGCTTCTGGCCGATATTCTGCCGAGGTCGAAGCGACCTGACAGAAGGAAAACTCGAGAAAAACCCTTCGCCAACCCTTCTGGTCAGTGTGGAGATAGTAGGCTAAACACCCCACAATGCACAGACGCGAAAATAAAAGGCCCCCAGTTCTCGGTGGTCCCGCTAATGCCAAACCCCGGTTCGGGCTTTTCGGAGGCTACCGAAACTATTTTTTTTTTATACCACTTAGTTGGCAGACAAGCATACGGCCCACCTGATGGGAAGAGGTCACCGTGGCGGTGGCGGTCAACGTATGCAACACCAGGGGCGTCACACTCGCGCTGCCGACCTTGAAGAAACCTTCTAATGCCCTTCTTGAAGAACCCCATATTGTAGTCGCTTGGGAAAACCACCGCAGGGAGTTCATTCTACAGCTATTCCAACTACTGCTGGCAGCTTAAAACTGCGGTACACTACGGCTAGACGAGCACCTCACCGAACTCGAGGCGGAACTTGGTCGCATAAACTGGCAGATATTGGGAATGTCAGAGGTACGAAGAGAGGGTGAGGACACGACAACCCTTGAGTCAGACGACCTGTTCTACTTTTACAGAGTTTATTTTTTGTTTACTAGTTATTTGTCCATTGCTTGAATAGGTATCGTGATAATTTTACAAACCTTTTAAAAGTTTGTTGCAATGTTAAATGCTTAGTTTTGTTGATTGAGTAGTAGGTAATTACAAAAAAAGATTTCTAATGAAACTAGAACACTGCAAAAGTTTTGACTAACTTGCTTACATACTTAAATTATTATGGACAATACATGTGATTAAAATAAACAGCTGAATGTTTTATTTCACTGATATTTATTAACTTATGGCATAAAATGATCCCTGGGATTATTTTACCTCTACCCCAGGGATAATTTTATACATGGGTGTGTATAAAATGATCCTTTTCTAAACTTTTACAAAAACCTCTAATACAAAAAAACTGCATCCATAATTATAATAGAAAATAAGTATGCAGTTACAAAGTTCAGTAAATTCACTAACTCCAACAATAGAAATCTTTCGATTTTGCCTCTAACTTTAGCCACAGTTAAGTTTTTCCCTTAAGGGGATCATTATACCTCACCTTCCCCTACTATGTAGATAATGTGTAGGTAAAAGTCATTGTCACATACTGGAACAAAATTGTGAAGACGGAAACACGCTAATGCCGTAGCCGAACGTAAGCATCCACTACCGTCGTTGGATGCCATCACCTGGGTCTTGACCGCGTAACCAGTCATCTTACATGGCTGGTGCGTCCACCATAGGAGCTTGAACATAAAGCGGCTCTCTCGTAACCAAACACGATGCACCATAAGGGAATGACCCAATTGCAACGCTCCTCCTTTAGTTAGAAGTGAAGATAACCCTCTTGTACCTACAAGGCCAACGATCTGAACTGTGCAGTATGAAAGAAACTTCATCCCACACACGCTCAAGCCGTGAAATGAACTCCCTGCTGGGGTTTGCAAGCGACTACAATATGTGGTTCTTCAAGAAGGGCATGAGAAGGTTCCTACGGAGTCGGCAGCACGAGTGTTACGCCTTTGGTGTTGCACACGTCCATAAGCTACGATAACCACTTTCCATCAGGTGGACCGTGTGTTTGTCTGCCACCTAAGTGGGAAGAAGTAACTCCACGCACTATGCGAAGTGTGGTGCCTAGTTAAATATATACAAGCCTAATTAGTCATATGAAACTTAAAATATTTTCTCAGCAATACCTAAACCACAGTCACAAAGTCACGATCAGGCTAACCTTGCTAAATCACATGCGAGACCGAGTCCATTTACAGTCCTAACTGAAACTAACGCACCATATCTGTCTAACTTATTAAAGTTTACGCCCGAGAGACGTGGTCACGTGTCGAACAAAGTAACTCTGTTGTGTATTGCAATTTGCAACAAGAAAGGTTGACCTTAACGTGACGGTAAATTTTGATTAGGTACTTAGTGGTCCAGCCAGCGTAAAAGAGCTAGACCCGTAAGTTTTGCTATTATGTTTAAATATTAGTTAAGATTGAGAATTATACCTAGTAATTGTCGATTTAGATTGGAAAAAGTGAATGCTCACTGGCTCAGTCGGGATTCGAACCCGTAGCCAGTCCGTCGCGTTAGAAGGGAATGCTCCGACTACTGAGCCACGTCTTATGCTACGTTTACATACTCGCGGCAGAGCGAGGGAAGTGGCGAGAGAAGTGGGCAGAGACGTGGTGTGAATGGTATATTCGTCATGCCGCGAGTACTGCCGCGTATGTTGCGCAAATACTAGCGCGATGAACTATACGAGACCGCTAGATGGCGCTAAGCTAAATAAAACACGACTTTCGTTATTGCTCCTCGAATATTTACTTTTAAAAATCTTTATATCGATCTATGGAAAGTGTATAGTAGTAACGCGATGATGGGAGTGTGTGAATGCTAGGGCATTAATCGCGCGAATATTTCTGGCAACACGATGAGCAATGCGAGCGGCAGTATGTAAACGCGGGGTTAGGTACAGTCACGTGCAATGAAATGTATACACGGACAGAATTTTGAATAAAATAAATGTTCATTCTGAAAATTTCTGAAATAAATAGTCACATTATGAATGTATTCTTTGTAATCATCGGAATTTCTCGCAATAATGCAAATTTTTGTCATTTTGCAATTTTTTTTGCAGTTTTTGCATTTTGCAAATTCATCACTGTATAGGTAGGTACATATCTGGTGCACGTGACTGACGTACACTTGGGCGACAGTGAGAGCTACGGGACTTAGGTGTAGGATCTACCGATAAATCATTCGAACTATCCAATATAGTTACGAACGAACATATATACGAATTTGAATACATAGTTACTCTATTAATTGCTTTAAAATGTCATTAAATTATGCTACTTGTGTTGTTTAAATATTGGCAATTATGTTCTATAAGTTATATTGCTTTTACTTTACTTACTTACTTCTCAAATGGGGGTTTTACTCTGAAAAGTTCGTCTGCAGGCCATCATCATCTGAAATACGAAACATCCATATATCCGAGTATCATATTTATATCGTACCAACAGAGGCGACTGCCGTTCGACCTCCCAACCCTCACAAGAAAGCCTGTGCTAGCAGGTGAGGCTGACTTAGGCTCCGAAGGTTGGTAGGGCCCTGTCGATGATGCAATTTGACGTTCCGTACGTTGAATCCAATAACATGGATTATTCCACTTTTTTCACCTTGGTGATATCACCCAGGTGATTTATTTCCGAGGTGATCAAAGTAGACTAATCAATTCCACTTTGTTCACTTAGGTGATATAAGCCAGGTGAACACAGTAGAATAATCCAATTACATAAATAATCCCGAAATTGAAATTATTCGATCCCGCCCGGAGGTCGATCCTCTTGACTCTTTCTAAATCGATTATTATTATCTTATTTACTTCCTAGAATTTTTGCAAAAGTAAAACTAAAGTTTTTGAAAATTTTACTTAAGTTTTTTGTACACAAGAGTCATTCCAACATTTAGGCAGATAGGAAGCCTACCTATCAGGCAAGCGGAGGTGGTTATTTCAGACTAATCCGCACGTTCTCTCGGGTCTTAATTACCAGGGTATAAGGTGACCCATTAAGGCAAGTCTCTCACACCAAGGCGTCATTGGGCCATCCACGGTTTTAAGATGGCCCCACGTATACGTACGTGGCGTATTGGAACCACGGTGTGCCCATATTGCCTCGGAAAGCATCTGGCTAGCCGCAAGTACGTGCTCTTACTTTCTGCAGGCCTACCAAGAACTCTTAAAACAGGTCAAAAATCAAACAACTGTCGTACTACCAACTGTAAATGTAACTTTGTAATCCTATATATTTATATGTCATTACAAAGTTACTTATGCAGTTGGTATTATGACAACCGTTCAATTATTAACCTGTTTTAAGAGTTCATGGTAGGCCTGCTGATGTTTGTTACTATGTGATGACGACTTATCTTTACCACTATCGGGAAAGGAGCAAATAAAATAAAATTTTCTCGTACATACTTATATTTCCATACAAAATATCAATTTTAAGTCATTTTAAAATTACATAATTACTAAAACTGCTATTTAAATACAAGGACAGTTTACAATATCCGGTGTCATAAACCTACACCAACTTGATCAATACTTAAAATTGTAATACAATGTTTCAAAAGAATACAATAATCGAATTAAAAAATAAATAAAACAGTAATTTATTATGAGATTTGTGATGTTACTTAAACTGCTATTTAAATACAAGGGCAGTTTACAATATCTGGTGTCAAAAACGTACACCAGAATGATCAATACTTAAAATTGTAATACAATGTTTCAAAAAATACAATAATCGAATAAAAAAAAAACAGTAATTTATTATGAGATTTCTGATGTGTTCAAATTTTTTTTACACCAACATCAATTTTATTATTATTCAATCTTTTTGCGCATGGAAACTTTGCATTATTATATTGTATTTTTAAAGCAATGGCAATGTTTCTTTAGTATAAAAAAATCTAGGTACCAATTTATAATTTTTATTTTGCTTTCTGTAGAGAAGTATATATTTTCTTAAGGACTAGTTTTCTATATTGTTAATACTTAAGCAGACTATAGAATGTGGCATCTTACAAGTAAATTGGGCACATAATGTAGTTCAATATACAACTACTTCACAGATCATTAGAGAACAATAGAACGTATACCTCGGGACACGTATCTTGGACGTAAATCAGGAAACAAACGAGGCCCTTTTTTTTATACCACTTAGGTGGCAGACAAGCACACGGCCCACCTGATGGAAAGTGGTTACCGTGGCCTATGGACGTATGCAACACCAGGGGCGTCACACTCGTGCTGCCGACCCTGAAGAAACCTTCTAATGCCCTTCTTGAAGAACCCAATTGTAGTCGCTTGGGAAAACCATCGCGGGGAGTTCATTCCACAGCTTGAGTGTGCGAGGGATGAAGGCTATCCTCAAAAGACACCCAAGGAAGTATAGAGCACATTTTAGGTCCATGATATAAGTCCCGGACAATATTAGTTAACATTTTGCGATTAAACATATACTTACTATGTATAAGCAAAAGCTATATTATGAGAATCCATTGTATATAATACTTATTTAATTTATATTTAGTTTTAGAATATAGTTATGATTCCATAAGGCAGTGATACTAATAGCAAATAAATAAACCAGCGAGAAATGCTAAAATATAGAGATTCGAAAGTTAAGATTCCAATATCAAGACTAGTGAATTTTGACATTCAGCATCAGATCTATCTTGACTACAAAGTATAAGTTATCAGCAATTTTATTGATTTAAATTGTATTATCGTCCGAACTAAAGGTGTGTACCAAATAGCAGAACAGTTAGTCAACAGGAAGGGGAAAAACTGAGGCATTAAGATCATTTGGAGTACTTTGTTCGCCTAGATCGATCTGATGCTGGCTGTAGATAACCTTATGACTGAATTGCACCGATGAACATAAAATAGTTTAATTCATTTGAATATAAATAAATTTCATTGATAAAAACATGCAAACCCAGTTTATGACTAACACAGTTTAAATTTATTTAAACGCGTTTAAATATATCGGTGAAACGTATATGGAAATTTCAACAAACCATGGCCTCGATTCTGCAAAAGCAAAACCACTGTCATACCATGGACACTGCAAAAAAATCTATTGAATTTTAGACTTCAAAGTAATGCCGTTAAGGTCTAAAATTAAATGGCTTTTTGTAGAGTGAATGAAAAAGTGCAATGCAACTCTTTTAATTTAATTTGCCGTATTCCGGGCACCATTGTTGACTCGAGCCATGTATCCAAAGATGAAATATCATTAGATATGTCATATGCTTACAAATCAACGTAGAAAATTGAGCCGAACACACACAGACACATTTTTAATTCATCTACATTTCCCTTGTATTAACTTTAGAGTAATTGTTCGTGCAGTGTCTATAAACATACGATAGCATTTTCGTTATTTTTTTGTCACTGATTCTTCCGCTCAACGTCCGGCCGGCGCCGCTCGGCACGCGATACTACAAGGCAAACGTTCCAATTGACTCGTTTTCGGATCTTCACGATTTTTGCGCAATAACGCATCTACTGCATTTTATATAAGATCATTGCATGTATCTGAGGCTGAGTCTGGGCTGTATAAATATGTCTGGTGTTAAACAGCCCTATCCCTTAACCGCCATCAACGACACCGTATGGGAGGAGATGGGGTAACCTAAATGCTACTATCATTTTAACAATGGCATATTAACTCTTTCAAAGTCAGAGGTGTCACACAAAGAGTAAGTCTAAGGCAATAAAATGCCATTATTTGGCAGTGTCTGTGGTATAACAGTGGTTTTGCTTTAGCAGAATAGATGGCCTGAACGGGACTCGTGTAGCTTTATTGAAAGAGCACCATGCAAGTATCATGATCGTCTGACTACCAATCTATCCTGAATGTTAAAATTTCCAACAAACATACAAGTTATTACTTCAACATTTTTGAATCTACGAAGCAATAACCATAGAAATAAATTTAATATTACACTTCATATTATCTTCTCTTTCACGTGCAGAGTGAATTCCATTGTACGAGTGAGATAGCAAAGATGTCTTATTGTAGTTTAGA
This sequence comes from Eilema depressum, assembly GCA_914767945.1. Classification (NCBI taxonomy): domain Eukaryota; kingdom Metazoa; phylum Arthropoda; class Insecta; order Lepidoptera; family Erebidae; genus Eilema; species Eilema depressum. The sequence goes on along the minus strand of OU612023.1, from coordinate 15,028,841 downwards.
GTTGATTTCACCAATGACATTAACCGAGATCAATTAAAACTAAACTGCGTTATCACATATTTTCAAATAATTTTATATAATAATACGCGAGAACCCAGTTTAGCTGAACTGATTTTCGTTGGTGAAATGCAGCCTTAGTAAATAATAGTTCTATTTTATTAATCAGGCACATACTTTTTTTACAAATTGTAAAAGGAATGTTTATGGATACTGTTTTGAAATAGTTAATTCCATGAAGAGGAAAAAAAAGAAATAAAACTTATACTCTCTATTCAATTCCTAGTACACCTATGCTATATTAAAAAATAAAATATTAATAATTACTTTTTAAATAATTTGTGCTAAATAAATTTTTAAAAAAGCTTCAACAAATACAGAAGTTAAGAATTACATTTTTTTTAAATCTAAACACTATTATATTTTAATAACCATTAAGTAAAATCATTTTGTGTATATATTTTTTGTCATCTAAATGAGTATTGCTCATTAATAATAATTTGAATTAATAAAATACTTTTATATTATTAAACAGATTACAAATTTATAACTAAGGTGGGGCCAAGAAATAAGCGGATTCACGTATGGGCAGTGGCATTTATAAAGACCTTAAACTAATACAAAAAACTATCCTAGGAATCATTTAAATACTATTGTATAAAACTGTACGACCTTATTTATTAACAACAGTTGAGAGAATCATTCACAGTAAGGAAATGGACAGACGGCCTGCACTTCGACTGCATACCGACTGCCAATTTGCAGTTTCAATGCAGTTAGTACGACTGTCGACTGTGTAGCTAGTTTGCAGTTAGCGCGCGGGCGTTCAAACTACACATCAACTACAATGAAGCTGCATCAGTTTGCAGTTTGATTGAAATGCAGTCCGTCTGTCTAGAGCCTTGGTCCTTATTTTTAACACCTTAGCTCCATTGTGGAACTGTGGCCCGTCAAAAAAAGTATATTTTCCATAAAAAAATAAACTGCATCATCTTTGTACCACTTGTCTCAAGGCCCTAACCTTGAAATATTGTCAGCCATTATTCTCCTGCTGCTAACGCACGCCGACCATCTTGTCTCGTAAAGCACACATGTTCTACACTAAATACAACGTTCTACACAACAGGGTTGCCACTTACACCAGCACCATATTAAAAATAAACTATCAGATTTGCCTCTGATTACTTTATGCGTGGCAACCCTTACAACAGTAAAGAAATAACTTTTTAATAGCTGTTTTCTTGAAAAAACTCGTTTAATCTTCTAATACTTGTATATACCAATACTAAATTCATCTCACAGCTCCCATTAAGGCTAATTGGCCAATTTGAACACATCGCTTTGGAGGGTACAGTTAACTTAATAATATTAACCTACTTTTGGCAGACTGGTTTGTAAACGAATTACGGGTTTAACACCATAATTTGCACATCAACATTTCGGTGAAATTTCGTTTCTTATATAGACATATAGGGGAAAGTTGACTAAATTGTCGTTAAATTATACTTTTTTTCTACACTGGCAACACCAAACTATGCTTTAGTGTCGCCTCCAACTACTCGTTTAATCTGTTTTTTTTTTAATCGTATTTAATACGCTGCTTTACCGTTAAACCGATTACAAAGAACATAGCTTGCGCATAAGCGAAGGTTATAGGCATAGCAAAATTGTATTGGAGCCGATAGATGGTATTGCAAACGAGTTTTTGGAATTCTCTTTACAAAATTTTCCCGCGCGAAGCTGAGACTCGCCTGTTACTAAATATTATTATTATTATAAACAAACTTTCACAGTTTATGAAGATGTTTGAATTATTATTACATATAAACCGTTGAACAGATTTTAAAGAAAATTGGAAGGCAGATAGAGAGACAAAAAAGGTTCATATAAATGAAAGTTTGATAATAAAAGCTTCCATTTAGAATATTAAGAATTTATAGATTATGGTCATTACATGACTTTTACATTTTTAAGTTTAGGTAAATATTTTAAAGCTAACTGCACCCTTTTGGACATTCACACATTGGATAATTATATAACAAAGTATCAACATCATATAAATGTTATTTACAGAAGTGTTATTGAAGAATTGTCCAAATATGGTAGAAATTTCTAAGAGTGGTAAGTGCAAGAATTTGATAGAACTTTCTCGAAGCCATAGGGATAGTAAGATGAGCACTTGTGGTGTGTAACAATGTAAATAATATCATCTGCACAACATCCAGTTATTTCTATTAAATATGCAAATAAATATATATTTCAGTCCATATCCGGGGTAATTATAACGTCTTTTGAAAGGGTATATTAAAAATGTAATACAGTATAATACAATTGTCAAATCTTAACTATCTTGTTCATTTGTTGTGTGATAGTCTACTATTGTCATATGACATGATTGACAATGAAAGATATTTCATTTGTTTTGTGATAGTGTCTACTACTGTCATGTAGCATGTGACACTATTATCTGTTTCGTTCATTTGTTGTGTGATAGTCTACTATTGTCATATGACCTGATAGAATATTAACAATATCAATATTCATTTGTTTTGTGATAGTGTCTACTACTGTCATATAGTATGTGAGACTATTACCTGTTTCGTTCATTTGTTGTGTGATAGTCTACTATTGTCATATATGACATGATAGAATATTAACATTATCTTATTTGTTTTGTGATAGTGTCTACTACTGTCATATGCATGTGAGACTAGTATCTGTCTCGTTTATTTGTTGAGTGATAGTCTAATATTGTCGTATGACATGATAGAATATTAACGATATCTTTCATTTGTTTTGTTAGTTTCTACTATCGTTACTATAATGACAGACTATTACTGTATCATTAATTTGTTTTGTGATAGTGTCTACTACAGTCATATGACATAAGAGACTATTAACTATTCCATTCACTGTTTTGTGATAGCTTTTACTATTATTTCGACATTTATAGAAAAACGTAATTTTGTCTTACAATTATTTTAAATAGTTTACAGACAAATTTAACTCTCAAACTACAACGTTTACCCAAACAGAATAGGGATTTTAACTTGTACTTAAACGAATAACAACAAAATTACCGAAGCAATTAATAAATTGTAAAACGGAATTGTAAAATACTCAGTTTGCAAAAAATACTGACGGGAACAAAGAGGTTACGTACAGACGTGTAGATCCTCGCACGTTAGATAGGAGCGTGCGTGTGTGCGTGTGCGTGCGTATGTTCGTGTGATCGCAGTCGCGTCACACGGCGGCAGGAGAGGCTGATTGTCAGTGCCACTTCGCTTTTTGAGCGAATATGTCCGCGCGCAAGTTTTGGGCGAAACATATGCCTAGGATCTGTGGACAGAAGAATAAAATTGTTAGTAGGTTCAAGAAATGTGTTTAAAAAGTATTATGTCATCTATATAAATATAAATTAATGACCACTTACTTGTGTTTTTCTGGTCATTAGCTGAGAATGGGGCGATTGGGGGCGATATGAAATAATATTTTAAATAATCAAATAATAGCACAGGGCGGGCATCGAACCCGCAACCTCAGACGTAGCCATCGGACACTCCACGGTCACGCCACAAATATCAAATGTTAGACCCAATAAGTGGCGTTGTTTTCGAGATCCAAAAAAATACCTTGACCTCTTTTGTGGCATTGTCAATGAATTAATTATACGAATTTAAGTTCCCTATACACACATTATAAACTAATTTTACAACACACCTGCTCATAAATGTGATATTATTTTACCGCAATTAAGCACGGAATGACACATATTATAAAACTGTGACTTTTTCATTGCTATATTCACAAAATTGAGTTATAGATTCTTTTTTAAATTTTATAGGAAGTGTCTATAATTGTCTATGTTCTTAAAAAAGTTTTGATACAAAAAATAACGTGTTTAATAGTACGAATAAATTAATACGCCTATTGTATGGTCATTTGATGCATTTTCGTATTTAAATAAATAATTTCAACTTGTAATACTTGTGTAATAAACAAAATTTTCACTCAAATTTAACTTTTTTTTTTCTCTAAGTACAGAAAAAAAAAAACAGAGTAAAAAAAAGTTAAGTTCAAACCTCATTTTTTTTAAAATATGGTCGACCGCCATTGTTAAATGCGCGCGCATAGGAAAATGAATTAATTTGTAGTATTGTTTATTTAGTATTTGTAGTATTATTTTATTCGCAAGTGTGTTGTAAAACGTCGTATGGCACGTATGAGCATGATGATTACCGTCCTCGGCTGTCTTAAGACCCTCGCCTAGCGGCTCGGGTCTCAATGGCGCCTCGGCGGTAATCACCAACGTTGCTCACTTGTACCATAATGTACTATTGTACAACATATTACGTGAAGTACAAATACAAGTTACTGAGTACATATTTATTTACATAAACATTTCCATCAACTACTTAATTGTTCAATATACCTACTTGTGCATTCTACAAACAAAAACTTACTTGTGCAAAAGCGGTACAAACAGCGGACGTTGCTACAATCAAAAGGTTATGGTCGAACCACTCCTCCGCGGCCTCTAAACACCCTTTGTCATAAATTTTCTTTGTTATAATATCAGTGTTCTAAAACAAAAAGAAACAATATACATTAACAACACCGCTACAAGCTACGTGTTTACTATTTTTATACATTTATTATTAATTATAATATAAATTTAATAGACCTTGTATCTAGTTTATTTACTAGGTACACCATATCTTTTGTTTTTATCACATTATTGTCCATCCCAAGGTTGCCTGGAAGAAATCGCTTCTAGCGATAAGGCTGCCCATTGTACATTGAACTGTATACATGCTAGCTACTTGTCATTAAACCTTTATTGCCAACCTCATTTACATTTTAAAATATCCTTACAAGTTACACTTAAAAGCCCTGAGACTGATTTCCATTTATTTTATTTAGTTTATTTTTTACTCTTATGGGTGCGACTGTGGTGCAACCTCCGATAGCCCCGACATTATGTTTACAACCGGGGAGCTACTGCTAATCAAAGGTTGTCCAAGCCTCGCCTATTGGTGCATACATGGTGCCGTAATCGTAGCAAATATACGTGTTTTGTGTGCGCACTTTCATATTACCTTACTATACTACATATCTAGATATAAAACAGATGGGAAAATGTAAAGAATAGTTACCTATTTGTTGAACAAGCGAGCAAAAGTAATAATTTGCTGCGATGATTGTATCGCGAACTTGCGAAGTAGTAATCTAAAATTGAACCGCGAGTGTAATGATATTTAAAACACTACACATCTATATTATATAAAAGTCGAAAATCGTGTTAGTAACACCATTTATAACTGGAAAATGGCTGAAAGGATTTTGATGATTTTTATTTTGTTGGATTCGTCGTAAAATAATATATCGGAATGCATAAAATTTTGTTTACATTTCCCCAAAATCAACAATTAATAACGACACAACAACAATACACAAGTTAAATACGTGATATGTAAACATTGCTCATAACGTCAGTGACTTATGACCTTAAGCGCCATCGGTCCCAATAGCGCGGCGGCGACAGACGAGACGTGACGCTGCAGCCAGTCTTCGGCCGCAGACAGGCAGCCACGCTCGTGGATAATGCGCTCGCTTGCTTGCTATTAGCATTGATAACCTTAATATAACCATAATATTGCTAATGTTATGGATATGTTTGTATGTATGTATGCGTGTGTACGTTCGTATGTCTTAAGCGCCATCAGTCCCGCTGCAGCCCTTGCTCGGCACAGACAGGCTCGTGGAAAATGCGCTCGTTCGCTTGCTATTAGCATTGCTAGCCTCAATATAACCATAATACTGCTAATGTTATGGATATAAATGTTTGTCCGTAAATGTGTGAGGGTTTGTGTGCACGTGTGTGAGAATACGTTCGTATGTCTAAAGCGCCATCACTCCAGCTGCAATCCTTGCTCGGCCGCAGACTGGCGCTCGCTCGCTTGCTATTAGCATTGATAACCTCCAGTATAACCATAATCCTGCTAATGATATGGATATAAATGTTAGCCCGTGTGTGTGAGGGTGTATGTATGAGGGTACGTTCGTATGTCTTAAGCGCCATCAATCCCGCTGCAGTCCTTGCTCGGCCGCAGACAGGCAGCTGCGCTCGTGCATAATGCGCTCTCTCGCTTGTTATTAGCATTGATAACCTCAATATAACAAAAATACTGGTAATTTTATTGATACAAATGCTTATGTGTATGTGTGCGTGCTTGCTTGTGTGTGTGAGGGTGATAGGTAATCTCGCTTAATGATAATGCGATCGCTCGCTTCCTATAAGCATTGACAACCTCAGTATAACCAAAATAATGCAAATTTCATGGTCAGAAATGTCGTCTGCTCGAGTGTGCACACACACACACACACACTCACGCAGAAAAAAAAATTGACAACACCCACACAATATGTGATACCCAAATGATCTATCTTGTTAGATGTGTTGTCTAATCGGATAGTCCGTTGTGTTACTTATTTGAGCGACTTCTTACAAATAACTTATAATCACAGGTATCAGTATTTCTACAGACTTAAGGTCCAACCCCACCAAACGGACGGCATCGGCCCGGATTTTACAATCTTCAAACAAAATTAAATCTTATTATCACAGTGTTTGAAGTTTATATTACCAAGTCACGCACAACAGCTTGACAGCGACATGCGGCGGCATGACGCACGTCAAGCTGTCATGCGTGACTTGGTAATATAAACTTTAAATGCTGTGATATAAGATTTATTTTGTTTAAAGCTTGTAAAATCCGTTCCGATGCCGTCCGTTTGGTGGGTTGGACCTTTATTCTACATGTCAGGAAAATAAATTCAATACTCACAAGAAAGGTAGTTTTCCTGACGTCATAACCGCACTGTTTGTTACGAATGATGTCCTGAGGTTTGCTTCGGCAGCAGCTGAAAGGGACACCGCAAGCTTCGCGGGACCCCACAGCGCTACTTGAACAGTTGAAATAGGCATTGCGATCCCAATCCTTAGGGCCCTCCACGCCGCAGCATTGTAACTGGAAAAGAGTATCAGGAATTAAACAATAACAGGAATTAAATAATAACTATTGCTAATATTATTAGTGAAAAAAGACAGTAACTGCATAAAACATTACTTGATCTAGCTAAAGTTGTATTGTGGAAAAATATAATGGAAAAAAAAATGTGTATGATACAGGTGGCCATAGAAGAGCTGTATTATAATGTAATTTTTAAATTTATTTTGATACTCTGTGCGTAAAGACTGTCATGACAGGTTTTAGTTTTCTCTAACTATGATTTTAGGTCACCCTAATAGTATGTTTATTGTGGAATAAAAAAACTACCATAACCCTAAGTCGCCTTCGACGTCATCCACGGAAAGAAATGGGCTATTCTACTCCATCGGGAACCTACTTTCAACTACTTTTTGGCTTTCTACTTTCGACGTTTTTAATGAATACTGAATACTCTTTGGGTGCTTCAATCGTTGAGTGTTACGAACTAAATATTTAAGTAGGAGGTTTATATTACTTACCCAGCTCTCTTGTATCCAGTCAATCAAATTCTGTTGGTCGGGATCTTCTCTGTAATGTGTGATGAACGTTTGGAAGCCCATCGTAGCTTGCTGCTTTATCTAAATGAAAAAAGTTAGTACATTCATATAAAATTCAATAAAATAATCCTTTGACCATTTAGCTAGTTCAATTAATTTTCAATAATATTATAAAATCACACTATTTTATATTTACCCAATCTTTGAAGACGAAAAACAGTATGCCTGTTGTCATCTCGGCCAACAGAAGTAATGCAAGGAAAACTGCATACTGTAAAAATAAAACAAGAAAATTAAAATAAATATTCAGGGACATTAAACACAGCGCTATTTAGATCCAAAGTAAGCATAGCTAAAAGAACTAAATAATAGGTATTATGGGTTTCGAAATGCCGATGAAGATAATTAGATACATTTTCTTAAAAAAACACACTAAGTGAAACAGCAGTGTAAGGGTTAATCGGACGCGAATTATTTGCAGAGAATGAGAATCGAACTCGCAACCTCCGACCTAGCAATAGAACGCTCTTCCACCACGTACATGTCGGTATGTGTGTACATGTACAGGTCGGTATGTCTTGTATTGGAAATATCATTTGTAAGTATAATAATAATGATAAAAGCAAAACACCATAACCCATGCGCTAGTAGATATCCTTGAAAGGAACCCACGCACCCTCCCACCATTGTATATGTTAATTATCAAATTAAGTGTCACTACTACACGCACATGAATGCTAATCACCGAAATCGATACAGAATTTTTAATTAAAAGTGGTTAAAGGGAATGGTTTATTATGGGCCAATGCTGAGGCAAATAGAAATATACTTTAATATCTTGGGCATAAAACTGAAGACACTGTAGCCACTAAAAAGGATGAAATCCTCTACCATTATTTTAGTACCTACATTAAAATTCTTAATAATTACCTAGCTGATGCTTTCCTGAGTTATATGTAATCTGTTCCTTGCAAAATTTCATCAAAATCGGTTTATAATAATAATAATTTATATACCATATAGACGTGAAAGCGTAACAGACAGACAGAGTTACTTTCGCAATTATACTATATATATATATATCGGAAATATATTCCATATAGATAACATACCTTGGATAAATTCCACAACAATCATTCAAATAATGTATATTTCAGTGCATGGAATGGACCTACAAGGTTTATAAAACATACAAGGTTACTCACACATGCAAGCAGACAAGTATTCTCACGCAGAGCGCCAACACAGCCGGTGAAGCCGATTATGAACGTTATTGTTCCTGCAATCATAAATTATTCGAACTATAATCTACTATAACATAATTAAAACAAATGAACTTGTAACAACCATATTACAATTATTGCTTTATTTTATTATCACTTGTGTGGAATTAAATTCTATACAATGCAGCAGCTATAATAATAAATAATAATAAAAACGTCTTTATTGTACAGTCAAGGATTTTACAATACCACATGAGAGATATAAGTTTGTGGTAAGTACAGATGGCGGCTTAGAGAAAGAATAACTATAGAGTGATGGACAGCGTGGCCGAATGAGATAGAAGATGCACAATATAACATAGCACCGCATCGTTCGTCACAAGCAAATAGAGGTTTATCTTCTATAATATAAAAATGAATCCCTAAATGTGTTGCTAAGCACAAATCTCGAGAACGGCTGAACCGATTTCGCTAATTCTTTTTTTAGAATATTCCTTAAAGTACGAGGATGGTTCTTGCGGCGAGAAAAATTAAAAAAAGGCGGTACGAAGTTCGCGGGGACAGCTAGTTACTTATAAAAATAAGTCACCGTCCAAGAAATAAACATTAAAAACGCAGCTATATTCTTCTTCTAAGATTAATAACGTCAAAAATTCATTGACTTTTCTAGGCAAATCATTTGCCTAGCTTGAAAAACTGGCACGCTCTGAGGGATGGCAATAGTTTGACTTTGTCCTTTTCCTTCAAGTGTAAATCTTATATACTGCATTCTGTTCTTGTCGCGAATTGTGGAAATGAGATAGAGCTATCCAGCAGTCTCCGTCTACGGATGACTGCCTTATTAAATCTTTTAAACTGCATCCTGTTCTTGTCGCGAATTGTGGGAATGAGATGGAACTATCCAGCAGTCTCCATCTACGGATACCTTATGGCTCTGTATAAGTACCTAACCAAATGGAGTATAGGTCAGTCTTAAGCTGCCTTTCCACCAGAGATGTACCATATAACTGTTCTACGAGGATGTCAAAGCTAGGCTATGTGACCACTTCCACTTTGCTATGATAAGTGTAGCGAGTAAGATGTCCTATAAAACATCCTAGAAATATTCAAAATTCGAATCTATTCTCCATCCCTAACACACCTTCATAGCACTAGATACAAAACATAGCTTAGCTGAACCCCTTTCCACCAGTGCTATGCCATGTGGATCAATGAATATGATTGGTGGATATCAAACACATCCATAGAAAAGTAGCTTTAGGATGTGTGACTGTTTCTAACACAATAAACCCACTCTTAGGACGTTAAGCTATCCATCCAGGAATTCGAAAATGATTATTCCGTGAAGAGGTCATTGTTTGATGAAGTCTTATTGTCAAATTGAGTTCTAAAATTTAATAACAGTAAACCCACATACTCACCCACACATATTAATATGAATGCTGGATCTAGAGCGATGTTTGTAAGTCGAGACAAATTGTTGAATGTGTCCTTCTCTGTCCATGCCCAGATTCCCACAGCTAACACTATTAATCCGAGGAACTGGAAATAAAGAAATATGTATATTAATATAATTCTTTTAAAATATCAAGGTTTGATTGACTGCAAGCTGAATTCATCTTAGTGTGTGGGTGTGCGTGTGTATGTGTGTGTGTGAGTAAGGCTTGCAGGATGATGATGATACAAAGTGGGAAAGGTTTAGATACACACCGTCAAATAAGGAAGGAAAGATTGATGGTGAAAAGAGACTGAAGTGTTTTTTTCCTCAAGGGGCCCACAGATAATAAAATTTAATTACAGATTTTATGTAGGTATGTAGGTACCGATACAAACCCTTTCGGCCTACTGGTACCTATAAAACAATTGTTTAATGTTATATATGTTTTTAAATAAATAAAAAAATAAACATAAAAATGTACCTACCTACAGTTCTGAGGAAAATGAATGTAAAAATAAATAATACATTTTATAACCACAATTTCATTATTTACAATAGGCAAACAGTTAAAATATGATGTCAAAATTATTCCTTCAATCCAATATACATATAAATTACATTATTAATATCAATGAATGTATCCGGTATTCGCCGCTTTGGGAATTAACGGATACTGTTTCCTGTACCTATATGAAATCTATACCTAGAATCCTGTCAAAATATTATACACTAGCTGTTGCCCGCGTGGAATTCTGATTCCATTCCAACTTTTCTTACGTACTGAAGTTCCCTCGGATACCACCCCCGTCGGCCGTCAGCCATCAGAAAGCGGTTATGTCGGACTTGGACCGACTAAAACCATGCCATCTCGGTTCTTCAGATGCCGGGGGTGTAAAATTGCCTTGGGCATATTCTCGTGACTTTCCCGTGACTCTATTCAATGGCACTACTTGTAGTTCCACGCTCCTCGACTCCCCACGCCTGCACTCGGTGACCAGTGCCCGCCCCAGATCTGGTCTCCACTGTGGCCTCTGGTAGTCAGAGGGACATGTGGGAAGCCTTTAAGCATCCCTCTACAGGGCCGCAACGGGCGGCGGCCACCGTTGCCTAGGGTACATTGCATGGAGGTTCCGGACCACGCATTCGGATCCCGTTCCCGTTGCATCTTCCATTTTGCCCCTCCTCGTCTTCGCTCGTGACATACTTAGAACCCCCGTTGCACCCCTTAAACCCATACCCATATTAATAGTTCTCAAATAATGTGAACGAATCTACTGGATTTATTTACATTGAAAATTTCGTAATATCTTTTGAATAGAACGTCCGATTTCAATAATTCAAAAAGTAATCAACTGCAGGCACATGCTGTAACAAACATCTCGAATGATCGAAGTGAGCTCGATAGCTGAATCCGCGGTGATTGGTCAATTTCGCGAAATTGACAAATCACCGCGGATTCAGCTATCGAGCTCACTTCGATCATTCGAGATGCAAGTTACAGCATGTGCCTACAGGTATGGAAACAATCTCGAATACGGAATAATTTACTTAGATAAGAATTAATACAAAGGTGGTCTGACTTTGATCGGCATTTCTGCATGAATTTATTTCGTCGTCAATTTTTTTCAAATTGCGATAACTCTGAAGTACTTCATTGTAATCATATAGTTTGAATGGTAATTCTGATCTACATTAAATGCTCAATATATCTTACTTATTTAATTGGGTAAGGAAAAATACTGCGTTGTTAAAAATTGCTTCGAAAATGAAACATTATTTTTTTGTAATTTGTAAAAGATAAAAATGGTTGCTGTGGGTTTTCCTTAGGAGATAGACATAATGCTATAACAGACTTTTATGTAGACCTTTTTCCTAATTTTTTTGAAAATATAATATAGCCTATGTTAGTCAGTAATAATGCAGCTTCCTAATGGTAAAAGAATGTTTGAAATCGGTAGAGTAGTTTTTGCGTTTAGTCGAATATAAAAATACAAATATTTGCTCTTCATTAAGTTAGTATAGATGTATGGAAATCTGCCGGATTTGTTGACATTTATGATCACTGCTCCGCCACCTTTTGTGATAGCGTAATGTTATACGATACGACATATGTGCAAATACTGAAACCGCGAAGCATCCTGGTCCGTAGGAATAGAACCAAATTAAATTTAAACTTAAATTCCCTGATTTATAAAATCCGAAATTTTCTAACAAAATAATTATTAAAATAAATGTAGAAAATGCAACCACTTGTATAAGTCATTAAATAGTTTCATCCATTGCTTTAACGTCATTGACTGTGTCATAAGTCATTAATAAATACGCACACACCTTCACACACACACACAACAACTTCACACACACACACAACAATAGGCATAGTAGGTAACTTACTTGAACAGCTAAGCGGCAACATGCGATTCTACAGAGTGCTCAAAGTTGTTCAAATTCTATAAAATTAAAACTCTAGTTTCTGCCCTTAATACTGGACCAATTTTGTTCAAACTTTTCCTGCTTGAAGCTTAGGGGGTACCAAGTATATGGTTTCAATTATTGCCTATATGTCGTATCCATATTGTATAGCCTATAACCTTCGTCAATAAATGGACTATTCGACAGAAAAAAATTTGCAATTCGAATTGGTAGTTCCTGAGATTAGTGCGTTCAAACAAACAAACAAACTCTTCAGCTTTATTATTAGTAGTAAGTATAGATATGTATTTATTAAATATCAAATCTTGCAATAAGAACTTGTCCTTTTTAGCAATTAAATACTTAATATCACCTTGACCAGGTTACTCTGTCTAGTAAAACTATGTTGGTATCAATAAGCTCGTAGATTTAATTGAAGAAACAATAACTTTTAAGTTCTTAACTTTATTTTATCTAGATGTACAGTTAACAAAGGACAGCCTCCGTGGCGTAGCGGTAGTGAACGCGGCCGCTACGCAGGAGGCGCGGGTTCGATCCCCGCTCAGTGCAAATATTTGTGTGCATTAAATATGGGTATTTGCATTGGTCTGGTCGTGCCTCGGAGAGCACGTTAAGCCGTCGGTCCCGGTTGCCATAAGAACATCTATGGCAGTCGTTACGGGTAGTTGGTGCCCTAAAAAGTCCAAAAACAATAGTCTAGCTGCAAAGCTTCGATATCGCCTAATGTTAACATTGGGTCGTGGAGGTCAGATGGCAATCGCTTCACGGAAAAATATCGAGGTCTAGCCAAATATGTAGCTATGACTGGTAAAGCGGACCCCAGACTCTGAGCTGAAAGCTTCGGATGCGACTGGGAATTAACGCTAGGAGGAAGAAGTACAGTTAACAAAGGAGATACAGTCACACTTTTACATACAACTTTATATGAAAAAGTGCAACCGTATCTTCATTCTTGACTGTACATAAATCTTCATAATCCTGAACAATAAACCTTTTGAAAGTTTAATTTAAAAAACAAAAAAAATATTAATTCAATAGATATTCTTATTAATGAATGAATTAACATGCAGACTGTAACTTCTAAAATAATTATTTATTTAAGAAATAGTGAATTATATTTATTTACAACTCCTCAAATGCAAGTATAATAGCTTAGCATTGCAAATAGATGATATGCTTAGTTATTTGCTACGATAATATG